>JAVJIX010000007.1:11822500-12422500 GCA_036785185.1 Paratrypauchen microcephalus | reverse complement strand
GGGTATATAAGGTGAATGTATTAAGGGTATATAAGGTGAATTTATTAAGGGTATATAAGGTGTATTTATTAAAGGTATAAATTGTATTTATTAAGGGTACAGTATATAAGGTGTATTTATTAAGGGTATATAAGGTGAATTTATTAAGGGTATATAAGGTGAATTTATTAAGGGTATATAAGGTGAATGTATTAAGGGTATATAAGGTGTATTTATTAAGGGTATATAAGGTGAATGTATTAAGGGTATATAAGGTGAATTTATTAAGGGTATATAAGGTGTATTTATTAAGGGTATATAAGGTGAATGTATTAAGGGTATATAAGGTGTATTTATTAAGGGTATATAAGGTGAATGTATTAAGGGTATATAAGGTGTATTTATTAAGGGTATATAAGGTGAATTTATTAAGGGTATATAAGGTGAATTTATTAAGGGTATATAAGGTGTATTTATTAAGGGTATATAAGGTGAATGTATTAAGGGTATATAAGGTGTATTTATTAAGGGTATATAAGGTGAATGTATTAAGGGTATATAAGGTGAATTTATTAAGGGTATATAAGGTGTATTTATTAAGGGTATATAAGGTGAATGTATTAAGGGTATATAAGGTGTATTTATTAAGGGTATATAAGGTGAATGTATTAAGGGTATATAAGGTGTATTTATTAAGGGTATATAAAAGGTGAATTTATTAAGGGTATATAAGGTGTATTTATTAAGGGTATATAACGTGAATGTATTAAGGGTATATAAGGTGTATTTATTAAGGGTATATAAGGTGTATTTATTAAGGGTATATAAGGTGAATGTATTAAGGGTATATAAAAGGTGTATTTATTAAGGGTATATAAGGTGAATTTATTAAGGGTATATAAGGTGAATTTATTAAGGGTATATAAGGTGTATTTATTAAGGGTATATAACGTGAATGTATTAAGGGTATATAAGGTGTATTTATTAAGGGTATATAAGGTGAATTTATTAAGGGTATATAAGGTGTATTTATTAAGGGTAGTGAATGTATTAAGGGTATATAAGGTGTATTTATTAAGGGTGTATAAAGTGTATTTATTTATTAAGGGTATATAAGGTGTATTTATTAAGGGTAGTGAATTTATTAAGGGTATATAAGGTGTATTTATTAAGATAAGATAAGATAAGATATTTATTTATTAAGGGTATATAAGGTGTATTTATTAAGTGTAGTGAATTTATTAAGGGTATATAAGGTGTATTTATTAAGGGTGTATAAAGTGTATTTATTTATTAAGGGTATATAAGGTGAATTTATTAAGGGTATATAAGGTGAATTTACAGTATTAAAGGTATATAAAAAGTATTTATTAAGGGTGTATAAGGTGTTTTTATTAAAAATATATATAAGGTAAATTTATTAAGGGTATATAAGGTGTATTTATTAAGGGTATAAAGGGTGTATTTATTAAGGGTATATAAGGTGTATTTATTAAGGGTATATAAGGTGTCTTTATTAAGGGTATAAAGGGTGTATTTATTAAGGGTATAAAAGTGTATTTATTAAGGGTATATAAGGTGTTTTTATTAAAAATATTTAAGGAGTATTTATTAAGGGTATATAAGGTGAATTTGTTAAGGGTATAAAACGTGTATTTATTAAGGCTATATAAGGTGTGTTTATTAAGGGTATAAAGGGTGTATTTATTAAGGGTATAAAATGTATTTATTAAGGGTATATAAGGTGTATTTATTTATTAAGGGTATGTAAGGTGTATTTTTAAGGGTATATAAGGTGAATTTATGTCTTATTCAAGATTTCATAAAATACTACATTAATAATTCATGTTCATGTTCGTGATGTGTGCATGACACAGACACAGACTGAGAGACGATTGGGGCTGTTACAGTGAATCAACTCCAGATGTGTTTGTGATCACCGGGCAACAAGCATAAACTTTCACAGTCAGTTAAACATAACGGGGGGCCTTTAATATTCTATTCTTAGTTTATTGACAGGAAAATCAAAGTCCTTTTGTGTTCTTCTAAAAGTGACTATTATCTGTGGACTGGGTAGTTCTTGGTCAGAGGAATGGAAGTCCTGTATTTTGTCTGAAATTGTGTTTGGATTTGTTTTCATTGTGCCCCTGGTGTCCAAGACAAATTTCTCCATTTGAAGACAATTACAAAAACTCTACAACATACTGTACTTATGAAGTAGTTTGTGGAATATAGCATGATCTAAAGTGTAGTTGGTCCATTTGGCTCATGGAAAAGCGTCAGATCAGACTGAAGACGATTGGCCGGTGGTCAAAAGTGATAACAGAAAAGAGCACATTTTGAATCAGGACACAGCCCTTTGATGCGTCTTATACAGAAGTCATCTCCTAAATTGGGTGTAATATAGCGTTAATGTGAGTCTGTGCTAATGTGAGTCTGGGCCGGTGCTGTACACTGTGGATTTACTGCAGGTCTGTCCAGCCAAATGACCCGTGTCCATAATGTCCCCCCTCCTCTTCTCTTCTCATTAAAGAAGCCAGAAAATAAGAAAAAACACTCCAATCTCTGCCAAAGTGACCGAGGAGGTGAAGAAGTGTCTACTCAGGAATATATTATTACCTTAAAGTCTTGAGCTCAAAATTAACCACAGTGTTTACAATTCCAAACTCCATCCATCCATCCATTTTCTTCCGCTTATCCGGGGCCGGGTCATGAGGGCAACAGTCTAAACAGGGACTCCAAGACTTCCTTCCAAACTCGATTTCCATAATAAGGAATGGTAATTTTTTTTATTTATTTTTTTTACAGTTTTTACAGCGCTTTTCCGCCTTCAACGTACTCAAAGCGCTTTATATCTAGGACCCACTCACCCATTCACACGCACACTCATACAAAGTCAAAGTCAAAAGTCAAAGTCAGCTTTATTGTCAGTTCTGCCGTATGTGTTCGACATACAGTGAATCCAAATTTCGTTTCTCTCTGGCCAAGCAGTGCAAAAAGAGTGTACAAAATACAATATAAAGACAAGACAAAATCTGCATTGTGCATTGAATATAAAGATAAAAATAAATGTGCAACAATAATAGCTTCAGTAGTAAATGTGCAACAGTGCAATAGTCATCCTTAGCAGGAGTTTTTAAAGTGTCTACAGTGATATGTCTTTTTATGGGAGGAGAGTGGGTAAGGTGAAAGTTCAGCTTCCTGACAGCCTGGTGGATGAAGCTGTTTGACAGTCTGGTGGAGTGGGCCCGGAGACTCTGGTATCTTCTCCCCGAGGGCAGGAGGCTGAAGAGGCTGTGTGAGGGGTGGCTCGGGTCACCCACAATGCCGGACGCTCTGCGGGTGAGGCGGGTGTTAAAAATGTCCAGGAGGGAGGGGAGGGGAGGGAGGCACCGGTGATACTCCCACAGTGCCCACAGTGATGCAGCTGGTCAGAACGCTCTCTAGAAGGTGGTCGTGATGGGAGGGGGGGGCTCCAGCTCTCCTCAGTTTGCGGAGGAAATAGAGGCGCCAGCGTACACAGACACTGGGGGCGAGGTAAGTGTCTCGCCTAATCCAGTGGAGCTGGAATGACACCGCTAACCTATGGGCCGGTGGAGGGCCAGTGGATCTCAAACAAACACCATTGTATAACTCTCTACAGTCTACATACATTAGCTTCAGTACAATATCCATAAAACTAATGCTCTTAGACGATTAAAAAAAAAAAATCTAATGAATTACAGGATTTGTAATTAATTAATCTAATTAATCACATTTTAAAAGTGTGAGAGAAAGAGAGAGGTAGAGAGAGAGATTGAGAGAGAGAGAGAGATTGTGAGCGAGTGATCAAGTAAGTGAAGGAACCCACTTTGCTCATTCATTTCCCAAATTCTGCGAGTGTGGTTTGGTGGTTTGGTGGTTTGGTGGTTTGTTGGTTTGTTGAAGTGCGCTCACACTCGCTCTATCACCGGTAACGATGGAACTTGTCCGGATGTGTTTGTCGCTCAAATGATCCGTCAGGCTGAAGCAGCTTCGGTGATCAGAAAATTCTTTTTGACAAAAGCTCCAAATCACCGTGTTCTTGTTGATCGTCCTGTCTTTGTTGTTTTTGTTGATTTGCTCGCCGCACACCATATTTAAAATGTGCGCGCATTGAATTGCCACTCATAATTAATTGTGTTAATTTTTATAACACGTTAATTTGCAGTGTGATAAATGTATCTAATTAATGCCTTAAACTGACAGCTCTACATAAAACAAAAACTTTCTAGAACAAATAAGCCAGAACTCTAATTTATGTTTTTTGTTTGTTTGTTTGTTTGTTTGTTTTATTTGGCCTATACCCCTCAAAATTATGCTCAGGAATTTAAAGGTGAACTGTGTAACATTTCTGGTGGAGAATTCGCTTGTCTCCATGGAGATTTTATTGCTTTGAATGTTCCACAGTACAGCATTAAACTTCTGTCATACATTTACTCAATTACAGGTATTTTACGATTCAAAAATACCTTTAAAAAGGTATAACATGGCCTGGCACCTAATTGTCTCCATGGAGATAGATAAATTTAATGCTGTGGAACATTCCAGACAAATAGTAAAGCATCTCAATGAAGAAAATCGGGTATTTTAAGTTACACATTATAGCTTTAAATCAATGTAAATTGTAAATCAAGTGATTCAGACAAATTGTATAAAACTGCTAAATAACCATGATGATAAAACATAATATAGTCATTTTAAATCAATAATATAAAATTTGCTAAACAAATGTGATAATAAAAAGGAGCATGGTTAACCCTAGAGCACTATCGCCGGGTGATTTTCACTCGAGCAAAAGTATTTACATGATTTTCAATATGTTGCATCTTTCTGAGTGTCATGGGTCCCTGGGGAGCTTCACCATTGTTTTTGACATCTTTGAAGGTGTAGGTGTTTCGCTAGCCCAGTGCTTCTCAAATAGTGGGGCGGGCCCCCCTGGGGGGGCACGGTGTGATGCCAGGAGGGGCGCGTGTGACCCTGGGAAACATGCTTTTTTTGCCGTACTGTACTAGAACTCAGTGTAATTGCACATCAACAACAGTAGTTGGCAGTGGCGCTCTCATTGTCGCTCTGGGGCAGGGGTCGGCAACCTTAAATACACGATATACAGAACAGACTCACCATCAGCAGAACATCCTCTGTAACAGAAAAAACACGTATATTCCACTGAGTCGTGTCCTTTAGTCAGACAGAAGCTGACACATCAGGGGCACAAGGACAGACATGTTTTTTTTTAGTTTATGCAAATGGGCCATGTGGTTTTTAAGTTTCGTTTCTGTAAAACGTAAACAAATGTGCGCAAAGCTGCATTAAAAACACATTAATATTTGAGTCCTCAGTGCTAAAAGACAGTGCAGTCTTTGTTGGAAGTATATTTCTTTTTTGTTTTTAATGTTAATAAAAGGATACAATGTTATGCAGAGCTGTACTAATAACAATTTTCTAGACAAATAATACTATTTATAGTCGCGCGCAGGGAGGGGGGCGTGAATTTTTTTCTTCTTACTAGAGGGGGCGTCACACAAAATAATTGAGAAGCACTGCGCTAGCCCAAAGCCCACTTTTTCTTACAGGCATGCTTTCGGTGATTTTCAAGTAAGAGTGGTCCTGGAATGTGTATCTATCCTTATTTAGTGCAGTGGTTATGAATAAATATCACAAAGTGGGGATTTCAGAGGGAATTCTTATGGTGAAAACAATATTTTAGTCAACTGGTCATTTTTACCCACTGAAAAAATACAATTTTTTGTTCCTCTCTCCTGCAACTGTTCGTGTGTCAAGGAGTCTGTGCTTCACCAGGGAATAGGTGGACCAAAGACCAAGTTTCCGGTATCATTATTATTTTATTATTATTTTAAGAATTTTTTGTTCTCAAATTCCTAATTTTTCAGTAATTTTATTTGCCTGGAAGAATCCATGACTCATCGCTGTACCAGCGAGTGAGTCTGGTAACGCTTGATCCACAGAATGCGCTGCGGTTGCGCGTAGACAGACAGCTAAGTGAACCAATCAGAGATTGCGCCATCTTGATTCAAAACTGAGGCGGAACTTCCGCTGCCTAAGAGTGACTTTGCGGGCAAAGGCGGGTGCACTGACGTCACCATCTTTGAACGAATCAGAATCGCGGAGTCGGTTTGGAACCGGAGGAGCGAGAGTGGATGGAGAGTGTCCAAATGGTATCGCGGTGTATAGGAAATACAGAGAGATATCATTTGGCTGGCCAGGTAATAATTTTATAGCATGTTTTTAGGTTGTTTTTTTTCCCCATTTTGTTACACATACCACAGTGGAAAATAAAAGAAAACCACTTTAATTTATCATGTGTTGTCATATTTTGATCTATTTTTCATGACAAGTACTTTTTGTTGGGTATATTATATCGGGTAAAAATTACCTGGCAAAACTGATGGTGTTACTTTTTGTAGCGAAAGTGTTCTAGAGTTAATTAGTTAATCAATCAGATTAGAAGAATAACGGGACGACTTGTGTCCTATTTTGCTGCGGTTGGTCACATATATAAGAGTAAAGTTATTTCTAAATAAAAGTACAAGTAGTGGCCCAGAAAATGACTCAAGTTAAATATCTGTGTAATCTCTCAGTCGTCCAGGTATGTTTCATCACAAAATAAAATGATCAACTATAGTCAGTTTTTTTTTTTAGAGTTTCACCACTCATCCAAGTAGCCCGGGGTACTGCTGACCTCGGTAGGTAGGATTTTCTGTGTGAAAAATGCACATTAGAGAATTTTTTAGGGCCCCTCTCTACACTGGGACTGGGGCCTGGTTAAAGAAGTATCCTTTACCCCTTAGTACTGCTTTACCTGAGTACATCTAGAACTCTAATGAGATTCTGAAGAGAGAATTCAAAACAGACTGAGGCATGGGACCACTGTGTCAAAATGTTTCAAATATTTTCCATTACTATTCTCTTAAAAATGTGTCCGAACACGCGGAAACAGGCCGCATGTCGGCATTAGTGAAACCCAGATAATCGAGTTTTTGGTAATTTTTTTTCAAAATTTGTGATTTTCGTTTTTTTGCAGAATGTGCTAGTTGAGATCATGAAGAAGCCACTCCATGTTTCAGATAACAGCACTAGTTGCGTTTAAAACATATGTGAGTGCGGCAATGCGCCCCACTAGCCTCGGCCTCGGTGTTTCTTGAAGTTTCTTTCCGACGCGTCACGTAAAGTAAATAAAGAGTCTTGAATCCAAGTTTGTCTTTTCTATCTTTACTAAAGTGAAAGGTCATACAGAGCGGGTACAAATAAGGTGAATAAAGAGGGAAATGGAAAGATGAATTTCTGAGGCTTGTGGTTTTCCTACGTGTGTTGTGTTAGGCTCTGTATGTGTGGTGATGTTCTTCTTGACGTCTTTGCGTGTCGTATAGTGGTGAGCTCCTGCCTGTCACTGGGAGACCGGGCTTCCTTGTACTCCGTGGCTCCCGACAGGACTCACCCTACGTTGCGTTGTCGACGGTGCTACTGGTTCTTCTTTGCTGTCCGTACGTGCCTTGTAGCGTCGCGTTTTCCCGTCTGTCACTCGGGAGACCGTGCTTCTTCGCTTCTCGGCTCCCGACGGGAATCCGTCTTACTTGCTACCTGCGGCTGTTACGTGACGTTTCACGTGACCTCCTTGTTACGTGACGTCCCACGTGACGTTCCTACGTGACGTTTACGTGACGTTTACGTGACGTTTACGTGACGTCCTTCTTTGCCTTGTAGCGGTGCGTATTCTCGTCTGTCACTCAGGAGACCGTGCTTCGTATGCTCCCGACGGGTATCCGTCTTACTTACTACTTGCGACTGCCACGTGGCGTCCCACGTGACCTTGCTACGTGACGTCCTATGTCGACGTCCGTCCGTATGTGCCTTGTAACGGTGCGCGTAACAGGACAGGAAGTGCTGTTATAAACAGAATATTCCAGAACACAGAATGTGCTCCTACAACATACATTTTTTTTATTTCAAATTGACTTGTTTTTCAGAAAGAAAGGGAACATTTATAAATCACCATAATTTCCCACACTCGTGTTCCCGCCAATCACGTTCTGAGTAGCGCCGATGTGTTTCTGCCTGTTCGCCTATCAGCTGTGAGGAGCTTGTGAATATGTACGCAGCATTTCAAGACAATAAGGACACGAAAACGGACTTTTAACTTCTACTTGGACACATGACACATTCAGGACAGAATTGTAAAAGAGAAGTAGCAGGTTGCAGTAACTGTTAAAAAAGTGAAGTCGTTCTTACAAGTGGTTTATTGAGTCTACAAGTGCTTCTTAGATTGTATTTACTTTCTCTCTGAGTGAACATTATGTTATAGATGAATTACAAGGAGCAGGGTTCATCAGTTAATCAATCAGATTATAAGAATATATAAGTGTAAAGTTACTTCTAAATAAAAATACAAATAGTGGTCCAAAAAATAAGAGACCACTGCAAAATCATCAGTTTTTCTGATTTTACTACTTGTAGGTATGTGTTTGGGCAAAAGGAACATTTTTTGATTGAGTCTATAAACTACTGACAACATTATCGTTTAGAGCATTTATTTGCACAAAATGATAAATGGTTAAAATAACAAAAAGATACATGTTTTCAGACCTCAAACAATGCAAAGAAACAAGATCAAATTCATTTTAAAACAACATAATACTAATGTTTACACTTAAGAAGAGTTCAGAAATCAATATTTGGTGCAATAACCCTTATTTTTAATCACAGCTTTCATGCGTCTTGGCATGCTCTCCACAAGTCTTTCACATTGTTCTTGGGTGACTTTATTCCACTCCTGGTGCAAGAACTGAAGTAGCTCAGTTTTGTGTTTGTGTTGGAATTCAACAGACGCTGGAATGGAATGGCTGTGATACATGTGAAGATGCTGGTTTCAGAAAAAAATGCAGTGTTCTCTTATTTTTTTCCAGAACTGTTTCTGTGTAATCTCTCAGTCGTCCAGGTATGTTTCATCACAAAAGAAAATGACCAACTATAGTCATTTTTTTTTAGAGTTTCACCACTCATCCAAGTAGCCCGGGGTACTGCTGACCTCGGTAGGTAGGATTTTCTGTGTGAAAAATGCACATTAGAGAATTTTTTAGGGCCCCTCTCTACACTGGGACTGGGGCCTGGTTAAAGAAGTATCCTTTACCCCCTAGTACTGCTTTACCTGAGTACATCTAGAACTCTAATGAGATTCTGAAGAGAGAATTCATCAGACTGAGGCATGTGACCACTGTGCAGGAGTTCTTTTCATTTTTATTTTTTTATTATTTTTTTTTTAATACGAAACCATGGATAGATGGTTTCTGGAATCAGTGGTGGAAGATACCAGAGCAGAATTTTTTGTTTCAGACAAGAACTCAGCCTAAATATGCAGGGTCTGTGTGTCAAACATGTGCGAAAGAAAGAAACAGAAAGAAACTCCAGCTACGTTTTTCATGTGGAAACTACATTTTATCACAGATCAGAAAATTGCGTAATATGCTAAGCTTGAACTGATGTATTCCTCCATCTCTCTCTGATGATATGTATATTTCTGAACACACCAAACACATTCCTTTCCCATAATTCTCAGAGGATTGATTTGAATGAGAAACTCTCTATCCACAGCCACCGACTCACAGTTAAGCTCCTGGGTGAAGTCCACACTCATCACTGCCCGCCCACAAACCCCAGTATTCCCAGTATTCCCACAGCTCTGGCTCCTGCACCACCTCAAACCACTTATACACTGTCTCATTTTCCAAAACCACTGCTACAGAGACACGAGGAGAGAATCCAGAACCGTCCATTGATCCAAAAGTAAAGGTTTTAACAGAAATGCGAGCTGCAGTTTTGTCCAGTGATGTAACCTCGTCTGCACAGCCGGCCATCTGACTTTCTCATCTGAGTCTATCCAGAGAAAGAGGCAATGATTCTTGACCGACCAATCGCAGCAGGGAATTGTGATTTCATCTGTTTAACTGTCTGTGATTGGTTGACTGTTTGATTTGGTCTTAAATTAAAAGCTTCAAAACCTCAAATGAACCTCAGTAGTGTAATGACAGTTTTACCGGTACTTACAGTTTTATTATATTCCTCTTCGAAGGGGCGCATGGGGTTTAGAGTTTTTAGTACTTTTGGACACCTATCTCTAAAGTGATTTCATTTTTCTATTTTAGGTTTAAAGATGCACTGTGTTACTTTTTTCTGGAAGAGGTTATGTTATTTACTTTGCCTGAAATGTGCACAGCCTGAACTAAAACTTATGTACATGCCACCAGGCCGAATTACAGGTCAGATCTGTGCACATAGGAGAAGTCTGCATGTTTTTGAAGGGATTTCTGAGCAATAAAAATACCTGTGAAGATGCGCTACATGATTTTTTAGCTTTAAACCATGTTATAATGTTGTTACCGCCTCAAAAACATACCTGGAGTTGTGTTTTGTTTCATTCACACATGTTTAAAGTTCAAAGTTTAAAGCTTTATTGTCAAAAACCATATGTACAGGTTGCACACACTGAAATTGCAGCGCTCCCTAAGCCCACAGTGAAAATAAAACATCTGACAAACAAGACAATAAAAACAATGACTAAAACATCACATATACCCGTAGCCAAAGTGCAAGACAATAAGTTTAAGTTTAATGTGTGAATGAAATTCCACCTCCAGAATTTTTTATTATTATTATTACCTTTATTTAACCAGGAAGTCCCATTGAGATTCAAAATCTCATTTCCAAGAGAGACCTGGCCAAGTTAGCAGCCAATCCACATAAATAGTTACATACATAGAATAGTTACAACATACTTACATACATATTAATGCTATACTTTACATTTTCATTATAAATAAATAAATACAGTATGTTAAAAAACATCTCAAGAAAAACAAGCACATGTGTTTGTTACCATTTTTCCTTATGGAAGTTTTAAATTCATTTATGGAGATGAGAGTTTCTAGTTTAAGGTCTTTCTGTAGGTTATTCCATCCCCAGGGTGCTGAATAGGAGAAGAATAGGATAGAACTCAGTTAAAACTCGAGGTACATTAAAAAGTAACCACCTTGAGGAGCGGAGCTGATAAGTACCAGAGCTCACAGAGGAGGTTACCGAGGTACAGTGGGAGTTTACCTAGTATTGCTTTATAGATAAAGATAAACCAGTGCTGTTGTCTACGAACTGTAAGTGCTGTCCAACCAACTAAATTATAGAGAATGCAATGATGAGTGAGGGACTTAGCATTTGTAATAAATCGTAATGATGCATGGTAAACTGAATCAATGCGACGTAAAATGGAGGATGCAGCATGCATGTATAATATGTCACCATAATCAATCACAGCCAAAAAAGTACCTTCCACAAGTTTTTTCTTAGCGCTAAATGATGATGATACATGATTTGTTTCTGCATTTAACCCATCCTGTTATTAGGAGCAGTGAGCAGCACATTACTGCGCCCGGGGACCATCTCCATGATCTTCTTGCCTCGGCTTGGTCAGGACCAAAGCTGGAGGTACCTATGGTGCATGTTTTGGGTTGTGGGGGAAACCGGAGTGCCCGGAGGAAACCCACCCAGACACGGGGAGAACATGCAAACTCCACACAGAAAGGCTCGGGTGACCCGGGGATCGAACCCAGACCATGCATGCAAACTCCACACAGAACACACACAGAAAGGTCTGGGCGACCCGGGGATCGAACCCGGAACCTTCTTGCTGTGAAGCATGAGTGCTACCCACTCAGCCACCGTGCCGTATAATATGTCACCATAATCAATCACAGCCAAAAAAAGTAGTTGGGAAACGCATCGAGCAAATTAATTCCTTTTGGCCGAAATCTTTCTCTGGCTACGTTAGACTCCAGTCTAAGGCGGAGGAGCACCAGATACCGCGGCGGTCAGTGGCGACAGACTCGGACAATGGCTGGGTGAGCAGGAAAACGCTTTCCACCACTTATTTTAGTCTCTGGACTGTGGGGAGATGCCCAAATTTGACCTGGGGGTGGCATATCCCTTTAAAGGTGAGCTTATCATCTATCCATATCCCCAAATACTTGTAAGGAGACACTCTCTCAATGGATTTTCCATCTAAGGATAAAATTCTGCAATTGTCAGATAGCTGTGGTTGGGTTTTTGAGAAGACCATAAACTTTGTTTTCTGTGTATTTAAAACCAATTTCATGCTCAACAATGCATTCTGTAATGCCTGAAATGCAGCCTGGAGTTCTTGTATGGCTCCTGGAATGGTGGGAGCATAGGTGTAAACCACTGTATCATCTGCATATAAATGTAATTTTGCTTGAATGTCCTTACCCAAATCATTTATAAAAATTGAAAACAGAATGGGCCCCAAGATTGATCCTTGAGGGACACATCTGGTTATCTCAAGAAACTCAGATTTATATCCTTCTACAGAAACAAATTGAGTACGAGCTACAAGATAATTTTGGAACCATGTAACAGCCTTTGTACTTAAACCATTTGAACGTAATTTGGTCAGTAACAGATCATGATCAACTGAATCGAACGCTTTGGAAAGATCAACAAATAATGCAACACATTGTTGTTTTCTGTCCAAGGCCCTGATAATATCATTTAAAACACATGCAGCAGCAGTGATGGTGCTATGACCGCTTCTAAAACCTGACTGAAAATTATTTAAGATGTTTTTGTCCGCTAGAAATTGTTTCAGCTGTAGATTTACAAGAGATTCCAGGATCTTAGGCAAAACTGAGAGTTTAGATATTGGATGATAATTATTCAAATCTGAGGGGTCTCCACCTTTATGTAAGGGAAGGACATATGCTGCTTTCCAGCTTTTAGGAATAGAGTTTGAAAGAAGACTCAGATTAAAAATATGGCTAATAGGATCAGCAATAATATCAGATGACACTTTCAATAAAAAAGGATCCAGATTATCTGGGCCTGCAGACTTTTTGTAATCAATGTCTTTCAGAGCTTTATGAACTTCTGACACTGAAATAGGTTTTAAATAAGGTTCCGAGTTTGCATTTGCATTTTCAGCTTCTGAAATAGCAGGACTAGAGACAGAAGTATTTACAGATTGGTCAAATATAAGTCCAGCCTGAATAAAGTGTTTATTAAACTGATTGACCATAGTCTCTTTGTCATTTATTTCTTCTGAACCCACAAGAATCTGTTCTGGGAGATTTGAGGTCTCTTGAGCACCAGACAAAGATTTAATTGATTTCCAACACTTTACAGGGTTGTTTAAATTATCTTTAAGTGACTTAAGATAAAACTCAGATTTAGATTTTCTAATCATTAAAGTACACTTATTTCTTGCAGTTCTAAATGCAGTCCAGTCAGCAGAAGAATTGGAGAATCTAGCTTGTGCCCATAATTTATTTCTCAAATGAATTAGTTCTGAAAGATTATCTGAAAACCAGGGATTATCCTTACCGCTAATCCTAAACTTTTTGATTGGTACGTGTTTATTTACAATGGAAGTATAAATTGAATGAAAAAAATCCCATGCCATTTCAGCATCTGGAATCAAAGACACCCTGCTAAGATCACTATGATACAGATCATGCAGAAAGGCCTGCTGTTCAAAGCTTTTAAAGTGTCTATTTAAGATGACACGGGGTTTTACCTTGGAAATTTTTGTATTTCTTACACAAGCAACTACACAATGGTCACTGATGTCATTACAAAATACAGCACTTGAGGTGTATTTATGAACTGCATTTGTTATGTTTATATCAAGCAAGGTTGATTGCGCTTTGGTGTTTATTCTTGTTGGTTCATTTATAAGTTATACCAAGTTTAGGTCATTACACAAATCTTTGAAACAATCTGAGTTTCCTGAACGCCAGTCCAAGTTCATGTCACCCATAAGAATGAATTCAGAGTCATTTATTTCTTGTAATATATCAGATATAGATTGGAAGGCATGCTTTGAAGTGGATGGCGGTCTGTAGCATCCAACTATTGTAATATCAGAATCCTTTGAAATATTAACTTTGATTGCCAGGATTTCAAACTGTTTAGGTTTAGTAACTGACAAGGTTACAGAGCTTAAAGGTCCCATGGCATGAAATTTTCACTTTCTGAGGTTTTTGAACGTTAACGTGAGCTCCCCTACCCTGTTTAGGCCCCCCCCCCCATGGTTAAAAGTTGCGAAATGTCTAAACTGAGCATTTGCGATCCTTTTCTGCGTTACAAAAAATCGGAGCTCAAACGGGCGATTTTGAACAAGGCACCTTATTGACGTCAGATCGAAAAAAGAAATGCAAATGCAGTTCCACCCCCATCTGTCTGTACTCAGCGTCTCTGTAAATCACGCCCAGAGAGTTTGGACTGCGAATGCGCTAAGCAATGCGAAATGCGTTTTTTTATTTGCCTGGAGGCACGTCCGAGTGTTTCTAGGCTCGGAAGTCCTTTATCTGAGCCTCTGGACCTTTGAACAGCAGTGGTTTAATTTTATTTTATGTGGAAATGTGTTTATTTTTCAATGGAACGCTTCAAATATCTCCCCCCGTGCAAAAACAAGGAAATGTATCAGCTGAGGGCTACAGCAGAGAGTGGAGCGTTTGGCCACGCCCCCACCCTCTACTATTGGCCAGCTCTTTTCTCCTCATTTGCATTCAAGCAACAACGCCCATTATAGTGTTCACAGTGAGAAAAATTACTCTTTCTCAGCTTATCTCTGTATCTCATGCACTGAGTGTTGATTTTGAAGAAGGATTCATTTACAGTATTAGGGAACCATTAAGGAGCCATATAAAAGCATCAAGAAGTACCATGTCATGGGATCTTTAAAAACTTAGACTTCACATATATGGCAACCCCACCTCCTTTGCCAACCCGATCACATCTATAAAGTTTATAACCATCAATGGAAATGAAATCATCCGGTATTGATTTTTTGAGCCAGGTTTCAGAGAGAATAATAATATCAGAGTTGGTTGTAATTGCCCAGATCTTGATCATATCCATTTTAGGGACAAGGCTTCTAACATTTAAATGTAAAAAACCAAGACCATGTCTGTTTTTGAAATCTGAAGGAGTGGATAAGGATTGCAAAGGGTTAGCGGGACCAGGATTGGGCTGGACATTACCCGACAGCAACAGTAGGAGCATAATCATACAGCGCAGTTTTTGTTTGGCTGGATAATATTTATCATTACCACTGTCCTCTATGAAAAGGGAAGATGAATAATCTGAGAAAATAAAATAGTCATTTAACAACAGTAGGTTCTGAAGATACAGGATCTTATTAACTTGTACTTGTAAATTGTAAAAGTTTTGTTGGTGACACAAGCAGATTAACTGGTTGTTTACTTCATAGTAACTTGTAGATGAAGTTGAGATGAGTTGTCCATCTCTACTGAACTAAAGGTAAAAAGGCTGTTGAAAAATATTGCTTCATGACATCACAAGGTGGAACAGAGCATTTTGAGCTTCGGGGATGTAGACAGACTAATAATAAAGGGTTACTCAAACATGTGAATGAAACAAACCACATCTCTGCGGTAACAACATACTAACATGGCTTAAACATGAACATGTTACTGACATCCAAAAACAATCTCACGCACACTGATGCCCATGCTCTCTTGCACTTTACAAATTGCACCTTCACTTATTGCACCTTTACAAATTGCACCTTCAGTTATTGCACCTTACATCTTACATATTGCACATTTCATTCTACCTCAAACTTTCCTTCAGGCTGAAGCGCATGTTTACCTGTATGTCTATTTATTGTTGATGAGTGTAGTTGTGTCTGTGTGTGTGTGTGTGTGTGTGTGTGTGTGTGTGTGTGTGTGTGTGTGTGTGTGCGTGCGTGTGTTCAGTTTTTAGTTTAAATTGCACATTTGGTGTCTGGTGAAACACAATTTCAGTCCTCTGTGTAACGTCTGTTACATAGTGAATTGACAATAAAGTACACTGTGACTTTTGACTTTGAAAAGCTCACACAAGGGTCAATTTTAATAATATAGGACCTTTAAAGATGCACTGTGCAACTTTTCTGCTTGTCTCCATGGTGATTTTATTGACATTAAAAGTAGCGATTTACTATTTAGATGGGCACATTCAGATCTGTGGAGTGACAAACCCGCACACAGCAAAAATACATGTTTTTTAAGCTATTTTTTTAACAGAATAAATGCAAAATTTATACGTTTAATTCCATATGGTGAGACATAGGCAAAGCAATATCATCTCCACAGAGACAAGCTCGAGAAAAGTTACACAGTGCACTTTTAACCACGTTTCTGAACTGAAAACTGTGAAACTATGAAAACTAAAATACTTTGTACTTACTATTGTGTACGTTGTTTCGTGTGTGGTCTGTTGCTCATTAGCGCCCCCTGTCTGCAATAATGACAGTGCCCCCAGAGACTGTGTGGGAGGAGATTTCAGCGCTCTCTATTTAGCAAACACCAGCCTTTAATCCATGTTTCCATTTAAACCAGCGCGTTATAAAACCTTGTGCTGCTATCAGGGCCTACGCGTAATCCTCCAACAAACAGTTATTGTGATCAAATGTGTTCCAACATCACAGAGAGGTGAATAAAAGCTTTGACATCTCTGATACAACAGACCAAAGTGTATGCAGCAAATCTGGCAGCACATGCTAAATGCTAACCACGAGGCTAACGCAGAAGCTCGAAATATTATAAATAATCTAAATATTTCTTGGCTGAAATGTTGTTTTGGTTCATCATAAAAGAAATACATATTAGGCTGTTCTACGTTATAATGTTTCTTTATCACAAACATACCTGGAGTTGTGTTTTGTTTCATTCACACATGTTTAACACATATTTAGACTGAGTTCTTCTCTCAAACAGTAAACACTCTGTTCCAAGAAGCGCTTTACTGTGTTTTTAAACTCCATAAACCTTCACAAGAATCATTTAGATCACTTCAAGCATGGAATTGCCAACCTCTACTGAATGTACGGTAAAAGGTAGCTGTTAACTTGAAAACTACCACTTAATGACATCACAAGCTGGAACACAGCATTTTTAGCTTTGGAGATGTAGACAGCGTAATGCGGGATTACTCAAATGTGTGAATGAAACAAAACACAACTCCACACTGTAAAAAGCTTGTCCAAAATTTAAGATATAAACACTTAAATCTATCAGAAATGTACTTAAAAGTAGTGAAATTATCTGTCCATGCAGCAAGATCATTTTACTTGACAAGTTAACTTAGGGAGGGGCGGTACTAGCTCAGTTAATCCAGAGGTTGGCGGTTCAAATCCCGCTCTTGACTATGGGTTGAACCGTCGGATCCACCGACCCGCGGGTTGGCGGTGCGATCCCAGCTCCCACAGATAAGTGTTGCTGTTGTGTCCTTGGGCATGACACTTAACCCCACTTGGCCCCCAATGTCTGTGCACACTGGAAGAGCCCCCATGACACAAAGTACATCAAGGCCATTGTGACGTGGACCCCACCACCCGCGGGAGGATCCACGGGCGGAGCAGACCTGGACCCTTGCCCCCGCGACCCGAAAATACAGAATAAAGCAGAAGAAAATGAAAAAAAAAAAAAAAGTAACTTAGGGAACTTAGGGTTAGCTTAGGTACCTGCCTTGTTTGGTTCATTTAAAATGAGCCAGAGTTTGTTTGTTCCTTTGATTCGGACCTTTTGGGCTGTTGTGAATAAAAAACAAAAATCTCGATCCGGAGCAAACAAGCGAACTGAGACCGCTTAAAAATCTCGGTCTCGGCACGGTATCCTGGTGCGGTTCGTTTGAGGTTTTTATACTTAACGAGCTCCCGTCATATGTCGAGCATTATAGGAAACCGAGGCTTACCAGACACTAGAGAATCCGCAGAGTGCAGCCGTTTAGCTAGGAGGATAGGCTACGTTTTGCGTGAAGAGCAAGAGTCAGAACTTGATGCGCGCACATGAGCGCTGTCCTCCGTAGTCGTCTTGCCCTGTGTCTTCGTCATTTGGAAATTGATTGTAAAATAGTGTAAACCTCACGATGCTGCTCAAACATTTGTGCAAACTGTAAAAACTGAGCAAACCATATCGTTATGACGACATTGAAAACAGTAACACCATGATTCTCCTCCTTCACTTGTTTGGACACGGCGTTTTGACACGGCTCATTTCTGTCCAATGGCTGAACAACCTCAGCACACGTGGTTTTGTTTATAGATGTTGGTCCACTTACAAAAAAGTACAGTGTGAAAGCGAACCGCACCAAAATAAAATAAAAATTTAAAAAGCCCAAAAGCAAGTAAACTATCAGACTTTCCTGGTGTGAATACGCCCTTAAAATAAACTCCGTCTAGACTAGAATTAAGCAGTCTCAGAACTAGTAAGCAGATAATAAATCTGAAAACAAGACAAATAACCTGATTTAAGTTTTAAAATCTTGGCCAGACCAGAGAAATTTGCAGTGCAGGTATGTTTTTGAGAAGGTACTGTCAGTTTCAAAAAATGGGTCAGAAGGCGGTCTGAAGGAAGGCATTAGTCGAAATTGAGGTTATTCAGCATTTTAATGTAAAAATAGCAGAATAAAAACAAAATGGTGACATCAGGCATCTTCAGCATCCATGTTGTCAGCTTAGCAGAGAGACGTCGGCCGTGAAGAGGGACATGGAGAGAACCCCCAGTGGGGTCGGATCACACACACCCCCCCACACACATTTTACACTTTAGCTTTCAAAATGTAACCATCAACACAGAAATTAATACAGGACTCTCTTGGAAAAGTGTTCTCCTCCCTTTGTAGTTAGATGGAAGAATGTCTCAGTTCACCAATCGTTCTCTTCCTGGATTCAACAGAGTGTTAGATGATGTCACACTCAGACGTCGCCGACGTTGTTGACATGACTCAGTTGACAGGAAAGAGCACAGTTGTGTCCTTGTGCACAGCTGCTCCATGCTGTTGTAATCAAAGATTTCAAAGCCAGCAATGTCCAATTGCATCACCATTGAACTTATAAGTGACGCTGAATCTTCAGTGAACAAACTAGATGACTTAGTTTATCCACACTTATCAAAAAATGTCCATCAAGATAAAAAAGAAGCAGACTGGATTTAACACAGCCTTCTCCTGCACCACGAAGGTGTCGTCCTTCTGAGCACTCTTTTACGACGCGCTCCAGCTGTGTGGTTGCAGCGTTTACAGCTTCCTTTACAGTTTGAAGAGTCTGTTTCCTTGATATGAGCTTTTTGTCATCTGAGAATTATATTGCAAAAATCTCTCTGATTTGTTGAACACTCTCATCAAACTCCTGTCTGATACTGGGTTGAGGCTGATTTGAGAGCACAGTTGCCTACATCAGCAAAAAATGAACAGACATCAAAAACAGACACCTCTGAGTCCAAAAATGGTGAAGCTCCTTCATTCTCCTCACAAAAACAGCCAGAATAGACTGGTCTTCAGATGTCACAAGGACTTTGTGGTGTAAGATTTCACAACTTCTGAGGGGCATGCCAGGGGTTTGACCAAAAACTGATTTGCTCAGTCAACTTCTCCAGTACCTGAACTCAGAATTCAAATTAATTGACACAATGACACAAGCTGGGACATAGTGAGATAAATTACCCCTAAAAAAATGTTTATCAAAAAATAGACATAGTCTGATCTATCTAATGAACTATATTTATCTGCAACAGTAACATTTTAACATCAGCTAAAACAACCTCATTTTTAATAGTTTAATAGAACTCCTATTCACCTTTCACTAGAATATTAATCTCATCTTGATCGATTTAGATTACCAGAGGTGATACATATAATGAATCACAAATAATCAAAAACCCCAATAACCAAAAAACATCTATCTGCATCCTTTGCAGAACTAAGATGAAATAGCATAACTAACTCGCACGTTTTCCAGAGCTCAATTTCCAAAACAAAAACATCTTCTTTTGTTGAACCACTTGGATTTTACCTTTATTATTAACTTCTCTGCTTTTGCAGGGTTTAACATATTAATCATCAGCAGATTAACTCTTCGAGTATTTTACAGCAACTTGTCTCATGTTCATTCTGAACAGGCAATCTTAAGATCTCTTATATTTTAGTTACACATTTAGATCTGTTGTCCATCCACACTAAACCAACCAAAAAAAAAATCAAAATTTCTTATAACATTAAAAAGCATCAGAACAACATTTTCCCAGATTCTTACTTATTCTTACAGATTCATTACAGATTCAGATTACAGCAACCATAAATACAAAATTTAAGCATGCAATTTTAGTTCATCTTGTATGGCTAGACAACATCACCGAATAATTTATTTCAGAAGTCCCAGTTTGTTCATCATCACAATTAATTTAAAAAATTCTTAGAGATCAGTACCTGAAACCTCTGGGTGCATGGAGAATCTCCTCTGTTGACCATCAGCCTCATCTTCGATGGCTTTCAACCTTTCCTTCTGGCCCCACATTGACCTTTCCTTCTGGCCCCACGTTGGGCGCCAAACTGTCAGTTTCGTAAAAATGGGTCAGAAGGCGGTCTGAAGGAAGGCATTAGTCGAAATTGAGGTTATTCAGCATTTTAATGTAAAAATAGCAGAATGAAAACAAAATGGTGACATCAGACATCTTCAGCATCGATGTTGTCAGCTTAGCAGAGAGACGTCGGCCGTGAAGAGGGACATGGAGAGAACCCCCAGTGGGGTCGGATCACACACACACCCCCTCACACACACAAATGACCACAAGGTGTCTTTAAATACAGTACAGACTGTTGAATATTTATGATATCAGCAGCAGCTAACCTATAGGAGAATAATGATAAAAGGAGAAGTTCAATTTGTCAACTGGACAAAGTATGTTTGGTTGAAAACGTTTCGCCGCTCATCCGAGAGGCTTCGTCAGCTCTAATTAGAATGCTGGTAAGACACTTGCTTATATCTTGCTGCAGGGAGGAGCTAACTAGCTAACTACTTTCCGAAACTATCTCATTGGTTTCCGTCTTTTGTTTCTCTGGCGTCTAGATAACGATCCCTATTCATCCCTACGGCTGTTTTTTCACACCTCTGGCCCTGACCTGGCTAGCCCTATTGTTCCCCTGTTTGCTTGATCTAGGCTTAAGAATGGAATTATAGATGGGAGACAAATTATGTCTGACTCCACCATTTCTGTTCAGAGAAGGATTCTCTTTTTTGACAAAAATAGCCTCTTTAACTCCCCTCTCAACCCAATTCTTTTCCCTGGCTAAGATCTGAACCTCACTGTCCTCAAAAGAATGGCCCGTGGCTTCTACGTGAAGATATACGGCAGATGACGGTCCACTCTGGCACGCCCGCCTGTGTTGGTACATCCTCTTGTGAAGTGGCTGCTTGGTTTCTCCAATATAGCGCTCACTGCAGTCTTCACTACACTGAATGGAGTAGACCACATTGCTTTGTTTGTGGCTCGGTGTTTTGTCCTTTGGGTGGACGAGTTTTTGTCTTAAAGTGTTTGTGGGTTTGAAATAAACTGGGATTTCATATTGTCTGAAAATCCTCTGTAGTTTTTCCGACACGCCGGCCAGGTAAGGAATCGCTACCCCTTTCCTCCTGGGTTCGGATTCTCTATTATCTTGTTTCTTGCCCTTGTCTCTCTTGGTTTTGTTAACAGCCCATTTGAGATAACCACAAACAGAGAGGGCTTCCTGCACATGTTGTTCTTCTTTCTCCTTACCCTCTGTGCTTGTGGGAACCACTTGGGCCCTGTGTTGTAATGTCCGAATAACACCCAGTTTGTGCTGCAGTGGGTGGTGTGAATCAAAAAGCAGGTATTGGTCTGTGTGTGTGGGCTTCCTGAAGACTTCTACTTGGAGTCGCCAGTCTCCTCCTATCGTTACTGCACAATCTAAGAACGCCAATGTGTTATCCTTGGCATCTTCACGGGTGAATTTGATATTAGGATCTACAGAATTGATATGTGCAGTAAAAGGTTCCAAATCCTGAATTTTGATTTTTGTAAAATTATCATCAACATAACGAAACCAGTGTGTGGGAGGAGTGCCTGGATATGAGGCTAAGGCACTCTGTTCAAATTGTTCCATGTATAATGTATATTAGCCATAAATTAGCCATAAATTAGCCGTTTTCAACCAAACATACTTTGTCCAGTTGACAAATTGAACTTCTCCTTTTATCATGGATTCTACCTGGACGACTGAGGGACTTTTAACGCATCTATAGGAGAATAGCTTAGCTATGCAGACCATGTAAAGAACTCCCCAGCTTTAGCTAAGAAGACCAGTTTTCCCAATAGTCAGCCAAAATATTGATGGTAGGGAGCAGGTGATGTCAACACAGCCCAGGATAGTCTATGTATGTATCGAGTTACGCTTAGCTGTTCACAGAACACAGGGTTAAAACACAGAAGAACCAGTAGTATACAGAGATGACAGTTTTCATATGTAAATACACATGTAAATTAAATATGAGATCCCACAGTACCAACATTGTAACATGGCTAAATTGTCACAAGAATCAGTTTTTAACCATCACAAGTGGGTGAAATGTCTTTCCCAAGAACACAATAACAGAAAACACAGGTCTGAACTTAGATTGAACTTCTGTTAACCCCAATGTTGGTGGGGAAATTCCAACAACCTTTTATTTCCATGCAGGTGCTTTTTAAGAGACAGCTGCCCTGTAAATAAACCCAGCGCACAACAAACAACTAAGGTTACTCCAAGGAGATCTATAAATCACACAGTTCATTCATATTTAAAGGTCCTATATTACACAGAATGGATTGTTGTGAGCTTTAAACCATGTTATAATGTTGTTTTCTCATCAAAAAATATCTGGAGTTGTATTTTGTTGCATTCACATGTTTGAGTAATCCTTTATTATTAATCTGTCTACATCCCCAAAGCTCAAAATGCTCTGTTCCACCTTGGTATTGGAATTGGTAGTTTTCAAGTTAACAGCTCGTTTTACATTTTGTTCAGTAGAAATCGGAAGTTCCAAAGCCGTAAATATCCAAATGATTCTAATTACGGTGAATGGAGTTTAGAAACAGTGGAGCACTTCCTTTATCGCTACATGACATCACGAGATGGAGCAGAGTGTTTTCAGTTTCAGCCTAGATATACAGTGAACCCTCGCTCTATCGCGGTTCACTGTTCGTGGCCTCACTGTTTTGCAGATTTTTTTTTTCAATTTATTTTTATTTTTTTCAATTTTTTTTATAGTGTAACTTTTTTTTATAGTGTAACATTGTGTTCTGCGTCTTGATTGGCTAAGAGACTGTAGACCTTTGCTGATTGATAGATGGGGGACGCGGGGGGGGGGCCGGGACTGGACCGGGACTAGACCGGGACTAGACCGGGACTAGACCGGGACTAGACCAGGACTAGACCAGGACTAAACGTGGACTAAACCAGGTCTAGACCAAAACTAAACCAGGTCTAAACCTGGACTGGACCTGGACTAAACCAGGACTGGACCAGGTCTAGACCTCGACTAAACTGGGACTAGACCAGGTCTAAACCAGGATTAAACCACCACGTGCCGCTCTTTGCTGGTTTCATGCGGCTGGTTTGTAGCTCGTGCTGAGAGGACGCGGTCCGGGCACCGCGGTTCGATCTCGTGCTCGCAGCCCTGGTGTACGTGCGGCCTCACGCCGGTCGTGCTGCTCTGTCACGGATTTGACCACGATGAGGGGTGCACGTGTTGCGCACTTCTCTAAGGGGTTGGTGCACATCGCGTCTCGGGACGTGGCAGTCCCGTTGGATGAGCGCTGTGCTTCCTGCGGATCCAGTGACTCATGTCTCCTCTCCCCTCACGTGTCCGGCGGGGCTCCCGGAGCCGTGTCTCCCCCCACACGTCACTATTAATACATTTTGTTGAAAATCGATGAAAGTTTGAGTGTTTAAACGAGAGAGAAATGTGAGAAAAGGTTAATTCCAGTCTGGGAAAAGTGTATAATGTGTGTGGTGAGGCATTTACAGCCTTAAAACATGTAGAATAATTGTAAAATATAAAGTTGTCCTACTTCGCGGATTTCTCTTATTGCGGGTTATTTCTGGAACCTAACCCCCACGATAAATGAGGGATTACTGTACAGGATTTGTGTGTGAATGAAATGAATTTGTGAATGAAACAAAACACAACGCCACGTATGTTTGCGATAAGGAAACAACAGACGAGAAAACAGCGTAAAATGAGCCCTTTAAGATTCGCCTGCCCGTAAATAAAAACACCCAACTCATAACAAACAGCTAAGGTTACTTCAAGGAGATCTATAAATCACATATTCATCCATATTTGATTTCAAAACTTAAAAATGTGTTGCATGTCTACTTCAGATGCTTTGCTTTGGTCCAGATCCTGCTCAAACTCTATTCTTTCCCTGCAGGTTAGTGTCAGCGTCTTAATTAGCCACACTTGATAAAATGTGATCAGATGTCGCTCATTTGGAGAAGGCGCTACGATTTCTTCAAAGCGCATTTGTGTAATTAGCTTAACTGTCAGAAAGCATGTCCGTCACACCCATCTCCTCGGCTAACCTGGCGTTTAATTAACCAAAGTCAGCTGTAATTAGCACTAAAAAAGACCATATGCTCAAACAGGCAGCAGAACAGAGCGGTAAGTGGAAGTAGATGTTTATGGATCCTGAATGTACCGTCTCCACCAGAAATGAGTTGGAAATTGCATTAGAAGGTCAGTCCCTGAACCTCTCATTTTTCATGCGACTGGCAAAGAGATATAAACATTAGCCATAGCATAAATACGCAGGAATATAGAGTGGTGCGTGGAAGTTATATAATCTACCGTGGATGCATTTTTGTCTGAATATTTTTGGTAACGTGATGGCTTTTTAATAAACTTTTTAATAAACTAATTAAATGAACTTTAAGGTGCACCCTGTAACTTTTTGGTTAGGGGTCTGTGTTTTCTCTGCCTGGAATGTTCCAATATGTACAATATGATATTAAACAGCCCTACCTTACTTTTATTCAATTACAGATGGTTTTATAGCTCAAAAATACCTAGGAAAAACAGACATTCTGACTGTGAGTGGGGTTGCATCTCTGTAGATCTGACTCGTAACTTGATCTGGTTTGGTCTCCTTGAAGATAGAAAGGTTTAATACCATACTGTGGAGCATTCCAAACAAAGCAGAAAGCCACATATTCATATTTTTCAGAGACCAGAGCGCAGTTTTGCCATCACAGCTAACTAAGGCACCGTCCACACGACAATGTTTTTTGGTGGAAACGAAGTATGTATTCGTTTTGGCCTTTCGTCCACACGGCGCCGGCATTTTGGAGGGGGGGTTGTGTTGTTGTGTGGACGAGCAAAACGCAGCTTTTGGAAAACGATGACGTCGCGATACTTGTTTGCGGAAGAGAAAGGACTTTGGACTTTATGCGCATGCCCTCTTTGTAGTATTGCGTTTCCGGTGGCTCTGGCTGTTTCCTGTTTACAGCACCACATATCGGTGTGGCATATGTATTACGTCGTTTTCGCTCAGCGCTCCGTTTTCGTCTGGACGCGAATATTTACTGATCCGACATGTGTGTGGACGCAAATTTTTTTTCAACCCGCATTAAAAAAAAAAATCCAGGAGCCTTGTCGTGTGGACGTAGCCTAAAGCTAACAACAACTAACTGAGCACTTCCTGATTTTTAGACAAGAAAGCGCAGACAGTACTCTGACCTCATGAGCAGCTTATACAATATATCTGTAAACAAATAAAAACAGGAATGTAGGAATGTGTGCATGACTGTTATATAATCTATATACACTTTTATACAGATATGATGGATTTTGTAGTGTTGGAAAAGTAAACTTCAGAATATTTACAGACATAAATACCACATATTCAAGATCAGTATTTGGAAGTAACTAAATATATGTATCAAAGGCTACGTTCAGACTGCAGGGCTTAAAGCTTAATTCTGATTTTTTTGTGAAATCCGAATTTTTTGCGAGGTCGTTCACATTTCCAATTAAATGCAACTTGTATGTGATCTCCAGTGAACATTAAATGCCGCAAAAGTGTCCCACATGCGCGTTGGATGACCCGACGAGGTCACATGCAGCCATCGTGCTCAATGTTTACGGAAGTAACCTAAAGTTACTGTCGTCCCGGAGCCAAAACATGTACATCTTATTTGTTTTAAGGAGGAGACCACGGCGTTTTTTGGGGCAGTGGCAGCAACGTCTGTAGAAAGGAACGTGTGGGTGCGGAGTCGCAGCCAAGAGTGGTGGGATTGCTATGTGCTTCGCTGCTTCACTGACACAGAGTTCACATATTATTTTCACATGACGTTTGTGTACATTTGTGAACTCCTACTTGTACCACTCTCGCTGGAGGAAACACGCCCAGGTCGGATGAATGTGACCTGGTCGTTCAGACTGAAGTCGCATGTCAAAAGATCGGATATGTATCGGTTTTAGGACCACATATCCAAATGGTCTGGGTCGCATTTGAAAAAATCTTATCTGTGTCGTTCAGACTGTCATTAAAAGATCAGATACAGGTCGCATAGGGGCGAAAAAATCGGATTTGGGTCACTTCAGGCTGCAATCTGAACGTAGCTAAAAATATGTCTACAGAATACCAGTTTTGGATAACTGTATTCTGGTACAGTTTTTATTTTTATTTTTGGTGGTACTGAGAATACAGTTACTTTCCTAAAATCCAACATTACAGTATTTGATCAACTGAGCAATTTAGGGCTTGATAAATGGTAAACGGTTACATTTTTATATAGCACTTGTCCTTCAAGGCACTCAAAGCGCTTTACATCAAAGAAGTACTCACCCGTTCACACACACTCTCATACACCAGGGTACACAGATGGTGGACGAGGCACTGGGAGCGAGGCGGGTTAAGTGTCTTACTCAAGGACACAATGACAGTATTCATCTGTGTTCTCTATTGTTCTTACTAATTCTGTCAAGTTCAAAGTTCACCTCTGAACACAGCTCTTACACAGCTCTTATAATGCATTCATGGTCTTTAAGGTATTCTTAACTGAAACAGAAGGAAATTGACGTGTAATACTTTACTGTGGGACATCATACGCAAAGCAATAAGAGTTGGACCACTCACCAATAAAGTTACTGCACCTTTAACTAAACTGATGTGAAACATGACATTATAGGATATTTCAGGATAGGATCAAATTAATCCCACTGAATTGCATTTTTGGACATTGTAGCTTTTGCCTTTTTGAAATCCAATCCAACTCATAATATTGTGACATAATTATTGCACCACTTATGTCATTGCAGCTCATTATAAACCACTGTCCTGTGAAAGAAGCAGTGTGTTCAGCTCCAGGCATCTCCAGTCCCTCAGACACAAACAGTCCCTACAGTGAGTCCAATTCTCCCCTGGACACTCTCCTCCTCCTCCTCTTCCTCCCATGGGACCAGGCCAGTCACTCTTCTTCAGTAAGTTTGTGTAAGACAGATTAGGGTTCAAAATGTTTCCGACAACTTAATTTAAGTTGTGTACAGGCGTGAGCTGACGCTCACAGGGTTTTGGGGGTCTTCCTGATCATATGAGGGAGCAGCGTCTCCAAGTTCAAGTTCAGCATCTTCGATCTTAGGCTCAGCTATTGGTGGTTTACGGAGTCTAAAATGGGATGATGTCATATTCCTAGATCAGGGGCAAGAGACAGAAAATCTGTATTACAACACAAAACGCAAACACAAATCTGTATTTGAACAATGTTCTTTTTACCTGTCCCACAACCCCTAACCCCCTTTAACCCTAACCCTACCCCTAAACATAACCCCTACACTAACCCTAGCTCTAGTCCTAACCGTAACCCTAGCACAACCCTAAACCTAACCCTTACCCTAACCGTAACCCCTAACTTACCCGTAATCTAACCCTGCCATTTTCATAAAATCTTTTATGTGTTGAATTTTTTTTTTTTTTTTTTTTTGTAATCCAAAGGGGCGTGGTCACAATATAATTTTTGTTCCTATTGTCATGATGCATCTGGCTACAAAATTTGGTTTGGCTATGCCAAAGTTTGTGTAAGGATGTCTGATTGGCAAGAACAGATTTTTGCCATGGCAACACAATGTAAATGTGGTATGGACATCAGTTTGGCATGGACGTCAGATTTTGCTCAAGATTATGTCACAAATGTGCATACCAAATTTTGTACATCTACGGCAAATAAAATGTTATTGTTCCATACAAATGTCTAGGGGGCGCTACTGCACCCATTTTTGTATTTTCTTATATCAGTCTGTTCAGGGTCGGGGTGTGCATGTGTGCAAGTTTTAGTGAAATCAGCCAAAGTTTGTGCAAAGATTTTCCTATTAGAATAATTGGGATACCAAAACTGAATTTGTGCAAAATTTCAGAAAATGTTGAAAAACTAAATTTTTTTTCTCCCATATTAAATTTTGTTTCAATCTGTAGGGGGTGCTAATGTGCCAATTTATTTATTTTTTTCATGTTAAGTAGCTTAAGGACAGAGAGTTTAGGAAGTGTTTCAAATTTCACCGAAATCAGAGTTCGTATGTGCAATTGGGAGCAATTTGTAAACATTAAACTGTCACACCTCTTGAGATGATGTGGTCCAAATTTGAGCCAGTTTGGGTGAACGCCCAAAGAGGAGTGTAAAAGTATGAAATTTACAAAATATACTGAGTCATGCTTAGCAAATTTTAATCCAATATTCCTGACCTGGTGGAGCACAGGGCACTGGTGTAATAATATTTGTGACGTGTCTTGTCATGATCTACTTCTGTGTAAAATTTCATGATTCTACGGGAAAAAATGTTTGGCCTCGTTCCTTTACTCTAATGCAGTTTTTGTGTGTTTGGGGCTCTGATGTGCCACTGTGTTTATTTATGGAAAATGGAAATAGCCAAAAGTTAGAGAAGCGCAAGTTTTAACAGTTGGCACTTTTTTGTGACTTTTTGCCTTGGTTCAGTGGGTGAAAAATGAGTGAGTTGGTTAGGAAAAAAGGAATAAGAAGGAAGAAAAGAAAGAGAGAAAGAATAATATTTTGATACGAGAACAATGTTCCACTTTTTTTCCGCTAACAAGCTATACATTTTCTGAAACCTTTGGCGAGGGTCCCTGGTTACTACAGGCGAGTCACTTTGCATCATTTCACTTCCCAGCCACGAGGAGCATCACTTCACCAGCTTCTCGGGCCTAATAACGTCTTACACTTGTTCATACGAGGCAAGAACTTAAGAGGACTTGGTCCGAGCTGGAGAAATATGTAAAAGGAAACTTCAAAATGTCATTTCTATTATTGACTAGACCCTAGAACAAAAATCAGCATCTAGTAGCAGGTATGTCCAAACCGCAGTCATGTAAAAGATGAATTTTTATTACTACAAATATGAATTCTGAGCTAATGCAACGACAAAATAAATGAATAAGTAATAATGAAAACACGTGTACAGTGCACATGTTTGATACATGTGAGTCCATGAGTACATTAGAGCTGAAAAACAAGCACTTCATCATCATCACTTGGACGCTAATCAGAGCTTTCCCATAATGCTTCACTCCCACTTCACACTCTTAGATTAGCAGAGGTCGTCTTAAACAAACCAACATTTTTATTACAACCACTTTTAGTGATCCAGTTTTAAAGATAGTTCTAAAATACTGACAGGAAATGATTGCCCCTTAAGATCCACAATGTTAAAGGTGCACTATGTAACTCACATCTGATCTGATTACTTTGCTGAGAATGTTCCACAGCATTGAGCTTGTCTGTTTCCATGGAGACAAGCAGGTGACGCCACTTGGCCAAGTTACAGGTCTGATCTGTGGAAAGGCGACCCTGTCCACTCACAGTAAGAATGAATGTTTTTCCAGGTATTTTGAGTAATTGAATGAAAGCAAGACAGATAAGTTTAATGCCACTGCGGAACATTTCAGGCTGAGCAATAGCATCTCTATGGAGATTTGCGTCAGAAAAAGGTGTACCTTTAACCTTTATAAATACATTCTAAAACAAACTTTAATGTATTCAAGAACACATATTATGGATTATTATGTTCATGTGCACATTTTAAATCACAATATTCATCTAAAGCGACTTGACAAAAGAAACAGGTCTGCTGACTTCCATGTTAGAAAACTGCGGTGCCCAGTGGGAGCGTCACTGTAAACTTCATCATAACAAAGATTTGGCATCTCACATTAGTGAGCAGCAGATTGTTTTTCAAAATGACTACACAACACTGCCGAATCCTACGTCTGTCACAGATGAAGAGAATTGGAGAATGAAGTCAGAACAGAGCATTGACTGATCTGCATATGACGTCTTGAAAATAAGTGATTAGTTTGCTCAAACATGCACAAATCACTCCAAATACAAGTTCGAGAGGGTAAAAGGGTAGGGGACACAACTTTAACATTGTTAAAACCTCTGGAAAGTAAATTTTGCATAATAGATCTGCTTTAATACAAATGTACAATCTTTACTATAAACACAACTGTTACTGTTATCATAAACATAACTCTGTAGGAGACCAGCTCCTTCATTTGGGATGCATCTTTTTCCTGTTCTTCCTGTTCACAATTCTGTTTGGAAATGGGCTGATGCATTGCTTTTTACTTTGCTGCAGCTCATTTGCATAATTAAAACAACACTTTATACAAAATAAAATACCACTGCTAATCTCCTAAGTAATGTTTTGTGATCTGCATCACCCATCATTAAGCCAGTTTAATTAATGTTTCAATACGTCCTCAGTGAATACAGCATTTATAAGACACTTATTACGCTTCTTTCCTCATTAAAAACATCCCTGTAGTTTTGTTTTGTTTCATTCACACAGGTTGAATTTAAAATCTAAAAAAAGTAAAACGGTAAATGGTACAGCTGTTTTTCACCTGGAGGGCACTTTACATCAAGGAACCACTCACATCACCCATTCATACACCTCTGTACGCAGACAAGGGGGAGTTAGATGTCTTGCCCAAGGACACGACAGCATCCATCTGTGGGAGCCGGACTTGCACTGCCAAACTACGGGTCACTGGAACCGACCACATACCAACAATGTTTTATGTCAAGACCAGGATTTGACCACCGATCTTTGAATCAGTGGATAAGCACTACTGTAGCATGTGTGTTACACAAGGTTACACACGGCTAATTGTTACTATTATCATTATTACTATTATTACTATTTATTACTATTTTCCATTATTATTATTACGTATTACTATTTGTATTATTTATTACTTACTTTATCCCCTCCCTGCCTGCATGCACTTTTTCCCCCCCTTTTTTCCCTCTTGTCCAAATGTCCTGGAGCTACTGTGGCGAGTAAATTTCTCCTGTGTGAGATCAATAAAGGCTTATCTTATCTTATCTTATCTTAAGAGGTAGGTAACAATGTTATTATAACTAAAGTTGTAGTTGGAGTAGGCTAGTTCAGAAAACTAGTCACGACTCTAGGAGTGGAGTGAAAAACAAAACAGACATTCATTTAGATTTGCTGGTACCTTATATTGAAAAGACAAACATTAACAAATATGTAGTACTAAGAATGGCCATTCAAGAAAAATTATTTACAATCAATTTCCAAGTTCAAGGAAATGTACATTCAAAAGACAAATACTGTGCATTCAGCAATTTAAATAGTCCATACGTAAACAGCAGACAGTGCTGTAATTTGTCCCACATATACAGTAATAGGCAACGAGTTTGTGCCTTGGAGATTGTCCATATGAGGCTGAGGTAGGTTGTGCGAAAGTGCGAGTATGAGTGAGTCCACAATGAGTAGCCACGAGCTGTGCGAACGGATAAAAAAAGTTCAAAAGTAAGGGCGGCTACAAGAGCCTCCTACCGGCCCAACCGAGCAGGTGAGGGTCTTGAGTCTGAATCCGGGCTGAGTTGAAAGTATATGTCAGGCTTGTTGCCTTAGTTCAGTTCAGATCCTTTGGGTTCTAGCTCGCCATCAGACCTGGCCAATCCGGTTGTTAACGCGTGCTCGCGCTCGTTTCTGTAGTGGTCGGGACCCAGTAGTCAGCTCCTAAAGTTCCGACAGCAATTGCATTCAATGAATCGGCAAAGTACGACGAAATAAGCTATAAAAATCACTTTAACCCACCTGTAGCATCTGCCCTGAAATCCTATGCCTTGCGCTGACCGGCGCGTCTAACTTCCTGTTAATATCTAGTGTGGTGATGTCAGTACAACGCGTTCCGAAAATTAAATAGCATGAGAACGGCTCTGGAGCAGGGTTATTAAATAGTATGAGAACGGCTCTGGAGCAGGGTTTTTTCACCTGGGTTACACCACTGACTGATTTTATAACTTGATATTTTTGCGCTTTAAGTGTTTATAGGTTAGAAGCCAAACTTGCCTATATTGCATGAGTTGATTAGTTCAAACTTTCATAAAATTAACTTCTTTGCGCGTGAACAGGCCCTACATTTTTCCGTATTGACGACATCTGGACAATTTTGAAAATTCCAGAACTCTGATCCAATGACTTCAAGGTCAGAAACCACTGAAATATAAGAACAGTAATTCCTTACAAAAATCATTGGGAAGTAAATTATAACCAAACATACAGCACATTATCTCAAAAGTTTATTTGGGGCATCGTCTTTGTACATCCTGCACTTTGACGCATGCTGCTGCAAATGATTCAGTATTTTACAGTACTTTTCAGCATTCTCACATATTTTAGATTCTGATGAGAAAATAAACATGAAATATAATAATATAATATGATGGAAAAATAAATTCACATTTTCTACACCATGCAATTTACAGAGTGAATCGATGTTCAATGTTGAATCATTCCAAGTTAATCCAATCAACACTCAAGGGATTTCTATAATCTGATCTTTAGATTTTTGTTTCCCTTTTGTTTAATAAAAATATAAATGACATCAGACATGCAGTGTGTTTATGGATATAGTACATAGTATATCACAAAAACAATAATTTAAGAGACAATGGATTATAAAGAATTACCAGCAAATCTGATTAATATACTTTAATAAACCAAACTGAGAGAAGGTAGAGAGGCATAAAAAAAAAAAAAAAAAAATGTTGTCCTTAAACGGTGCACTAACTAACTTTTCTGTTGGAGGGTCCGCCACCTGCTCCTCCACATGGAGATGGTATCGCATCTCCAAGCAGGGTTGGGAGGGTTACTTTAGAAATGTGTTCTGGTACAGTTACTAGTTACCCCTTAAAATATTTATTCAGTAACATAATCCAAGAACCATAATATTAAAGATCCCGTGACATGGTACTTCTTGATGCTTTTATATGGCGCCTTAATGGTTCCCTAATACTGTAAATGAATCCTTCTTCAAAATCAAGACTCAGTGCATGAGAAAGCCTCATGAACACAGTCAGAGTCAAAAATATCTCTCTCAAACACTTTATTCTGGGCGTTGTTGCTTGAATGCAAATGAGGAGGACAGAGACAGGCCAGTGCAGCGAGTGGGGTGGGGGTGGGGGGCAAACTCTCTCCGCTTTTTCCTCTTTAGCGGTGCGATGTGCGCTGGCCCCACTTCCACGTTTAAGCGCAAAGGAAGATATGAGATGATTTCCATTGAAAAATAAACACATTTCCACCAAAAATAAAATTAAATCACTGCTGTTTCAGAGGTTCGGAGGCTCGGATAAAGGACATCCGAGCCTGGAAACACTCTCACGTGCCTCCAGGCAAATAAAAAAATGCATCTCGCATTGCGTAGCTCGTTCGCGGTCCAAACTCTCTGGGCATGAGTTCCAGAGATGGTGGGTGGACATCCAGTGTGTGACGTCAGAAATTTCCCTTGTTCAGAATCGCCCGTTTGGGCTGTCTTTTTTTCAAATGCGGAAAAGGATCGTAAATGCTCAGTTTACACATTTCGCAACTTTTAGCCATTGGGGGGGCCCTAAACAGGGTAGGGGAGCTCACACTAACGTTCAAAAACCTCAGAAAGTGAAAATTTCATGCCATGGGACCTTTAAAATATGTATTCAGTAACATAATCCAAGAACCATAATATTAAAGTAATATAACTTGATTACTTTCAATTACTTTTGGATGACTTTAACACCAAATATCCTATAACAACAAGAAAACAGTAACATTTTGTGCATTATAAAAGAAACTGAGGAAAGCTAATTTGAACAGTAGCTTATAGTCCTACAGTGAAAGTGCACAAGTCTTGACCACATAGTACAGTTTATACTGTATTAAGAAAAAAATCCCCTGGTCTTCTTTAAAAATAAAATAATGTTGAAATTTCCACCCACTAAATGCGTTCTTCTCGGTCGAAGCCATGCCAGTTGCAAGTTTGTTCCATAGTACTGCCATAGTGTGCGCGCATGTCTGTACGACAGTTTGTTCTGTTTTCCCTCCATTTCCATCTTTAAATGAAAAAATTAAATAACGTAAAATGCTTTCATATTGTAATCCTGCTAAATAATCCCCATTTTCACTAAATGTACCTGTAATCTGAGAATGTCTTCTTTCTTGTAACTGTAGAGTTACTCCCCAAGCCTGTCTCCAAGGAGATAAGCAGGTGATGCCAACAGTCCGGGTTCCAGGTCAGATCTGCAGAAAGGAGAGCCAGACACAGGTATTCCATTGTAGAACTCTCTACTACTTCCTGTATTTTTGACCTTTTCTTCTAAAAAAATGTTTTCCCACAAACTGCCACTTAACTGATGTAAAACTATGACAAACATCTACCATAAGTACTGCCCCACCACATGAAGTCATAATTAGAAAAACATGAAATCCTCCCATAAATACTTTGAGGTTGTAGTTGACAGTGACTCATTTGCTGCACCCTTCGGCTCGGCTCGTGTCGGCTCCTCTCTGTTGTTCTTAGTGCTGAGTTTACCCATGGGACAGTCTCCTCCCTCTCTTTTAGGTCTGAAACTGTCAAAAAAAGAGTGAAGTTTAACACTGGCCTGCCTCTGATCCTAATTACCATTCAGTGTTTATGAGGAACTAAGCAGTCTCTAAAGCTTCATTTGTATTCACAGGAAAGGAGTCAGACAGTCCCATGATAACACATGCGACAAAACAAGAACCATTAATCTATGAAAACTCTTTAGTTACACTGCTGGGGTGAGGAGGTGACAGTAGCTCAGCTGGCGCAGTATTTGTCCACTAATCTGAAAGTTGGTAGTTTGAACATAAACATCAGTGGTTGAGCCGTCAAATCTACTGACTGACCGGTGCAGTTCCAGCTCCCACATACTGAACGCTCTCATTGTGTCCTTGGGCAAGACACTTAAGCCACCTCGCCTCTAGTGTGTGTGAATGAGCGAGATCACTTACCAAGAGTGCGACAATGTGGGATTAATAAGAACACTCACCCCGCCTCAGGCCCAGAGCTGGTCCATCTTGCAAGTTCACTTTTCAGGTAGGTAGTCTGTCATTTGCTTGTCTCCATGGCGATGTTAGCTTTTCCTGGAATTTGATTATACCACAGTATAATCAAACTCACTCAATCAACTTATTTATAAAGCACTTTTCATACCCATCCAACCAGCCCCCCACAGCTGTCCGACACCACACACACACACACACACACACACACACACACCTACACACACACACACACACACAGACTAACATGCTAAAATACATACAATTCCACACAGTAAAAAGTGAGGCTGAATACAGGTGAACCAGTTGAGAGAGAGCACCATCACCATCAGAGGATCCACCACCAGGAACCGCCACAGGGCCCAGGGGAGAGATGAGACCCAAGCACCACCACCCCACCAGGACACAGGGCCCAGGGGAGAGATGAGGCCCAAGCACCACCGCCCCACCAGGACACAGGGCCCAGGGGAGAGATGAGGCCCAAGCACCACCGCCCCACCAGGACACAGGGCCCAGGGGAGAGATGAGGCCCAAGCACCACCGCCCCACCAGGACACAGGGCCCAGGGGAGAGATGAGGCCCAAGCACCACCGCCCCATCAGGACACAGGGCCCAGGGGAGAGATGAGGCCCAAGCACCACCTCCCCACCAGGAGCACAACATAACATTATAACGCGTGAAAAGTCCCTCAGTCGTCCAGGTAGAATCCATGATAAAAGGAGAAGTTCAATTTGTCAACTGGACAAAGTTTGTTTGGTTGAAAACGTTTCGCCGCTCATCCGAGAGGCTTCGTCAGCTCTAATAAGAATACTGGTAAGACACTTGCTTATATCTGGCTGTAGGGAGGAGCTACCTAGCTAACTACTTTCCGGAACTATCTCATTGGTTTCCGTCTTTTGTTTCTCTGGCGTCTAGATAACAATCCCTATTCATCCCTACACGAGGTGGGAAAAACAGTCGTGTAGGGTTGAATAGGGATTGTTATCTAGACGCCAGAGAAACAAAAGACGGAAACCAATGAGATAGTTCCGGAAAGTAGTTAGCTAGGTAGCTCCTCCCTACAGCAAGATATAAGCAAGTGTCTTACCAGTATTCTTATTAGAGCTGACGAAGCCTCTCGGATGAGCGGCGAAACGTTTTCAACCAAACAAACTTTGTCCAGTTGACAAATTGAACTTCTCCTTTTATCATAACATTATAACATTAACATTATAACAGCTAACATTATTAGCTGTTGCAATACTATCTGGAGCCATGGTACCAGTGTCCCACTGCCTTCAAAACTCCTGTCTCTACATCTTAATACAAAAAAACTGTCTGTATGTTTTTCTCGCGACAATCATCTGAAGAACAACAACCATCTGTCATAGTCAATGGTGAATGTCTAGATGTGGTAGAACAGTTCAAGTATCTGGGTGTGGTCTTTGATTCAAATCTGACTTTCAAGCAACATGTTAAGAAAAAAAAAATCACAAATACAATCAAATATAACTTGTGAAATTTTAATCATGTGAGACCCTTTCTGACTCTTGAATCAGCAAAAGCATATATGCACGCAATGACCTTTACTCACATCATACTGTTACACAACATGGTCTCATACAGCAGAGAGCACTTTAAAACCATCAAGTCTCTGTTCAAGAAAACATGGAAAACTTTAGACAAAAAGCCTCTTCACTTTCACTACTGTAATATCCTTAGTAAGTATAATATTCTAGACTTTGAAAGTTATCAGATGGTCTTGGATGTATGTTTTGTTTTTAAGGTTTTCATTCAATTACAGGTGTTTTTATTGCTAAAATAAAATACCTTGATGAACATAAATCCTTCAGTGAGTTGGCTCATCCTTTTCTTTATTACTTTATTAATTAATAAAAAGGGAAATTCAAGTAACCTTACCTTGTTGTGCTATGGAGATAGTTTAATAATGCCATAATTTGTAATATTCTAGGCAAACATCTCCATGAAGACAAAAAGATGGCAGACCCTACACCTGAAAAAAGTTACACAGTGAGTTTGAATATAAATAACAGTGGGCAGGGGTAGGGGGTAGGTTGAACAAAGAAATGTTCTTTGTTCAGTTTAACCTCAAGTTGAATCTGACTGAAAGAAGCTGCTCTACATTTGATTGTACGGCTCATATAGTTCTAAGTTACACAAAAAAACGTTAGAAGCAGCACATTTTCAAGACTTTTTATTGACTTATTCATGAAAATAACATATTCAGACAAAGGCATTAAGAATGTATAAATTAATTGCACAACAGTCTATGCTTACATAATCAACTTTTTTTTTTTTTTTAACACTACATGAAAATGGAGCTAGAAAAAAACAGAAAACTGCCCTTTACGATCTAAGGCTACTTCCAACAGCTCTTAAAGTCTCTTAAAGGTCCCATGACATGGTACTTCTTGATGCTTTTATATGGTGCCTTAATGGTTCCCTAATACTGTAAATGAATCCTTCTTCAAAATCAAGACTCAGTGCATGAAAAAGACACATGTACAGAGTCAGAGTCAGAATATCTCTCTCTGAACAACTCATTCTGGGCCTTGTTGCTTGAATGCAAATGAGAAGGACAGAGATAGGTTAGAGGAGCGGGTGGGGGGGCAAATGCGCCGCCAAATGCGGTGCGCTGTGTGCTGGCCCCACTTCCGTGTTTTAAAGGAAAAGTAACGTTATTTTACAATCTGAGCCTTCTTTCGGTAATAAAACAAGTCGTTTGACTCACCCATAGCACGTTGGTGTCATTTGGAGCTGTTTGGTAAAAGTTATGTTGTAGCGTATCCGTTAGCGTGAGTACTCGGGGCATTACTTTGCGGTCTCCAAATAACACAAACTTTAGCACTTTTCAAATCATAGAAGCCCGATGTCTTAATCTACGATTTCGTTTGAAGCAAAAGTGGCCTGTAATCCGAGATTTAGCCATAGTTTCGAGTTGATGAGGACGCCAGTGCGCATGCGCGGACTGTGCTCTCAGCTCCCGGGACCCAAACATGAAACGCAAAGCTGAAAACTATGGATAAAATTAAACCACTGCTGTTTCAGATGTCCAGAGGCTCAGATAAAGGACTTCCGAGCCTAGAAAAACTCACACATGCCTCCAGGCAAATAAAAAAACGCATTTCGCATTGCGTAGCTCCTTCGCGGTCCAAACTCACTGGGCGTGATTTACAGAGACGGTGGGTAGACATCCAGACGGGGGGTGGAGCTGCATTTTTCGATGTGACGCAATATAGTTGCCTTGTTCAGAATTGCCCGTTTGAGCTGTGTTTTTTTTCTAACGCAGAAAAGGACCGCACATGCTCAGTTTAAACATTTCGCAACTTTTAGCCATGGGGGGGGGGGGGCTAAACAGGGTAGGGGAGCTCACATTAACGTTCAAAAACCTCAGAAAGTGAAAATTTCATGCCATGGGACCTTTAAAGCCAGAGTTAGTTCAGTCATTTAAAGGGGAATGCAATTTCACATGAATGCAATAACACTAAGAAGGATTTTGAATGTAAAAATATTTGTGTATTGTTTTGGCGAGTTCTGTGTTTGTGTTTTTGAATGATAACAGAAGATCACAGTTCGATTCTTAAGTCAAAAAATACAGCCAGTCTCATTAGCGCTAAACCAAATCTCCATGGACTCTTATATAAGCGTTATGGAAATCTACACAGTGTTACTTTAAAGCAGCATTGAGTAACTTTTCTGGTGGAGGGTCTGTCTAATTCTTTTTTCCATGGAGACATTATTGCTTTGTCTGGAATGTTTTACACTATGGTATTAAAATTTTATATAATCACAGAGACCAAACCAGACCAAGTTACAGGCCTGGACTGGTAATCGGACATAATGAGCATTTTCCCGGTGGGCCGACAGTCTACAATTTAGAGGAGGCGGCCCATTGGTCCATCTTCAATACAGACAGTGGACTAAACCAATCAGGATATAGAAGCTTACGAGAGCCCTTATGGTCCCACCCCTTTCTCTGAATTGATCCCCGCTAGTTTCAAGCTGTGTCCCAATTCCCAGAGTGCACGGTTCGGAGCGTGGTTTGAAGGGCATGTGCGTCTTATCCGGCGCGACAACTGCTGTCCCATTTCTTTTTTGTCCCATGCACAGTTAAAACGCGGTCCGAAGACCGCAGTCGTTTCCATGGAAATCGGGGCGTGGACCAAGCGCGTGAAAATGCACGCTTCGCACACTCATATATCCCAGCATGCACCGCAAGCTACTTCTTCTACGAGAGAAAATGGAATCAGCGGCTGCTTCCCGTAGTTGCGAGACCTGTTGCATTTCGCAGACAGCCATGCGGTCCGCGGACTGCACTCAGGGCTGAGCATGTATGTACCGCCTTGACTGCAGTCTGAGCCCCCTTCAAACCACGCTCCGAACTGTGCACTCTGGGAATTGGGACACGACTTTAGTGTTGAGCGTGGAAACATGGAGAAGCAGCAGAAAGGGGGTGCGGAGAAGTTGCGGGCTAAAAGGTTAAAAAATCTTGCTATCGACGCTTCAAAATATTCTAAATAACAGCCATATTCTCTGGAGGGGCTGCTCGAGCCCCTGCAGGTTGAAGGTGGACAGGGAGAGGAGCAGCCAGAGACTGTGGACAGGGAACCCGAGGGAACCCGAAGGAACCTGAGGGACAGAATGACCAGGAAATGTAGCACAGGCACAGCAGGTAAGCAGGTAGTAATATTAGGATAATACCGGGACTTTTAGGTGACGGACGGGCATGAAAATTGCTCACCTTTTGGCAAAATTCGCCATTTTGAAGCCAAAACAGGTGACCTACGTGTATAATGTAGATTTGATGAGAAAGGCTTTGTGTGTGTGTGTGTGTGTCTGTGTGTGTGTACAAGATGCATTTTAAATAAACCGTTGAATATGTAGTTACTGCGATTTTTCCTTTAAATGTTGCGCTCTGGTTTCCCCTCGGCCAAGACGTAACAATAGTACTTTGCTTTGGGGAACACATATATAAATTAGTCTGTTGTGCTCCGCTAATTATGAGGGGCCGGTCTAAGCCAAAAATGCCAGGGCCGTTTTTTTGTCCCAGTCCAGCCCTGGTCACAGGTCAGATCTGCAGAGATGCAACCCCGCTCGCAGTAAGAATGCCTGTTTTACAAGGTATTTTTGAGCTATAAAACCACCTGTAACTGCATAAATGTAAGGTAGGGCTGTTTAATGTCATACTATGGAACATTCTAGGCAGAGCAATGACATCCATAGAAACAAGCAGGTGACGGACCCCAAACCAAAAAGTTACATACTGCAACTTTAAGCCTATAAATACAGACAGGCTTGTTAGCGCTAACAAAATCTCTACGGAAGTCAACGCGTGGTGTGGTACTTTAAAATACCAAGCAAAGGAGGAGAAAAACAAGAGATAAAGGTGCCAAAGATGTGAGGAAAAACCTGAATGGTGTAATTATGAACAGCTGCTCATCACATTTTGAAATAAAGTACAAAACAATCAGTCAGTGAAGTTTGGAGCACATCAAACTCATGTATTTCCCTGTAGTTCACATTTGTATAACATGTTCTGAAGTGTGGTTCTTTTATTAGTTTGTCAGTTCATATTTCAATCATTCGGTCAGTATGGCGTTTAAAATTTGAACTTTGAACAGAATCATTAAAACTAATCACAATCCTTGTTAGAAAAAACACATTTAGTTAATTTAGCCGTACTTCCTTACCTTCAGATTAGAATTTGTTAATAGTTGTGCCTATAATTTATTAACAGCTGGATCTGTGAATTATTTTTTGTTTTATTTGTACTCAGCGCATACTACATTTTAAATCTAAACTGTTACACAATACTCAAGTAGTAGTTTCTCCCACAACTTTAACCTTAATAACCCTAGAGCACTATCGCCGGGCGATTTTCACCCGAGCAAAAGTATTTACATGATTTTTCAATATGTTGCATTTTTCTGAGTGTCATGGGTCCCTGGGGAGCTTCACCATTGTTTTGGACATCTTTGAAGGTGTAGGTGTTTCCCTACCCCAAAGCCCACTTTTTCCTACAGGCTTTCGGGTGTTATAGTGATGCAATGTTGCAATGGACAGTATATTAGATTATTATAAATACCTTATCTATGAACACTGTAAATATAAGCTGTATAGTAACACCAGATAAATGTGACGAAGATGGTTCAGAGGAAACCGGACAATATTAATGTTTAAGTGACTGTAAGGGGCGGGATTCAAAAAGTTGACACTTCATCCCATGACCCTTTGAGATATGTTTACTTATGTAAAGAAATGATATTAATATGCCTACACGTACATGTATACGTGTAATGTACAGGGAGTCCTCGGGTTACGACGTAGATCCGTTCTTAAGACGCGTCGTAACCCGAATTTCGTCGTAAACCGGATTTTGCCTTTGATCTTCCAACCAAAGCACCAATAACCTTTCCATCTCAATAATTAGACCACTACGCTGCTTGGTTATCACTGCCGCTTTCATAGGAGTAGATCAGAGCCCACATCAGGTACTTCCGCCCACATTGGGCAGGCACATGAGGCTGTCTTCTTCTCCCTACAACCACAACAGAGCGTATTCTTGCGCCGTGCGCCGCGCGCCGTTCGCGTTTGTTTACATCTCTTACCACGCTAAACCGTGTAAGACGGAATGACGCGTAATATATACATATTTTTTTTAATGGGGGCGCGTTCGTAACCACGAAACGTCGTAACCCGAGACCGTCGTAACCCGAGGACCCCCTGTATTATGTAACGTATACTGACTTTGTGACATACTCAATAAAATTCATTCATTCATTCATTCATTTTCACCCAGTGATAGTGAAAGAGGAATGTAAGAATGTAATTAATTTAATGGAAGAAGATGTAAAAAATAGTAAGTAAGTAAGAGTGGTCCTGGAATGTGTATCTATCCTTATTTAGTGCAGTGGTTATGAATAAATATCACAAAGTGGTGATTTCAAAGGGAATTCTTATGGTGAAAACAATATTTTAGTCAACTGGTCATTTTTACCCACTGAAAAAATACTATTTTTTGTTCCTCTCTCCTGCAACTGTTCGTGTGTCGAGGAGTCTGAGCTTCACCAGGGAAGTCTCACATGTTCCAGGAATGGGTGGACCAAAGACCAAGTTTCCAGTATCATCATATTTTTTATTTTATTTTTTAAATGTTTTGTTCTACATGAATTTTCAGCAATTCAGCAATTTTGGAGCATGTTTTTAGGGTCTTCCTATGTTTTTGTTTTTTTTTTCATTTTGTTACACATACCACAGTTGAAAATAAAAGAAAACCACTTTAATTTATCATGTGTTGTCATATTTTGATCTATTTTTTATGACAAGTACTTTTTGTTGGGTATATTATATCGGGTAAAAATTACCCGGCAAAAGTGATGGTGTTACGTTTTATAGCAAAAGTGTTCTAGGTTTAAGTAATAAGATCACTTTGTACTTCTACTTGAGTAATATTATTTAGAATTAACCCTACTCTTACTTAAAGGTGCATTGTGTAACATTTCTGGTGGAGGATCTGTCAAATGTATTCTCCATGGAGATGTTATTACTTCACAAATATACTGTATATGGAAATTTAAAGGTCCTATACTACACAAAAATTGAGTCCTGGAAGCTTTAAGCCGTGGTATAATGCTGTTCTCAAAATAATGCCTTGAGTTTTGCTGCTCTGTTCCACCTTGTGATGTCATGGAGAGGTAGTTTTCAGCATCTCCGTTTACCTTTTGTTCAGTAGAGATTGGCAATTCCAGGTCTGAAATTATCCAAATTACTCTAGCGAACGTGTACAGAGTTTAAAAACACAGCGGAGCATTTCCTGTATTACCCCGTGACATCACAAGGTGGAACAGAGTGTGTTCTGTTTGAGAGAAATCTAAATATGCATGTTTTTGACGAGGAAACAACATTATAGCATAGATGAGAAAATAGAGTAATACGGGCCCTTTAATAATGCTTTCAAAGTTCTACATAAAGATTTTCTGGAAATATGAGCCTGTTGCCATAGCGATGAACAATTGAAAACACAATATCCGATATTTTGAATGGGGAAAAGTCCTCCAAATGTCTCACGCACACAACAGGAAGCCAAACCCCACAGCAGAGAGACCCCGCACACACAGAATATTATCTCGACAATATGAAGTAATAAAGTACCAGTACACAGCAAACTTTCCCAGCGTTATCTGCTTAGCACGGACCCTAAATTAATCAAAGAACTAAACGCAAGACCAGTGTTGTGAACCCACCTAATGCCTCATCTCAAATTAATTCTGATGGGCTAATAATGGTGAGAGGAAAATGAAAATGTGAGGTGAAAGTGGGTCAGAGGCAAGCGCAGGACTCGGAGCTCCATACAGTCAGTCTGGGGATGAATAATAAAACCAAAACACGAGACGGATCAGGCGGGGCTTATGAGATTTGTCTGCGCTCAAGGAGAAGCTGCTGATCTGTAAATGCGTGAAAATGATCTGAACGCTGCAAATCAAAGTGTTAATATCAAGCTTTATATTGTTTTTAAAGGTCTACTATGGAATTTTTCAAATAGAGGGTCCATCACCTGCTTGTTGTCATGGAGATGTTATTGATATGACTAGGATATTTTACAGTATGGTGGGGCGTTCATTAAAGATTTCTCCTAACCCACTTAGGATTATTATATCTGACTGAAATTTCCCCTGTGTATTGGTACATTAGTGTATAGGTCACATGATCATTTGCAGCACTGAACTCATCGTTTCCTTTTTTACAGGTGTTAAGATTGAAGTAAGGTGTGGCTATGGACCCAGTTGAGTACTGAGCAGTGATCAAGTTTCTATATTTGAAAGGTCGCACCCCGAAAGAGACCTTCGATCAAATGAAACAAACTTATGGAGATGATGCCCCATATATGATGTTGTAAAACACCGGCATCGCCAGTTTAAGTGTGATCTGTCGAAACAGCTCCCATTCCTGGACGCCCCCATTCTGCCATCGATGAAGACACCATCCATCAAGTAGAGGCTGCAATTTTGGAAGACCGCCGTATAACTGTTCGTCAGTTAGCCCAAATTGTGAAGATAAGCATACGGTCTGTGGAAAATTCATTCAGGATCATTTGCACATGCATAAAGGTGTCTGCACGGTGGATTCACAGGCTCCTTACTCCTTTTCAGAAGCAGGAACGGATGGACATGTGTCAACAAAACCAGGAAGCCTTTTTTGACAGACTTATCACACAGGATGAAACATGGGTCCATCACTATGATCCTGAGACTGAAGTCCAGTCTATGCAGTGGAAGCACTTTGACTCACCAACCCCAAAGAAGGCAAGGGTTCAGCCCTCTGCTAGTCTGGTTAACACCTGACCATATCACAAGTGAGATATGGGTCTGGAAACTCGCTTCGAAAAATCCCGTAGCAGAGGTGTGGTTAGCGATTGCCAACGGCCGTTTATTGGGCGTTATGAATGTCTATCATTGAGCGTATACGTAAGTCCATAGCCAATCATGTCAGTTGTCAGTTCAAACTACAAGCTTCCGTTTGTCATGTGGTACGCGTCACCGTCTTGCCACACCTCCCCCGCTCTCTGATTGGGGCCCTAAATCTGGGACTCTCGCTTGGACGAGTTTCCAGGCCGCCTTCCAGTTCGAAACGAACGGAAGCGGCCTGGGAATTCCCAGGGTAGCCCTCTGCAGGAAAGGTCATGCTTACCATCTTTTGGGACCAGCGCGGAGTAGTGATGACGTTTTTCCTGGCCAAGGGTACCACAATTACTGGGACTTACTATGCTTCACTACTGCGTAAATTGCGAGATTCCGTCAAACTCAAAAGGTGTGGCATGCTGACCAGAGGAGTCCGACTCCTGCAAGACAATGCTCCAGTCCACAACTCGCATATCGCCCAGACAGAAGTGCACTCTTGTGGCTATGAAATTCTTCTGCATCCCCCTTATTCTCCTGACCTGGCACCATCTGACTTTCACCCATTTCCAACCATGAAGTCATTTTTGAAGGAAAATCGTTTTCCAGATGAGACGCTGATTTAACTGCTCAGTACTCGACTGGGTCCATCGTCACACCTTATTTCAATCTAACACCTGTAAAAAAGGAAGCGATGAGTTCAGTGCTGCAAATTATTATGTGATCTATACACTAATGTACCAATACACAGGTGAAATTTCAGTCAGATATAATAATCCTATGTGGGTCAGGGGAAATCTTTAATGAACGCCCCTCGTAGCTACCAGATCTGTAGAGAGGTGATTCTGATTCTTTATGAGCAAGAAAAAACTCAATAATTTAATAAATGCAAGTCAGATAGACTAAGTTACAGTTCATACCTGTGGAGACGCGTGACCATTCACAGTAATGATTCATGTTTTTCAATGGATTTTTCAATAATTCTTTAATAAAAGCACCTATAACTGAATAAATACAAGGTGGATACATTTAATGCCATACTGTGGGGTATTACAGGCGAAGTAGTAACATCTCTATACGGACAAGCAGGTGGTGTACCCTCTACTTAAAGGGTAAATACAGCTCTGGGAAAAAATAAGAGACCACTGCATTTTTTTTCTGAAATCAGCATCTCTACATGTATTGCAGCCATTCCATTCCAGCATCTGTCGAATTCCAACACAAACACAAAGCTGAGCTACTTCAGTTCTTGCACCAGGAGTGGAATAAAGTCACCCAAGAACAATGTGAAAGACTTGTGGAGAGCACAAGCCTGGGACTAAACCAGGTCTGAACCAAGACTAAACTAGGACTAAACCAGGTTATAAATGGGAATAAACCAGGACTAAACTAGGACTAAATCCGGTCTGAACCAAGACTAAAGCAGGTCTAAACTAGGACTAAACCAGGTTTGAACCAAGACTAAATCAGGTCTGAACCAAGACTAAAGCAGGTCTAAACTAGGACTAAACCAGGTTTGAACCAAGACTAAATCAGGTCTGAAACAAGACTAAAGCAGGTCTAAACTAGGACTAAACCAGGTTTCAACCAAGACTAAATCAGGTCTGAACCAAGACTAAAGCAGGTCTAAACTAGGACTAAACCAGGTTTCAACCAAGACTAAATCAGGTCTGAACCAAGACTAAAGCGAGTCTAAACTAGGACTAAACCAGGTTTCAACCAAGACTAAATCAGGTCTGAAACAAGACTAAAGCAGGTCTAAACTAGGACTAAACCAGGTTTGAACCAAGGCTAAATCCGGTCTGAACCAAGACTAAAGCAGGTCTAAACTAGGACTAAACCAGGTTTGAACCAAGGCTAAATCCGGTCTGAACCAAGACTAAAGCAGGTCTAAACTAGGACTAAACCAGGTTTGAACCAAGACTAAATCAGGTCTGAAACAAGACTAAAGCAGGTCTCAACTAGGACTAAACCAGATCTGAACCAGGAATAAATCAGAGATAAACCAGGACTAAACCAGGACTAAACTAGGACTAAACCTGGTCTGAACCAAGACAAAACCAGGTCTAAACTAGGACTAAACCCGGTCTGAACCAAGACTAAACCAGGTCTAAACTAGGACCCAAGAACAATGTGAAAGACTTGTGGAGAACATGCCAAGACGCATTAAAGCTGTGATTAAAAATAAGGGTTATTACACCAAATATTGATTTCTGAACTCTTCTTAAGTGTAAACATTAGTATTATGTTGTTTTAAAATTAATCTGATCTTGTTTCTTTGCATTGAAACAACAGATGTTTCTTTGGTCTGAAAACATGTATCTTTTTTGTTGTCATTTTCTGCAAATAAATGCTCTAAACGATATTTTTATTTGGAATTTGGGGGAAATGTTGTCAGTAGTTTATAGACTAAATGTTAGACTAAAATTAGAAAAACTGGTAATTTTGCAGTGGACTCTTTTTTTTTTTTTTACAGAGCTGTAATATGACTTCATTATTATCATTTTTTAGTTTTTGTTTTTCACCAATTCTCATTAAAAAACACATACACATTTGGTCAGGTAAAGTAACATTTTTAAACTAAAGCAAGATGATCTGTTATTTTATATTTTAGCTAATATTTTTCAACAATAAAAACATGTTAAAGGGCCCACATTATGCCATTTTATGATCTATTATAATGTTGTTTCCTCGTCACAAACTGAAATTGTGTTTTGTTTCATTCACACATGTTTAACACACAAACCATGCAGATTTTGACTGCGCTGTCGTTGCGTCTCAAACAGAAAACACTGTTCCACCTTGTGATGTCTATTTCAACCCTTTAATTGCTCTACTGAACAAATGGTAAATGGTAGCTGGTAATCTGAAAATTACTGCTTCATCACAAGGTGGAACAGAGCGTTTTAAGCTTAGGAGATGCTGACAGACTAATAATAGAGATTTACTCAGAGATGTGTGAATGAAACAAAACTCCAACAACTCCAGGTTTGTTTTTGATGAGGTAACAACATTATAACGTGACAGAAAGCTCACGAGAGTCAATTTTACATAATACAGGACCTTTAAACAGTCCAATTTGTGCCGTCTTTCTATGCTGATTCTTGAAAATACAGTTGAAAATGCTACGTTTAACAGTTTAACACAAAGTGCGATGGAATTAAATCTCAAGGTCAGATGAACACAGCAGCGTTTGAAAAACCAAGGCAGCGTTCATTAAAGTGGACTCTTTGTACGAGCGCTGCACTTTCACTTCGTTATACTCTCTAATCAGTGGGATCTTTTTAAACATTTCAATTCTTCTTGTAATCCATTTTGGAAAAGGGATACAGACATAATGTATATTTTATTTCTTATTGATTTAAATGCTAAAATAATAATGTGAAAGAATGAGGTAATAGCAGCATCGGCTATTGATACTGTCATCAACATTTCCTGGGGGTGTGATGCTATCTGTAGGCACTGCTCTGTCTGAAGCTCTGTTACGCAAGACTTTAATCTGATCTTTGATGAGCTCCGAAGAAACAGACGTTATGGATTTTCTCAATTTCACTGTCCTTATCCTCTTCAAATTAAATACAATTTTCACGAGCTGCTCACAGCTGATAGGCGAACAGGAGAAAACAAAAGAGTGCTAATCGTCACATGATTTCAATAACAATAAACTGGACTGGTCCCACAACATCGACGCCCTGTACAAGAAGGGCCAAAGTCGCTTCCACCTCCTGAGGAGACTGAGGTCCTTTGGAGTGTGCAGGCCTCTGCTCAAGACTTTTTATGACTCTGTGGTGGCCTCTGCTCTCCTCTACGCTGTCGTCTGCTGGGCCCCGAGCAGCACAGAACGGGACAGGAAGAGACTTAATAAGCTGGTCAGGAGGGCCAGCTCTGTCCTGGGCTGTCCTCTGGACTCTGTAGAGGAGGTGTCTGAGAGGAGGGTGCTGGCCAAACTTACGTCCATCATGGACGACACCTCTCACCCTCTGCACCGGACTGTAGAGGAGCTGAGCAGCTCCTTCAGCAGCCGACTGAGGCACCCCCAGTGCAAGAAGGAGCGCTACCGCAGATCCTTCATCCCCACCGCCATCAGACTGTACAACTCCACTGTATAGTCCAAACATGCAATATTTTTCTATACTCTCTTTTTACTTATTTTTATTATTATTATTGCTATTGGCCTGCATGTACTTTCTGTTCAAACTTTCTTTGCACTAAACTGCCTGGAGCTAATGTGACAAGTGAATTTCTCCTGTGTGAGATCAATAAAGTCTTATCTTATCTTATGATTGGCCAGGAGCGCAGTTATGGTAATTTACACATGCCCCATTTCTTTCCGAAAAACTAGCAAATTTTAAAGACAAAATGCATGCTTTTAAAGCAACCAGTGCTGTTATCTGAAACATGGAGTGGCTTCTTCATGATCTCACCTAGCACATTCTGCAAAAAAAAACAAAAAAAAACCCAGAAAATCACACATTTTGGGGGGAAAAAATGCTTCTAATGGGATTTTCTCGTATTCGCCTGGCCTGACATGTGACTGGTTTTCTTGAATTTTCAGACTTAAACCTTTTTTGTCTGTGTTTCTTATTGTTTGCACTGGCTCACTATGGTAACTGCTGAACATTCTGCCAATAAAGATGCACAGAGAACACCCCCAGCATGATGTCACGGCAATATATATCAATATCAATATAAAACAATAACAATATATAAACCAATATCGATTTAAAGATGCACTACGTTTGTTTGTCTCCAAGGATATGTTACTGCTTTGCCTAGATTGTTCCACAGTATGACATTAAACTTATCTATCTTGCATTTATTCAATTCCATGTGTTCTTGTTGCTCATAATTACCTCGACACACATTTTTATTAACTCGTCTTTGCTTGTGTCAGTGGAGATAGACCAGTTTAATGCCATACTGCGGAACATTCCAAGCAAAAGCAACAACATCTAAATGAAGACCTTTAAAGACATTTATCATGGGCCTGTGATTTGTTGTAGGCTAATATTTAAGTAGCATTTTTGCATCTTAAGTAATGGAAGTTCTCAGCTCAATGAAAGTTAATCCTTATTATAATTTCCTCAGGTGATTAAAAGATTCCCTGAAAGGATTAAAAACAAACTTGAGAAATCAGATGTTCCCAGACTGTGAGCTAGCTCCAAAACAAAAGCTAATCATGAAAGTGGATGGAAATATCGGTCTGATCTTAGAGACTTCAGAGCCAACTCAGATCTGAAAAAACAAAAACACAAGAATGGATCAAAACTTGTGTGATTTCGGGTTTGTTTGTGATTCTGGTGACTGTGCAGCAAAAGAATACAACTGACACTTTTCATATCAGAGCTCAGAGCTGACGAAGCCTCTCGGATGAGCGGCGAAACGTTTTCAACCAAACAAACTTGGTCCAGTTGACAAATTGAACTTCTCCTGTTATCATGGATTCTACCTGGACGACTGAGGGACTGTTCACGCACTTTTCATATTTGTTCAATAAAAACAAAAAACAGAACAACTCCAGCAGGTTTAGAGCTGAAGACAGTGGAGTTTAAGGTGCACATGAGGTCAGTAAAAGACGCATTGTGTAACTTTTCAGATGGCGGGCCCGTCAGATATGTCTTTGCTCTGTCTAGAATGTTCCACAGTATGACATTAAGCAACTCTACTTTACATTTATTAAATTATTATTATTAAATTATGGTTTTGTAGCTAAAAAATACCTAGGGAAACAGGCATTCTGACCGTGAGCGGGGTGGCCTCTTCACAGATCTGACATGTAACTTAGGCTGCATCCCATTTCTCTGTCTTACCCCTTCGTCTTACCCTTGGTTTTGCGCGTTCATGTGAGGGCAAGGGGTGTCCCGATTCTAATTTTGATCAAGGGCTAGGGCCACGATCGAGGGCTACATACCCCTTGAAACTAAGTAAGCTCTCGACCAGACTTGGAACGAAGGGGTACGCCTACAAGTTCAGGCAGGTTTTGGGATCAGGATGGCAGCGTCACATCGACCAGCCAAGGAGTCTCATAAATGTATTTTCAGCAGTTGTAATTATCGATTAACAGTTTAGCAGGTTTACAATTATGACGCTTATGTTCTACGTTACTTTTAGTGAACTGTTGTTGTGGTTTTAATTGTAGTGATGTCTGTTTAGCCGACGTTATCGTTTTCATCGAACTTTCATGCATAAACAAGCTAGTTTTTTTGTCGAGCTGAGGTACCCGATAATCCTTGACATTTGTTTACGTTTGTTTGCGTCAATTGTTGTCGCCTCTGTAGACGTAGCAGCCAGGTAGAGGCAAGGGATGATGACGCAAATGGTAATCGAGTGGTGTCCCATTTCTTAGGGGAACATTCGTACCCCGAGCCCTCTCAGCTCGGTATCGAGGGGCAAGACAAAGACGTAGATAAAGGGATAGGTGTAAGACAGAGAAATGGGACGCAGCCTTAGCCTGGTTTGGTCTCCATGGAGATAGAAAGTTTCAATACCATACTGGGAAAGATTCCAGACAAAGCCATAACGAAAAGCATTTGACAGAAGCTCCACCAGAAAAGTCACACAATGCACCTTTAACATAATTATATTTTAGATTTAACTCTTTTTTTTCTTTTAGTTAGTTTTAGTTTATAATTTTACTTCTAGATTGGAAAAGTGCAGCAGATATGACTTAGAGGTAATTTCATAACTTGTTACCTAGCAACCATAATGATCACAAGGACCAAAACTTAAAATTACACAATAGTCATGATTAGACTAATAAAAATAGATGGCAGCACCTTTATCTTATTAAATAGTTTAAACTGAAAAATGACTTCCTTTGCGTCTAAATTGTCCCAGCATTTTAACTCACAGCGACTTCCTTTTCTTTTTCCTTAACTCTTTCCACAAACTACCACTTAACTGATACAAAACTCTAAATATTTACAACAGGCACTATCCGCCAAACCAAGTAATAATTAGGAAAACCTGTCACATACACTTTAAAAGTCCTATATTATGCAAAATTGACTCTTGCTGAGCTTTAAGCTGTGTTAGAATGCTGTTACCTCATAAAAAACATAGCTGGAGTTGTGTTTTGTTTCATTCACACATTTGAGTAAACCTTCGTCTGCTTACATATCTAAAGCTAAAAATGGTCTGTTCCACCTTGTGATGTCATGAAGCTTTAGTTTTCAAGTGAACAGCTCCTTTTACGTTTTGTTCATTATAGATTGGCAACTCCAGGGCTGAAATGATCCAAATGATTCTAGTGAAGGTGTCCATCCATCCATCCATCTTCTTCCACTTCTCCATTTCTGGGTCACAGAGGCAGCAGTCCAAGCAGATCTGCCGCCCAGAACACAATACACCAGCCCCCATAATAATAATAATAATAATAATAATAATAATAATAATAATAATAATAATAATAATAATAATAATAATAATTCATAGCATTTATATAGCACCTTTCATGACACCCAAAGTGCTTTACAGTTCATTTTTCATTCACTCCACACTTGTTTGTGGTAAGCTACTATTGTAGCCACAGCTGCCCTGGGGCAGACTGACGGAAGCGAGGCTACCAATCTGCACCATCCGCCCCTCCCACCACCTCCAACACTCACGCACACTCCACTTTCACACCAAGCAATGTGGGTGAAGTGTCTTGCCTTTTTCTTTTGTAACTGGTGCCCCACTTTGACACCTGGAGTTCCCAGTGGTCTCCCCTCCAAGTACTGACCAGGCCCGGCCTTGCTTAGCTTCTGAGATCTGACGGGATCAGGCTTTGACAAGCCGCTATGACTCCGTGAATCCTCCCGCGGGGTCCATGTGGTGGGTCCATGGGAGGACGGCCCACATCACAACAGGCCTTGATGTACTGTTCTGTCATGGGGGCTACCAGTGTCCGCAGACACAGGGGGCAAGGTGGGTTTAAGTGTCTTGCCCAAGGACACAACAACAGAACTCATCTGTGGGAGCTGGGATCACACACGGCCAACCCATCGAGAGCGGGATTCAAACTGCCAACCCCTGGATCAGTATGAGGTTTAAAAACACAGCGGTACACTTCCTGTATATTACCACGTGACATCACAAGGTGGAACAGAGTGTTTTCTGTTTGAAAGACGAACTCAGCCTACTGTAAATAAGCAGTGTTTTGTGTTAAAACATATGAATGAAACAAAACACAACTCCAGGTATGTTTTTGATGAGGAAACGTTATAACACAGATCAGAAAATAGTTAAAAAATTTTAAAAAAAGAAAGAAAATGTGTTTGAGACCACTAAACAATGAGCTGTAAATAAAAATGGAGTATAAATAAGTCTTGTATCAGTCCACTGTATGCATAGACACGAGGAAGTCCTTTAGTTTAGTCCAGGTTAGTGGAGATGGCTCATTGGTATGGGGCTACACGCATAAGGGGAATATTCCCTATGATGGTGTGTAATGGAAGAAAAGGCAGGAGGAGCATGTTTTTCTACCTCTTTTTTCTCTCTCTCAAGCTCCAATAACTCCATTCCTGTTAAACGAACACTACGTAACTTGCTCGTCTCCATGGAGATGTTACTGCATTGCCTGGATTGCAACGCGGTATGACATGGGAAACTCATCTTTACCCGTGAAGACCAGCAGGTGACAGTTTACAGCCCAGATCTGTGGAGAGGGGACCCCGCTCACAGTAAGAATGCATGTTTTTCAAGGTATTATTTAGACACCACTGATTGAACAAACACAAGATGGATATGTTTAAAGACATACAGTGTAACATTCCAGGCTATTGTGGTATGGTGGTACCACAATGCCACTATAATAATAATAATAATTTAAAAAAAAATCCTGATACAGCTCAAGATCATTCTAAAACTATTCAGAAAAGGCTTTTTTAGTATTGATATTTGCTCAATTCATTTTTTATTCCAATTTTCGATTTCAATTAGCATCTGATATTGATTACTTTTGATAACCCTATTCCAAGCATAGCAACAACACTACCATGAACCCAATCAGGTGGTGGACCCTCTACCATCGTGCAGCTTTAATATTATTAGGGGGCCAAGCACCGGAGGTGCTGGGCACCCTCTAGGAATCGTATTCCGTTGCCTAGGCGAGTTGCCTAGTAACCCTTTGATCTTTGCTTTGATGTTCGGGTCTGAAAGTTATTAGGGGGCCAAGCACCAGAGGTGCTGGGCACCCTCTAGGAATCGTATTCCGTTGCCTAGGCGAGTTGCCTAGTAACCCTTTGATCTTTGCTTTGATGTTCGGGTCTGAAAGTTATTATTAGGGGGCCAAGCACCAGAGGTGCTGGGCACCCTCTAGGAATCGTATTCCGTTGCCTAGGCGAGTTGCCTGGTAACCCTTTGATCTTTGCTTTGATCTTCGGGTCGGAAAGTTATTATTATTATTCTTCTAGTATAGGAAGTCTATGGCAGCCCCTAGAACCGTTTGGTAAAAAGTTGTGAAATTTGGCATGCACATTCCAGCCAGTCTCCTCATTACCCACAGCAATTTATAGGTCCCCAGCTCCAACCGTCTAGTGGCACCAGCAGGTCAAAGTTGCAGAAATTTGTCAACTGCCTAGCAACGCACCAATAGCCCCTAGAACCGTCTGGTAAAAAGTTGTGAAATTTGGCATGCACATTCCAGCCAGTCTCCTCATTACCCACAGCAATTTATAGGTCCCCAGCTCCAACCGTCTAGTGGCACCAGCAGGTCAAAGTTGCAGAAATTTGCCCTGACCTCGCTGCTTGATCCGGCTTGTCTCTGTGATCCTCTGATCCAGGATCCTAGGTCCCTGTTCTGACAGGGTTAGACCCTGACCCTGTCAGACCCTGTCAGACTCTGTTAGATCCTGTCAGACCTTGTTAGACCCTGTCAAACGGTGCTTGGCCCCCGGCATTGCTGCTTGCAGCTATATTTATTATTATTATTCTTCTAGTATAGGAAGTCTATGGCAGCCCCTAGAACCGTTTGGTAAAAAGTTGTGAAATTTGGCATGCACATTCCAGCCAGTCTCCTCATTACCCACAGCAATTTATAGGTCCCCAGCTCCAACCGTCTAGTTATTATTATAATTATTCTTCTAGTATAGGAAGTCTATGGCAGCCCCTAGAACCGTTTGGTAAAAAGTTGTGAAATTTGGCATGCACATTCCAGCCAGTCTCCTCATTACCCACAGCAATTTATAGGTCCCCAGCTCCAACCGTCTAGTGGCACCAGCAGGTCAAAGTTGCAGAAATTTGTCAACTGCCTAGCAACGCACCTAGCAACCTTTGATCTGTCTTTGATGTGTCTGTTCTGACAGGGTTAGACCCTGACCCTGTCAGACCCTGTCAGACTCTGTTAGATCCTGTCAGACCTTGTTAGACCGTGTAGTTTGTGTACTGTGTATTGGCCAGAGGAGCAAGATGGTGAGGGAATCCGGAAAAGCAGATGACTGTTGATCAGCGCCTATGGAGCGGTCTGATCGCTCTTGGGACCTAGGATCCTGGATCAGAGGATCACAGAGACAAGCCGGATCAAGCAGCGAGGTCAGGGCCGAGATCTGCTCTGTCTGAGGCAGGGGGCATGTCGTGTGTGCGCTGCGTGGAGCAAGAACTCTGATCAGAACTACGACAGCGCCAAAGAAGAAGTTTACTGACTTGGAGCAGTAGATCCTGGTCTCCAGAGAGGCATGAGATGAGAAGAATTAAGTTTACATGATGCTGCTGTGTGGGAATTGTAATGAATGAAGTTATGTGTGTGTACGTGCGTGTGTATACGCATGTGTGTGCGTGCGTGTGTGTGTGTGTGTGTGTGTAGCTGTGTGTGTGTAAAGGTTTATGCATGGGCTTGTGTGTATGTACATGTGTGTGTGTGTGTGTGTGTGTGTGTGTATTAATTTTTATTTTTATTGTGGATCTGTACTCTGAGCCTCAATATTGTTGTGAAGTGACAAAGTTCTATTTTATAGGAAAAGATATATCCTGTAAACATCTCTTGGCACTATTGATTTGAAGGAATTTTCAATTCAAAGAGCCTTATATTCTTATATTTGTAAATAAAAAATGTACTTTGTCATCAAAAATCTGTTTCTCTGTTGTTTTAGATGTTTGAGGTGTCATTAAATCAATAAATATTGACATCAAAATCACTGATCTGCTCGAAATGACTCTTTGTACATAACGCTCATTTTCTCCACTTTGTGGTAAAAAAGTTGTGAAATTTGGCAAAACCTGTCAAACGGTGCTTGGCCCCCGCATTGCTGCTTGCAGCTATATTTATTATTATTATTATTCTTCTAGTATAGGAAGTCTATGGCAGCCCCTAGAACCGTTTGGTAAAAAGTTGTGAAATTTGGCATGCACATTCCAGCCAGTCTCCTCATTACCCACAGCAATTTATAGGTCCCCAGCTCCAACCGTCTAGTGGCACCAGCAGGTCAAAGTTGCAGAAATTTGTCAACTGCCTAGCAACGCACCTAGCAACCTTTGATCCGTCTTTGATGTGTCTGTTCTGACAGGGTTAGACCCTGACCCTGTCAGACCCTGTCAGACTCTGTTAGATCCTGTCAGACCTTGTTAGACCCTGCTGGGCACCCTCTAGGAATCGTATTCCGTTGCCTAGGCGAGTTGCCTAGTAACCCTTTGATCTTTGCTTTGATGTTCGGGTCTGAAAGTTATTATTATTATTATTATTCTTCTAGTATAGGAAGTCTATGGCAGCCCCTAGAACCGTTTGGTAAAAAGTTGTGAAATTTGGCATGCACATTCCAGCCAGTCTCCTCATTACCCACAGCAATTTATAGGTCCCCAGCTCCAACCGTCTAGTTATTATTATAATTATTCTTCTAGTATAGGAAGTCTATGGCAGCCCCTAGAACCGTTTGGTAAAAAGTTGTGAAATTTGGCATGCACATTCCAGCCAGTCTCCTCATTACCCACAGCAATTTATAGGTCCCCAGCTCCAACCGTCTAGTGGCACCAGCAGGTCAAAGTTGCAGAAATTTGTCAACTGCCTAGCAACGCACCTAGCAACCTTTGATCTGTCTTTGATGTGTCTGTTCTGACAGGGTTAGACCCTGACCCTGTCAGACCCTGTCAGACTCTGTTAGATCCTGTCAGACCTTGTTAGACCGTGTAGTTTGTGTACTGTGTATTGGCCAGAGGAGCAAGATGGTGAGGGAATCCGGAAAAGCAGATGACTGTTGATCAGCGCCTATGGAGCGGTCTGATCGCTCTTGGGACCTAGGATCCTGGATCAGAGGATCACAGAGACAAGCCGGATCAAGCAGCGAGGTCAGGGCCGAGATCTGCTCTGTCTGAGGCAGGGGGCATGTCGTGTGTGCGCTGCGTGGAGCAAGAACTCTGATCAGAACTACGACAGCGCCAAAGAAGAAGTTTACTGACTTGGAGCAGTAGATCCTGGTCTCCAGAGAGGCATGAGATGAGAAGAATTAAGTTTACATGATGCTGCTGTGTGGGAATTGTAATGAATGAAGTTATGTGTGTGTACGTGCGTGTGTATACGCATGTGTGTGCGTGCGTGTGTGTGTGTGTGTGTGTGTAGCTGTGTGTGTGTAAAGGTTTATGCATGGGCTTGTGTGTATGTACATGTGTGTGTGTGTGTGTGTGTGTGTGTGTGTATTAATTTTTATTTTTATTGTGGATCTGTACTCTGAGCCTCAATATTGTTGTGAAGTGACAAAGTTCTATTTTATAGGAAAAGATATATCCTGTAAACATCTCTTGGCACTATTGATTTGAAGGAATTTTCAATTCAAAGAGCCTTATATTCTTATATTTGTAAATAAAAAATGTACTTTGTCATCAAAAATCTGTTTCTCTGTTGTTTTAGATGTTTGAGGTGTCATTAAATCAATAAATATTGACATCAAAATCACTGATCTGCTCGAAATGACTCTTTGTACATAACGCTCATTTTCTCCACTTTGTGGTAAAAAAGTTGTGAAATTTGGCAAAACCTGTCAAACGGTGCTTGGCCCCCGCATTGCTGCTTGCAGCTATATTTATTATTATTATTATTATTATTATTATTATTATTCTTATATTTTATCTGTATTTTCAATGCACATTTTGATGCACACTGCACATTTTTGTACATTTTATTACATATTTTTTATGCTATTGTTTACTTTTTCCCCTTGTATTTTTATTGCATGCTATTAGTACTTCTTGACTATCTTAGCGAGTCAACGGGTTCTTCTGATCCTAAGCATTTCATTGCATTGTTGACCTTGTGTTGATCCTGCATATGACAAATAAACAAAATCAAGTTTTTATCAGCTAAGGGTTTTAAGCAAAATTAAATCGTACATTCCACATCTGCACTTTGAAAAGGCCATTCATGCATTTGTGACATCACGACTTGATTATTGTAATTCGTTGTACGCTGGCATTGACCAGGCCCAGCTTAGGCGCCTACAGGGGGTCCAGAATGCAGCTGCTCGACTTTTAACTGGAAAAAAGCGGAGAGACCACATCACTCCTATTCTCAAATCCCTGCACTGGCTTCCTGTTCATTTTAGAATCCATTTTAAAATTTTAATGATTGTTTTTAAGAGTCTTAATGGCATAGCACCGGTGTATTTATTTGAACTCCTTCAGCCCCAGATCCCATCCAGAGGTCTGCGTTCTGCTGACCAGCACCTCCTGGTTGTCCCTAGGACCAGACTGAAGACCAGAGGGGATAGGGCCTTCTCTGTGCTCGGTCCACGACTGTGGAACACTTTACCTTTGCACATTAGAACTGCACAATCACTGGAGCACTTTAAATCCCTGCTAAAAACGCACCTTTTCTCATTGGCCTTTACTCCGAGTTAGGAAGAGACACCTTGGCACCTTCTTGCTGTTGATGTTGTTGTTGTTTTATTATTATTATTATTTTATTATTGTCACCATTGTTATTATTGTTGTTATTTTAACTCTACCTGATTTTTATGTCACCTTTAATGTTGTTCAGCACTTTGGTAAGCTTTGGCTGTTTTAAATGTGCTATATAAATAAAATTGATTGATTGATTGATTGAAACAAAAAATCTTGAATCTGAATCTCTTGTATTTTTTGTATCTACTGTATTTTGTACACTCTTTTTTGCACTGCTTGGCCAGGGAGAAACGGAATTTCGATTCACTGTATGTCGAACACATATGGCAGAATTGACAATAAAGTTGACTTTGACTTTAAATAGGCGAAGAAAAAAAAAGGAAAAATCATCTCTTTTCTATGAGTGAATTCCTTAAGAAGAAAGAAGGTCTGTGAGGAGAGTGAAGGTATGGCTCTTCCCAAGCAGAACAGATGCATTCATGGGCTTGAGTCCTCGCATGAAGGACGTAATTAAAAAAGGCCCTGACTGATTAATCCTCTGGTCCCCGAGGAGAAACAAAGAGCCAAAACCAGCCTCCCCCCAGTCAGTGTCCCACAGAGTCTCCACTGTTTTGAAAAACCCAAAATAGAAATGCACAATGTATCATTATTTGTTAGGGATTTGGTCCAGAAACCTGCAAACTAAAGGTGCACTATGTAACTTCCAAGGTGGAGGGTCCGCTACTTGCTTGCTCGTCTCCATGGAGGAGTTATGGCTTTACCTGGAATGCAAACATATCTCCCTTGCATTTGTTCAATTACCGGTGTTTTTTAGCTCAAAAATACCTTCAAAAACATGAATTCTTACAATGTGCAGGCTCGCTTCTCCATAGATCTAGCCATTAACCTGCCTCCATTGTGATTACCAAGTTTATTTCCATACACACATATCAAAGCAAGTGGCGGACTGTGAATCAGCAAAGTTACACAATGTACCTTTAAATTCCTTTTCAACAATTACTCTTTTGGAATTGAATAATGGCACCACTTTCTGAAGATAATGTAGAGAAAATTATTTCACTTTTTTATTTATACTGACAGAAGATATTGAACTTTGTGCCAGTTTTCGTTTCATGTGGACAGACCCGGTAATTTACACAGATATTAACTGTAAACCAGGTCACCAAATCTGCAATTTGACAGTTAAACAGCAAATTCCACCACAGAAGTCTGACCTCCAGCTCGACGCTAAACGATAGAGATTCTGCAATGTTGTGATCTTCTGTGAACAAAAGCTATTGCTGAGGTTCAGATGAGATAACTGGATTTAACAGGGCGGTAATGTGATTCAGATGGGGATAGATAAAATAAATATAACCGAAATGTAGATTTTAGTTGTAATATAGCAGGTTATAAGCTTAAATCAGCTTCCTGTAACACGGTGCCATTTTGAGGATGGTTTACCAATCTAAAGATGTAATATTTTGTTTTGGCATTCTGAAACCCATAGACTGGTGATTTTCAGTGATGACGTCGTACTCGCAGAAAGGCAAGAGCCACAATGCAATAAATTTTAATGGAAGGGGAAAAAAAAAAAAAAAAAGATATCTAAAAACAAAATTCATAAGTGTGGAACCTGATTCTGACTAGATCCTGGAGCTTGCTACCAAAAAAATATATACAGCTCTGGAAAAAAATAAGAGACCACTGCATTTTTTTTCTGAAATCAGCATCTCTACATGTATTACAGCCATTCCATTCCAGCGTCTGTTGAATTCCAACACAAACACAAAGCTGAGCTACTTCAGTTCTTGCACCAGGAGTGGAATAAAGTCACCCAAGAACAATGTGAAAGACTTGTGGAGAGCATGCCAAGACGCATGAAAGCTGTGATTAAAAATAAGGGTTATTGCACCAAATATTGATTTCTGAACTCTTCTTAAAGGAAAAGTAACGTTTTTTTTTTTACAATCTGAGCCTTATTTTGGTAATAAAACAAGTTGTTTTACTCACCCATAACACTTTGGTGTCATATGGAGCACTTCCGGAAATGTTTTAGATTTGCGATCTCCATAATGTGAGTTCTCGGGGCACATGTTTGCGGTCTCCAAATAACACAAACTTGAGTACTTTTCAAATCATAGAAGCTCGATGTCTTAGTCTACGATTTCGTTTGGTCAAAATTGGCCTGTAATCCGAGATTTATCCATAGTTTCGAGTAGATGAGGACGCCAGTGCGCATGGCCGGAGTGTGCTCTCAGCTCCCGGGACCCAAACATGAAACGCAAAGCAGTAAACTATGGCTAAATCTCGGATTATAGGTCACTTTTGATTCAAATGAAATCGTAGACTAAGACATCGAGCTTCTATGATTTGAAAAGTGCTAAAGTTTGTGTTATTTGGAGACCAGGGCATATTACATGCTCAGGGAATATATTATATGCCCCGAGCTATGGCTAGAAGTCGCGCTAGGCTATCGCAAATCTAAAACATCTCTGGAAGTGCTCCATATGACACCAAAGTGCTATGGGTGAGTAAAACAACTTGTTTTATTACCGAAATAAGGCTGAAATGGTAAAAAACGTTACTTTTCCTTTAAAGGCAAAGTAACGTTATTTTACAATCTGAGCCTTCTTTCGGTAATAAAACAAGTAGTTTTACTCACCCATAGCATTTTTCTGTCAATTGGAGCAGTATCGCAGAACTTATGTTGAGCCGTTCTGTTCTAGTAATGATCCCGTATCCGTTAACATGGTGCTGTATCATATGCTCGGGGCATTACTTTGCGGTCTCCAAATAACACAAACTTTAGCACTTTTCAAATCATAGAAGCCCGATGTCTTAATGAAAAATTTCGTTTGAAGCAAAAGTGGCCTGTAATCCGAGATTTAGCGTCAGCTTTCGAGTAGATGAGGACGTCAGTGCACATGCGCGGACTGCTCCGGTGACCCAAATAGGAAACGCAAAGCTGAAAACTATGGATAAACTTCGGATTACAGAACGCCACTGCCAAATACTGTTGTTGATGTGCAATTACACTTAGTTCTAGTACAGTACAGCAAAAAAACATGTTTCCCAGGGTCATACGCGCCCCCCCCCTGGCATCACGCCACGCCCCCCCAGGGGGGCCCGCCCCACTATTTGAGAAGCACTGCGCTAGGCTATCGCAAATCTAAAACATCTCTGTAAGTGCTCCAAATGACACGGACGTGATATGGGTGAGTCAAACGACTTGTTTTATTACCGAAAGAAGGCTCAGATTGTAAAATAACGTTACTTTTCCTTTAAGTGTAAACATTAGTATTATGTTGTTTTAAAATGAATTTGATCTTGTTTCTTTGCATTGTTTGAGGTCTGAAAACATTTATCTTTTTTGTTATTTTGACCATTTGTCATTTTCTGCAAATAAATGCTCTAAACGATCATATTTTTATTTGGAATTTGGGGGAAATGTTGTCAGTAGTTTATAAGATAAGATAAGATAAGATAATCTTAATACAACAAAGTGTTCAATCGAAAGCTTAACATGACAAAACAGGCTGACAAACAACAAAGGAAGACAAGATTATGTGAACAAAAATATCCTCCAAAACTGGGAAATACTCTAATTAGAAAACGAGCTCGGAATAACTCAGAAAGATTTTTCAAACGAGGAATGATGCAGAACTGCACAAATTGCAAACAGCAGATATCAGATTCAGAGTTTCAGGCACAGAGCTTGAGAGTCTCTTGACTGGTCGACAATCTAGCCAGAACTGACTGGGCAGAGGGAGTTTCTGTTGACAACCCTGGGATGATCGGGGAAATGATTGGCAGCTGCAGGAAAAACAGGGAGGAAGCAAAAGATGGACTGGGTCAGGCTAAAAAATGGAGCTGGACTGGTGATAAACATGTAAACAACAGGCAAAACTGTGAAAATGTATATATTTGGTTTTCACATTCCATAAAGTGAAGACGGGGAACAAGAGCCATTTGATAAAACTGTACTTGAGAGTGAAATACCCACACATGTTGGACCTCATCATTACATTATTGACTCCGACCTAAGAACTCCCCGTATTAAACAAACATTTCAATTCTAACAATATCAATTTTAGTATGTGGTTTTAGTTTTGGTTGGGGTCTGTCACCTTCTTGTTCTATGGATATGTCATTCCTCTGCCTAGAATGTTCCACAGTATGACCTTAAACAGATCTACCTTACATTTGGTAAATTACAGGTGGTTTTATAGCACAAAAATACCAACAACTCTGGAAAAAAATAAGAGACCACTGCATTTTTTTCCTGAAATCTGCATCTCTACATGTATTACAGCCATTCCATTCCAGCGTCTGTTGAATTCCAACACAAACACAAAGCTGAGCTACTTCAGTTCTTGCACCAGGAGTGGAATAAAGTCACCCAAGAACAATGTGAAAACTTGTGGAGAGCATGCCAAGACGCATGAAAGCTGTAGGAATGGGAATCGAGAACCGGTTCCGTGTGTTTCAGTTCCACGGAATCGATTAGTAGTTTATCTAACAATTCTCTTAACGATTCCAGCCAGCATGAATTACGCACAAAAGTGGTGGGTTTATATACTATTCTCGCATGACGAGAAAAACGTTTGTGAAAATGGACTTTTAACTTCCACTTGGACACATGACACGTTCGGGAGACGCTCGGGACAGGTTCGGGACAGGTCTGTTTATCCGGAGCTCCTGTACAAAGTGCAGTCAGATACTTAGCAGCAGAAAGTCCGGGATATAAGCGAATATGCGAATACACGTGGAGACGCACAAATTACCCGACAACAGAGCGACACGGAGAGAGTCATAATTATTATATTATTTCTGCATCAAATGGAGATATTAGGTGAAAGCAGCGGCTTGTGTCAACATTAGCCTGTGTGCTAAACCGGGGCTAAACCAGGACTAAACCATGACTAGACCAGGACTAAACCTGGACTAAACCTGGACTAGACCAGGACTAGACCAGGACTAAACCAGACCTAAAGCAGGACTAGACCAGGACTAGAGCAGGACTAGACCAGGACTAAACCTGGACTAGACCAGGACTAGACCAGGACTAGACCAGGACTAAACCAGAACTAAAGCAGGACTAGACCAGGACTAGTGCAGGACTAGACCAGGACTAGTGCAGGACTAGACCAGGACTAAACCTGGACTAGACCAGGACTAAACCTGGACTAGACCAGGACTAAACCAGGACTAAACCAGGACTAAAACATAACTAAAGCAGGACTAGACCAGGACTAGACCATGACTAGACCAGGACTAAACCTGGACTAGACCAGGACTAGACCAGGACTAAACCAGGACTAGTGCAGGACTAGACCAGGACTAAACCTGGACTAGACCAGGACTAAACCAGGACTAAACCAGGACTAAACCAGGACTAAACCAGGACTAAACCAGGACTAAACCAGGACTAGTGCTAATCTTGGTGCTAATCAAACAGTTTGTTCTCCTTTTTTCCCCAAATTAGAATTGATAAGAGAATCGATAAAGAATCGTTAAGCAGTATCAATAATGGAATTGGAATCGTAAAAATCTTATCAATTCCCATCCCTAGAAAGCTGTGATTACAAATAAGGGTTATTGCACCAAATATTGATTTCTGAACTCTTCTTAAGTGTAAACATTAGTATTATATTGTTTTAAAATTAATTTGATCTTGTTTCTTTGCATTGTTTGAGGTCTGAAAACGTGGATCTTTTTTGTTATTTTGACCATTTGTCATTTTCTGCAAATAAATGCTCTAAATGATAATATTTTTATTTGGAATTTGGGGGAAATGTTGTCAGTAGTTTTGAGACTCAAACAAAAATGTTCCTTTTGCCCAAACACATACCTATAAGTAGTAAAATCAGAAAAACTGATCATTTTGCAGTGGTTTCTTATTTTTTTCCAGAGCTGTAGAAAAACAAGTATTCTGATTGTGAGTGTGGGTTACCTCTCCACAGATCTGACCTGTAACTTGCTCTGGATTGGTCTCCATGAAGGTAAAAATGTTTAAACCATACTGCAAAACTTTCCAGCCAAAGCAATAATGTCTTCATAGAGAAAAGCATTTAATGAAGCCTTCGCCAGGAAAGTTATGCACCTTTAAATATTATCGTCCTTTAGACTATTGTTTTGTCATCTGAAATCCAGCAATTAAAAAAGGCCCTGGTTGATAATTAATCCCACGTTCCTGGAAGAGAAACAAAAAAGCCAGTGCCCCCGTCCCCCTCCCTCCTGTCTGCTCCTGCTCAGGTCAGGGGCTGGATCAATAAAGCTTCCTCCTCGGGCTGTGGGGGTCCTTCTTCACCAGACCTTGTTAAGTCATACATGAACCACAGACTCCCTGCGCTCTCCCGGGCACCAGGGGCCCCCACAGCACCGGGAACACATGGAGTCTGCCGCCACCTACTGGACAACAGCGCTAACTGCCTCTGCCAAACACTGAAGCGGTGATTTACACTGTCACGAAAAACCTGAAAACTGGGATAACCACATCAGACGATAATTAGATGTGATTCTGCCGTGTGTTTACATGCACGCAAAAAAATCTGAAAACATCTGCCGTCATATGTCAGTTAACCCGCTTCTTTTAGAGTAACTGTTGTACAAGAAAGACCATGTACTGTGAATATTAAAATAATGCTTTCCATCTTTAACATTTATTTCATTTTGGTCTTTGCCACAATAGTTAGCACTATTTCACAACATTTCCCATGGCAAAACCTGTTGTCCCAAGTCAAAAAGGTCAAAAAAGTCATATGACCATTCTCCAGAAATCTGATTTTTGGTGTGCATGTGAATAAAGTCTCTATACACATGGACCCAATTTTGTGTCTCATGCCCCCCAGTTTATGACAATTAAAAATCATATTACGCAAAATTGACTCTGGTGAGCTTTAAGGCATGTTATAATGTTGCTCAAAAACATACCTGGATTTGTATTTTGTATTTTGTTTTGTGTCATGAAGCGGTAGTTTCACGTTAGCAGCAACCTTTTACCTTTTGTTCAGTAGAGATTGGAAATTCTCTGCCTGAAATCATCCAGAAGGACTCGAGTGAAGGTGTATGAGTTTAAAAACATATATACAGTATATTTTTAAAAAGTATAAAAAGCCAATCTTCTAATCCTTAATCACTGTAAGGTGCTTTGTGTTACAATTTTGTATGAAAAGCGCTTTATAAATAATGTTTGATTGATTGATTGATTGATTGAAAAAACAGTGGAGCACTTCCTGTATTACCACATGACATAAGAAGGTGGAACAGGTGGTTTAACGTGTAAATTAAACAAAACACAGCTCCAGATAGGTTTGTGATGAGGAAACAACATTATAACATAGATCAGAAAATTGTGTAGTATGGGTCCTTTAAACGTATGTAATTTTAAAGGAAAAAGAACACATGAACTGTTGGAAAGAAGATAGACAGTGCTGCTGAATAACAACGCATGTTTAATTCATTCATTCATTAATCGTTGCATTTATATAGCACCTTTCAAGACACCTAAAGCGCTTTACAGTTTATTATTCATTCACTCCACACTTGGCAGTGACAGGGAGTGTACTATTGTAGCAATGGGGCAGACTGACGGCTGTTTAAGCACAGCGGTATTGGTATTTTTCCTTGAGAAATCAGATTTGTGGAGATGCATCACCTAAAACTACAAAAAGTGTAAACTGGTAATCATAAAATCACACAGTCACATTGAGATTGACTAATGAGAAAATCTGAGATGAAAATGCCTCTTTTGAAGCAGAACTCCCCACGTCGTCGTAACAAAGACAGGATCTGTGCACGTTTTGACAAGAAAATTATATAAAAATAAACTAATGTGGTGAAGAGAAAAACAAAAGAAAAAATGTTAAAGAATTATTTTAAATTTCATTGTACTTTGTCTTCCAAATACAACAGTTACTCTGTGCCATAGACTGTATAAAGAAGTGGACTAAGGGAGTAGGACGTCACCCACAGCGTTCAGCTCCAGTCAAATGAAGATCACGAGGCTAGTATTCAGGCCCATCTCTAATATTAAAGGTCCCATGGCATTAAATTTTCACTTTCTGAGGTTTTTGAATGTTAATGTGAGCTCCCCTAGCCCCCCCATGGCTAAAAGTTGCAAAATGTGTAAACTGAGCATTTGCGATCCTTTTCCGCATTTGAAAAAAAGACAGACCAAACGGGCGATTCTGAACAAGGGAACTTTCTGATGTCACACTCGCATAAAGGTTTCCACCCCCCGTCTGGATGTCCACCCCGTCTCTGGAAATCACGCCCCGAGAATTTGGACCGTGAAAGATGCGTTTTTTTTTATTTGCCTGGAGACATGTGAGAGTGTTTCCAGGCTTGGATGTCCTTTATCCGAGCCTCCGAACCTCTGAAAGTGGTTTAATTTTATTTTCTGTGGAAATGTGTTTTTTAAATGGTAAGCGTCTCATATCTTCCTCCACGCTTAAAACATGGAAGAAACAGTGGCATATTTGGCCACACCCCCACCCGCTGCACTGGCCTGTCTCTGTCCTCCTCATTTGCATTCAAGCAACAACACCCATAAGAAAGCGTTTCAGAGACATATTTATGACTCTGACTGTGTTCATGAGGCTATCTCATGCACTGAGGCTTGATTTTGAAGAAGGATTAATTTACAGTATTACGGAACCATTAAGGCGCCATATAAAAGCATCAAGAAGTACCATGTCATGGGATCTTTAATTAATTAATGGCAAAGGTTCCAATTCTGGCCTCCGAAAACCTTAGGGCCTGGTACAACAGATCCCTTTATCGTTCCTGTCAACTACTCCGCTAGCGGTTACAGAAGCAAATTTGGAGTCAGTTCCATATTAGGAAAAGGAATTTATGTACGTACAAAAAAGTGAAATAAAAACACCAGGATCATGTAGAGCGGGTTAATAAGAACATTTTCAGACCAAAATGATGAGGCTCGCTGCAGCAGTTACAGAAAGAGGGCTGACAATATTTCAATGTAAAGTCAATTGGAGCCAGAGCTGATGGAGCCAGAAGCGTCCCCATGCTCACTTCCTATATGGAACGCAATGGCTAAAGGGTTAGCTATGTCCATTTCTATACACAGTCTTTGCTCTGTCCATGTAAACACACCAAAAACCAGATCCAATTACTGAGTTATCCAATTACTGTAGTTATCTGATTTCTCCTGGCTATATCAATGTACCCAGTGTCACTTATCCCACCAATGCAGCCCTTTGAGTCGCTCCACATAGGCACAGCTGAACACAAAAACATAGTCATAATTTAGGGACCCCCAAGGTTCAGTGTGGGACCCTCAAACTAGAGGTGCATTCTGGGGGCCACCAGCGCAAACTCCCTCAGAATGTTCCGCGCAACATCCACTTTATTCTGCGCGATCATGAGCGCCCTCTTCACGTCCTCGAAGGAGTAGCCCTCGCCCATCAGTTTGGCGATCTTGGCGTCCACGTTCTCTGACTCCAGGCCATGGGGTTTCCCTGAGTGGAGGTTTCGGGGCAGGGGCTTGGGCGGGCGAGCGGGGGCCTGCAAGCAATCCACCGATACTGGGGGGAGAGAGAAAAACTGGTTAGTCAGACAGCAGAAGAAAATGAATTGTAAAGCAATTTTTATTTAGTTATTTGTTTTGTAATTTTAATATTTGTAGTCAGCAGTATTTGAATAAAATGTTATTCTAACAAATCAAAACAAAAATAGCAAAATATAACAAGTGATGTTATAGATTGGGTTAGTTTTGTAATATGGATGTGAAATAGCACCTGTTGAGAGGACAAAGGACTCACAAACTGCTACAATATAGTAAGATTAGTGCTGTCAGGTGATTTAAAAAACAAATTAATTACAGGACTTGTAATTAATTAATCAAATTAATCATATTTTAATCTCGTGAGAGAGAGCGAGAGAGATTTAGAGAGAGAGAGATTGAGAGAGATTGAGACAGAGCGATAGATTGAAAGAGAGGCAACCCACTTTGCGATTGATTTTGTCAGTTTTCATGCGGTCGCTTTGCTTATTTGTTTCCCAAATTCTGCGAGCGTGGTTTGGTGGTTTGTTGAAGTGCGCTCACACTTGCTCTATCACCGGTAACGATGGAACTTGTCTGGAAGTGTTTGTCGTTTAAATGATCCGTCAGGCTGGAGCAGATTCGGTGATCGGAAAATTCTTTTTGACAAAAGCTCCAAATCACTGCGTTGTTGTTGATAATCCCGACTCCCGTCTTCGTTCTTTTTATAAATAAACTTGCCTTTTGTTTGCCGCATGCCAAATTTAAAATGCGCGCGCACTGAATTGCCACTCATAATTAATTGCGTTAATTTTGCAGTGTAATTAATTAATCTAATTAATGCATTCAACTGACAGCCCTCATTAAGATTATATATATATATATATACACAGGGGTGCACATAACTGCTACGCAGGTGCGCATGGGCGACAAAAATGAGCGATGCGTACTGCGACTTGGGTCACTACCGCGGTCCTGCGTACTGACTATCCATTCTAAACTATTTCACATGGCTGTTCATGTTGCCGGTGCGAGTATGTAGTTGAATGTTGGTAAAGTCAAACATGTCTAAAAAGCGGTTAGGAGTAAATGTCGGTACTGCTTATCATTCACGTGAAGGGGGGACAAGGATTATGCAGAGCATCGCGCACGCTGTCAGTGGGGAGGTACGAGCAAAGTTGCAGGCTGCTCCGTTTTGGGGACTTCTTTTTGACAGATCAGAGGACATTACAAAAACTGAACAAGAAATTGTCTACATTGTGTCAGTATCCAGCAATGGCTGGTCTTGGATTGATTGAATTGGGTGCCGACCGAACCGCACAGGGAATTACAGATGGATTAGTGAAACTTTTTCACGACGCGGGCTTGGATGACTGGACGACAAAGTTGGTTGCTGTGTGCACAGACGGAGCAGCTGTTAACGTCGGGGTGTACAATGGTGTTGTGCCAAAACTAAAAGGACTCGTTGCAATTGGAGACTCTTGTGCACATTCTGATGCGTACCAAACACTATCTGCTGGTACTCATATGAGTAACTCACTAAAAAAGTTATATGCACCCCTGTATATGTATATGTATGTGTATATGTATATATATATATATATATATATATATATATATATATATATCTTTAAATATATATATATATATATATGTATGTATATGTATGTATATATATTTATATATATATATATATATATATATATATCTTTAAATATATATATATATATCTTTAAATGTCCTATATTATGCCAAAAAATATACTATACTGTAGACTGTGCAACATGTTGTTGACCTTATACCTTATCAGCTAAATTGTTCAATAGCACCAAAATAGTGAATAAACAAAACTAATAAAAACATTTAAAGGTCCCATGGCATGAAATTTTCACTTTCTGAGGTTTTTGAACGTTAATGTGAGCTTCCCTACCCTGTTTAGGGTCCCCCAATGGCTAAAAGTTGCGTAATGTCTAAACTGAGCATTTGCGATCCTTTTCTGCGTTTGAAAAAAACACAGCTCAAATGGGCGATTCTGGACAAGGCACCTTATTGACGTCAGATCGAAAAAAGAAATGCAAATGCAGTTCCACCATCGTCTGGATCTCCACCCCCTGTCTCTGGAAATCACACCCAGAGAGTTTGGACCGCGGAGGAGCTACGCAATGCGAAATGCGTTTTTTTTATTTGCCTGGAGGCACATGCGAGTGTTTCTAGGCTTGGAAGTCCTTTACCCGACCCTCTGGACCTCTGAAACAGCAGTGGTTTAATTTTATTTTCTGTACAAATGTGTTTTTTTTCATTGAAAAGGCTCTCCTTTCCTCCTTCGTGCTTACACACGCGGAAGTGGGGCCAGGCACAGCGCACAGCTAACACAAGGAACCAGCGGCGCATTTGCCTGCCCCCCCTCCCCCCTTCCTCTTACCAATCTGTGTTCTTCTCATTTGCATTCAATCAACAAGGCCCAGAATGAGTCGTTCAGAGAGTTATTTTTTGACTCTGACTCTGTACATGTGTCTTTCCCATGCACTGAGTGTTGATTTTGAAGAAGGATACATTTACAGTATTAGGGAACCATTAAGGAGCCATATAAAAGCATCAAGAAGTACCATGTCATGGGATCTTTAAGAACTAAACTGTAAAATAAGAGATACAGACTGGAATTAACGTTTTCTCACATTTCTCTCTCGTTTAAATACTCAAACTTTTGTAGATTTAAAAAAAAAAATGTATTAATAGTGACGCGTGTATTTCACAGTTCCTCAGACCGCACATCTTTGTCCTGGCGCCGCTCTGCCTTGGTGTAGGCGTCTTTTACTGAGTGCGCTCTTTTTTCTTTCTTCTTATAAACAGACATGCCACCAGTGACGGACTGAGCGATCTGGCATTTGGACACATGCCACACGCGTTGGGCCGCGAGTACGAGACCGTGCAGAGTCTGCACGGTGTAGTACCACAGCAGTGCAGCCCACCCACTAGGTATTCAGTCGTTAGCCTTGGACGCGGACCCGAGAAGAAACACGGTCCGGACACTGCCGGCCTCGGTCTCGTACTCGCGGCTCCTGGTGAGACACACAGCCTCGCGCCGGGCATGCTGCTCCATCATGGTTTTAACCACGATGAGCAGGTGCACGTGTGTGTCTGTGCGCACACTTCTCCTGATGGTTAATGAGCATCCGGAAGTATAGCGGCAGTGTTTCCGCAGAACGAACTGGTGGAACCTGGAGTCCAGGCGGTGGAACCAGTCCTGAGAGCGCACGGATGCGTTCTCACTACAGTTCAGAACCTGCGCGTCCCAAGACGTGGCAGTGCTGTTGGATGAGCGTGGTGCGCCCTGCTCAGACTCTGTGCTCACACTGTGTTTGAATGAGAAGCAGTTCGAGCCGCACCAGGCTCTGGGGCCGCACCAGGAGGAAGGATGCGAAGACCAGGGACAGACTCAGCACTGGCTTCAGCAGAACAAAAAGAGTCGCTTCTTACGGATCCAGTGACTCATGTCTCCGCGCCCCTTGTGCATCAAGCCGGACTCCCAGAGCCGGAACACAATGGGCATTGATACACTATTAAAAAAAAACAAAAAACAGCGAGGCCGCGAAAAGTGAACCGTGATATAGCGAGGGACCTCTGTTTATAATATACATAATATAACATTTTGTGCACTTTAAATTAGAAAAGTGGCTTTGCTCTAGGTTTCATAATCCAGACCAGATTTTTCATTTTTATTCATTTGATCTTTTTAAATAAATGCAATTACAATTGAATTTTGATTGAATGCAGCTAACTACCACCTAATTTTTCAAAACCATTAAAAACATTCACTTAACAGTCCAACCTCACCATTAGTTTATGAGATTATAAAAGGTTTTAAACAGGATTTTAATAGCTCACTAATTTGCAGGTTAAACTTAAGAATCACTTCTGAGAGTCTGCTTCTTAACAACAGTCCACCATTTGCTGTTAATCATAATATTCAAGCCTTTTTCACTGCTATTACTTGCATTAGTCAGTTTTTATAATCTGGCTTATAATTCTCTTATTTTTTGTCAAAAAAGAGAATCCTCTAAACAGAAATGGTGGAGTCAGACATAATTTGTCTCCCATCTATAATTCCATTCTTAAACCTAGATCAAACAAACAAAAGATACAATAGGGCTAGCCAGGTCAGGGCCAGAAGTGTGAAAAACAGTCGGGTAGGGGTGAATAGGTATGCTAATCTAGACGTCAGAGAAACAAAAGACAGAAACCAATAGGCGAGATAGTTTCGGAAAGTGGTTAGCTAGTTAGCTCCTCCTTGCAGCGAGATATAAGCAAGTGTCTTACCAGCAGTCTAACCAGAACTGACGAAGCCTCTCGGATGAGCGGCGAAACGTTTTCGACCAAACAAACTTTGTCCAGTTGACACATTTAATTTCTTCTTTTATCATGGATTCTACCTGGACGACTGAGGGACTCTTCACGCTACTTTATAATGTTTCCTCTGTTCCACCTTATGATGTCATGTGGTAATACAGGAAGTGCTCCACTGTGTTTTTAAACTCCATACACCTTCACTAGAATCATTTGGATCATTTCAACCCTGGAACTGACAATCTCTACTAAGCTAAAGGTAAAAAGTAGCTGAAAACTACCACTTCATTACATCACAAGGTGGAACAGAGCATTTTGAGCTTTGGAGAGGTAGACTGACTAATAAAGGGTTACTCAAACATGTGAATGTGGCATGTGAATGACACAAAACACAACACAAAAAGGTATGTTTTTGAGGAGATAACATTATAACATGACTTAAAAGGTACACTGCATAACTTTTCTAGTAGAAGATCTGCCACCTGCGTATCTCTGTGGAAATGTTATTGCTTTGTCTAGAACAGGGCTATCAACCTTAACTGGAGCAGTGGGCGAAGTTATAAAATCACTGTTGTTCAGGGACTGTATATTATATAACATATTATATATGACCACCAAACTATCATACAGCTTCACATAGAGTAAACTTGAATATCTGCAGTATCAATATGTTTCAAATATATTGTTCAGCTCTACCTCTCTAAAAGTAAGCATTATATTTAGTTTAAAGGAAAAAAAAACATTAACATTGATTTCTTTTAATGTGTTATTATATTATTTTTTTGTACATTCAGTTCACCCATTTCTGCATAAAAAACAAGCCACCACAGTATGCTACGTGGCTGGCATGTGAGTTAAACAATGAAGATAAAGCAAAACAAAACAAAACAATAAAACATGAATAAGTACTAAATAAAGGCCAATGCACACATGTAAAATATTTGTTGTATTTTTTTTTAATACTGCAAGTGTAAAGGGTATGGTTGGAGGCGTTTTAGTGCTGTTGACACCTGGGGCCCCTCCTCTGCTCCTCCACTATGGCTGCTCCTTTTGGGTGGCTGGATCGCTGTGCACTTTGACCTTTTGGGCGGCTGGATCACTGTGCTCCTTCACTTTCACCACAAAACTTCAGGAGATGCAGTTCCTCTCGTGCTGAGAAGAGTTCAGTTTGAGTGTCCATTATAGGTACTTTGAGTACAGCTTTCATCTTCTCATGGATTTTACTGATGTTGTCTAGCTCTTGTTCTAGCTAGACATCGTCTCACTGTATTGTTATAGAGAGATCTTATCTCCTTGTACGCACCAACTTGGTTTTCCAGCTCTGCAGGAGAGTAGCTTTGAGCTCCTTCCACTCCAGGTCTTTTTTGTTTGTCTTTTTGGGTGTTTCGTTTGTGGCATTTTTGGAGTTGGCAAGCTCATGTTTTAGCTGCACATTTTCCTGTTTCGTAAAATCACACAGGTACCGGAGCACCTTATGTGGAGTAAGTAGGTCTTGGAGTTCTTTGTCTGAAGAGTAGCAGTGACGTCCAAGGCCTTTTCTTTGACCCTCTTCTCCTCAGTCTTAAGCCTGCACTCCAAAACAAAGCTTCTTTGGGCCTAATCTAGGGCCTCTGTTCCTGCATTGTTTTTTTGCTTTTATTTTTTTGCAAACTAAATGAATAAATGACTTAATAATAATAATAATAATAATAATAATAATAATAATAATAATAATAATAATAATAATAATAATAATAATAATAATAATAATTCACCAGTATATGCACTCTCTGATGACTGATGGCCATAAAAAACATAGTTGAAATCACAACAAAAACTTGATTATAATGGCTTAAAAAGTTGGCTGCTTTCTGTAAAAATAAAGCTTTGCTGACACATTTTTGCTGACACGCGCCATATTCCTGGATTGAAGTGTCTCTATGGATGGATTATTTGTTTAGCAACACAGCAGATGCAATATTGTCAATGCACTAAAATAGTTTATCACTGTGTGATAAAATAAGTTATGATGCTAAATGAACATTAGTGAGTGGGATACGTCTTAATGACCCGTATACTTTAAAGGAAAAGTAACGTTTTTTTACAATCTGAGCCTTCTTTCGGCAATAAAACAAGTAGTTTTACTCACCCATAGCACTTTGGTGTCAATTGGAGCAGTATCGCAGAAGTTATGTTGTAGCCATTCTGTTTTACTAATGATCCCGTATCCGTTAACATGGTGCTCGGGGCATTACTTTGCGGTCTCCAAATAACACAAACTTTAGCACTTTTCAAATCACAGAAGATCGCTGTGTTAGGGTAGACTTTTAGTGGATTCCAAAACGGCCTGAAACCCGATATGCAGCTATAGTTTCATTTGATGACGTTATCAGAGAGGACAGTGCGCATGCGTGAACTCAGCTGTTTTGTAAACACCGCTAGTCCGAAAGAAGCTAACACCGCTCTGAACTTTACTTTTCTGTTGCGATATCGGGTTTCAGGCCGTTTTGGAATCTACTAAAAGTCTACCCTGACACAGCGATCTTCTGTGATTTGAAAAGTGCTAAAGTTTGTGTTATTTGGAGACCGCAAAGCAGTGCCCCGAGCACTCATGCTAACGGATACGGGATCATTAGTAGAACAGAACGGCTACAACATAACTTCTACAAAACTGCTCCAATTGACACCAAAGTGCTATGGGTGAGTAAAACTACTTGTTTTATTGCCGAAAGAAGGCTCAGATTGTAAAAAAACGTTACTTTTCCTTTAAATCCAGGTGAGTGCGTAAATGATAAGAAGAATGTCTCAAACTTCAGTAGCCGGACCTCCACACAACTAGACTAGCCCCCCGGGAGAGCCCGAAATCTGCTGAACACAGGACAGCGGCTCTTTCTGCAGGAGACGTGTGCAGTAGAGGGCTAATGATGTAGTCTGATAAACCCTCTGTACATTTCAATGAACGATTTCCCCCCCAGGGGAGAGGGGCAGACACAGGCAGATTTTCATGCCTGTGTATGCCCCTCTGACTCTGTCTGCCCCTCTCACTCTGCCCCTCTCACTCTTTCCTGCTGTTTGTATTCTGTCACTGTTGCACCGGCAACAGGGAAGGGGCAGAACTGGCGCTACTGCCAGCAATGCATTACGGGAACTGTAGCTGTCTTATGCATTTTTATCTGCGGGCCACTATTAACAGAAATTAGAAATCATCTCACGGGCCAGTAGAAATTATCTCGAGTGCCGCATTTGGCCCACGTGCCACAAGTTTGATCTAGAATGTTCCTTGGTGAGAATAAACCTATCTATCTCCAAGGAGACAACTATAGGCTACACTGCAGGTCAGATCTATGGAGAGGGAATCCAACACACAGAGAGAATTATTATATTTTTGAGCAATAGAAAATTTCTATTACCCACGATGCATGGATGTGTTTAATGTCATAACATGGAATATTCCGGGCAAAGCAATAAAATCTCCAGCAGTGACAGACCCTCCACCAGAAAAGTTACACAATCCACCTTTAAAGCTCACAAGAGTCAATTTTGGGTAATAAAAGTCATTTAAATGTATACAAAGAATATACACACAACTCGAACTATACGCAAACTCCCTCTTTCACTTTAAAACAGCTTGCCCTGGACTAAACCCAGAGAAAAGTAGTCCACGCTTAAGTCAATAACTTCATTTTTATGTGTACAATAATGTGTACAATTATGGTCGAGAGTGACTGACTTGCATTCAAACCAAAATAGAAAATTGTATAGCAGTAGCCCCACTTATTTAGCAGCTCCTCTAGCTTTATATATGTGTGAGTGACAGCAAATGTTTTCTGAACAGATCTAAAAGTACCAATAATCTAATCTATGACCCTGAAAAAACACTGTAAAAGTCATCGTGCCATGTACCCAGAGTGAACGCATTGTACAAAAGAACCACATTTTCTCTGGGCTTTTGTTGTACCGTAATGTTCAAGGCTAATTTCACATTGAAAGCATCAATTTTCTCAAAGCCCTATAATTTGTGCCCTGATTTTAAAATTTGAAAATAAGACCCCATTAATTTGCCCAGTGCTAAGGGAACATATGGTACACACGGTACATATGGTATATTGGGTCCTCATGGTGTTTTAGCTCAGAAAGTCGTTATGGACAAATATATATGGAACAATAACATAAGAAGTTAGTGAGTGAGTTTGCTGAAGATTTGGTATTTTTTGGTATTTATATGTAAAAAGGCAGATTAACAAAATTGATTCTTATGAGCTTTAAGTCATGTTAGAAGGTTGATGTTCAGTAGAAATTTAAGGGTTGAATCATCCAAATGACCCTAGTGAAGCTGTATTACCACATCACATCACAACGTGTTTTCAAAAGCTCACAAAGATCAATTCTACGTATAACACAGGACCGATCGATGTATTTTTATGTCAAGATCTTGTCTTGTCTCCTTGTGGACCCAATCTCATGTCTAGTCAAACCCTTCACTTTTACTCTTGTTTATTATTTGGTTATTGATACTTTTGATTCATACTGCTGAACACTTTGACTTCCATTAGCACTGTACCTTGGCTAGTTGCTATCAGGTCTGGATCCAGGCATCCTCGGAGGCCCTTCATGTTTTCGGCGTGTCTTCGGACAGGAGGCAGAGGAGCAGCGTTATTCAGCATGTCGAACACTGTGTCTAAACATCACAAAAACAAGAGCAGAAAAGAGCTTTGGTTAGCTGTCACTCAACACTGCAGTGATCTGAAGCATCATGGGAGCGCTAGTGTTCGTAGCCCACCAGGGGGCAGCAGCGGGGGCATGTTCTGTACTTAGTGAGTTTGTTCAGATGGGGTGTAAGGTTGTTACGATAATAAAATTTCCATCTCGATTTCGACATAAAAGAAATGGACCAATACTTGTTACTCTTTTGACGATCATTTAAATAATAATAAGTAATTAAGCAGCAACACACATGACAGTAAAGTGAGAATAAGTATGTTTCTGAAGAAGATGGAAGGTCAACTAAATGATTCCATGGAAATAGAAAGTTAAAACCATACCATGAACATATGTGACCAGCCGTGGCAAAACCAGACACAAGTCATCCCGGAGGCATTTTTAGTTATTCCCAGATTCTGAAAGTGTAGATTCTAAGCTTTCCAACAATGCCTTACACATGGAAATCTGAGAACATTTGAAGAATTTGTGGTCATTTGAAGCATGAACATCTGAAAACAACGAGCTGAGAAAAGGCAAAAGAAGAAATTCAGTTTGTCAACTGGACAAAAGTTAATTTGGTTGAATACGATTCGCAGCTCATCCAAGCTGCTTCTTCAGTTCTGGCAAGAGCGCTGGTGGATACTGCTTAAAAACTGCCAGCAGGAGCTAACTACAATTAAATGACTATGAAACTATCACATATATTATTTCAGTTTCTATTAGTTAATAAGCCGAGCTGAGAAAAGCTTCTCTAAAGATTCTCTAAGTCCAGGCCTTCTTGGCTCATTTGCATGACATTAAGCTAAGCCCTCCCCCATCACTGTGGTGTGGTGTTTTAGGGCAGGTCAGAATTAGAAGGTACTTTGTTGAAATGGAAACGCTTTTATAACAAAAAGTCCATATACTCATTCAATAATTCAATAATAAACAGGATAATATGTTATGTTTACATTTAATGCCACATTGTGGAATATTAGAACCAAAAGGAACAACATTTTCATAGAAACAGGCAATTGGAAACCCCCCTCTATACCAAATAAAGAGTCAGGTTTGTGGAGATGGAAGCCTTCTCACAGAAAGATAGTTGAAATCAAAATTAAACTTGTTTTGTTAAGCATCAAATTAGCCAAATTGCCATGTTTTGGATGTGGTCTTTCAGTAGCTTTTGCACTTTATGACTCTTCGCTAAACACAGCCTTGAACATAATAATTAAGACTCTTTGGAAATGCTAATTTAGATGAAAGCCCCACACTTTTTGAAAATAAAATACTTTATAAAATCAAAATGACTGCAGATAAAGATTACTATTAGGGATGTCAACAATTAATCGACTTACGATTAATTGTCGATCAAGACGCTGGTCAAACAAAATGCATTAATTGTAATTAATCGCTAATCGCGGACACGTGCACCCGCGTGGTCACGAAACAAGGCAACCGCGCACCGCGCTCACTCAACGGCACTGCCCGGTGTACGCGCGAGGCGGGGCTGCTGAGCACGAGATTGAACCGCGGCGCCCGGAATGCGTAGTCTGAGCCGTAGCCACAAACCAGCCGCACGAAACCAGCAGCGGCACGTGGTGGTTTAATCCTGGTTTAGTCCAGGTCTAGACCTGGTCCAGTCCTGGTTTAGTCCAGGCCCAGTCCAGGCCCAGTCCAGGTTTAGACCTCGTTTAGACCTGGTCTAGACCTGGTTTAGTTCTGGTCTAGACCTGGTTTAGTTCTGGTCTAGACCTGGTTTAGTCCACGTTTAGTCCTGGTCTAGTCTCTAAGCCAATCAAAAAAAAAATGTTACACTATTAAAAAATAAATAAAAAAAATAAAAATCTGCGAACCGCGATAGAGCGAGGGATTACTGTATTTTGTTATTCAGCATCAATACATTTGTCTGCTTTTTACTAAGGAATAATTAATTGAGGAATATACAATATAATAATACTATGATATATTTTTGACTCAGTGTTATGTATACTATAGTTTATATTCTTAAAGACCCTATTGAAACACTAAAATTCAGGTGAAAAATGCCGCTTATCAGTTAATCGTTAATCGATCGATAAGGTCAATCAACTATAGATTAATGAATGAATTGATAATTTGCATCCCTAATTACTATGTGTTCTACAGTCTGCATTAGGATTGTCAAAAGTATCCAAAATCAGACACTCGTTTTATTATTGATTAGTATCTGGATACTCATTTGAGCAGGTATCAATACTAAAAAAATTCACATTCACAGGACGGAAATGAACCTTTCCTGAACAGATTTAGAATGATCTTGAGTTGTATCAGTAGTAGTATAAGACTAAATAGATGAGTATACGCTCATGGACCACTATGGAACCTACCTGGGGATATGAAAGATTACGCAGATATAAGACCACATGGGAATAGAAAAAGTGTGTTTTTTCTATTATCATTGTGGTATCAGAATCAGTATTGAAATCGAGATTGTAATTTTAGTATCGTGACAACAGTAGTCTGCATAACTCACCTGGGGTCAACAGGAGGTGCTCGTGTCCGGAGCAGGGTCTGTGTGGTCGGCTCGGGGCAGATGAGGAAGAGGAGTTACAGGATGAAGATGACGATGAAGACGAGGAGAGGTCCACGAAGCTGTGTCTAGCTGGAGGAGGGGGCGGAGGGGGCTGTGAGGGGGGGCGGCTGTTGAAAGGGTCTTCTAAAGCTGGAATACAGGAACAGGAAGTGGACACAAATGAGCTGCACTGAATCACGCTGTCGTAGGATATCCACGGGTCAGAGAATCATGAGAAAGTTAAAACAAAATTATCTTTTGAATGGGAAAAAGTCCTCAACATGTCGCCTATGACAGGAAGCTGAAATACAATAGAAGTATATAATATAGCTATAAATAAAATTAAAAAATATTGTGGTTTATTTGTCCAGTAAAACTTAAAACACACTTTTTTGCTTGGTTGAAAATGTTTTCAGACCTCAAACAATGCAAAGAAACAAGATCAAATTCATTTTAAAACAACATAATACTAATGTTTACACTTAAGAAGAGTTTTTGCTGATTTCACCACTTACAAGTATGTGTTTGGGCAAAAGAAACATTTTTGCTTGAGTCTATAAACTACTGGCAACATTTCCCCCAAATTCCAAATAAAAATATTATCGTTTGAGCAAAAAAAAAAAATGCAGTGGTCTCTTATTTTTTTTCCAGAGCTGTATATTTAAAGAGACACTGCTCTCCCGATGTGTTCCAAATAGGAAATGACCAAGGGGATGCTTCCGGCTCCAGCTGTCTTTACATCGTCTTTACATCACTCCTCTCTCTGCAACTGATGTAATTTCACCTCTGTAACTACCATCATTAGCTTCATTTGACTGGAGACTATGGGTGATATTTTACTCCCTTAGTCCACTTCTTTATACAGTTTATGTTTTAAACCAGAGGTGTCAAACATGTAGCCCAGGGGCCAGACCTTTAATCTGGCCCTCAGCTGATTTTCTATTAAAATATTTTAATTATATTTTAATTTTCTATTAAAATATTGGTAATTTTCTGTGCCTCCCACCAGAGCAGCACCAATGAAGACTTGCATCTTTCCAAATGCAGTATATTGACTATACAGTGGTTGCCTGGAAGAATCCATGACTCATCGCTGTACCAGCGAGTGAGTCTGGTAACGTTTGATCCACAGAATGCGCTGCGGTTGCGCGTAGACAGACAGCTAAGTGAACCAATCAGAGATTGCGCCATCTTGATTCAAAACTGAGGCGGAACTTCCGCTGCCTAAGAGTGACTTTGCGGGCAAAGGCGGGTGCGCTGACGTCACCATCTTTGAACGAATCAGAATCGCGGAGTCGGTTTGGAACCGGAGGAGCGAGAGTGGATGGAGAGTGTCCAAATGGTATCGCGGTGTATAGGAAATACAGAGAGATATCATTTGGCTGGCCAGGTTAATACAGTGGTACCTCACCTTACGAAATTAATTCGTTCCAGAAGTGGTTTCGTAACGTGAAAAATTCGTAAGTTGAGTAGCTATTTCAATGGAAAAAGCCTGATTCGTTCCAAGGCCCCGATCCAAGTTTTTTTTTTTATAGTGTAACTTTTTTTATAGTGTAACATTGTGTTCTGTGTCCTGCGTCCTTTTCTCACATTTGTCTCTCGTTTAAACACTCAAACTTTCATAGATTTTCAACAAAATTATTAATAGTGAAGTGTGGGGGGAAGGGGGAGGGGGGAGAAAACTGCGCTCTGACACGTGTGTGATAGCGCACATGACCTGGCGCGGAGCTGACAGCAGGTCTAGACCAAGGTCTAAACCTGGACTGGACCAGGACTAAACCAGGACTAAACCAGGACTAAACCAGGACTAGACCATGACTAGACCAGGACTCAAAACACACCTGTTCAGACAATCCTACACCACATAACCTTCACTTTCACCATCTTCCAGTTTTGTATTTGTATTTTATTATCTTTGTATTTTAAGTATTTTTATGTTTTAACTTTGTTTTGTACAGTGTCCTTGGGTGTCTTGAAAGGCGCTTTTAAATAAAATGTATTATTATTATTATTATTAAACCAGGACTAGACCAGGACTAGACAAGGTGGATTAAAGCGCCGCGCGTGGGTCTATTTCCTGGTTTCGTTTCGCGTCACAGCTGAGGCGAGCCGCTGCTCTAGACCTCCCCGTGTAAGGTGCTCACAGAGCGGCCTGGATAGAACCGTGAGGTCGGCCTCTTCAAGACCTCCAGGCCGGTGACCGGGACAATCCCCGGACCCATGCCCGCTTAGGGAGCTCTTAAGGCGGGCTGGCAGTGTCCCCCTAGGTCCCTGGATGTCTGGGGCTCCGTGCCTGGAGGGGCCCTGGAAAGCAGGTCTAGACCGCGGCTCTTGCATGCGAGCAGCTGCTCGCCTCAGCTGTGACTCGAAACAAAACCAGGAAATAGACCCACGCGCTGCGCTTTAATCCACCTGGTCTAGTCCAGGTCTAGTCCAGGTCTAGTCCAGGTCTAGTCCAGGTCTAGTCCAGGTTTAATCCTGATTTAGTCCAGGTCTAGACCTGCTGGCAGTGCCAGGTCAGCTGTCACACATGCCGCTATCACACACGTGTCAGAGCCCACACTTCACTATTAATAATTTTGTTGAAAATCTATGAAAGTTTGAGTGTTTAAACGAGAGACAAATGTGAGAAAAGTTTAAATCCAGGCTGAGAAAAGCGTATGTGTGTGGCTGAGCGCGCATTGTTTGAATTTTTGAGATTTCGCGTTTCGTAACTTGAATTTTCTTTCGTATTTAGAGACCAAAATTTACCGTGAAGGCATTTCGTAACTTGAAATTTTCATTTGTTGGGTCATTCGTAAGGTGAGGTACCACTGTATATTGGTTAAATGCAGGGGTGTAGTGGGCGTGGTACACGGGGGTACGCCGTCCACCCACTTCTCCCGACATGAGATATAAAAAAAATAACAAATATAAATTCAGGGATGAAAGAGTTCCGTTTTTTAGCGGATCTCCGCTTTTTTCAGCCGCGGGGTAGCCTATTATTTATTTATTTATTTTTTACATCTGTGCAAATTGGTTGAGAAAGATTTTGGGTGTATATATATATATATATATATATGTATAGTTGTGTTTAGGGTCGCCAACCGTCCCTTGAAAAACAGAATGGTCCCGTATTCAGAACAAAAGTACGTGTATCTCGTATTAAACTTCGTATTAAACTGCGGGCCGCGCGAGCCCGTGTCTGGAGCCGCGGACCGAGTGAGCGCAGCTCTCGCAACAGCGTGTACCATTGCGTGTACACAGGTTAAACTTTATAAAACATCCTATACCTCATCCTACCTGCCCGTGCCTCACTTAACGCGTCGCTCCTCGCTTTTTCACCTGAACCTTTTAGCGCGCATAAGCTCCTCCTCAATGCGGTCTGATTAGACGAAGTGCAAAGCAAAAACAAATCCAATATATACTACTAGTACCTGTTAATAAAATGTGTTTTTTGTACTTTTATGTACAGTTTTACTTTATTGCTAACATATAGCATATAGAAATCCAAATTTCAGAAATTTAACATTTTCCAGAGGGGGGGGGGGGGGGGGGGGGGGGGAATTCACATCCATGACGTCACAAATCGCGTACACCCACTTAAAAAATCCCCACTACACCACTGGTTAAATTTATTTATTTCCTTGTGCTGACCTGCTCGAAATGAATAAATAAATGAATGAATGAATGAATGAACGCTCTTAAAGGACCATCGTTTTGACTGTTGACCGTGACACCCTCATCAGCAAAATGTCAAAAATGAGAAAAGTGGACGCCAAGTGCAGGATTTTCCAAGAAAAATTGACTAATACTGTACCTATTTGTTCTCGGAGGTGAATGGGAAACCTGTATGCTTGTGTTAAAATTGCATTTTTATTATAATACTATAATATTTTGTAAAGGAAAGAGTTCATCAAATAAAAAAAGACTTCTGTAATAGATTTGACTTTCTCTGGACAAATATTTGGACTTATTGCTATTTTTGGGATATAAATATGCCATGAGTTTTCTGATCCGGCCCCTTTGGGATCAAAGTGGGTTGGATACAGCCCCCGGACCAAAATGAGATTGACACCCCTGGTTTAAACCAAGCTCGGACATGTACATGTATTAAAATGACACACGTGTCTATACAGTTTATGGTTCCACTTCACTTTTTGCCTCCAGTGGCTTTAATTATGAAATTTATAATATTTATAAATAATAGTTTTGTGTACAGACATTTAAAGGGTGTACATCGAAGGAGGGTTCAGGCTTTGCTATACCACACCATGTTGAGTCCAGTGGGGGATTACACGCGCAAAGCTGTGGCTCATTGCTTCCTGAGAATATATCTGTATTTTAGGGAGGAGACTATAGAGAAGAGAGGAAGCAGTGACAGCAGCAAGTTAATAAAGTGGAGAGGTAAAAGAAATGATTTGTTGCTGCATATATACAGGTCTGGAAATTTTTTTTTTTTTCTGAAATCAGCATCTCTACATGTATTACAGCCATTCCATTCCAGTGTCTGTTGAATTCCAACACAAACACAAAACTGAGCTACTTCAGTTCTTGCACCAGGAGTGGAATAAAGTCACCCAAGAACAATGTGAAAGACTTGTGGAGAGCATGCCAAGACGCATGAAAGGTGTGATTAAAAATAAGGGTTATTGCACCAAATATTGATTTCTGAACTCTTCTTAAGTATAAACATAAGTATTATGTTGTTTTAAAATGAATTTGATCTTGTTTCTTTGCATTGTTTGAGGTCTGAAAACATGTATCTTTTTTGTTATTTTGACCATTTGTCATTTTCTGCAAATAAATGCTCTAAACGATAATATTTTTATTTGGAATTTGGGGGAAATGTTGTCAGTAGTTTATAGGCTCAAACTAAAATGTTCCTTTTGCCAAAGCACATACCTATACATAGTAAAATCAGAAAAACTGATACTTTTGCAGTGGACTCTTATTTTTTTCCAGAGCTGTAAGTGCAATAGAAGAGCTCTTATAGGTAGAAGTGCTTTAGCTTCTCAAAGCAATACCAGGCCAAGTCTGTGGAGAGGCAACATCTAAGGTTATTGGGCAAGTTATACAAGATTAATGCCAATTGATAATTCTGTGTATGAATCCGATATGGGCTGAATATGTGCTCTAAACCACTATGGTACTAAACAGGGACATTTGTAAAGTAAAATAAAATCTAATTAGTTTACTAGATAACTTACAATTATTTTGTGATAACAGGAGAAGTTCAATTTGTCAACTGGACAAAGTTTGTTTGGTTGAAAATGTTTCGCCGCTCATCCGAGAGGCTTCGTCAGCTCTAATAAGAATACTGGTATTCTTACCAGTATCTTTACCAGTATTCTTATTAGAGCTGACGAAGCCTCTCGGATGAGCGGCGAAACGTTTTCAACCAAACAAACTTTGTCCAGTTGACAAATTGAACTTCTCCTGTTATCATGGATTCTACCTGGACGACTGAGGGACTTTTCACGCATCTTACAATTATTTTGCACATTAATCAAGATTATACAATGTTATCTTGCTGAGCAAATTTTCATCAGTATTACTCGAGTTTCAAAATGCAAAAAGAAGGTACTGAAATCTCTCTTAAGTAGTTCCTAGCTCTACAAACCCTTGGGAACATCGCTAGTATTCACATGCATGAGTTTGTGTGCATGTGTGTCTAACAGCTTTTTCAAATGAGTGGAGCAGGGGTGGCTCTTTCCGTGGGTTTGCAACTGATAAAATACAGAATAAAAAGCAGACAGTGTTCAATTTTAACAAGCATCCACAGTGGAAAAAAAACAATATTTGCTCATCTACTAGAATAAAATCAGGTACCCCACTGTTAAAATGTTCAATAGATTTGACATGCTGGATTATATTACATATTACATATCTAAACAGCACTTAAAGCTGTCATTTGAATGCTAAGAAAGTGTCATCATTACTGAAAACGGCATACTATAAATCCCACTTAAAGGAAAAGTAACGTTATTTTACAATCTGAGCCTTCTTTCGGTAATAAAACAAGTCGTTTGACTCACCCATATCACGTTCGTGTCATTTGGAGCTGTTTGAAGAAAGTTATGTTGTAGCGTATCCGTTAGCATTTGTATTCGGGGCATTACTTTGCGGTCTCCAAATAACACAAACTTTAGCACTTTTCAAATCATAGAAGCCCGATGTCTTAAGGTTAGATTTCGTTTGAAGCAAAAGTGGCCTGTAATCCGAGATTTATCCATAGTTTTCAGCTTTGCGATTCATGTTTGGGTCCCGGGAGCAGTCCGCGCATGCGCACTGGCGTCCTCATCTACTCGAAACTATGGCTAAATCTCAGATTACAGGCCACTTTTGCTTCAGACGAAATCTTACATTAAGACATCGGGCTTCTATGATTTGAAAAGTGCTAAAGTTTGTGTTATTTGGACACCGCAAAGTAATGCCCCGAGCATATGATACAGCACCATGTTAACGGATACGAGATCATTAGTAGAACAGAACGGCTCAACATAAGTTCTGCGATACTGCTCCAATTGACAGAAAAATGCTATGGGTGAGTAAAACGACTTGTTTTATTGCCGAAAGAAGGCTCAGATTGTAAAAAAAACGTTAATTTGCCTTTAAATTCCACAAGTATTCTCTTATCACCCCCTCAGTAAAGTCTTGGAAATGTTTGAAATAATAAAAGTACATGTAATTATGTGCAAAACAGTTAATTAATTTGATATTTGCAGACATGCCTGTGTTTGGATCAGGAACACAACTTAAAAATAGTCTCATTAACATCACAGAATAACACGGTGCTTCACATCTACACTAATTACACTGAATATTTCTACACGCTGCTTATAGACGCTCTGCATTCACACACTGAGTTAGCGAAGCACAGACAACGCGAGGAGGACCACTCGGGAGAATATCTAGGGATGTAACCCTATGCAAATCTCACTGTTACAGTATTTATTACAATATTGTGGAGAGGCAAACAGAATTATAAAAATGCTGTCTTTTCCTTGCCTTGATAAGATTATGGTGCAAATATCACTGGTCTAAACATTTTTAGACTTGATCTGCTTCCGAGATAAAAGTAGCTAAATCTCATTTATATTGATAAGATGAACTGAAAATCAATTGATATCTGCGCTAGCTAATGTATTCAAGATATTTAATTATATTTTTTTACATCAAAATTGTATCTGTTTATACAATAGATTTTTTGCTTAAAAATAAGATTTATATTTTGAAAATGTTTAACTTGCACTTCTTTATCCGTCAAGAAATAAACAAGAAATATCTTAAGACATCAGGTGATTGAATATCTTATGAAAAACAAGCTCAAGTATCACATGTGTTACAACAATAATGTGGAGCCCAACTTTTGTCCTGATCTTCAACTTTGTAACCAATGTTGGAATGCCTTTTTCACCACTGCAGTTATGTTGCGCTTTTGTGATGGAAACGTCACTTCAACACAAAAGTAACAGAAGTTATCTGGGTTGTTCACACAATTTCGAGGCATCTCTCTAATGTGAAATCAAAAAAATATTGGATGTTAAAACTCTAGACATTTTAAAGGCAAATTAACGTTTTTTTTTTACAATCTGAGCCTTCTTTCGGCAATAAAACAAGTAGTTTTACTCACCCATAGCATTTTTCTGTCAATTGGAGCAGTATTGCAGAACTTATGTTGAGCCGTTCTGTTCTACTAATGATCCCGTATCCGTTAACATGGTGCTGTATCATTTGCTCGGGGCATTACTTTGCGGTGTCCAAATAACACAAACTTTAGCACTTTTCAAATCATAGAAGCCCGATGTCTTAATGTAAGATTTCGTTTGAAGCAAAAGTGGCCTGTAATCCGAGATTTATCCATAGTTTCGAGTAGATGAGGACGCCAGTGCGCATGTGCGGACTGCTCTCGGGACCCAAACATGAAACGCAAAGCTGAAAACTATGGATAAATCTCGGATTACAGGCCACTTTTGCTTCAAACGAAATCTTTCATTAAGACATCGGGCTTCTATGATTTGAAAAGTGCTAAAGTTTGTGTTATTTGGAGACCGCAAAGTAATGCCCCAATACAAATGCTAACGGATACGCTACAACATAACTTTCTTCAAACAGCTCCAAATGACACGAACGTGATATGGGTGAGTCAAACGACTTGTTTTATTACCGAAAGAAGGCTCAGATTGTAAAATAACGTTACTTTTCCTTTAAAATGAATGTATTGGAATGTGCAGACAGGCTTTCAGATAGAACTGGTTGCTTGTAGACACACTGTACCTTCTAATAATAATAATTAATAATTCCGTTTTTGCCTTATTTTGCATAAATTTCCTATTTTGACCCAATACTATATCTTGGAAACTATAGCCAATCAGCACTTCTGACTTACTTTTTCTTTATTAGTGACCTAAGCCAAGAAAAATTTCACTACTTTTGTTCCGGAAGCATTTTGCTTGTAGACCAGTGTAATTATTTCCAAAGAATTAAAGGTCTTATATTATGCAAAATTTACTCTTGTGCGCTATAAGCCATGTTATAATGTTTCCTCATCAAAAACAAACCTGGAGTTGTGTTTTGTTTCATTCGCACATGTTTGAGTACACCTTTATTATTAGTCTGTATACTTTTCCAAAGCTTAAAATGCTCTGTTCCTCCTTGTGATGTCATGAAGAGATAGCTTTAGTTCAGTATATGGAGTTTAAAAACACAGCAGAGCACTTCCTGTATTACCACATAGCATGACAAGTTCGTACAAGGGTGTTTTCTGTTTTTGAGAGAAGAACTCAGTCTAAATATGTAAGATTTGTGTGTTTAACATGTGTAAATGAAACAAAACACAACTCAAGGTAAACAATAATATCAAAACCAAACCCTAAAGCAGAGTTATCCCCAAAAATTTATTCTAAATGTATACTATTGCAAAAACAAACTCAAATTTCATTTCAATTGCGCTTAACCTTGCAGCTCTACTTCACAATTCCACAGTATCTGGTTACAGTTACATCTTGACCACCACCTCCATAAGCCATGCATAAAAACACATGAGCAGCCAGAAACACAAGCTGGAGACTCCCTCTGAAGCCCTTTCCCAATTTGTGTAAAACCATTTGTTTGTGCCTCATCGCCATAAACAAACTGTCAGGGTCCATCTGTGAGCCTATTCATTCACAGTGAAATAAGCCCTGTGTAGCCCGCGTATAATTGGAATACAGGATCTGACAGCAGCCTGAAAATGGTCTGTCCAAGAAAACAATTGAGTGCACATAAGAAGGAGCAGCAAATGAAGAGGAGGAAGACACAGACTTCATCCACACCTCGTCTGGGCGTCTGGTCTGGGCATTTCACCCAAGAAATGGACGTTTGACACGTTTCACAGGGAAGCAGAGTGTAGGACGCAGGGACAGAGTAAACAGAAGGCTGTGACAGTGTGTAGAGGACAGACAGGGAGAGGAGGGAGGGGAAAGAGGGAGGGACAACACTGGTAAAGCACAAGAGGATGGCTGTGACAGGATGTAAAGGACAGACAATGAGAGGAGGGAGAGGAGAGGAGAGGGAGATGGTGGGTACCTGAAGGAGGCAGTAGAATGTCATAGTCACAGGGGGTTTTGTTGGTGTTGAAGGAGGAGACAGGTGCGCCCCTGCTACCCGACTCAGAGGGTACACCTGTCCAGAACAAAACCACATATAAAACAGAAAACTTACATAGTGCACCTTTAAATAAGATGCTATAAGAATAAAATTATAAGTCATAGATACATTCCCCTCCAAAAGTATTGGAACAGCAAGGCAAATTTCCTTATTTTTGTTGTTCCCTGAAGACATTTGGGCTGAAGATCAAAAGAAGAGTGTGAGACAAGAGTTCAGAATGTCAGCTTTAATCTCCTGTTATTTACATTTAGATGTGTTAAACAACTTAGGATACATCACCGTTTGTATTACATCACAGCATTTTTAGGTGAGCAAAAGTAAAGGAACAAAAAATCTTAAAGTAAATAGAATGTAATATTTGGTAACAAAACCCTTGCTTGCAATAACTGCCTCAAGCCTGCAACCCATCGACCCAAACTTTTGCACTCTTCATTTGTGATGTTATTCCAGGCTTTTACTGCAGCTTCCTTTAGTGTTTGTTTGTTTTGGGGGGTTTCTACCTTCAGTCTTCTCTTCAGGAGGTGAAATGCAGGTTCTATCAGGTTAAGGTCAGGTGACTGACTGCCAGTCTAAAACCTTCACTTTTTTCCCCTGATGAAGTCCTTTGTTTTGTTGGCAATGTGCTTAGGGTCATTGCCCTGCTCCATGATGAAATTCCTCCCAATTAGTTTGGATACATTTCTCCGTACACTGGCAGACAAAATATTTCTGTACACTTCTGAATTCATTCTGCTGCTACCATCATCAGTTACATCATCAATAAAAAATAATGAGCCTGTTCCAGAAGCAGCCATGCACGCCCAAGCCATGACCTTACCTCCACCATGCTTCAAAGATGAGCTTGTATCATGAGCAGTTCCTTTCTTCCTCCACACTTTGGTACAGATTAATCTTGGTCTCATCAGTCCATAGTATTGTGTTCCAGAACTGAGGTTCATCTTTGTACTTCTTTGCAAATTCCAATCTGGCTTTCCGATTCTTGCTGGTGATGAGTGGTTTGCATCTTGTGGTACGGCCTCTATACTTCTAGTCTTCTTCGAACAGTGGATTGTCATACCTCCACCCCTGCACTGTAGAGGTCGTCGGTGATTTGACTTAAGCCCTATTCGGACAGGATTAGTTTTACAGGGGGATGTAGAGTAATGTTGGGTTTATCACAGGAACTCTGTAATATAAATGACCCCATTCACACAAGACAAGAAATGTCCGTAATATTTATTTGACATGGGAGGAGTTTACGCGCTGCCTTCACGTATTCCTCGTCATGCATAAAGCATCAGCTGAAGATAGAGAAGTCATGATTAGCCTATGTGAAATATTCAATCAATCAATCAATCAATCAAACATTTATAAGGCGCTTTTCATACAAAATTGTAGCACAAAGCGCCTTACAGTGGTCAAGGATTAGAAGATTGACATTAGCAAACTATGCAAATTATTGCCCATAATCAGGACTAATAGAGCATACATTACAAGCAGAAGCAGAAGTTTCATGCCTCTGACGACTGATTTATACCTCTTGGGCTTTTTTATTGGTCGATGTGTCCGTTTGTTTGAGAGTACCGGTAGATCATTTTGCTTGCCGGCAAAACAAAGCGCTTCAAGCTCCTCCATGTTTGAAAATTGCGGTAAATTATTTCTTTAAACGGATGTGATGAAATATTACATACATCTTTATCGCACGGGATTAATATTACCTATGGTAATTCCTCCTGACCGTTTTACAGAAGGTGAAACTCGCTGTAAATTTCAGACATACTCCGTTATGTTTACGGACATGGGGCGTTCAGACAGGACTAAATTCTCTGGTAATTATTACTTCACCCCATGTCACCCCATAAAACTAATCCCGTCCGAATAGGGCTTTACTATTGTTTTGGGTTTTTCTTCACAGCTCGCACAATATTTCTGTCATCAACTCGTTTTCCTTGGCCGACCTGTTCGACGTCTGTTACTCAGAACACCAGTATTTTCTTTCTTTTGCAGGACATTGTTGTGCTTGCTGTGTCCAATGTTTGTCCAATGGCTCTGATTGATTTTCCTTCTTTTCTCGGTTTCTAAATGGCTTGCTTTTCTCTCATGACAGCTCTCTGGTCTTCATTTTGGTTTATGCTCTTTAACAAGAAATGCCGTCTTGCAGCCAAGAAATAGACTAGTCATGCAGAACTATTTAATGCTTGAACAGCCAACCATAAAAGCAACACCTGGTCAAGGAGAAACACCTGTCAGTAACATGTTCCAATAGTTTTGCTCACTTAAAAATGGGTGGGTTTAAACAAAGGCTGGTATGTCCTGAGTTGTTTAACACATGTAAATACCAGGGAATAAAAGCTGACATTCTGACCTCTTGTCTCATACTCATCTTTTGATCTTGAACCCAAATGTCTTCAGTGAACAGCAAAATTAAGAGTATTTGCCTTGCTGTTCCAATACTTTTTGAAGGGACTGTACTTATTGTAAATAACAGTTTTTGTAGCATAATTTTACTGTACCCTAGTGTACCTCCTTTATTCTGACTATTTTTTACTGCATTTTGACATGACTTCTGGATGGCAGTTGAAATTTCTATATTTAGTTAAAAACAGTGTCCAGATTTGAAACTGTTCTCTCTCCATTTTGTATTTTTTATTTTATTCAGTAGATGTATATATTCTTAAACATTTAGATTTAGGTATATGCATTTATGACTGTATATTTTCATGTACTTTCCCCGTTGTAGAACAAATAAAGGTTCTACTGTCTCGTCTTTTCTTATCTACAGCCACAGTTCTGCATCTCAACTAAGATAAAATATTTCCAACAATGTATTTCTAAGAATAAATAACGTATGTTGATTCCTGTGGGTACAGTTTGCATTTGATGTTTTCCCTCTGTGTTGATACTGCCTTATTTTTCAATGATGCAAATGACTCTTGGAACACTTTAATTTCAGTTTGTTTGCTCTGCCTTCAGGTGATAAAACTAAGTGATTGACAGAAATAAATTTTTCCAATATTTGATCCCCTTCAGCTAGAGAGGATTAAAAACATATGCTTCGAAGTTTTTAATAACTTTAACACCCAAGAATGGAGAAACACATCATCTAGACAGTTTTCTTAAAGGGTGATGATGCCGGTAAGCACGGGTCTGCTATTTGCCTTGTTTCCATGGAGATGTAACTTCTTTGCATGAAATGTTCCACAGTATTGATCAGGGATGAAAGTGGCCAATCTTGAAAAAAGCAGAAAGTCACGGCTGCTGGAAAAATTAAACATTTCTGAAATTTGGATTTCTATATGTTATATGTTAGCAATAAAGTAAAACTGTACATAAAAGTACAAAAAAAACCACATTTTATTAACAGGTAGGCCTACTAGTAGTATATATTGGATTTGTTTTTGCTTTGCACTTCGTCTAATCAGAGCGCATTGAGGAGGAGCTTATGCGCGCTAAAAGGCGCAGGTGAAAAAGCGAGGAGCGTCGCGTTAAGTGAGGCACGGGCAGGTACGATGAGGTATAGGATGTTTTATAAAGTTTAACCTGTGTACACGCAATGGTACACGCCGTTGCGAGAGCTGCGCTCACTCGCTCGGTCCGTGGCTCCAGACACGGGCTCGCGCGGCCTGCAGTTTAATACGAGACATGTACTTTTGTTCTGAATACGGGACGATTCTGTTTTTCAAGGGACGGTTGGCGACCCTAAACACAACTATACATATATATAGACCCAAAATCTTTCTCAATAAATTTGCACAGATATATATATTTAAAAAAAAAACGCGGCTGAAAAAAAAGCGGAGATCCGCTAAAGGACGGAACTCTTTCATCCCTGATTTATTCACAAGTGCTTTTAATTGTAATTTGTAACATGATTCAGAGTTCTTCTCTTCTTATATGCCACAAAATATATCATGAATTTTAACATTCTAAGTGAGTGCAGTCACCGCTCCACAGATCTGAAATGTAACTTGGCCTCATGGTGTCACCTGTTTATCGCCATGAAGATAAATAAGTGTAATGCTTTATTGTGGAACATTCCAGGCAAAGCACTAAGGCAGCTAGCTGATTGTCCTCCAGAAAATTTAGTGCACCTTTACATTTTTTTGTAATACTGCAACTACTACAACTACTACTACAACTACTACAACTACTACAACTACTACAACTACTACTAACTACTACTAACCACTACTTCAAAACTAAAAACTAAGTGAACCGTACCTGGGTCTGGTCTGGTTTTCCTCTCCTCCATATTGGGCTCAAGGGACCCGTTCTCTAAGTGCCTAAACATAGCAGATCGTGTGATGGGTATATTATGTCACATTTGTGCATCTCCATGGTAACAGAGGGGGCAGATGGTACCTGGTGGGCACAGAGATGCAGAGAGGGGCCTGGCTCAGACACAGGTTTGATGAGGGGATCTGGTATTCGTCTTCTGGTCTCTCTGGTCGGTCTGGTGCTCCGCGTTTTCTCTCCACCGCTGGGCTGCTGAAAGGGTTGGACGATCTACAAAAACATTATTTTTCAAAATTAAACCAAAGCAAGAGTATAACTATGTTTGTACAGAAATTAAAAACAAGGCTGCGTGCCATTACTCTGTCTTAAACCCTCCCGCTTTATCTCAGTCTTTGTCTTGCCCCTCGATAACGAGCTGAAAGGGCTCGGGGTACGAATGTTCCCCTAAGAAATGGGACGCCACTCGATTACAGTTTGCGTCATCATCCCTTGCCTCTACCTGGCTGCTACGTCTACAGAGGCGACAACAATTGACGCAAACAAACGTAAACAAATGTCAAGGATTATCGGGTACCTCAGCTCGACAAAAAAACTAGCTTGTTTATACACGAAAGTTCGATGAAAACGATAACGTCGGCTAAACAGACATCACTACAATTCAAACCGCAACAACAGTTCACTAAAAATAACGTAGAACATAAGTGTCATAATTGTAAACCATGCTAAACTGTTAATCAATAATTACAACTGCTGAAAATACATTTATGAGACTCCTTGGCTGGTCGATGTGACGCTGCCATCCTGATCACAAAACCTGCCTGAGCTTGTAGGCGTACCCCTTCGTTTCAAGTCTGGTCGAAAGCTTACTTCGTTTCAAGGGGTATGCAGCCCTCGGTCGTGGCTCTAGCCCTTGATCAAAATTAGAATCAGGACACCCCTTGCCCTCACATGAACGCGCAAAACCAAGGGGTAGGGGTAAGACAAAGGGGTAAGACAGAGAAATGGGACGCAGCCTAAAGTTTCATTCTACCATCCTTAAATGATTATTTGACTTACTATGGGTACAGTGGTAAGAAGGTCCAATCACAGTACTGTATTCTGAATACTTTCAATACTTTAAGCATTGAGTGGAGTCGCATTAGCGTAAAATTGCAACGGGATTAAAACAGCTTTATCTTCATGGTTATTTATTTATTATTAATTAAGTGCATCCAGTCAAGTGGTGCTTTCTCACTAATACTATGCACTTTGATGCATTATAGTGTAATCAAGTACTGCAATGTATTTCTTTTATTTTAGCAAAGTAAGAAGTTTGAATACCTCCAAATGAAAGTGTAACTGTACCTGAATAGTTACTCCAAATTAGTATTCTAAATATAAATTTTGGTATATAGTTACTTCCCAGCACTGTCTTTAAAAGGTTTATACTATGCAAAATTGAGTCTTATGAGCTTTAAGCCATGTTATAATATTGTTACCTCATCAAAAACATACCCAGACTTGTGTTTTGTTTCATTCACACGTTTGAGTAATCCTGCATTATTGAGCTATCTACATCACCAAAGCTCCAAATGCTCTGTTGCACCTTGTGATGTCATGTAATGGTAGTTTTCAAGTTAAAATATAAAAGGTAGCTGACCTTTTACCTTCTCATCCATAGAGATTGGCAATTCCGGGGCTGAAATCCTCCAAATAATTCTGGTAAGGTGTATGGAGTTTAAAAACACAGTGGAGCTCCTCCTGTATTACCACATGACATCACAAGGCGCAATAGTATTTTCAGATTGAGAGAAGAACTCAGCCTAAATATGCAGGTGTTATGTTTGTGATGAGGAAACAACATTATAAAAAATAGATCAGAAAATTGTGCAATATGCCCTTTAATAAACAACTCTTTTTTTTTTTTAAATCAAAGAACATGTGATTGGAGCCTGTTATAATGCGGAGCTACACGGGGCCAAAGTACAGTAACTCCTCCAGCCAGTCGAGTGAATGATTACACAGGCAGGAGAACAGGCAGTGCTGGAGCTGTATAATTACTTAGTTTCAACTCTGCGCTACAGAAGCATATTGGAACACATTGTGTAGTAAATCCATTCTGAAAATAAAGCTTTAGAAAGCTCCCTGGACAAATAACAGTTTGAATCTTTGAGTGCCCCTTCATAGCCTTTTCAAATCAATTTTTTGGTCAGTGATGAACATGCTGCTAGCTCAAGGTGAGTGACTGTTGTAAGAATTTGCTAAAGTAAATTGAGGTTTTACAGTATTAGAAAGACTTTTGTATTAAAACCAATTTGTTCTGACGCTGTCGACGTTCTATATGACTCTAAATTGACTCTTGTCTGTCTTGTCTGTCTACATCTCTAAAGATCAAAATGCCCTGTTCCACCTAGTGATGTCATGTGGTAGTAGTTTTCAAGTAAGCAGCTAACTTACCTTCAATTCAGTAGAGTAATTCCAGGTCTGAAATCATCCAAATGATTCAAGTGAAGGGGTATGGAGTTTAAAAACACCGTGGAGCACTTCCTGTATTACCACATGACATCACAAGGTGGAACAGAGTGTTTTCCATTTGAGAGAAGAACTCAGCCTAAACATGTCGGGTTTGTGTGTTAAACGTGTGTGAATGAAATGAGACACAACTCCAGGTATGTTTGTGATGAGGAGACAACATTAGAACATAGATCAGAAAATACCCTTTAATCACAGCTACATGCACAACCCACAACACATTATCTTGTACATTAAATGGGCTGTGTTCTGTACACGGGGGAAGCCATGTCACTCAACATAGCCACAGTACTTTACAAGAGTGAACAGTGTCGGGAGGCACATAGCTTCCCCCGGTGGGCTGGATGTTCATCACATGTGACAGCTCCATCCCCTGCCTGGGAACGGAGCCTGATACACACAGACCTAATCTAATTCAGACCGCGGCTAAAAGGCTATTAGCTGAGCAGCCATCATTTTTCAAAGCTGTTTCAAACCAGGACTTCTCCCCAAGGCTACGAGATTTCACTGGGAGAAAGTGTCTGTCGGAAACCACAGTGGGGAGGAAGAGGAAGGTACAGCTTTGGGAGAAAAAAGGAGAAGGATGCATGGTGAGATCACTTTTAACAGAAATGTGTTTCAGCCCAGAGTATTATTGAGAATAGGCACTAAATGTGAAACTAGGGCAGGGTACAGGACTGTCAAAATTTTGATTTTGCAGTGTGATATTGCTGAAGAAAATTTAGATGATAAATGATCATTTAAAATAATATTTAATAATAATAATTATTATTGTTATTTTTGTTGTTGTTGTTAATAATAATAATAATAATAATAATGATAATAATGATAATAATAATAATAATAATAATGATGATGATAATAATAATAATAATAATAATAATAATAATAATAATAATAATAATAATAAAGATTATTTGAAACTGATTGATTATACTTCAAAGAAGTATTTTGGTCTTACAATATTATTTCCAAATAAAGTTTCTTTCTTGACAGACCAGTGTGTTGTTTACACATACCTTGACATGTTTGGATGTACTCTGCATCCTTCTTCAGAAGGGTCATGTGATATTTTGGTGATGTGTCTTGCAGCTGATTTACACAGATTTTACACATATCATGGACTGGGGAAAAGTGCAAAAATAATGTGATGGAGGAGGACAACAAACACAAAAGTTCAGGAGGCTATTGAGATCCAGAGATGAGCCCACAGGACAATAAACAGGGACTAGGGGCCTATCAGCTCTCATATTCCTGGAATGCTGCTCTGGAGAAGTGGGACTGCAGTGCAGATGGCACTATTCCCCTACCAATAGCAGAATGGAGCCAAAAACTGTGAATCAGCTGCAAGACACATCACTGGTGTGTTCCTTTACTTGGAAATAATATAAATTATACAAAAAATATGCAAATTTACAATGCTATTAAAAGGCAGGAGCAACAATAAATAAAAAGAAGTATTAATTTGTATCTATAACATGTCATATAGGGCTACAAGCCCCTCCAAGAACCGCCACCTTAATGTTGTGGAGGGGTTTGAGTGCCCGAATGATCCAGGGAGCTATGTTGTCGGGGGCATTATGCCCTTGGTAGGGTCACCCAAGGCAGGTCCGGGGGGGACGGGTCAGACCAAGAGCACTTTTAATGCCCCTTATGATGAGTTCAAGAAAGAGGCCAGTTACGTCGCCCGGATTGGCGTCACCGGGGCCCCACCCTGGAGCCAGACCTGGGGTGGGTGCTCAAGGGTGAGCGTCTGGTGGCCAGACCTCCCCCCATGGGGTCCAGCCAGACACAGCCCATCCTCTCATGGACCCAAAACCCGTAAGAGGATCCATAAGGGGCCGGTGCAAAGAGATCTGAGTGGCTGTCGAAGGCAGGGGACTCGACGACCGAATCTCTGGACATTGAAACTGGCTCTGGGAACATGCAATGTCATCTCGCTGGGAAGGAGTTAAGCGTTACCAACTAGATATGTCGACCTCAAGCACAGCATGGGCTCTGGAACCCAACTCCTTGCAAGGAGCTGGACTCTCTGGTGTTGCCCGTGGCGGGCTGGTGTGGATTTGCTCATTGCCCCACAGCTCAGCCACCATGTGTTGGAAACCCTCCTGTAAGCGAGTGGGTCACGTCTCTGTGCCTTCGGGTCGGGGACAGGTCTCTCACTGTTGTGTCAGCCTAAGGGCCGAAGAGCAGCACAGAGTACCCTCCTTGGCAGAGGTACTAAAAAATGCACCAACCGGGGACTCCGTTGTTCTACTTGGGGACTTCAACGCCCACGTGGGCAGTGACAGCGACACCTGGAGAGGGGTGTTAGGGAGAAACGGCCTTCCTGATCTGAACCCGAACGGTGTTCTGTTATGCGACTTTGATGCTAGTCACAACTTGTCCATAATGAACACCACGTTCAAGCACAAGGGTGCCCACCAGCGCATGTGTCACCAGGACACCCTAGGCCGGAGGTCAATGATCAATTTTGTCGTCATGTAATCTGATCTTTGGCCACGCGTCTTGGACACTCGGGTAAAGAGAGGAGCAGAGCTGTTAACCAATCACCACCTGGTAGTGAGTCGGGTCCGCTGGCGGAGGAGGAAGCCAGAAAGGCCCAAGCATTTAGTGAGAGTCTGTTGGGAACATCTGGCAGAGCCCTCTGTCAGGGGGGAGTTTCAACTTACACCTCTGAAAGAGCTTCTCCCAGATTCCGGGGGAGGGTGGGGACATGGAGTCTGAGCGGGAATTCTTAGCCTCTATTGTCGATGCAGCCGCTTGTAGCCGTGGTCGTATAGTCTGTGGTGCCTGTGATGAATGTCAGAAGTAAGGGATGCTGTCAGGCTGAAGAAAGAGTCCTATCAGGCCTTGTTGGGACTCCAGAGGCAGCTGACAGGTACCAGCGGGCCAAGTGTGCTACAGCCCGTGCTGTCACAGAGGCAAAAACTTGGGGCTGGGAGGAGTTCAGGGAGGTCATGGAGGAGGACTATCGGTCGGCCTCAAAGAAATTCTGGCAAACCATTCGACACCGCAGGAGGGGGAAGCAGTGCTTCACCAACACTGTTTACAGTGCAGGTGGAAAGATGTTGACCTCAAATGGGGATGTTGTCTCTGCAACATCACGTGGCGGTCAGGGATACTAACTCTGGACTGTCAGACTGGGGTGGTGGAAGGGGGACTGAAGGGTGGATTCCAACTACAGGGGAATCACACTCCTCAGCTTCCCCAGTAAGGTCTATTCCAGGGTACTGGAGAGGAGAATCTGACCAATAGTCCATCCATCCATCTTCTTCCGCTTCTCCATTTCTAGGTCGCAGGGGGCAGTCCAGGCGGATCTGCCGCCCAGAACACAATGCACCGGCCCCCATGGGTCCTCCGATTCAGGAGGAGAAGTGTGGTTTTGTCCCAGCTGCGGAACACTGGACCAGCTCTACAACCTCCATTGGGCGCTCGAGGGTTCATGAGCGTTTGCCCAAGCATGTGCTTTGTGGATCTGGATCATTCAACTGTGTCCCTCGTGGTGTCCGGTGGGGGGATGCTCTGGGAGTATGGGGGCCCTTTGCTAAGGGCTGTCCGGTCCCTGTATGACCGGAGCAGAAGTTGTATTCACATTGCTGGCAGTAAGTCAGACCTGTTCCTAGTGCATGTTGGACTCCGCCAAGGCTGCCCTTTGTCACCGGACAGAATTTCTAGGTGCAGTCAGGGGCCAGAGGGGGTCCGGTTTGGGGACCACAGGATCTCATCTCTGCTGTTTGCAAATGATGTTGTCCTGATGGCTTCATTGAACCAGAACCTGCAACATGCACTGGGGTAGTTTGCAGCCGAGTGAGAAGTGGCTGGGGTGAGGATTAGCTCCTCCAAATCCAAGGCCATGGTTCTCGACCGAAAAAAGGTGGCTTGCCCTCTCCAGGTAGGTGGAGAGTTCCTGCCTCAAGTGGAGGAGTTCAAGTATCTCGGAGTCTTGTTCACGAGTGAGGGGAGGATGGAGCATGAGATTGACAGGTGGATCAATGCAGCGTCGGCAGTGATGTGGTCGCTGTACCGGACCGTTGTGGTGAAGAGGGAGCTGAGCTGAAAGGCAAAGCTCTCAATTTTCTGGTCAACCTACAGTCCTACCCTCACCTATGGTCATGAGCTTTGGGTATTGACTGAAAGGACACGATCACGGATACAATGGCCAAAATGAGTTTCATTCGTAGAGTGGCTGGGAGCACCCTTAGGGAGGGTGAAGAGCTCAGGCACATGGGAGGAGCTTGAAGTAGAGCCGCTGGTCCTCCATGTCGATAGGAGCCAACTAAGGTGACTCGGGCATCTATTAAGGATGCCTCCTGGTCCCCTCACTGGGGAAGGTATTCCTGGGGAGGGCATGTCCCTCCAAAATGAGGCCCCAGGGAAGACCAAAGATACGTTAGAGGAACTATGTCTCTCAGCTGGCCTGGGAACGCCTCGGGGTGTTGGAGGAAGGAGGAGCTGGAGAAATTGTCTGGGGTGAAGGAAGTCTGGGAGTCCCTGCTTAGGCTGTTGCCCCCGCAACTCGGCCTCTGATAAGCGGAAGAATATGGATGGATGGATGGATAGGGCTACAAGATAAATCTGGCATTCCAGCAAATTTTTCAGGGTCAGGGCTGATATTACATCAAACTGCATCGGATCGGTGCATCCCTAGTTTTTTCATATACCCTTCATATACCCTTTCATATACATGATTTTTTTCTGTCACCTGCTTTACGTGCACACACACAAAATTAATACATTAAAAAAATATACAAAATAAAATCAATGTTGATAAATGTTATGGTTTTAGAATTGGCTCCATGTGTGTCCTCATTACTCGTGTGTACTCCTCTGTGTACTCGTTTGTGTACTCATGTGTGTGTACTCACTTGTGGCTGTTGGAGAGGCAGGGCTGAGTTGGAGAGAGGCGCGATGGGAGGATGTCATATTCATCACTGACTTGTACTCCATTGGAAAAAGGCTGCAATGGCAAAAACACAGAGGAAGGCGAGTGAATGGAACGCACTATGTCAGAACACTCCAGCACTTGCACTTACAAATTGTACAAGTTTGAAATGACTTTGGCATGGATTTTGGCTACATAAAAATTAAAGCTGCACTATGCCACTTTTTTGGCAGGGGTGTCTGCTGGTTTCTTGTCTCTATGGAGATGTTATTGCTTTGCACATTATGTTAAAAATCCTGTATTACACAAAATTGACTCTTGTTAACTTTACGTAATGTTAAAATGCTGTTACATCATCAAAAACATCTAAACTTGTTTTTTGTTTCATTCACATATGTTTGGGTAACCCTTTTTCAGTCTTGCCTACATCTCCAAAGCTCAAAATACTCTGTTCCACGTTGTGATGTCATGAAGCAGTAGTTTTCAAGTTAACAGCTCTTTTTACCTTTAGTTCAGTAGAGATTGGGCATTCCAGGTCTAATATCATCCAAATGATTCTAGTGAAGGTGTATGGAGTTTAAAAAAAAAACAGTGCAGCACTTCCTGTATTACCACATGACATCACAAGATGGAACAGAGGCTACATTCAGACTGCAGCCTGAAATGACCCAAATCCGATTTTTTCGCCTCTATGCGACCTGTATCTGATCTTCTAATGACAGTCTGAACGACACAGATCCCATTTTTTCAAATGCGACCCAGGCCACTTGGATATGTGGTCCTAAATCCGATACATATCCGATCTTTTGGCATGCGATTTCAGTCTGAACGGCCAGGTCGCATTCATCCGACCTGGGCGTGTTTCCTCCAGCAAGAGTGGTACAAGTAAATGTACACAAAACATTCTTCTCATCATGCAAAAATAGTATATAAACTCCATATCAGTGAAGCGGCGAAGGACATAGCAATCCCACCACTCTTGGCTGCGACTCTGCACCAACACGTTCATTTCTACGTTGCTGCCACTGCCCCACAAAACGCCGTGGCTAAAAACCTTGTCCTTCTCTTTCTTCGTCTTCTCTTTAAAACAAATAAGCTGCTCCAGTACACAGCAACTTTAGGCTACTTCCGTAAACATTGAGCACGTTCGCTGCATGTGACGTCATCGTGTCCTCCAATGCGCATGCGGGACACTTTTGCGGCGTTTAACGTTCACATTGGAGATCACATACAAGTCGTATTTAATTGGAAATGTGAACGGCCTCGCAAAAAAATCGGATTTCACTAAAAAATCGGAATTGAGCGTTAAGCCCTGCAGTGTGAACGTAGTCAGAGTGTCTAAATAATCAGAGTTTGTGTGTTAAACGTGTGAATGAAACAAAACTTTACATAGATCAGAAAACAGCCTAATGTGGACCCTTTTAATTGGCAACATGACAAATTCAATGTCAAACCCTTAGCTTTATTATTTGTAAGTGAAATCGATAAACAATATTAGTCCACTATCCTAGCAAGATAGAAAATGCTCCCTTGGGCGAGATTTCATTTTCTATGCACACGCTGTAGAAATATAGGCATAATTGGACTGCATAGCGAAACCTTTGGGAAGACAGCTCATAGATTAAAGAGACAATGGGCAGAATTTGTATTATCAGTACAACAACAGTGCTTTCTACAAGATGTATAGGGGGCTAGTTACATAGAGAATTTTAAACAGGCATTTGCTGTGAACAGAGTCTTTTGGAGTCGTGCCATGTACAAGAGAGATGAGTTGTAACAGGTTCAGAGGTGGGGAGCCTAGACAAGTAATGTAGAGTAATGTTGTTTCAAAATATTATTCACATAGAAGTACAAAGTAGTGATACAAGAACTGCTTTCATGTATCAGGTATTTGGGAAAACTACTCACTAACTGTAACTATAATATCATAAAGTGTTAATATCATTGCAAGGACAAAACATGCAAGAATGAGAACTACGCACTTCAATTTCTTCAAACGGGTGCGTTGGAGGAGAGGGAGCAGCCCCAGAACATACGAGAAGAAAATAATCCCGCACTTCGTCTTACTTGCAAAATGTAAGATTTATTAAGACATGCGACGTTTCTAAAATAGCTATTTTGCCTAATGAAGGCCTAGTGCCGAAACGTTGCATGTCTTAATAAATCTTACATTTTGCAAGTAAGACGGAGTGTGGGATTATTTTCTTCTCGTAAGGACAAAACATGCACAAAATCTGGACCCAAATGAGAAGAAACACAAATGTTCAAATCATTTCATATTGTCAGCATAAAGTTTTGTCACTTGTAGACTTACAATGGGAAGAGAAACTAAAAGTGCAAGTACTTTTACTTCACTATAAGATATTACTCAAGTAGGGGTAAAAGTGTGCTGCTAGAAAAATACTATGGAAAGTACAATTTCTAAAAAAAGTTATGCAAAATATTAAAAAGATGTACTATGGACATCAGTGAGGTCAGATTTGTGTTGTGTGCCAGCCAGACTCACAACAGCTGACCCTCACATTACGTAAAGGGTGTGAATGAAATCATATTTGTATGGAAAATGTTACCAAGGTAACAAACACTCAATTTCCCATAAAGTTTGGACTAAACCAGCCTTTTGATAAATCACCATAAATACATACATTTTAAGAAAATTGGGATAATAACACAGCCTCATTGTTAAAGGTTCACTATGTAACTTTTCTAGAAGATGGAGATGCTATTGCTTTGCCTAGAATGTTTCAGAATATCGCATTAAACTTATCAATCCCGACGGAGACAAGCAGGTGGAACATCTTGACAGAGTTATAGGTCAGATCTGTGGAGAGGCGAGCCTACTCAAAGAAAAAAAAAGCATGGTATTTTTGAGCAATAAAAAACAACTGTAATTGAATAAATGCAAAAGAGATATGTAACATGCTATGAAACATTTCAGGCAAAGCAATAACAGCAAAGGTATATAGTATACCTTTAAAGATAAAAGAAGTTCAATTTGTCAACTGGACAAAGTTTGTTTGGTTGAAAACGTTTGACAAATTTAACTTCTCCTTTTATCATGGATTCTACCTGGACGACTGAGGGACTTTTCACGTATACCTTTAAAGGTGCATTGTGTAACTTTTCTGGTGGAGGGTCACCTGCTATGGCGATGTCATTGCTCTGCCTGGAATGTTCCCAGGGATGAAAGTGGCCAATCATGAAAAAAGCGGAAAGCCCCCCCCCCCCCCCCCCCGGGAAAAAAACAAAAAATTCCGGGGGGGGGGGGGGGGTCCAAAACTTTAATAAATAGCAATAAAACACATTTTTAAACAATTGTAGTGTTTTTTATTTGAAAGTCGATATCAAAACACGGCACTGACTCCGACATCAAAGTCTGATAACGAGCCGAGAGAGCGCACTCGCGGCGCAGCTCGGGCCGTGCGGTGTCCGCAGCACCAGAAGAGCACACAAGTTTAATACGAGACATGTACTTTTGTTTCTGAATATGGGATGATTACATTTTTCAACGGACGGTTGGCAACCCTAAACACAATTATACATATATAATACACACCCAAAATTTCAACGTATTTGGAAAAAAAAAAAAAAAATTACCACGCGGCAAAAAAAAAGCGGAGATCCGCTAAAAAGCGGAACTCTTTCATCCCTGTGTTCCACAGTCTGACATTAAATACCTTACATTTACTCAATTAGTGGTTTAATAGCTCAAAAAAAAACAGTCATTCTTACTGGGAGTGGGATTGTCACTCCACAGATCTGACCTGTTTTGGTCTCCATGAAGATAAAAAGGTTTAATACCATACTGTGAACAAACAAACAGACAAAGCAATAATTTTCTATGGAGAAAGCCACTTGACAGACCCTCCACCAGAAAAGTTACACAATGCACCGAAAAAAAGTTCATAGCCGTCTCTGAAGTTAAACTTGCACAAAAAAAATAAAATAAAAAATAAAAAAAACTACAAAAGCTATGTAAATAACTAATCAAAAAGATGCACATTAGCACACAGGACAATGTTCTCCACGGGGGATCTGAAGTGATCAAAGACTGCCCTTGAAGTGCAGCGAGTTTGCGTGTTAGTGCGTTAGCTTGTGTGTTGTTGTATAACTAAAGCTGAGTGAGGACCAAATATGTAAATCCACTAGAGCCAATTTCATAGGAATAAATGAGGCTGCCTCGGTGGAGTGTTTTTGTTGTGACTGGTCAGCTCCTTCTCTCTCTTATTATGAGATGATTATCACAAGACTATTTAATATTTAATATTTGCAAACTGTTTCACACCTGAACAACAAAGTGACTGGGCTCTATTCAGTCTTTTATTATATTTTTGCCACAATCAAGTCATAAAAAATGAGTTATTAAACCAGGCCTGACACAAAATCCCTCTTGAATATGTTAAAACAATAAAAAAAACATGTGGTCTGGCTCATAAACAAGGCCCGGCACTATCTCTGTCGTACGGTCAATGCAGAGTGTAAACAAAAGGCAACAATGTAAACTCATTAGGATTTGTGCAACATGAAACACAAATCATTCATTTGGTCTGAAAATAGAACGTCTGATCTGATGAAGCCAGTTTGGAGGTCTTTAAAGGTGCATTGTGTAACTTTTCTGGTGGAAGGTCCGTCAAATGCTTTTCTCTGTGAGATGTTGCTGCTTTGTCTGGAATGTTTCACAGTATGGCATTAATCTTCATGGAGACCAAACCAGACCAAGCCACCAGTCAGATCTGTGGAGAGGCAAACCCACTCACAGTCAGAATGCCACTATTTTTGAGCTACAAATCCACCTGTAATTTCATAAATGTAAGGCAGAGCTGTTTAAAGTCATACTGTGGAACATTCCAGGTAGAGCAATGACATCTCCATAGAAACAGGCAGGTGACGGGCCCACAACCAAAAAGTGACATAGTGCACCTAGAAGAGTTTATTATTAAATATATACAGATAAGATGTTAAACTTACAGGTCAGTAAGATTTCTAATGCGAACTCCCATGTACTATATTCGCACAAGTAGTTCCGGCAACAGTTAATCGCCGTTCTATATCACCACACTGCGGGCATCACCATAGCAACGGGTAAATGAATTACGGTAAATATAGCTAGAGGAGCGACTAGATTCAACTAAAACAGAAATAACTAATGCCTTGAACATCCAGAGAGAGATAAAAGGAGGTCAGATTTAAAAGTAAACTATTTTTAGTTGGTGGGACCATGGTATAAGCGGATTAAACATCCTTACCTCTATCATCGTTTTATATCAGTTTGTAGAAAAAAGAAAAGTACAAAAATACAGGCAGTAACAGTGAGTAAGTCTAAAACAGAATACCTATATCTATGTCATAAACATTGAAAATTCTATACAAAAAACAGGGACAGTTGAGTTTACACACACTTATTTTTCTGGCAGTTTAAACATTCCTTCAACAAAATAAGACAATTTCTGCACACTGTTCCCACATATGGCACAAAGTAGGGGCCACGGCATTTATAGAGGTGTCTGAACGACCAGCAGGTGAAAATGCAGTGCACTCAAAACTTCCCACAATGCACCTTGAAAAGTAGTTGGCATCTGTGGTCACTGAACTGATCAGTATAGACCACAATGAATTACAAGAGTCAGAAAAACAACAGCGTTCAGCGACAGGTGTTTAGCTGGACACAACACGACTGAATGAAGCAGACAGAAGAGCTAGTTGATCCTGATTATGAATAAACCACTATTAAAGGTGCAATTTTCTGGTGGAGGGCCCGTCAAGTGCTTTTCGCCGTGGAGATATTATTGCTTTGTCTGTAATGCTTCACAGTATGATATTAAACCTTTCTATCTTCATGGAGGCCAAACCAGACTAAGTTACACTGAAGTACAGGCCTGGCTGGTAATCGGGCATACCGGGCATTTTCCCACTAGGCCGACGCTGTTTTTTTTTAACTTAGAGACCGGCCCACAAATCTCGCTATAGACGCTGCAAAATGTTTAAAATAACATATTCTCTGGAGGGGCTGCTGAAGCCTCCAAGTCCTCTGCAGGTTGAAGGTGGACAGGGAGAGGAGCAGCTAGAGACTGTGGACAGGAAACCCGAGGGAATCCGATGGAGTGACCAGGAAAGTCTAGCACAGGCACAGCAGGTGAGCAGGTAGTAATGTTAGGATAATACTTAGGATAGGACTTTTAGGTGATGGACAGGCATGAAAATCGCTCATCTTTCAGCAAAATTTGCCGTTCTGAAGCCAAAACAGATGACCTACGTGAATCGTGTAGATTTGCTGAGAAAGATTTTTTGTGTGTGTGTGCGCAAGATGCATTTTAAATAAACAATTGAATGTGTAGTTACTGCGAGTTTGCTGGTGTTTTTTGGGAGCTGGGATTTTTCCTTTAAATGATGCACCCTGGTTTCCCCTCAGCCAAGACGTAACAATAGTAAAATACTTTGCTTCGGGGAATACAAACATAAATTAGTCTTTTGCGCTCTGCTAATTATGAGGGGCCGGTCTAAGCCAAAAATGCCAGGGCTGTTTTTTTGTTCCAGTCCAGCCCTGCTGAAGTACATATGGTATTCAGGATCATGCAGGAATACAGGCCAAACAACTGCTAATCCTGGCAGTTCAGAACTGAAGAAGCAGCTTGGATGAGCTGAGAAACATATTCGACCAAATAAACTTTTGTCCAGTTGACAAATTGAATTTCTCCTTTTGCCATGGATTCTTCCTGGATGACTGAGGGATTCTACACACATCTTAAAAACTGGGAACTATCCAACTTGGAACCAGAGTACAGGTTTACTGGATAATCGCCCATTTGGGAATAAGAAACAGCTCAAAACTGTGTGTGATATTTCACAACTGAGCAGCCCTTGCAAACTCTAATGCTCATAGAAAAGAATATTATAAAAGCTGTCATGTTTTTGTTCCCTCAGAATGTATTTCTGAATAGAGAGAAAAATAAGTTGTTTCACCCAGTATGCCCAGTGTATTCTGCCTCAAGATCAGGAGGACAGCAAGAAACTAAAGAAAGGTCTTCTATAACTGGCCAATTCGTATAAGTGTATGGACATTTGGAGAGAGGTGAATAGACTTGAAAAAAACTGAACTCTACACATCTAAATAATATTTCTCTAGTAGCAGTAAAGTAGAGATGCGGTCCAAGAAATGACTCAAGAGTAATTTGCTGTATTTAGCATCATTTAAGTTAATCTAACTGGAAAATGTAATAATGCATAAAATATAGTAATTGTAAAGAAGGGCCTGCAAACAAATAGAACAACTAAATCATACCAGAAGAGCAAAAGAACAAAACAAATGTTCAAATCATTTAATATTGTCAACATAAAGCTTTCATCACTAGTTTTCTGTCACCGTTATTCATTATAAAGATGAGGAAATGTGTCTATGTATTACCCACCTCTGCATTTATAAAAGGCCAATTTGGATTGTAAGGTGAATGCAAAATAGGTATTTATGCTAACCGGAAGCACTACTCTGTTAGAAGGTTTTTACTCAATTTAGATTTTACACTAATCTGACCTTTATTTTTGACACAATCTGACCAGAAAGAACTGACTTGGTTGGAACTACAACAGGTGAGCTGATTTGTGTTTTTATACGTCTCGGAAAATGTGTTGTTTAAATCTATTTTGTGTTTTTACTTTTTCATCTTAAAATGTTTTGGTCAGTGTTTGCTAATGCGTGCATTTGTCACATTTAGATGAGAGCTTTAATTCAGAATAAAAATAATTAAATTCTGAATTAAAATTTATTCTGCTTTAAAAAGACCATGTAAACACTTCATTCCTAATGAAAATGTTTATTCAGTATTAAACTTAATTCCAAAGTAAGTGGGTGGTTTATTCCGGTTTTAAAGCCAAATTAATTTATTCCTCGATCATGTAAACATTTATTCTTCTTAAAATAATTCCTGGTCGTTCAGTGCATGCTCATTGGGTCGCCCTTCTGACGCGCTCCGGACGAGGCTCCACCAGTCCTCGCTTCAGACTTTCATCCAAACATTTCACTCTTTGGATTTGCGAGCGGGATGCAGGAGTGGACTGAGGTAGAGCAGCCGTTGACTCAGCTTGTCTTCTTCCTCCTTCTCCGACACTCTTCCCTTCTCCTCAGCTGACAGACGTAAAGCGTGATGATAGAATTCTTGAGCTGCTACTTAATTATCATCGGAACGACTGCGAAAAAAGTTTGTATCATGTTTGTGTCCATGGCGTAACAACAAACTGAGATGACAAAAATCTGGTGGCCAGCTGAAGTGCGTTTTCTTCCGGTAGGCATAAATAAGTCCGTGCACCCACTGTCCAAATAGAACCCTTCCCAAACCCCAGATGTTGAGCTGAACTAAATAAAAGCAATTTAACGTGTTTTCCATGTAAACCTTAAAGGAAAAGTAACGTTTTTTTTTACAATCTGAGCCTTCTTTCGGCAATAAAACAAGTAGTTTTACTCACCCATAGCAGTTTGGTGTCAATTGGAGCAGTATCGCAGAACTTATGTTGTAGCCGTTCTGTTCTACTAATGATCCCGTATCCGTTAGCGTGAGTGCTCGGGGCACTGATTTGCGGTGTCCAAATAACACAAACATTAGCACTTTTCAAATCACAGAAGATCGCTGTGTCAGGGTAGACTTTTAGTAGATTCCAAAACGGCCTGAAACCCGATATCGCAACAGAAAAGTAAAGTTCAGAGCGGTGTTAGCTTCTTTCGGACTAGCTGTGTTTACAAAACAGCTGAGTTCACGCATGCGCACTGTCCTCTCTGATGACGTCATCAAATGAAACTATACTAGCTGGATATCGGGTCTCAGGCCGTTTTGGAATCCACTAAAAGTCTACCCTGACACAGCGATCTTCTGTGATTTGAAAAGTGCTAAAGTTTGTGTTATTTGGACACCGCAAAGTAATGCCCCGAGGATATGATACGAGCACCATGTTAACGGATACGGGATCATTAGTAGAACAGAACGGCTCAACATAAGTTCTGCGATACTGCTCCAATTGATGGCTCACCCATAGCAGTTTGGTGTCAATTGGAGCAGTATCACCAAACTGCTATGGGTGAGTAAAACTACTTGTTTTATTGCCGAAAGAAGGCTCAGATTGTAAAAAAAAATTTCCTTTAATTTAATTACAAATTATTTAATTCAGAACAATTACATTTTCAGAATAAAAAAAACATCATGTAAACGTGGCCATTGTGTCACCATGGTAACTGCTACATGGTTCTCTAATGGTGGAATGTTTAGAAGACCCCCAGCATGATGTCACTACAAAATATAAATAGGTCAAACCATGTTAGAGCACTATCTCCGGGTGATTTTCACCCGAGCAAAAGTATTTACATGATTTTCAATATGTTGCATGGGTTCCTTGGTAGCTTCAATATTGTTTTTGACATCTTTGAAGGTGTAGGTGTTTCCCTACCCCAAAGCCCACTTTTTCCTACAGGCTTTCGGGTGATTTTCCCCCGGTAATAGTGAAAGAGGAATGTAAGAATGTAATGAATTTAATGTAAGAGGATGTAAAAAATAGGTATGTAAGAGTGGTCCTGGAATGTGTATCTATCCTTATTTAGTGCAGTGGTTATGAATAAATATCACAAAGTGGTGATTTCAAAGGGAATTCTTATGGTGAAAACAATATTTTAGTCAACTGGTCATTTTTACCCACTGAAAAAATACTATTTTTTGTTCCTCTCTCCTGCAACTGTTCGTGTGTCAAGGAGTCTGTGCTTCACCAGGGAAGTCTCACATGTCCCAGGAATGAGTGGACCAAAGACCAAGTTTCCAGTATCATTTTTAGGAATTTTTTGTTCTCAAATTCCTAATTTTTCAGTAATTTTGGAGCATGATTTTAAGGACTTCCTATGTTTTTTGCTTTTTTTTTTCATTTTGTTACACATACCACGGTTGAAAATAAAATAAAACCACTCTAATTTATCATATGTTGTCATATTTTGATCTATTTTTCATGACAAGTACTTTTTGTTGGGTATATTATATCGGGTAAAAATTGTGTTACTTTTTATAGCGAAAGTGTTCTAGGGTTAAATTATGATGGTAAACAATGAAAACAGGGCCACCCCAGCTCGTATAAACGTACCTTACTGCTGTCTCCCTCTCTGTGGTGGTTCCGCGTGGAGCCGATGGACGGGCAGCTCTCGGGGCGTCGGTGGAGGTGGGGGCACCCGCTCAGACCCAGCTGGGCAGGGTGCTCCGTGGCAGGAGCGCGGTGGCAGTCCAACAGGGGGAGGTCTTTGGACAGGTGCGAGTCGGGCAGAGCGCTGGTGGAGGTGGAGATGGAGGAGGACAGGGGGGCGGAGAGCCAGGACAGGCGGGACTCCGGGGGGACGGGGGGCGGGCGCTCAGGGGGAGGAGGGGGAGGGGGCTCTCGCTGAGGGGGCGGGGGGGCCGGCAGAGGCTTGTCCTGCTTGCGGGACATACCTGGAGACGACTGAGGACAGAGGAGACAGAGTTACAACACTGACGCAAAGACCATGAAGAGACAGAGCTTTTCATTCAAGCTTACAGACGACACTAAAAATAGATAAACAGAAAAAGTTCATTTCAAGCATTCTGAGCAGTGGCGGCTGACAATAGAGGACGCAAGTGTGCCGCACTCACCAACTTGACCTAGATAAAATAAAGTTATTTTGTATTAGGCTATACAGCTCTGGAAAAAAATAAGAGACCACAGCATTTTTTTCTGAAATCAGCATCTCTACATGTATTACAGCCATTCCATTCCAGCGTCTGTTGAATTCCAACACAAACACAAAGCTGAGCTACTTCAGTTCTTACACCAGGAGTGGCATAAAGTCACCCAAGAACAATGTGAAAGGCTTATGGAGAGTATGCCAAGACGCATGAAAGCTGTGATTAAAAATAAGGGTTATTGCACCAAATATTGATTTCTGAGCTCTTCTTAAAGGCAAATTAACGTTTTTTTTACAATCTGAGCCTTCTTTCGGCAATAAAACAAGTAGTTTTACTCACCCATAGCAGTTTGCTGTCAATTGGAGCAGTATCGCAGAACTTATGTTGAGCCGTTCTGTTCTACTAATGATCCCGTATCCGTTATTGCTCGTATCATATCCTCGGGGCATTACTTTGCGGTGTCCAAATAACACAAACTTTAGCACTTTTCAAATCACAGAAGATCGCTGTGCCAGGGTAGACTTTGAGTGGATTCCAAAACGGCCTGAAACCCGATATCCAGCTATAGTTTCATTTGATGACGTCATCAGAGAGGACAGTGCGCATGCGTGAACTCAGCTGTTTTGTAAACACCGCTAGTCCGAAAGAGGCTAACACCGCTCTGAACTGTTGCGATATCGGGTTTCAGGCCATTTTGGAATCCCCTGAAAGTCTACCCTGGCACAGCGATCTTCTGTGATTTGAAAAGTGCTAAAGTTTGTGTTATTTGGACACCGCAAATCAGTGCCCCGAGCACTCATGCTAACGGATACGGGATCAGTGGTAGAACAGAACGGCTCAACATAAGTTTTGCGATACTGCTCCAATTGACAGCAAACTGCTATGGGTGAGTAAAACTACTTGTTTTATTGCCGAAAGAAGGCTCAGATTGTAAAAAAAAACGTTAATTTGCCTTTAAGTGTAAACATTAGTATTATGTTGTTTTAAAATGAATTTGATCTTGTTTCTTTGCATTGTTTCAGGTCTGAAAACATGTATCTTTTTTGTTATTTTGACCATTTGTTATTTTCTGCAAATAAATGCTCTAAATGATAATATTTTTATTTGGAATTTGGGGGAAATGTCAGTAGTTTATAGACTCAAACAAAAATGCTAATTTTGCCCAAACACATACCTATAAGTAGTAAAATCAGAAAAACTGATAATTTGGCATTTTGAGTCCTGAGTTCTTTCAATCCATTTTGTATTTTTTCTTGAGTTTAAAATTTTTTTCTTTGCTAATGTGCGCATTGTGTCTCTATGGTAACATTCCACCATAGAGGTCATCTATAAGTCAAATCAGAAAAAGTGATAATTTTGCAGTGGTCTCTTATTTTTTTCCAGAGCTGTATGTTTATTTTTATTTGATTATTTTAATTGAACGTGTATTTGTATAGATGTCATGTTAAATGTGCTCATATCACTTTATTTGATTCAAGTGTTTCCCCTTTGAGTGCGCTGGGTCATGGAGTTCTATGGAAGTTTTGAGAAAATATGACATTCAGTCCGGTGCCTCTCCCCACTACTTTACATTGAAGCCCTGTACTTTTTGGGGGCGCAGCTCCGAGTGATTGGACTTCATAAACTATCACACACCTGACCTACTGCTACACTACACTGGTATCCTCCATTAGAAAAGTTACACAGTACACCTTAAAAATAGTTTGCAATCATTTATTTTTAATCTTTCATTTCTTTCCTTTGAGACATTTGGACGCCACCCACCATGTTATATTGAGTAACCAAACCAATAAGATGCGTGAAAAGTCCCTCAGTCGTCCAGGTAGAATCCATGATAAAAGGAGAAGTTCAATTTGTCAACCGGACAAAGTTTGTTTGGTTGAAAACGTTTCGCCGCTCATCCGAGAGGCTTCTTCAGTTCTGGTTCTAGTGCTGGTTAGACCTAGCCTGGGAATTCCCAGGCCGCTTCCGTTCGTTTCGAACTGGAAGGCGGCCTGGAAACTCGTCTAAGCGAGAGTCCCAGATTTAGGGCCCCAATCAGAGAGCGGGGGAGGGGTGGAAAGACGGTGACGCGTACTACGTGACAAACGGAAGCTTGTAGTTTGAACTGACAACTGACATAATTGGCTATGGACTTACGTATACGCTCAATGATAGACATTCATAACGCCCAATAAACGGCCGTTGGCAATCGCTAACCACACCTCCGCTACGGGATTTTTCGAAGCGAGTTTCCAGACCCATATCTCACTTGTGATATGGTCAGGTGTTAACCAGACTAGGTTAGACCCTGTTTATATCTAGCTGCAGGGAGGAGCTCCCTACACTGAAATCGTTCTGAAATGGGCTGTCAACAAAACCAAGAGAGACAAGGGCAAGAAACAAGACAACAGAGAATCCGAACCCAGGAGGAAAGGGGTAGCGATTCCGTACCTGGCCGGCGTTTCGGAAAAACTACAGAGGATTTTCAGACAATATGAAATCCCAGTTTATTTCAAACCCACAAACACTTTAAGACAAAAACTCGTCCACCCAAAGGACAAAACACCGAGCCACAAACAAAGCAATGTGGTCTACTCCATTCAGTGTAGTGAAGACTGCAGTGAGCGCTATATTGGAGAAACCAAACAGCCACTTCACAAGAGGATGTACCAACACAGGCCAGAGTGGACCGTCATCTGCCGTACATCTTCACCTAGAAGCCACGGGCCATTCGTTTGAGGACAGTGGGGTTCAGATCTTAGCCAGGGAAAAGAACTGGTTTGAGAGGGGAGTTAAAGAGGCATTTTTTGTCAAAAAAGAGAATCCGTCGTTAAACAGAAATGGGGGAGTTAGACATAACTTGTCTCCCATTTATAATTCGATTCTTAAACCAAGTCAGAACAGACGAAAGAAACATTAGGGAAGACGAGTCAGGGACAGAGGGGTGGAGACGGTCGTTAGTCTGAATAGAAATGCTAAACTATACGCCAGAGAAATTCGAATAACAAAAAGGAACAAATGAGTTGAGATAGTTTCAGAGCTATTTCAGTGCAGTGAGCTCCTCCTAGGGCTGAATAGAGATGCTAAACGAGACGCCAGAGAAACAAAAGATACAGATTAGTTGAGATAGTTTCAGAACGATTTCAGTGTAGTGAGTGAGCTCCTCCCTGCAGCTAGATATAAACAGGGTCTAACCAGCACTAGAACCAGAACTGAAGAAGCCTCTCGGATGAGTGGCGAAACGTTTTCAACCAAACAAACTTTGTCCGGTTGACAAATTGAACTTCTCCTTTTATCACAAACCAATAAGATAATTTACATCAACTCTGACCACTGACCATTCAGACACATTTGCTATTTCAGGGCTCTCAAGTTTTGAAGTTTGATTGGAGTGAGATTTATATTGGGGGAGCGGAGGGTGCATGTGACATTTTTTTCCCGGGGAGCAGGAAATGCCATGTGTGGCGTGTGAGCGTGTGAACACGTTGAATTGCGTGTGTCGCACTCTCAAAGCGTGAGACCTGAGAGCGCTGGCTATTTATTAAAACATTCAAAATTATTTAAACCTACAAATTTGAATAAAAAGTCTGAAAGCACGATAACATAACAGAATTTCAGTATATTGAATATTTTCAATTCAAAACAAGAACAGCCGTCTTTTGAATATGGTTTGACCTTTAGCTGTATTACTCGCTAATACTGCTCTAGCCTTGGTCTTTGAAGTGAAAAGAACTGTTTTCTTCACATAAGTCATTCTTTATCCCTTTTTAAAATGCATGATGACAAGTTTATGTTTTTCTAATTCTTACTTTGTTTGATGGAGTAGCACTTGTGCGAATATATATCATAGTATATGAGTGATTCTCCAACTACAGTCAAATTTGGTCATGATATTTTTCAGAAAATCCAACACATATTTTTAGAAATATTTTGATTTGTTCTACTTCATCACAATGTGTAGAAACATTAACTGATAGTGGTTGTAAAGAAATTACATAAATATTAAATAAATAATAATAAACCATAACAATAAATAAAGTGATGGAAATGACTGTTGTGGAAATGACAATGTTTAGCATTTCTTTTAAAATCTCATGACATATTAGCATGCTAATCTCTGTTATAGAGTTAGCATAAAATATACTCAAAATACACAATATAAAATGGTATTTTTCTCATTATTTGTACATTCAAAGGAAATATGAGGTGTTTGGGAATGATGACCAATAAACCTACTCTTGGTTTTGCAAAACTTTACCTTGATTTTGTTCTTGTTTTCATTCCTTCCATGGAGCTAACGCTGCTATCCTTGGGGAGAAGACCAGGTAGTTGACATTTTCGGGATTGCTTAGAGCAGCAGAATCGACAAATCGCCACTGTCACTGAACAAACTTGAATCCATCTCATATTGGTCTTCTTGCCCAATTAATTTGAGTTTTTTCATATAACGCTCCTTTTCTTTGGCATCCAACTTACCTCTATACAACTGGTCAACTGTATCAGAAGTGTTGGATTCCGATGTGGAAGGTTTATCACAAATTTTGAGTTTTTCTGCATGGTTGCTTTATAAGCGTGTTTAATTTGAGTGCGCAAACATGGCTGCACATCCGGGTCATCGTCCCCATTTTCCGGGTTTGTGAAAACGGTCCATTGGTAACAGTTATAAAATTACCTGAACATGTGTCACATCTGGTGCCCATGTCAAACCAGGACGTAAAATGATAAACTTCAGCTAAACTAAAAAACTAAAAAAAACAAGGAAAAATGTGTAGCTTTTAAAAATCGTAAATAAATCACGTTAATCATATTTCAGTGAAGTACGTAGTCTATCCTGTCATATGCACTTTAAATGCTTTTCCACGCATTTCAGAATAATGAGAGATTGGGAGCAGTGTTCCCTCTAAGCTGCGCGCCTGCGCAATTGCGCACTGCTCGCACATTCTCAGCGCACAAGAAAACCTTATGCAGCGCACTGTAAATGAATTAGATCTATATTTTTTTCTGTATCATTTTGCTGTAACTCAGTGAGTGACAGGTGCCCAGCCAATAATACGGTACGATTCACTTACGCTACGCAGCCAATCATGGCATTGACAGTACTTGTGTACGTGCCCTGCCCATATACGTTATAACAGTAATAACAGTGCAGCGGAGTTAAGATACGCTAATGCTAATGCTAACCAGTGCTCCCTCTAGGTGCGTGCGTGCAGCGCATAAAATAAAATCTAACCTCAACTGACAAACAAAGCGCTGGTTAGACGCACGGAACGACCAATCTGATAGATGCACATGTGAATGTGACACGCGTCAGGGAGAAGTCAACTACAGACACATTTCCACCGCGTTTCTCTCGCTTCCTTCAGTAGTTGTAGTTGCACATCTCCGCTGTCAGAGCGGCAGATCATGGAGGGAAGAACACAGGAAGAGGAGACAGGTAGAGCCATAATGTAATCTTCCCCTGTTTACTTTGTTTTCATAGTTTTTTTGTGAGCCAAAAAGATGGGACTTTCTCAAAGTGTGAATCCTCTCCCCAGAGCATTATACCACAGAGCGCTGTCACTCATACAAAATTACTGAAATAGGCTAATAATTAAAAAACAAGATATAAAGTGATAATCATTTATACTTATTTTGGTGATCATTATTTTGGGAAAGACCCATCTTATGGCCTATAGGTCCTACAATCCATTAAAAAAATCTGCAGCTATATGCAGGCTATATTTATCAAGCTAAAAAAATCTCTTAATGTAATTTTACAGATTTATACACTGCTCATTTATGGGCCGTAGCCCACAGTTTTTTTATTTGAAGTTATTTTAATTATTTGAGGTTATTTTTCAAAATATTGTACTGTTTAATGTTTCACTGACATGCAACATATACAAAGCTCATGAACAGATTTTTCTCTTTGTCATTCTAAGTGGACCAAAAAAAATCAGTTAAATTAAAAGTAATCTAACGCAAATAACTGCAGTAATTTGATGAATAAGCTGTAACTTGTGATGATCTCAGGTGTGATACTGGTGTGGCCACAGTGTGCATGTCGGATGTCGCTCACAGGGGTCCAAGGAACGCTCAGGGAGTTAGTGTGTTTGCTCAGACACATTAAAAATTAGGGGGAACATTGATTGGGAGGATCCTGCCATAGCGATTTACAATTTAAAACAAAAATAATAATACATCTTTTGAATGTCAAGAACTTCTCAAAATGTTAAATCTTAAACAGGAAAACAGAAAATGCATGAATTCTGTCATGTTATTTGACTATAGGCGCTCATGTCTCTGTGTACTGGACAGAGCAGATGTGTGTGTCCTGACCTTGGGGGAGGCGGTGGGGCTGGCTGAGGGCGAGCGGATGCCCTTCTGGATCAGGTCCAGCCGTGGGGGGACGGGGGGCAGGCCCAGGTGCTGGATGCAGTGGGAGGGGCCTGTGCTGCAGTGGGCGGAGTCTGTGACGTGGGGTTTCCGGTGCTGACTCACAGGGGACGAGCTGGGAGACACCATGGGGGAGTTCTGACGCTCCGGACAATGCTGTGAACAAGGAAGGAACACAGCTATTTTATATGGAATAATTACTATATAATAACTATAATAATACATACTAATTACTGCATTAAGCTATGTTTATGCTATATGAAGTTATTATTATGTCTTTAAAAACTGCTGCTAAGGACTACTGTTGCATTGTTGCACATTTACTACTGAAACTACTACTGTTGCACATTTATTTTTTATATTTATTTTCAATGCGCATTCTATTGCACATTTCACTGCTGCATCTTCCATTGCACATTTTGATGCACACTGCACATTTTGGACATCTGTAAATAGGTATTTATTTATTCTTTGCACTGCTTTTAGATTTTGTATTAGAAGTTTTTGTATTGTCTTATATTGTATTTTGTACACTGTCTTTTGCACTGCTTGGCCAGAGAGAAATGAAATTTTGACTCACGGTATGTCGAAACACATATGACAGAATTGACAATGAAGTTGACTTTGAACTTACCACTGCGTGCGACTTTTTGTCTTCTATGAGCAGTAAAGATTTTGCTTGTTGATTAATTGATTGTTATTGTATGAATCACTTTACTTTAGGCAGGAAAGGGGGATGTTGCAAAGCTAAACACACTAAACTTATTATAGTGTTAGTTTCAAGAAGTATAAAGACATCCTGCATTATTAGTCTGAATACATCTCCAAAGCTCAAAATGCTCTGTTCCACCTTCTGATGTCATGTAGTGGTACTTAACAGCTACATTTTATTTTTAGTTCAGTAGAAATGGGCAATTCCAGAGCTGAAATTATCCAAATGTTTCTAGTGAAGGTGTATGGAGTTTAAGAACACACTTTCTGTATTACCACATGACATATTTGCAGGATTTGTGTGTTACACATGTGTGAATAAAACAAAACACAACTCCAGGTATGTTTTGGATGAAGAAACAACATTATAACAGAATAATATGGAGCCTATAAGTAGTAGTAATTATTCTACATAATAATTCTACATACTTACCTTCATGCACCACTAATAAAACTGCATTTGTACATTTCTCCAGCTGTTAAATGAATATATATAGTACACAGGGTTCATACCTTCCTGATGTTAGCCAGTCCGTTCATGACCAGGCCCTCGTCTCGGTCCTCGTCCTCGTCCAGGTCGAGGAGGGGGCAGCTGTGGCGCTCCAGGAAGAAGCACTTACTGCCCTCATTGCGGGGGTCAAAGGGGTCCACGATGATGGGCTCTGTGCCTTTGATCTCACAGCGGCAGAAAGGGCAGCCCTGGCCATCAGACTCCTGCAAACAAGAGGCAACTCGGTCAGGTTTAACGCAAGACTAAAAATACTGAAATGTTCCGTCCACTTAGAAACTAAAGGACTTAGGACTAAACCGGGACTAAACCAGGACTAAACCAGGACTAAACCAGGGCTAAACCAAGGACTAAACCAGGACTACACCGAGGACTAAACCAAGGACCAAAACAGGACTAAAACAAGACTAAACCGGGACTAAACCAGGACCAAAACAGGACTAAACCAAGGACTAAACCAGGACTAAATCAGGACCAAAACAGGACTAAAACAAGACTAAACCAGGACTAAACCGGAACTAAACCGGAACTAAACCAGGACTAAACCAGGACCAAAACAGGACTAAACCAGGACCAAACCGGAACTAAACCAGGACTAAACCAGGACCAAAACAGGACTAAACCAGGACCAAAACAGGACTAAAACAAGACTAAACCGGGACTAAAAAAGGGACTAAACCAGGACTAAACCAGGACTAAACCAGGACTAAACCAAGGATTAAACCAGGACTAAACCAGGAACAAAACAGGACTAAAACAGTATTAAACCAGGACTAAACAAGGCTTTTCGCAGCTTTGCCTTTCGAGATGTTCATGTTTTCAAATGGCCACAAATTCTTCAAATGTTCTCAGATTTCCATGTGTAAAGCATCGTTGGAAAGCTTAAAATCTACACTTTCAGAATCTGTGGAATAACTCAAAACGCCTCCGGGACGACTTGTAACTGGTTTTTCCGTGGCCTGAGATATTGAGGTGTAAAATTCTCATAGAGTACAGTTAGGAAAGTTAGGAAATGGGTTTTAGCTCATATAAACCCAAATAATTGACCAAACCCCAAATGGTCAGGAACAGCAATATAAGAATATATCAATAAAAACATTATAATGAACCTTATAATTCTAAGGGGACATTTTACAGAGATATTTTGAACATTTATTGATGTGTTTTTGGTGCAGTAAAAATTACATTGGCATTAAACAGAAAAACAGAATTCACCCACAGCTCAGCCCTGTTTTATACAGTGACTGAAATGTGTGTTATTAGATTAGCATTCTACTCTAATTATTCTACAACTATTCAGTCATTTTAGTCTTTTAATTAAAAGATAGAGGGTCCGCCATTTGCTCGTCTCCATGGTGATGTTATTGCTTTGCCTGGGATCTTCCACAGTATGGCATTAAACAAATATATATAAAATTTCATTTTATTTAAAGATAAAAAGAAAAAAGATGACATAACATTAAAAATAGACGGGATACAGATTAAGAGAGTAAGTGAAACAAAAGTTGTAGGAGTCATGATTGATGAAGGTCTAAACAGGAGGTCTCATATAAATTACACTAAAAGCAAAATTTCCAAAGTGATTGCTGTGTTGCATAAAGTGAAGTTCTCACTAAACAGTGCAGCATTATTAACCTTGTATAACTCCATAATCGCACCATATCTGATGTTCTGTGTGGAAATGTGGAGGTCAACGTGTAAATCTTACCTACAGCCATTATTTATTTTACAGAAAAGGGCTTTGTGAATCATCACCAACAGTCATTATAGAGAGCCATCGAACCCATTATTTGTTAAACTTAAAGTGTTGAAAATGTGTGACATTGTTGAAATAAGTACCAGGACCAAACCGGAACTAAACCAGGACTAAACCAGGACCAAACCAGGACAAAACCAGGAACAAAACAGGACTAAAACAAGACTAAACCGGGACTAAGACAGGACTAAACCAAGGATTAAACCAGGACTAAACCAAGACTAAACCAGGACTAAACCAGGACTAAACCAGGACCAAAACAGGACTAAACCAGGACTAAACAAGGCTTTTCGCAGCTTTGCCTTTCGAGATGTTCATGTTTTCAAATGGCCACAAATTCTTCAAATGTTCTCAGATTTCCATGTGTAAAGCATCGTTGGAAAGCTTAAAATCTACACTTTCAGAATCTGTGGAATAACTCAAAACGCCTCCGGGACGACTTGTGACTGGTTTTTCCGTGGCCTGAGATATTGAGGTGTAAAATTCTCATAGAGTACAGTTAGGAAAGTTAGGAAATGGGTTTTTGCTCATAACAGTCATTATAGAGCCATCGACCCCATTATTTGTTAAACTTAAAGTGTTGAAAATGTGTGACATTGTTGAAATAAGTATCCTCAAAGTAATGTATAAAGCAAAGTGCACTGTATTTATTACCTGTTTGCGATAAGAACAAGCCACTACAATTTAAAAGGAACCTACATGTTTTAAAAAAAAACTGATTCAGAACCAAGGTTATGGAGCGAAGCGTCGCTGTGAAAGGAGTTCATTTATCGAATAGTCTTGACAAAGAAATCAAAGAATCAAATACAATAATGGCATTTAAAAAAATACATAAAATCCAGTGTAATATGCATGTATGAAAAAGAAAACTAAGCTGCTGCACATAAAAATGAAGCTTTCTGTTTACAACTGATTAATATTTGTGATTGAAATGGAATGTATTGATGAAATGAGGGGCAGATAACATTAGATTACTCTTCTTTCTGCTCCCTTTCATTCAGTTTTTTTGTATTGTTATCACACTCTTGATGTCTTTTTATACTTTATGAATGAAATTAAAAAAACATAACCGGTTTGTCTCCATGGAGATAGTTAAATTAATAATCTAGAAAATTCCAGGACTCAAGCAGGGGTTTGGACCCTCTAGCAGAAAAGTTACACAGCGCCCGTTTAAATCAATTCATCATACATGGTACCAATACAAACGATTATAGCTTCAATATCTGGTCAAATGAGTACCGTATTTTTCTGACTATAAGTCGCAATTTTTTTCATGGTTTGGGTGGTCCTGCGACTTATACTCCAGAGCGACTTTCATATTTAAATTTTCACAAGCCTTGAGCGCCCTCTCGTGGCTTGACTTAAAAACTACCCCTACCGCTAAAATTGCACCCTCTCGTGACAGCCACGATAGGCTTGTGTGCCAGTATCTGCTACTACTATTACTTTTGTAACAATGAAAATGTAAACAAACTTAAATGGACAACTTAGAAGACTGAACACAAATGGCCCCAAAAAGAAAATCATATTCTGCAGATTACAAGCTGCAAGTAGTGAAATATGCAGCCGAAAATGGGAATCAAGCAGCAGAAAGAAAGTTTGGAGTGAGCGAGAAACTTGTGAGGGACTGGAGAAAAGTTACGTCTCCACGCCGAGGTAGCTGCCAAGGCGATGAATATAAATGACTTTGCGGGAGAACCTCCTTTGTGTTATCGTTTCATGCAACGCAACCGCCTCTCTATCAGAGCACGGATAACGATGTCCCAAAAACTGCCAGCAGACTATGGCCTTTTAAATTGAAATACATGCCTTTCAAGATGAAATCTTGGTTCCTTGTCTCTGATTTTGTAAAATAAATTTCCCCCAAAAAGTCCAACTTTATAGTTTTTTTTTCTTCATTACGCATTTTTTTGGCTGGTGCGACTTATAGTCCGAAAAATACGGTATATTGATTTTTTTTTTTTTTACTACCAAACCATATATATGAAAATTAGAAAAAAAGAATAAACACTTTTACCAATTAAATCAGTAAAGTTCAACCCAAGCACAATGTTTTTGAGTTTGAGCTCACATCTGCAGCGCACGTGAGCACCATTACGTGATCACTACTGACCTACTGTTCTGAGGCTCCGTTTTCCCCATTCAAACAAGTCTGGCTCTGGCCACTGAACACATGTTAGCGAGAGATTCTCCAGGGGAAACTGTTTTGCAACTTAACAAACCGACAGCCACATGCTCACACATAATCCTCCAGGCAGCCCTGTCAAACTAGGGCCATCAATAAGAAAATAAAAGGAATTTGGATTTCAGAGCATCTCCTAGTGTTAACGTGAAGCTCCAATCAGAAACAGACAATATTTGGGTAGAACAAAGCGCGTTTGTGGCACACATATGGTTGGGGGTTCGGCTGTAGATGCACCAAAGGCATGTTTGAAACTGAAGCCTAATTGGAGTGGGAAGAGAGGGGAAGGAGTGGGAGGTTAAAAGGAAATAGGCTGAACGCTGGGAGATGGTCACGGACAGTTGAGTTACAATTGATTATGAACAGACGCAATGCAGCAGACAAAATAAAAGTAATGCAAACAAAGAACGATTGAGAAGTACATACACATAGATACATAGATAGATACAATATTTAAAGGTCCTACATTAGAAAAAGTGACTCCTGTGAGCTTTTAGTCATGTTATAATGTTGTTACCTCATCAGACCCCCCAGGATTTCACGGGCATTTTTTGTGATTGTTGCGGGCTAAAATGCCTGAATTTGCGGGAGCTTTTCCAAAAAGTTGCGGTGCTTTTAAGGTTTTTGTTGCGATTTTGTTGCGGGAGGAAGTGAAAGTTGCGATAAATAGTTGCGATTTTCGCTTTTTGTAATTAAAATTGAGTAATATTTTGAATACTGAGTTATTACTGACAAAGAATAATACAAAGACACAGAGATCACAGATATGGTCCTAAAACAACCTTACGAACATCGAAAATAAATTACTACTAGGAGGGGAACTGTTTCGCGCTGCCTTTTGCTGTTATTTTAGTGGGCAAATGGCGCCGCAGACATGTTTCTTTGCCATTAGAAGCCGTGTCTCAATTCCCAGAGCGGCTCGGAGCGTGGCCCGAAGGGCATGTCCGTCACACATTTCGACAGAACACTGGCGCGACGACTGCTGTCCCACTTCTTTTTTGTCCCATGACAAACACGCGGTCCGAAGACCGCAGTCGTTAAGCGGTCCGCGGACTGTAGTCGGAGCTGAGCAAGTGTGCACCTCCTTGACTGCACAGTCTGAGCCCCCTTCAGGCCGCGCTCCGAGCTGTGCGCTCTGGGAACTGGGGACACGGCCGCAGTTTTGTTTTGTCACACGGAAGTAAAACAGAATGTTGCGGCTTCCAAACTCAAACCTTTTAGCCGCCGAGAATATGAGGTTGGGTCCTATGGCTCGCAGATTTGTAAAAAAAATTGCAACACCGCCCTGAATTCGCGGGGATTGGCTGAAGTTGCATTGAAGTTGCAAATCGCAACATCGCGAATTCCTGGAGGGTCTGCCTCATTAAAAACATACCTGGAGTTGTGTTTTGTTTCATTCACACATTTATTATTAGTCTGTCTATATCTCCACAGCTCAAAATGCTCTGTTCCACCTTGTGATGTATTGAAGCGGTAGTTTAACACCTAACCGCTACCTTTTAGCTTTTGTTCAGTAGAAATTGGCAATTCCAGGGCTGAAATGATCCAAATGATTCAAGTGAAGGTGTATGGAGTTTAAAAACGCTGTGGGACACTTGTACCACAGTGTCCACATGACATCACAAGGTGGAACAGTATTTTCCATTCAAGAGAAGAACTCAGTCTAAATATACAGGGTTTGTGTGTTAAACATGTGTGAATGAAACAAAACTTCAAACTTATTACATCACAGATCAGAAAATAGTGTACGTAATATAGGCCCATTTAAATGTGCTCATATGTAGCAGTGAGAGATTCTGTACAGAAACAGAACAATGCTTGTCCTTGTGAATATAAAGAGCCTAAAATTACTCGTTTTAGTTCTGAAGTGATTTGATTGAAGGATCCAAATTATATTACATTCATTTTACTTTCATTGTCAAGTTTTTGTTCAGTACATAATTGTACTTTGGACCATAAAAGGTAAATGATACATACAAGACCAAGTGTCATGATTAAAGCATATTATAAAGAATAGTATTAATTATATGTAACTTTGAATCATGATTAATGGGCACTGCCTTAGCAGAAAGAAATGATTTTATTTTTATGCCAAAATTTGATTATCGTGTGGGTGTGTGTTTATAGCTAAATAAAAAGGTGTTTTATTTTATTATATTTTATTAATCAAATATATTTAAAAGTTTTGTTCAAAAGGTTCTGAAGCTACAGTCCACAAGAACAGTTTTTCCCCTCATGAACACCATCACCTGCCACCTTACAACACCTGCCACTTTATAACACCTGCCACTTTATAACACCTGCCACTTTACAACACCAGTTACTGTCACTATAAACAACTGTAATTACTTATAGTAGCTTTTGCAATGTGGTTCTGCCCATTTTGTAACGTATTTAACTTATTTTAATGTGTGCCCTTGGATTTATTTTATCATTCATAGTATTATTATTCTTTCTTCACCAAAAGTAAATTCCTAGTTTGTGAATGTTGTTCACAAGCAAACTAATTCTGATTCTCCAAAACTATAGCCATGCAAAACAAATAAAATAAAATATACCGGTATAAAGTACTATGTAACTTTTCTGGTGGAGAGTCCGCACCTTCTTGTTTCTACAGAAGTGTTATTACTTTGCAAGGGGTGCTTTATAGTATGGCATTAAACTTCCCTATCACCATGGAGACAAGCAGGTATCAATCATAGTAACTGGGTGATTCTCCAACTACAGTCAAATTTGGTCATGATATTTTTCAGAAAATCCAACACATTTTTAGAAATATTTTGATTTGTTCTACTTCATCACAATGTGTAGAAACATTAACTGATAGTGGTTGTAATGAAATTACATAAATATTAAATAAATAATAATAAACAATAACAATAAATAAAGTGATGGAAATGACTGTTGTGGAAATGACAACGTTTAGCATTTCTTTTAAAATCTCTATTAGCATGCTAATATCTGTTTTAGAGTTAGCATAAAATATACTTGATAACAGGAGAAGTTCAATTTGTCAACTGGACAAAGTTTGTTTGGTTGAAAACGTTTCGCCGCTCATCCGAGAGGCTTCGTCAGCTCTAATAAGAATACTGGTAAGACACTTGCTTATATCTTGCTGTAGGGAGGAGCTACCTAGCTAACTACTTTCCGGAACTATCTCATTGGTTTCCGTCTTTTGTTTCTCTGGCGTCTAACCAGGGCCAGAGGTGTGAAAAACAGTCATGTAGGGATGAATAGGGATCGTTATCTAGACGCCAGAGAAACAAAAGACGGAAACCAATGAGATAGTTCCGGAAAGTAGTTAGCTAGGTAGCTCCTCCCTACAGCAAGATATAAGCAAGTGTCTTACCAGTATTCTTATTAGAGCTGACGAAGCCTCTCGGATGAGCGGCGAAACGTTTTCAACCAAACAAACTTTGTCCAGTTGACAAATTGAACTTCTCCTGTTATCATGGATTCTACCTGGACGACTGAGGGACTTTTCACGCATAAAATATACTCAAAATACACAATATAAAATGGTATTTTTCTCATTATTTGTACATTCAAAGGAAATATGAAGTGTTTGGAAATGACGACCAATAAACCTACTCTTGGTTTTGCAAAACTTGACCTTGATTTTGTTCTTGTTTCCCTTCCTTCCATGGAGCTAACGCTGCTATCCTGTCATGAGCTCCTGTCACATCACAACTGATGTGGTTCAAGGAGACAAAGGTTTAAAAAAAAGTTAAAAGTCACATTTTGTGGTGGGTGATGGAAATGAGTGATCCCTAGGAACAGGTGTTCTTTTTATGAAAAATAAATAAAATACTAATATATCTTTCAAGCACATGATATTTTTCATTAAATAAGGAATTTCTGTGCCATTTGTCAGTGAAGTTACTGTTGAATCAAATTTAATCAGTCTTTGAGGGACTGAGAGTCCAAAACCTGGCCAAGGGACAAAGGACATATAGCAAAAACACTCAATATAAAACCATATTTTATATAATAAAAATAGTAATTTATCTATCATTATTTTTTTGTAAGTTCGTCTTTGTGTCTAGTAAGTGCAGCATGAATAAAAAAAATGACAAAGGTGTCTTTGTTTTTCTTATTTCTGCCTGGGACACAAATTCTTTAGTTGGAGAATCACCAAACTACAGTATGCATGTTTTTCAAGGTATTTTTGAGTAATAAGAGTTCTTGTATTCAATCAATACAAGCTACACAAGTTTAATGCCATACATTGGAACATTACAGGCAAATCTTAATGGAGAAAAACAGGTGGTGAAAAAGCAGTTTGGAAATTGTACACTAATTTCTGAAGTCTGGGATCCCATTGTCTGTATAGAGATAAAAGTGCTTCATTAGAAAGAACAGGAAATGAGTGATCGACCACTAGGCAGCTGTGAGCCAGGAGACACCCAGGTGACTAACACTGTGGCTGGGTAAAGTTCGGAGACCAGCCCCCTGAGTCACTGGTTCTGGTTGCTCACCATCACCAACACGTAGGAGGATTCCCTTCTATTCTGACTCATATGAACTCATGCTAAGGGGAAACAGTTCAGTGTTATAATGCGTGTGACAGCTACATGAAGTGAAATCTAAAAGGGATTCCCTAAACCTGAGTAAACATGGACAGTTCTATACAAAATGCAAGGGCAATTTACGCACAATGCATTTTTCTGGCAGTTAAAACCTTCATTTAACACAGTGCTTCTCAAATAGTGGGGCGGGCCCCCCTGGGGGGGCATGGCGTATGACCCTGGGAAACATGTTTTTTTGCTGTACTGTACTAGAACTAAGTGTAATTGCCAATTGGCAGTGGCGTTCTCACATGCGATTTACGCACAGTCTCACCATTAACAGAACATCCTCTGTCACAGAAAAAACACGTATATTCCACTGAGTCATGTCCTTTAGTCCGACAGAAGCTGACGCATCAGTGGCACAAGGAGAGAGCTTTTTTTTTTCAGTGCTTTTAGCTTATGCAAATGAGGTGGTTTTAAGTTTCATTTCTGTAAAACGTAAACAAATGTGCGCAAAGCTGCATTAAAAACACATTAATATTTGAGTCCTCAGTGCAGTCTTTGTTGTAAGTTTCTTTCTTTTTTTTGTTTATAATGTTAATAAAAGGATACCATGGTGTTCTAATAACAATTTTCTAGACAAATAATACTATTTATAGTCGCACGCAGGAAGGGGGGCGTGAAATTTTTTCTTCTTCCTGGGGGGGGGGCGTCACAGAAAAGAATTGAGAAGCACTGATTTAACAAAATAAAGTTGTTGTCATTTATTTGTATTTGTCTAATCATAAGTATAAGGCCCTTGTTGACATTATGGATGCGAGGTAACAGTTATAAAATTACCTTTATGTATGTCTTATCTGCTGCCCTGTCGAACTAGGAAATATGTTTCTGGTCGAGAAGATGTTTTTGTGTTATCTGTAATGTTACACAGTATGCCATTAAACGTAGCTATCTTGCACGGATTCAATTACATTTGATTTTAATGCTCACAGTTGTATTGGAAAAACATGCATTTTTACAGTGACACCTCTCCACAGATCTGACCTGTAACTTGGTGGTGTCGCCTGCTCGTCTCCATGGAGTTAGTGGAACATACATTTCAGCCAAGCAGATAGCATATCCTCCATTGAAAAAGTTACACAATGTACCTTTAAAGGCCCTATATAACTTTAAAATATTTGTGTTTTGTTCCATTCACACGTTTGAGTAATGATATATTATTATTAGTCTGTCCACATCTCCAAAGCTCAGAATGCTCTGTTCCACCTTGTGATGTCACGTAGTGGTAGTTCTCAAGCTAACAGCTCCTTTTAACCTTTAGTTCAGTAGTGATTGGCAATTCTCGGGTTGAAATGATACAAATGATTCTACTGAAGGTGTGTGGAGTACAGTAGAGCACTTCCTGTATTACCACATGACATCACAAGGTGTTTTCAGTTTGAGAGAAGAAACTAAATATGCCGGGCCTGTGTGTTAATCAAACAAAACCACTGCAAAATGATCAGTTTTTCTGATTTTACTACTTATAGGCATGTGTTTGGGCAAAAGGAACATTTTTGTTTGAGTCTATAAACTACTGACAACATTTCCTCAAAATTCCAAATAAAAATATTATCGTTTAGAGGATTTATTTGCATAAAATGACAAATGGTCAAAATAACAAAAAGGATACATGTTTTCAGACCTCAAACAATGCAAAGAAACAAGGTCAAATTCATTTTAAAACAACATAATACTAATGTTTACACTTCAGAAATCAATATTTGGTGCAATAACCCTTATTTTTAATCACAGCTTTCAGGCATCTTGGCATGCTCTCCACAAGTCTTTCACATTGTGACTTTATTCCACTCCTGGTGCAAGAAATAATTGTAATACATGTAGAGATGCTGATTTCAGAAAAAAATGCAGTGGTCTCTTATTTTTTTCCAGAGCTGTAGTCTAATAATGCCGTATATACTTTGCTGTCACTTCTGCGGGAGGGGGAGCTCGGGGAGGAGGGTTGTAGCCAGTTGTCATAACAGGAAGTGTGACAAACAAACAAAAATGGTGTGGGTGGGAGAGCTCGTTTGAACAAGCAAGAATCCACACAGAGAAATCCTATCCACTGTGAAGGAACCATGAAATCAAATGTTGTGAAAGCCAAACAAACTATGGACAGAGTGCAGAGAGAGGAGGATTAAATCAGAGTTTACCAAGACTTTAATGTGAGGATTTGTGAAGCCATGTCCCGTAGGCCACAGATCCCCTTTATATCCTGTTTTAATAGAGGTTGTAGCCTCTGATCATTTGTATTCTGGTGCTGGTGGGTTTGTGTATGAGAGAGGGAGAAAAATATCCAGCAAAACAGACACTGACATGACTTGGGATGTCACAATTAGGATTGTCAAAAAAAAAAATCAATACCTAGATATTATTCAATACAATACTAAACTAGTATTGATACTGAAAAAAACATAAATAGGACAAAATCTGACCTTTTCTGAACACCTTGTATTGATCTACTATTGTATACCAGATCTTTTAACTTTATTTTCAGTCGGATATAATTGTGGTAGTTACCATAGAATCAAAATTTCAGCATTTCTTTTTATAAAGATTATGGTCAGGAAGTTACAGCTATTCACGTTTATGGCTGAGCAACAGTAAAATCCTTAAAGGTCTCATATTACACAAAATTGACTCTTCTGAGCTGTAAGATAATATAATATTGTTACTTCATCAAGAACATGTCCAGAGTTGTATTATTCTTTATTCCCACATGTTTAAGTAATCCTTTATTATTAGTCTGTCTACATCTCCAAGGCTGAAAATGCTCTGTTCCTGGTTTAGTCCTGGTTCAGTCCTGGTTTAGTCCTGGTTCAGTCCTGGTTTAGTCCTGGTTTAGTCCTGGTTCAGTCCTGGTTCAGTCCTGGTTCAGTCCTGGTTTAGTCCTGGTTCAGTCTTGGTTTAAACCTGGTTCAGTCCTGGTTCAGTCCTCTGTGGAGAGTCGCCTCTTTTCACAGAAGGAATTACTGTATTTTTGAGCAATAGAAGCACCTTTAATGAGCAAATACTACATGGATCTGTTTAAAGTCATACCATGCAACATTCCATTAACATCTCCATGGAGACAAGTAGGTGGCGGAACCTCCACCAGAAAAGTTGCGCAGTCCACCTTTAAATAACTCTTAATAACTTTGCTTTGTCGAAAAATATTTAGTTTTTAAACTTTTTTTTTTAAATTTACTTCATAATTCAATACATCTTGCTTCATATATTTGCTATGTATGTATCTAAAATGTTAAAAGTAGTTAAAAAAACAAAAACAAACAAAACACACACACATTGGATGAGAAGGTGTGTCCAAAGATTTGACTGGTAACTATGGAAATGGTTTTATAATGGCACATTCTGATCCGTTGTGTCGCATTTATCAGCGAGCTAACTTTAGCCATGAGACAACCTTTACTGGAATGATTACGTACATTCAGATTTATCAGTTCATTTGAATATTTTCTGTTTCTGTTATCCACTGTTTCCAATGGAGACACTGAACCAAAACAACATCCAGGAAACAAAAGATGATACACGGAAAAGGTTAAAGAGATAAAGAAATGAGAAACCTACTGTAGACAACTCCTCTTCATTAGAGAACAGCGCTGCTCTAACCCGGACAAAAAATACTTGTGTTCAATATAATTCAGATAATGATTTGACAAGCGGGTGGGAGTTTAATTGATTTATTTTAGACCATATGAGAAGTACATGTCTCTGGGCAAAATAGGACTATATATAAAACTGTATTACACATAATAAACAAAAACAGGAAAAGGAATCAGAAGTTATCACAACTGAACTAAGACTCACTGAACAAAAGGTGCACTAAGGCTATGTTGAGACTGCAGCCTGAAGTGACCCAAATCTGATTTTTTTGCCCCTATGCGACCTGTATCTGATCTTTTAATGACAGTCTGAACGACACAGATACAATTTTTTCAAATGCGACCCAGGCCACTTGGATATGTGGTCCTAAAACCGATACATATCCGATCTTTTGACATGCGACTTCAGTCTGAATGGCCAGGTCACGTTCATCTGACCTACACATCATCAACAAGCGAGAGTGGTACAAGTAGGAGCTCACAAACGTACACAAACATTCTTCTCGTCATATGAAAATTGTGTCTGAAGTCCATGTCAGTGAAGCAGCAGAGCACATAGCGATCCCACCACTCTCAACACCAACACGTTCCTTTCTACGGACGTTGCTGCCACTGCCCCACAAAACGCCAAGGCCAAAAACCTTCTCAATCTCTTCCTTAAAACAAATAAGTTGTACATGTTCTGGCTTTGGTACAACAGCAACTTTAAAATCTCCATGTGCTCAATGCTAGTGTCCATGTTTAGCCGACTTCCGTAAACACTGAGCACGCTCGCTGTATGTGACCTCATCGTGTCCTCCAAGGCGCATGCGGGACACTTTTAGGGCGTTTAAAGTTCACACTGGAGATCATATACAAGTCGCATTTAATTGGAAATGTGAATGTCGTCGCAAAAATATTGGACTTCACAAAAAAATCCGAATTGAGCTTTGTTCCCCCGGGGCGCCTGAAAGATGAGCTGCCCACTACTCTTGAAAAGATGGGTCAAATGCAGAGAAATAATTTCCCTACAGGAATAAATAAAGGATATTTAAAAAATAAAATAAAATTAAGCCCTGCAGTCTGAACATAGCCTAAGACTCACTGAACAAAAGGTGCACTATGTCAGTTTTACGGTGGAGGGTCCGTCAAATGCTTTTCTCTACGGAGATGTTATTGCTTTGTCTGGAATGTTTCACAGTACATCACAGCTTTAAACCTCTATCTTCATGGAATCCAAACCAGACCAAGTTACAGGTTAGATCTGTGGAGAAGCAACCCCGTTCACAGTCAGAATGCCTGTTTTCTAGGTATTTTTCAGCTATAAAACCACCTGTAACTGAATGTAAAGTAGAGCTGTTTAATGTCACACTGTGGAACATTCCAGGCAGAGCAATGGCATACCCAAGCAGGTGACGGACCCCCAACCAAAAAGTTACACAGTGCATCTTTAAGGCCGGCATTGAGGATTGTAAAATATAAAATACAATAATAGTTAACTTTTCTTTGGTAGGAGATTCAATGTTTTTGAAAGAAAAATCCAAACTTATGATTCACAGATGCTGAAGCTTATCATTATTTGTTAAGGATTGGCTTCACAGACTTCTCATACTTTGCAGGGACATCATGCTGGCTGTGTTCTACATGAATCACTATTGGCGTAATGTTCAGTAGTTACCATGGCGGCACAATGCACACATTAGCAAACACTCTCAACAAAGTTTGTCTGAAAGATCGTCTGAAAACCAAAAATACAAAATGGCCTGTGATCAATATAATTAGATTTTATTTGTTCCATAATTCCAAATATATTAGTTCATACAGTATATCTGATGCCTCCTGTTTGTTTATAAAATGTAGAAAGTTACAGAGCCAGTAAGGGCTCGCAGAAAATCTTTTTTTGGGGGTGTCAATAAAGCGCGCGCTCATTTTGCAAAGCGTGTCCTCGTTTTGTGAAATCGCGTCCTCATTTTATTAAGTCGTGCATCCGTGTAAATAGAGCGTGCACTCGTTTACCTAAATCGTGCAGTCGTCTTACTAAAACTGTGTGCTCGCTAAAATTGAGTCGTGCCCAAGTTATATACCTCGTGAGCACAATTTACTAAAGCGTGGCCACGATTTCGGAAACGAGCACACATTTTATACATCTCGTGTACACATTTTGAGCAAATTTAAACAAGAGATAGACGAGAGCACAACTTCTTACAGCGAGCGCACGATTTAGTAAACCAAGGTGCACGATTTAAGTAAACGAGCGCACGTTATATTTAAACAAGCTTGTGATTTAGTAAACTGAGAGCACGCTCTACTTACACGAACGCGCAACTTAATAAAAGGAGGGCACGCTTTGCAAAGTGGGCGCACGCTTTCCTGCCACCCCTCAAAAAAGATTTTTCCCTGAGCCCTCCCGGGCTACGTAGAAAGTAGTACAAATAAAGAAAAAGAAATCACTGAATGAGATGGTGTCCAAACATTTGACTGGTAGTGTAGATCTGTTAGAAGAAGCACAATATGGTCTTATTTTTCTATACTATATGTCTCGAGTGTGTAACCTTGTAGTACTTAGTGATGGTGAGCTTGTTCTTGGGCTCTGGTCCAGGTCTGCAGAGGGGGTGTGAGTGTCTATGGTGCAGTCGATCAATAATAGTGGGCGCAGAGCTACATTACACTATACGTCTTTGTGACATGTTTGAATGCAACACAGATCCACCGCCAAGAGCCTCGCCAAACACGAACCACAAGGATGCTAATAATGCTAATATTTCATTAAAGGGGGTAATAGGTTGTCCTAGAATTTGTTGATGTTATAATTTCAGATGGCCAGGAGCTTATGTGTCTCTTTTGATACTTTGTGCATATGTAAACGCTCCCAACCGTACCCAGACCCTCTGAAAAGGACCGCACTGAGACCTTTCTCAGGAGGGTTCGCTAAAAAGTCAGCAGTACGGTTTGCCTAATCTCCGCTTGTGAACACAAATCCACCGGGCTCTCTTCGCCTTTTTCAATGTATTGTAACCTCCTTCGCCTGCCGTAGATATGTCATGTACCTGGAACGCTCAGCTGTAAACATGATTGGCCGTGGTCATTGTCGTGGCTATGCCAACGCAAACACAAATATGTCATATATAATCTGAATAGCTCTATTTACCCGGTGAATGTGAGCAAATTTCATCAAAAGACACAGGAGGACAAGCATTGCAGCAGACATTTTGTTTCAAGTGCCAACTACCCAGAATTCCCAATGTACCCAGAGTTCCCAATTAAAGTTAGACTAGACATGAGAAGGGGGTACAGGTATCGGGAAAAGAGTTTTAATTATTTTTGTACTAATTGATGAAATGTATCACCACCACTGAAAATATTATGAATTGCATTGTTTTTATGCTTTATGTTCATTGTTTGTGATGTTGTTTGTCTCGGGGACTGCAGATGGAAATTAGCTCCGAGAGCTAAAGTCTGGTACAAAGCATCTTTTCATTTTTTGTGATTAATGCTCCTGTACATTGTCCCTGTCAAATAAATCAAATAAACTAAACTAAACTACTGTACCCAGAATTCAGTGCAGTGGGAGACTGAGAGCTCCAGAGGACCTGGTGTGAACAGAAAGAGGACTTGGGCCCCATCAAAGCTCAAGTGGACCAGAAAGAGAACTTGGTCCTCTTTGTAATAAACTCACAATCTGACCAAAAAATTAACTGAAATCTTTTTCTGTTGGTTCAATTTTTGGTCCACTTACAGAGGACTGAGTTCGGTTCACGTAAAAGGGACTATGTGAAAATGCCCTGAATCTCTGTGACTCTTTAATCTGAGCTTTATTTTAACACAATCTGACCAGGAAGAACTGACTTAACTGGAACTTCCAACAAGTGAGCTGATTTATCCCTCTCAAATAACATTACAGTCAGGTAGGTAGTATTAACCATCAGTTTTTCAGTTAGTCACCTTTTTTGTTGAAAATCAAACTCCTAAACAGGACCGTGAACGCTCGTATTGATCACAGGCTCCTGAAAATGTGCTGTTTGAATCCATTCTGCATTTTCTCTTCAGTTTTGTGACTATATTAAAACATTTTGACAGTTTTTGCTAAAGCATGCATTGTATCACCATGTTAGCTGTTGAAGGTTCCACCAAAAGAGATACATATAAAACACCCCAGCGTGATATCAACCCGTAAAGTATTAATTTTAAAATAATAGGAATTATAGGATGTTGATGTGCAGAGTGACATGGGCCAGGCCTTTGTGAGTATGTAAGAGTAGCCATCACTAGAAGCCTGAAAACACAGTGGGATTTATACAGTATCCACTCTCAGTTTTCACTTCCGCTCTTGACTGAAGTGGAAATTTGATTAGGACATATGCAAGGACACAGCAGGAGCAGAGGGAGGAGGTCTGTCTCTCCTGCACATAGAGCTCCAGAGCTGGCGTTTCCATTATTTATTTCCTGATTCGCTCATGTTCAGATTCTTCACGATCAAACACGTGTTCTCTTTTACGCTTGACAAATAACCAGGTTTAGACATTTTTCAGGCCATTAGTCTGGGCTGGAGGGGAGGGCTTCACATCAGCTCAGCAGAATTAAAATTCAAGTGGAATACCAAGACATGCCATTAGTGGAAAAGAAGCCTAGAATTGAACGGCACTGTTAAAGATCATAATTGTGAATAATACGTTATATTTATGAGTGGAAATAGAGCAGGGTTTTTGCTTGAAAATAACTTTTGTTTTGTTTTATTGGTGTATCTGTCATTACCTATAACAACAGAATGTTCAAAATGTCCATTAAATACAATTTATTTGAAGAATAAACAGTTGTTTGAGTGGGAATTGTAGTTTCCTTACCTAACGGAAATCTATATTGCACTTGCAGGACCCACAAGCAACCATACTAATAATTAAGACATTTTTGACAAACACTATTGATAACAGATACTTTGCAGTGCCATCAGGCTGGTGTTTTTCTACATGCATTTGTATTGGAGGAATGTTTAGCAATTACCATGTTGACACAATGCACACACTAGCAAATAACGCACAGAAAGAAGTTTTAACATCATCCGAAAACTCAAGAGACAACTAATTTTACGGAGCCTTTGATCAATACAGCAGCACAAATCAGCATCATTGTAGTCAGCACTTTCTGGTCAGACTGTGTTAAAATAAAACTTGAGTAACAGAGATTCTTACAGAGCAGTGCCTATCATTTCAAACCCCCAAGAAATGTTGATCATGCTGCAAAGTATCAATATCTACAGCTCTGGGAAAAAAATAAAAAAAGAGACCACTACATTTTTTTCTGAAATCAGCATCTCTACATGTATTACAGCCATTCCATTCCAGCGTTGCATGAAAGCTGTGATTAGAAATAAGGGTTATTGCACCAAATATTGATTTCTGAACTCTTCTTAAGTGTAAACATTAGTATTATGTTGTTTTAAAATGAATTTGATCTTGTTTCTTTGCATCGTTTGAGGTCTGAAAACATCTTTTTTGTTATTTTCACCATTTGTCATTTTCTGCAAATAAATGCTCTAAACGATAATATTTTTATTTGAAATTTGGGGGAAAATGTTGTCAGTAGTTTACAGACTCAAACAAAAATGTTCCTTTTGCCAAACACATACCTATAAGTAGTCAAATCAGAAAAACTGATCATTTTGCAGTGGTCTCTTATTTTTTTCCAGAGCTGTATGTGGAAATAACTTCTGTGCTCTAGGTCAGTATGAGTGATGATAATTTGCATATGTGCTGAAATTGTGGAAAACAAGCTTCACTGTGAATGTGAGTGAAGCCCGAGGTGAACGGATAGAGTGGTTTAGCTAAAGTTATCTTACCGTAAACACAAAGCGCTAATGGTTACAGTTCTGAGTCATCGGAGTACTTTTTTATTGTAGTCTCACTCTCAACAGCAGATGTGCCAATAGTTACTATAGAAATACTGTCCTCGTATTTTTTTGTTTTATCAGTGCAGTATCTCTGTATCTCTTGAATCTTTAGCTGAGTCAGTACTGGATGCACAATATAAGCCAACACAACGGAATCGAAATAGCAATTTGATTCAGCATCTGATCAATATTCAAATCAGACGATACAATGTAAAGAGCTAAATCCTCTGTCTCTTCATAGATAAATCTTGCTCTACCTGTAGTTTCTGTTCTGAAATGCATGAGTTTCTTGTATTATCTTTCCTTCTCTTATTTACAATGTGTACTCAGAATTCTACTACAATCACAATACTAATCCCAACATTGTACTATTGATCCTTTGCAGTGACATCATGCTGGGGGTGTTCAATGTGTATGTGCATGGCGAAATGTTCATCAGTTTCCATGGTGACACAATGCACACATTAGCAAACACAGCCAAAAACTTTTTTTTAGATTGAAGCAGGGCATTTTCAGGAGCCTGTGATGTTAGTTGAGAGCTCACCTGTTGAAGTGGTCAGATTGTGCTGAACTAGATTAAGGCTGCGTCCCATTACTCTGTCTTACCCCTTGCCCTTCCCCTTTATCTACGTCTTTGTCTTGCCCCTCGATACCGAGCTGAGAGGGCTCGGGGTACGAATGTTCCCCTGAGAAATGGGACACCACTCGATTACCGTTTGCGTCATCATCCCTTGCCTCTACCTGGCTGCTACGTCTACAGAGGCGACAACAATTGACGCAAACAAACGTAAACAAATGTCAAGGATTATCGGGTACCTCAGCTCGACAAAAAAAAACTAGCATGTTCATGCGTGAAAGTTTGATGAAAACGATAACGTCGACTAAACAGACATCACTACAATTAAAACCACAACAACAGTTCACTAAAAGTAACGTAGAACATAAGCGTCATAATTGTAAACCATGCTAAACTGTTAATCGATAATTACAACTGCTGAAAATACATTTATGAGACTTCTTGGCTGGTTGATGTGACGCTGCCGTCCTGATCCCAAAACGTGCCTGAGCTTGTAGGCGTACCCCTTCATTTCAAGTCTGGTCGAGAGCTTACTTCGTTTCAAGGGGTATGCAGCCCTCGGTCGTGGACCTAATCCTTGATCAAATTTAGAATCGGGACACCCCTTGCCCTCACATGAACACACAAAAACAAATGGTAGGGGTAAGACGAAGACAGAGAAAAGGGACACAGCCTAAAGTCTACCAAAGTCTCACATAAAGCAGTGCCCACAGCATCAGTCACCACATGCTGTTGTTGTGCGTTTGAGGTAACGTGTGTAGTAAGAGTCGAGTACCTGCCAGGCGGTGAGGCAGGAGGTGCACATGAGGTGGCCACATGGCTCGATCTTCACATCTTTGTCGTTCTCTGCACAGATCTTACACAGCTGGAACGTGGAGCCCATTTCACAGTAAAGCTCATACTGCTCCTGTGTGCGCAGAGACAGACCGTCAGTACAGATCACACCAAGCAAGACCATCACACAGTGTGCAGTATATAAAATAAACACAAGACAGTCATGTGAACAGGAAAACCCCACATTTCTTAAAATACAATATAGAAAAGATTTACAGGCATACAAAAGACAAAAAAATAGTTATTTAGGCTACGTTCAGACTGCAGGGCTTAATGCTCAGTTCCGATTTTTTTGTGAAATCCGTTTTTTTTGCGAGGTTGTTCACATTTTCAATTAAATGCGACTTGTATGTGTCCAGTATGAACTTGAAATGCCACAAAAGTGTCCCGCATGCACCTTGGAGGACACGACGGCGTCACAGGCAGCGAATGTGCTCAGTGTTTACAGAAGTAGCCTAAAAATGGACGCTAGCATTGAGCACCTGGCGATTTTAAAGTTGCTATCCCACTGGAGACAGAACATGTACAACTTATTTGTTTTAAGGAGGAGACTGAGAAGGTGAAGGACAAGGTTTTTGGCCATGGCGTTTTGTGGGTTCCTCTTCAGTAACGCAGCTATCCAGCAATTCTATCGGCTCAACGTTGGGTTTGTCTCCTAAAATAAGGTCCAGTTCTGTTCAGTTTCTGCCTAATTCAGCGCAGAATAGTGACATTTGTCACTTGTTGATGACGTGTAGGTCGGATGAATGTGACCTGGCCGTTCAGACTGAAGTCACATGTCAAAAGATCGGATATGTATCGGTTTTAGGACCACATATCCAATCGGATCTGTGTCGTTCAGACTGTCATTAAAAGATCAGATACAGGTCGCATAGGGGCGAAAAAATCAGATTTGGGTCACTTCAGGCTGCAATCTGTACGTAGCCTTAGTTACTGGTACTTTGCCGTTACGCTGGGGGAATGTTCACAAGTTAAAATGGTAACACAATGCACACATTAGCAAACACAGCCAAATAAGTTTTAAGAAAAGTCAAGAAAAAAAATTGATTTAAACAACACATTTTCAGGAGTCTGTGATCAATACATTGACTGTCCTGTTTAGGAGGTTGATTTAAAAAACAAAATGTAAGAGTGGTAGCTATCTTGTGACTGTAATGCTATTTGAGATGGACCTCTTTCTGGTCAGATTGTGTGAAAAGAAAGCTCAGATTAAAGTCTAACTTGAGTAACAGAGCTTGAGATAGAGCAGTGCCTACAGTTAGCATCACACTCCCAGGGAATGTTGATGCCGTAAGCTGCAGTGTATCAATAGTCATATTTTACTGTTAACTCCCTGATGTTTGATGGCAACAGACTAGTAATTAGTTAACAAAAAGTATTATTTAATTCCCAAAACAAACCATTTCATCCACAAGGGGTCAGTACAGATGAGAATATTTGACTAAAAAGTATCAAAACCAGAGAGGCCATACGCTGTGTTTTTCATTCACTATTGAAGCCACAGTTGCCCTGGGGTAGACTGGAAAACGAGGGGGCCAATCTGCACCATCGGCTTTATGCACTCACCAAATTCGAACTAGGCAAAGTGGGCGAAGTGTCTTGCCTAAAAACACAACAACAGTACACACTAGACTACCTCTCCACTCCAGCTTATCTTAGCTTCCAAGGTTGGATGAGTTTAGGCACGCTCAAGGTTTTATGACTTTGAGAGGCGATTATTATGGCCTCTCCTTAACGTAGCATTTTTATTCTCTCAGTTTATAATATTTTGTATTGTGCAAGCATGTTTTATTTATATACAGCTGACACGCAAAGTGATTGTACGTTCAATCAGGAACAGACTATAAGAACTGAAAGCAAAAAAACAGTTCAGTTTGTCATTTATAAATCTGCACAAAGCTCAGAACTAGGGATGTTAATTAATCGATTAATCGTTAATTGTCGATTAAGACGTTAGTCGAACAAAATGCATTAATTGTAATTAATCACGCACCCGCGTGGTCACGAAACAAGGCAACCGCGCACCGCGCTGCACCAAGCTCGACTCACAGCCGGCCGCAGGCGCCAACGGCACTGCTCAGCAGCCCCGGGTGTACGCGCGAGGCGAGATCGAACCGCGCGCCCAGGAATGCGCCCAGGAATGCGCCGCAACGTGCCGCTGCTGGTCCCGTGCGGCTGGCCCGGGGCTCGGGCCCCGAGTCCCACGCGGCTGGCCTGCGGCCCGGGCCCCGAGCCACAAACCAGCTGCACGAAACCATCAGCGGCACGCAGCAGCCCAATCCTGGTTCAGTCCAGGTCCAGACCTGGTTTAGTTCTGGTCTAGACCTGGTCCAGTCCATGTTTAGTCCTGGTCTAGTCTCTTAGCCAATCAGGACAGAACACAATGTTACACTATAAAAACATGTTACACTATAAAAACGTGATAGAGCGAGGGATTACTGTATTTTGTTATTCAGCATCAATACATTTGTCTGCTTTTTACTAAGGAATAATTAATTGAGGAATATACAATATAATAATACTATGATATATTTTTGACTCAGTGTTATGTATACTATAGCTTATATTCTTAAAGACCCTATTGAAACACTCAAATTCAGGTGAAAAATGCCGCTTATCAATTAATCGTTAATCGATCGATAAGGTCAATCAACTATCAATTAATGAATTAATCGATAATTTGCATCCCTACTCAGAACCATTTTATGACTGCGTAGGCCCGTCACGATAATTACTATACTGATTTATCATTCAATAGCTGGAACAATATACTTTGGGGCTCAGTATTTATCGTGTGCATATTTTTGTTGCAATAGTGGGGTGGTTTCGGCTATTTTTTATGTAAAATGGTTAGATTTGAGCTGTAGAGACATTCAAACTGCACCTTAAAATGTGGATACAGGAAAATTAAGTCTGTGAACACTTTTAATCTGTTTTTTACTGTTCTGTGCTGTGCCTCTTTGTAACTGTTTAGTATTTTGTATTGTTTTTTTGTGTCACCTGCTTAGGGACAACAGATGGAGTTAGCATTTTTTTTATAATCTGTCATATTTACACTGTATTACAGATGTTCTTTAAAGGTGCACTATGTAACTTTTTGTTTGTTACATGCTTGTTTCTATGGATTTGTCATTGCTCTACCTGGAATGTTTCACTGTATGACATTAAACAGCTCTACCTTACATTTTTACAATTACAGGTGGTTTAATTGCTCAAAAATACCTAGAAAAACAGGAATTGTGGGATTGCCTCTCCACAGATCTGACCTGTAACTTAGCCTGGTTTGGCCTCCATGAAAATAGAAAGTCTTAATACCATACTGTGCAGCATTCTAGACAAAGCAATAACATCTGCGTGGAGAAAAGCATTTGACGGACCCTCCACAGGAAAGTTACACCTAAATAAAGGAATATAAATATAATATAAACATAGAAGAATGAAAAAGTAACTCCCAGTGCTAATTATTGGTTAATACTGTATTAAAATGGTTTATTGGCTTTATTTATTATTGTGTCAGTGGCATAAAGCAGTTTCAGTATTATCATTTATCGTTATATTTCTTTGTGTGTATATATATAAAATATCATGCTTTAAAATGAGTTATCGTGACAGGCCTATGAATACGTGGACATGTTCCACAGTTTAAATCAGAGCATGACCAACAGAAGAGCATCTGAATCACATTAGCCTCACCTGTGTTACTTTGATGTGATCGTGAGGCGTAGGTTCACACAGGCCAGTCAGGTCCGGGTTATAACTGCGACCATCAGGAAACAAGTAGCTACAAGGATCAAAAATAATAATATAAATGTATGGAAACACTTTAGAATAAGTACATTTGAATAGCCTTAAAGGGCCCATATTACACGGTTTTCTGAGCTACGCTGTATTGCCAAAAGTATTCGCTCACTTGCCTTGACTCATATATAAACTTAAATGACCTCCCATTCTTAATCCATAGGGTTTAATATGACGTCAGTCCACCCTTTGCAGCTATAACAGCTTCAGCTCTTCTGGGAAGGCTGTCCACAAGGTTTAGGAGTGTGTTTTTTGACCAATTTTTGACCATTCTTCCAGAAGCGCATTTGTGAGGTCACACACTGTTGTTAGATGAGAAGGCCTGACTCAGTCTCCGCTCTTATTTATCTCAAAGTTGTTCTATCCGGTTGAGGTCAGGACTCAGTGTCAGTCAAGTTCATCCACACCAAACTCTCTCATCCATGTCTTTATGGACCTTGCTTTGTGCACAGTCATGTTGAAGAGGAAGGGGGCATCTCTAAACTGTTCCCACAAAGTTGGGAGCATGGAATTGTCAAAATTCTTTCACTCGACCATGGGGCCAAACCCAGCTCCTGAAAAACAACCCCACACCATAATCCCCCCCTCCACCAAACGTTACACTTGGCACAATACAGTCAGACAAGTACCGTTCTCCTGGCAACCACCAAACTCAGACTCGTTCATCAGATTGCCAGATGGAGAAGCGCGATTTATCACTCCAGAGAACTCCACTGCTGTAAAGTCCGGTGGCGGCGCGATTTACACCACCGCAACTGACACTTTGCATTGTACTTGATGTATGGCTTGGATGCAGCTGCTCAGCCATGAAAACCTATTCCATGAAGCTCTCTTCGCCCTGTTCTCCCAATCACTTCCACTTTGTTATAATACCACTGACAGTTGACTGTGGAATCTTTAAGAGAGGAAATTTCACGACTGCACTTGTTGCACAGGTGGCATCCTATCACAGTACCACGCTGGAATTCACTGAGCTCCTGAGAGCGACCCATTCTTTATCAAATGTTTGTAGAAACAGTCTGCTGCCCAGGTGCTGTTTTTTCTACACCTGTGGCCAAATGATCGGAACACCTGATTTCCATTATTTGGATGGGTGAGTGAATACTTTTGGCAATATAGTGTAATATTGTTTCATCACAAACATACCTGGAGTTGTTTTATTTCATCGCACATGATGAACACACAAACCCTGCATATTTAGGCTGAGTTCTTTTTTCAAACAGAAAATACTGTTCCATCTTGTGATGTCATGTGGTTATACAGGAAGTGCTCCACTATGTTTGTAAAGTCCATACAGCTTCATTCATTTGGATGATCCTGGAATTGTCAATCTCTACTGAACAAAAGGTAAATGGAACTGAAAACTACCACTACATGACATCACAAGGTGGACCAGAGCATTTTGAGCTTTGGATAATAATAATAGGGTCAATTTTATGTCATGTTATATAGGGCCTTTAATAAAACATGAAGAAAGACTTAATGCACAATAAACACATTTATTTTTATTACGAATGAGTCATAAATGATTTAAGAGTACTACAACTATGACTACAACCACAACTACTATTACTACTACTACTTTCTTTTTAAACTAGCTTGTTATGTAATGAAAATGTGATGGTAGAAGTAGTACTATTACTTGATCAGATAGATCGCTGTTGCCTTATATGCATCTAATCTGGTACAGTCATTTTATCTTATACTTTTGTGTTTTTGGCATCGCAAAATCCTGCCGAGAGTTGAAGAAGTTTCCTTTTTAAAATGACACTGACAAATACTTGCAACTTCCAATGGCACAAACACACGATTAAGATCAATTTGAGAAGTATAAAAAGAAATATTTTCAATTGTGAATTAAAAGACGATTGTCCCAAGACAATTTCATTTCATTTGGGAAAGAATTTGATATTACTGTAATTTAAGGAAGAAAGAAAGAAAAAAGAAACCCACAAATAATTATGTCAACAACAAATATGACAAGAGACAGCCGGGTGCCTCATTTCAGCTGAGAGTTAATTCGTAAAATGTTTTGAGCAGAATTAAAGCATTTGAGAGTGACAGATGAAAGCCAGTGTGGGGGGACCTTCTTTGCCCCCAGAGGTGCTTGGGCCTCCGTGCTTGATCAAAACCAGAAAGGCTTCAAACGGGACCCCCAAGCCCTCCCTTTCCGCCCCATTACAATGGAGCCACAGCCAATTTCCAGTGATGGATGACAGAAGAGAAACACGCAGAAAGACGATAAAGTATGTTTGATGTTGCCTTGACGATGTGAGATTAGCAGATACAAAACTGACTTATTTCATTAAAGAAGCGGCTTTGTGCGACAGGCTTAACTGTATAAATGAGATGGGGCACTAGGCAGATGTTGTTAGTCAATTATAATTATTCAGTATTCATTACGTTTCATTATTATTATTCATAATTATTCTGAGTTTTTTTTTCATTTCATGTCAGTTTCATGCAGAAATATTGCCTCAAATCGATTTCAGACACAATATCTCAGGAAATATAAAACTCGGTTGTGTAGACATAGGCTTAAAGGTGCATTGCGTAACTTTTTGGTAACGTCACCTGCTTCACTATGTAGAAGGGTCATTCCAGAATCGGAGGACATCCATCAACTATTAAATAATCCACATACAAAATACTAAAACGTACAATTTCTGAGTGAATTTACTTATCCTGAGACCAAATCTAAAAATCTAAGAAAAGAATGCTTGAAAATAGTTTTTAAAATATCAAATAAGTCTGGAGTACCCCCCAAAATGCCATTTGTCTATTGTCCCACTGCTCTAATGACCAACTTGAATCTCAAATAAAACAGTTTAAATTCAATTTAAATTTCTTTTTTTGTATTATTTGTTTCATTGCCATCTCTTGTAACTGTGGGAACATTTGTTTTAATAGACATAATATTTCAAATAATAATTATTATTCATGGAACATGTGTCCCACAACATGTTCCTCTTGATTAGCAGTAACAGCTAAACAGCTTCTCCTTCTGAGATAAAGCTAACATTAGTGCGGATTTGTAACCCTGTTACCTGCAACCCTGTTACTGTGATTAGAGTAAATAAATAAATAAACCAAATAAAAATTGTACCATTGATCCGTAAGCTGAGCTAATCAAGCATTCGATAGTTTATTACATATTATTGATGAATATGTAGCAGAAAATCAGAAAAGTGAAGCTTTATTTTTTCAAGAATTTTAAAGCCAAAATGTGCTCCAATTCTGGAATGACCCAGATGTTATTGTTTTTTCATGAAATGCTCTACAGTATGGCATTTAATTTAACTATCTCCATGGAGACAAGAAACCACATCACCAGGGCAAGTTACAGGTGAGATCTAATATGATGCTAATAATGTATGTTTTTGGGATAGTTTTGAGAAATTAAAAAAGCATAATTGAATAAATACAACATATATTTGTTTAATGCCGGAATATGTTGTGGAACATTCCAGGCAAAGGAATAACATCACCATGGAGACCCGCAAATGGCTGACTCTCTACCAGAAAAGTTACACAGTGCATCTTTAAAGTATCTGTAGGAGTTTACTCCTACTTGAGTAATATATTTAGTGATGCACTGATCCAATACTGAACTGATACTGTAGCTTTAAGGATCTGCCAATACCTGATATTGACAGATTCCAGTGCAGAGACTGAAAACAGCATTTAGTATTTCCTTAAACAAAAATAACACAAGACAAAACTGATCCAAATATGTTATGTAGCTGTTATTATCCCACAATTAACTACAGAACAAATGTGTATATTTGTACATTTGTATTACTACCGTTGTACTGGAATTACTACTGCTGTACATTTATTGTTATCTTTACTTTTAATGCACATTCTATTGTACATTACCATTTCACTGCTGTATTTTCCATTGCGCATTTTGATGCACCCTGCACATTTTGGATATCTGTAAATAGGTATTTATTTATTCTTTTACACTGCTTTAGATTTTGTCTTTGAAGTTTTTGTTTTGTCTTTATATTGTAATTTGTACAGTCTTTTTTGCACTGCTTGGCCAGAGAGAAACAAAAATTGGATTCACTGTATGTCGAACACATGGCAGAATTGACAATAAAGCTGACTTTGAACTTTGAACTATAAACAAAAGTTCAAACTTTTTGAGACTTTCTGGGTCAAATACTGCCAGGAAACGGTCTTATTACATCAATAAAATCAGCAAATCCAGTACATTTCTCAGAATCAGATCAGTGCAACCCTAAGTATATTTTAAAGTGTAACAATACTCTTCCTCAAGTAAAAGTTTTGGTGACTCTTTCACTGTGGGTAAGTAGTGACAAGAGCTTTCTGCTGACGATATTAAATGATTTGAACATTTGTGTTTCTTGCACCACTGCTTCAGATATGATTTCAGTTTTCCTTTGAAAATACCAGATCAATACTATTTTACTCCTACTAAAGTACTTTACTCTTACTAGAGTAGAACTTTTGTCTGCTCTACCCTCCTCTGACACACATCCAACACACAACACTCTCATTTCATCTGTTTGTAGCTTGTCCACGTGGTTGAGCCGAGCTGATCAATAAAGTGACATGGAGTGACTGAGTGGAAGAGAGAGGAGGGAGGAAGATAAAGAGATAGATAGAGAGAGAGAGAGACAGACAGACAGACAGATAGAGCGACAGATGGATCGAGAGCTAGAGAGAGAAAGATAGAGATAGATATGTAGATAGATAAGACAGAGATATAGATAGATAGACAGATATAGATAGATAGATAGATAGATAGACAGATAGACAGACAGATAGACAGACAGACAGACAGACAGACAGATAGACAGATAGAGAGAAGACAGATAGACAGATAGACAGATAGATAGATAGATGATAGATAGATAGATAAAGAGAGAGGGGATGGGATACAGGGAGAGAGAGAGGGTAGAGAAACAATGGGAAAGCAAGGGAGAGGAGGAGAAAAAGGGTAAAGGGCGAAAGAGTAAGAGAGGGTAAAAGATATGGAGGAGAGAGAAAGAAAGAAAGAAAGAAAGAAAGAGGGAGCGGGTTACAGAAGGGTTGGGAGAAGAGGGATAGAGGGGGGTGAGAGGGGAGAAAGAGAGAGTGGGACAGTAGAGAGACAGAGGAGAGTGAGTGAGGGAATGAGGAAGGGGCAGAGAGAGGAGGGAGAGGTGACGTACAAGCCCTCCCTGTATCCGTCGATGAGAGCCTGGAACAGAGGCTTGTTGTGGGGGATGGTCTGTAGGATGTTGCCGTCGTTGGTCACATATCCGATGGCCCACTGGCCCAGCCGTGTGCAGCTCAGTCTGAAGATGTAACTACGGAACACAAACACAAACACATGTCACACAGCGCAGCAAGAACGGGGAAAAAGAAGCCAGTTAGTTAATGTTTTATTATCCATCTTACAAAGTCTTTCATAATTTACAGAGTGTTTCCAGTGATTCAGTTGATACAAGTCAATCTGTCCCAACAGGAGTCGGCTCACAGGGCTTAACAATATTCTCAATTTAACCAACAGAAAGTCAGAAAATCAAACAGTGAAACAATCATTGATCTGCCTGTCAATAACAGACTAAGATCAACTAATATTCAGTTAATGAAAGAGTTCTTTTGTTTGGTGACAAATGTACTCTAGAAATATCCTCCTGAGACCCGAGCCATTCATTCGTGTCCTTTATCGTGGACATTGAGGTTTTTTTTTTAATTATTAGGTTTTTATTTCCATAGTTCACATACAGTGTACATGTTGTTGACAATAAGACAAATGAAATACAATATCACAATACAAAAGAGAGAGAGAGAGAGAGAAAGAGAGATGATAATGGCGACGGTGATGGTTTCATTTTATGTTATGACGTTCTGCTGAGTTCATGATATAAAGATGACCATTTTCCTAAAAAAAATACTGTGTTTTCTTGTTTGTTTTTGCAATATGTTCTTCTGTTCCCATTACATATTTTATAAACATTTTAACAGCAATAAAATTTGGGATTCTTTTTTTCATTTTACGTTTGTAAATGAAGAATTTTGTTGCTAAAATAACTGTATTTAATAGAATTTTGTCTGAATGTGGAACTCCAAGTATGATATCTTTAGTTTTAATTGATCCTGGGGGTTTAGTTTCATATTTGTTTAACCATTGTTCAGTGTCTATCCAGATCGGTTTTATCTTTTCACATTCCACAAATAGATGATTGATTGTTTCCATTTCTTTGCTGCAGAATGTACATTATGTATGTAAAGACACTGAGTTAATCAGTCTGTCTTTTAAGTGTTTTCAGATGGACTCTAGTTTGTGGCTGCACTATGATTAAAAATAAATTTAAAAAAATTAAAAATTAAAAAGGAGTCTAAAAACTTTTTGAGGTGACTGTAGAAGCTTGTCAGAGATGTTGGTCATAAAAAAAAATGTTTTTCTTAGATTGTTAACTTCACATGGATTCAACACTATTACAGTCCATTACAGAGGACATGTTACAGCATTATGAATACAAATAAAATTAACACAATTTAAATGCTAAGGTGTTCATTTACCTCCAAATAGAAAATCTCCAAAAATAAATAAAATTGAAATATACTTTTTTTCTTCGTGTGCTAGCAGGATATACCAGTAAAGTACAATATAATAATGTATTCTTTATTTCATATTGATCATCTTATGCCAAAATAAAGTTGCTTTATGGAACTTTTCTGGTGGAGGATCCATCACCTGCTTGTCTCGATTTGCCTGGAATGTTCCACTGTATGGCTTTAAACTTATCTAACTTCATAGAGACAAGGCAGGCCTGATCTGTGGAGAATTGAACCTGTTCACAAAATGAAGTAATCGTAACACATCACAAAACCACTGAGATATTAAAGGAAGGATCTCCAGAGAAGCAACATATTGTACCCAGCTATACAGCTCTGAAAAAGAAAAGAAAAAAGAGACCACTGCATTTTTTTTCTGAAATCAGCATCTCTACATGTATTACAGCCATTCCATTCTAGCATCTGTTGAATTCCAACACAAACACAAAGCTGAACTACTCCAGTTCTTGCACCAGGAGTGGAATAAAGTCTCCCAAGAACAATGTGAAAGACTTGTGGAGAGCATGCCAAGACGCATGAAAGCTGTGATTAAAAATAAGGGTTATTGCACCAAATATTGATTTCTGAACTCTTCCTAAGTGTAAACATTAGTATTATGTTGTTTTAAAATGAATTTGATCTTGTTTCTTTGCATTGTTTGAGGTCTGAAAACATGTATCTTTTTTGTTATTTTGACCATTTGTCATTTTCTGCAAATAAATGCTCTAAACGATAATATTTTTATTGGAATTTGGGGGAAATGTTGTCAGTAGTTTATAGACTCAAACAAAAATGTTCCTTTTGCCCAAACACATACCTTTAAAGCCCCAGTGTGTAGGATTCGTGGCGCATAGGTGGATAGTCGCTATTGCACTTCCTGTTTTAGCTACGGCAAACCTCGAGGGTCACCCGGGCGCGCCGTAGCGCCGACAGCTCGCGTATACTGTATACACTGTATACTGCGCCACTGTATACATAAAACGCGGTCCCCCGTTCACTTTTTTTTTTCTTTTGGCATGAAAACACACATTCCCAATCATGTATCATGACAATCTACACATCAAATGAAACCTTACAGTCTCCTCTTTTTGACTATGCAATTCATTTCCCGGCACAACAATCTCTCCCCGAGCACATGGGGCTTTTATACGGTAAAGCACAAAACGGAAAAGCACAAAGCTTACCTTTGAAGGCTCTGCCCAGGTCAAACTCAGCATTTCACCATAAGCTTGGTCTGAAATCTGTCCGTAAGGATCCAGCGAATAAAATCCAGTAAAACTATTTAGTCCAAAACACGTGTTAGATCCATTACAACGTGTGATACAGCAGCATGCTTGTTGTTTACCCAAAACTACGAGCCTCCCCCCACCCCACCCGCACCTCTCTCCCTCTGTCCTTCTCTCCGGCGCGCTCCGCCTGGTTTGCCTCCGGTGCTACCACGAGCCTTGCCGAAGGCGAAGGCGGAGCCCAAATGTCCTTCTGCGGCTCTCGTATTCAAAATGGCTGCCTCTAAATGGGGAAGATCCCCCTTTTATGTGACTATATCTAAGTCCAAAAGAATACTTTGATTTCATTATGGAAGTGAAAAGGCTTGAAAAACAATGTATTTTTGAATGGGTATCTTCAATTTCGGTAATTAACGGGTAAAAATCTTACACACTGTCCCTTTAAGTAGTAAAATCAGAAAAACTGATAATTTTGCAGTGGTCTCTTATTTTTTTCCAGAGCTGTATATAAAAACCGTGAACTTCATTTCATATTTGTACCTCGAGTGGTCACTACACTACACTGTTCTGTTGAGCCTGTGGTGTTTGGCTCTTTAAAAGTGTTCAGTGATAAGAGCTGGGCCTTCACACTTCATGTTTATCCAACATTGACTGGGATGGATCGCAACAGGATGCCATAATGATCGCTGCCTGATGTATTTGTGTGAACTTCCTGATTAAAGTTGCTCCACTAGGTTTCAGAGAACTCATGTCATGGCATTCTTGACTTTCGGCCTCTTAAAACAACTTTTCAGAACGTCCTTGGGAACATTCAGAACTTAAACAAACAATAAAAAAGCAATAGCTAAAAATGTGATGAAAACGAAATCGGCAAGGCCATAGAACTTCAGTGTTTTCAGCCTCGTGAACAAAAATCGTTGTAAATTATTCATGGAGCAACTTGTCAAACTTTTGCACTTCTAAAATCACTTCTTCGCTGAAAATCTTGACTCACGGAAAAAAGCTGTTACTTTTAACCACTAACACCTACTTAAGTCAAACCCTTGATTTTAGAAGTTGTTCTGTAAAATTGCCCTTCTCTCACCGCACCACTCAGCCACGGATGAATCATCGCCAGCCATTCTATTTTCATTTCATCTCAGATTCATGCAGAAATATTGACTCAAATCGATTTAAAAAACAATATCTCTGAAAGGAAATATTATAAAACTCTGTTGTGTTGACGTAGACTTAAAGGTGCATTGCGTAACTCTTTGGTAACGTCACCTGCTTGACTATGTAGATGTTGTTTTTTCATGGAATGTTCTACAGCAGGGGTGGGCAAACTTTTTGATTCGTGGGCCACGAATGGTTCTAAAATTTGACAGAAGGGCCGGGAGCAGGTAAGTAAGTAAGTAAGTAAGTAAGTAAGTACATTTTATTTATATAGCACATTTAAAAACAGTGAGAACTGGCCAAAGTGCTGTACAATGTCAAAAAGCTAAAAATAATAATAAATAAATCGGCAGCACATAAGAACATTTGACATGGTGGATTTAGTGTTTTGGTAATCCACCTCATAAGAGCAAAAAATAACATGGGATATGTAGAAAACATGTGATTTATTTCAATTAAAAATTAACAAAAGTATTACAACAAAATGTCCATCTTTCAAGTTCCACGGTATTTAGCTATTTATTGAAATGACTCTTAAAACACAGAAAATTTTATTAATAAAATACAGCTTTTTTATATACTAACAATAACTATTTTAAAGCACTGAACATTCTGTTCTCCTTCAGGTTTTTATCATCACCGTTCTCCTGTCTTTTTTTCAAAAACAGAAGGAGATGCAGATCTACTTGTCCTGCTCCTCATATTCAATGCGGGCCGGATTAAAAAGCTTAACGGGCCGCATATGGCCCCCGGGCCGTAGTTTGCCCATGCCTGTTCTACAGTGTGGCATTTCGTTTAACTATCTCCATGGAAACAAGAAACCACATCACCAGGACAAGTTACGGGTCAGATCTAATATGATGTATGTTTTTGCGATAGTTTTGAGAAATTAAAAAAAATCACAACTGAATAAATACAACACATATTTGTTTGTAATGCTGGTATATGTTGTGGAACATTCCAGGCAAAGCAATAACATCACCATGGAGACACGCAGATGGCAAACTCTCTAGAAAAGTTACACAGTGTGTCTTTAAAGTATCTGTCTGACATGTGTAGAATCTCTCAGTCATCCAGGTAGAATCCATGGCAAAAGGAGAAATTAAATTTGTCACCTGGACAAACGTTTATTTGGTCGGATACGTTTCGCAGCTCATCCAAGCTGCTTCAGGATTCAGGATTCAGCATTCAGTATTTAGAGAACAACGAAAGTGTGTTTGGAGCATCCACATGTGTAGTTGTAAAGTGCGAAATAGTAAAGTGTAAACCCAGTGAAATAAATACCCCTCAATAACCCCTAAATAACCCCAGGGTAAACATTTGTAAACATTTTGACATCAGTACAGCAGTATTGGCAGCAGCATCAGGGCATGTAATTAATATTATAATTAAAGTGCATTAGAGAGCACTGAGAATTGAGCTTCTTCAGTTCTGGTCAGATGCTGGTGGACACTGCTTAAAACTGCCTGCAGGGAGGAGCTAACTGCAATGAAATGACTATGAAACTATCACACAGAGGGGAGTTAAAGAGGCTATTTTTGAAAGAAACAGAATCCTTCCTTGAACAGAAATGGAGGTCTCATACATCATTTGTCTCTCATCTAGAACTCTATCCTCAAACCTAAATCAAAACAAACAAAGAAAACAATAGGGCAGCAGGTCAGGTCCAGAGGTGTGAAAACACCCATTATGGGCCTGAATGGTTCTGCTAACAAGACCCCACACTCCACTCCACTCCCACTGCATACTGAATAGGCCCACCTAACTAACAGAAACTGTAAACAGGTGTAGTAGTTTCATAGTACTTTCACTATAGTTAGCTCCTCCTTGCAGCCAGTTATAAGCAGTGTCCACCAGCACTCTAGCCAGAACTGAAAAAGCAGCTTGGATGAGCTGCATAACGTATTTGACCAAATAAACTTTTGTCCAGTTAACAAATTGAATTTCTCAGAAAAAAAGAAGTATAGCGCACACTGGCTTGACTTTCTTATTTCTTTATTGGGCTTAGAGCGAACCAATCAATACTCCTGCTGTTACCAGTACCTGGAAGCTGTGCATGGAGTTTTGAACTTTTAAATTGAATTTCTCCTTTTGCTATCTGTCTGACAGGACAACATTCGTACCATACTCCTTACAACTCGCACAGTTATACTTCCTATACTACTATATATATATTCCAATACTTACTTACTACTTCTTGTATATAGCTAAGATGTATTTTTATTACTATAGTTCTATAATTTTATTTTTACTTGTACATATACATTTATATAATTATGCCTTATTTAATAATTTTGTTATTTTTGCTAATTATTTTGAGTTTATTATTACCATGTATATTTTCGCTCTTTGTTATTCTAATATATTGTGATGTGTGAGCTACTGTGTCCGAATAAATTCCCTTATGGAGCAATAAAGTTTATCTAAATCTAAGTAACTATCTATCTAGAGTCAGATTTGTACATTTAAATTGGACAAAAAAGGGTTAAGCGGTTGTTGATAGTTCATAAGCTATAGTTCCAAAATGCAGTGCTATAGTGACAACAAAAATGTTTCATAAAATAAATTCTGAGGCCAAACTAGTCAACTGGGTCACACAATTTATTGATTGCAAATCTTGTCAAGTTGTTTTTTCTCATTCTCGTGGACTCAAATCTCATCTCGTCTTGTAGGAATTGTGTCCCGTCCCAACCCCACTATCTATCTGTCTGTCTGGAGTGCATTTATCCATCCATCTACCAATACCGCCGTAATCATGGGTTTCAATTTCTAGTTTATAGGTGACATTTTCAGGACTTTTTGAGGACATTTCAAAAGTCTCTCCATCTTCTTCTATCATCTGGATTGAGAACAGAAAAGCATCAATCAGTGGGCTATTGGAGCGTTCACTGCCTCTGCTCGCTTCAAGGACTGATAAGAGGACTGAGAAAAGAAAAGACAAACAAAACAAGTCCAAAGTATCTCTGCTGAAGAAATTGTAAAAGGTAACGGTTAACTTAAAAACTACCGCTTCATGACATCACAAGGCGAAACAGAGTATTTGAGCGACTACAGGCATTCAAAAGTTCAAGACTCCATGCACAGCCTCCAGGTGCTGGTAACAGCAGGAACACTGAATAATTCCAAAGAAAAGAAGTTTACCGCACACTCACTTGACTTTATTCTTATTCCTTAATTGGGCTTAGAGTGAACAACGTCTTTTGCTTCTCCAGCGTCATCAGGTTCGCCCGAGTAGTGCCACGTGTGAATAATACCATCCGGTCACATGTTCTTTCTCTTAAAGTCATATTTTTGAATGCAGTATATCAGTAGAAAAACAGACATATCATCCAGTGTCTTGTATATAGAAAACATTTTCTACATCTCACAAGTTAAAGGTCCCATGGCATGAAATTTTCACTTTCTGAGGTTTTTGAACGTTAATGTGAGCTCCCCTACCCTGTTTAGGCCCCCCCCCATGGCTAAAAGTTGCGAAATGTCTAAACTGAGCATTTGCGATCCTTTTCTGCGTTACACAAAACCAGTGTTGAAACGGGCGAGTTCGGACAAGGCACCTTTTTGACGTCAGATCGGCAAATGCAGCTCCAGCCCCTCCCTCTGTCTCCGCTCAGCGTCCCTGTATATCCCGCCCATAGAGTTTGGACGGTGAATGCGCTACAATGCGAAATTCGTTTTTTAATTTGCCTGGAGGCACGTCCGAGTGTTTCTAGGCTCGCAAGTCCCTTACCCGACCCTCTGGACCTCTGAAATACCAGTGGTTTAATTTTATTTTCTGTGTAAATATGCTTTTTTTCATTGCAAAGTCTCCCATCTGTACACGGAAGAGAGGAGACAGAGCTGCGCCGAGCTGCGGGGGAAACCCGCCCCCCCGCTCCTTAGCCAATCTCTCTGTCCTTCTCATTTGCAGTGAAGCAGCAACACCCACAATAAAGCATTTTAGACACATATCTAGCCTCATGAAGACTGTTAGAGTCATATCTCATGCAGTGAGTGTTGATTTTGAAGAAGGATTCATTTACAGTATTAGGGAACCATTAAGGAGCCATATAAAAGCATCAAGAAGTACCATGTCATGGGACCTTTAACATTAGATCATGCAGACCAGTGCAGAGCATTCGGAATTGGACAATCTCACAACCACAACATCAATATATTTACACACTATTTACACACCACACAACCAATATTTACAAGTAATTATTTACAAAAAGCAGCTCAAATCCTGTGTTTCATTTAGTCCACCAGGTTCAATTGTTGATAGTTCATTAATCCAGTAGGCTTCCCTCCTTAAAAGGTGTTTGATTGTGTTACCCCCCTAGGATTAGTGGCACTTTTTCAATGCCAACAAACCTCAGGGAGGCAGCAGAACCATGGCTCCTGTCTCTGTAATGTTTGGCAATAGCGTAATCAAAATGGTTGTTTCTAATAGCTACTTTGTGTTTAGCAATTCTTAAAGGAAAAGTAACGTTTTTTACAATTTGAGCCTTATTTCGGTAATAAAACAAGTTGTTTTACTCACCCATAGCACTTTGGTGTCATATGGAGCATTTCCGGAGATGTTTTAGATTAGTGTTAGGCTAACGCCGTTAGCCTCGCGCGATTTATAGCCATAGCTCGGGGCGGGCTCCAAATAACACAAACTTTAGCACTTTTCAAATCATAGAAGCTCGACGTCTTTAGTCTACGATTTCATTTGAAGCAAAAGTGGCCTGTAATCCGAGATTTATCCATAGTTTACAGCTTTGCGTTCCATGTTTGGGTCCCGGGAGCTGAGAGCACAGTCCACGCATGCGCACTGGCGTCCTCATCTACTCGAAACTATGGCTAAATCTCGGATTACAGGCCACTTTTGACCAAACGAAATCGTAGACTAAAGACATCGGGCTTCTATGATTTGAAAAGTGCTAAAGTTTGTGTTATTTGGAGCCCGCACGGGGCATATTACATGCTCGGGGAATGCCCCAAGCTATGGCTATAATTCGCGCTAGGCTAACTGCATTAGCCTAATGCTAATCTAAAACATCTCCGGAAATGCTCCATATGACACCAAAGTGCTATGGGTGAGTAAAACTACTTGTTTCATTACCGAAATAAGGCTCAAATTGTAAAAAACGTTACTTTTCCTTTAAATTTAGATTCTGTTTAGTCTGGCCCACATACATCAGGCCACAAAGGCATATAAGCACATAAATTACATGAGTAGTAGAACAATTGATGAAGTCATTAATGTTATATGTTTTTCCAGAATGTGGATGGTTGAAAGTTTTTATCGTGTTAGCGCAATGTGTACATCTTCCACATCTGTGATTGCCCCGGACTGTGTTGAGTGGGTTGCTTGTACATGGAGCTCACCACTATGTCTCTAATGTTTTTGCGTCTTTTGAAGCAGAAGTGTGGTCTGTGGGAGGATAAGTGATTCAAAGTTGGGTCACAGTCTAGTATACCCCAGTGCTTATTAATGATATTTTTAACTTGTTTTGAAGCAGTCGAATACTCTGACACAAAGGTGACTCTATTGGCAACACATAACTACAGGCATGTTCACCTCACAGGAATCAATTTTGTGTAGTAGTTTGCCATAATCCAAATGTATTCCTCATTTACCTTTTTAAATTCAGAGCATCCTAATGACTCACCATGATGAGTTTATAAGCACAACTTTGAAAGGCCAGAGTGAAGTTTGCTTTAACGCTAAAGCTAAAAACAACCAGCATGCTAAAAGTACGCTTCAAGATTTAATTATTTAAATTCCTTGGGCCCTACACGGTAACGAAACCTTGTCAAACTTGAGAGCAGTTCAGTGAATACATCTACATACATCGAACTTGAATCGAAGCAAAGATCATGTTATTCTTCCTCTCGTGCAGCATGAACTTTCTGCCGGTCTAAATTTTATAAAACAAATCATCAACACACAATGGCTGCTGCTGCATCTTTCAGCGTTATCACAGAGGGACTTCCGAGTTCAAACTATGGCTGAAAACAAAAGGAAATGGCTCAGCAGAACAGGGAACAATCTGAATTTCAAAACGACAGAAGAGAGGGCTCATAAACAGACAGGGTTTAGAGCGGGTCCACAGACACATGCACTCAGCGTTTTCTATCAGGGACTTGACTGGAGTTTCTGCCTCATTTGTTGATATTTGCAAAGTTATAAAAGACTGTCCGAAGCAAGTCTCAGGAGGCTAAAGGATCTGAGCCTGTGTTTCATTTTAAAAAACATGATGTAATATGCAACTTTCTGTAGATGGTGCGACACCTGCATGATTCAATGGAAATGTGACCCGCCATGAGAAAACCAGTCACAGTCGGCATTTCTGAAACTGAGAAAATCACGTTTAAAGTTGTTGGATTTTTTTTTTCAAAATTTGTGATTTTTGGTTTTTTTTGCAGAATGTGCTAGTTGAGATCATGAAGAAGCCACTCCATGTTTCAGATAACAGCATTAGTTGTTTTAAAAGCATACATTTTGTCTGTGAAATTTGCTTGTTTTGGGGAAAGAAACGGGGCATGCATAAATTACCATACTACCACAGCTGTCCATTCACATGACGAGTAGCACTGTTTTGTTTTCTTTTTCCGCCTATCAGCTGTGAGCAGCTCGTGAATATTTACCTGCATTTTATAGACATTTAATAGAAAGTTAAAACTAGGGATGCACCAATACTGAAAAATGAGTAGGATTGGATATTGGCCTAATATTCTGCCGATGTCCTGGTTGGACAGATAAACTGATGTCATAAGACTATTTACTGGTCGTAGGCCCAGAAAGTCTTGTAATGTTTGAGCTTTTATTTATACAAGGCTGTTCTGTGGTTACTTGAGGAATAAATAACAGCTACATAACACATTTGTATCCATTTGGTCTAATTTTGTCTTAGTTTAAAGAAAATAAATACTGTTTTCAGTCTCTGCACTGGTCGGCTGATATTAGCTATGTGCAGATATCACTGGTCTACAATCAAAATGCTTCTGGAACAAAAGGAGTGAAATTTTTCTTGGTTTAGGTCATTAATAAAGAAAAAGTAAGTCAGAAGTGCTGATTGGCTATAGTTTCCAAGATATAGTATTGGGTCAAAAATAGGAAATTTATGCAAAATATGGCAAAAACGGTAGTTTATCAGAAGGTACAGTGTGTCTACAAGCAACCAGTTCTATCTGAAAGCCTGTCTGCACATTCCAATACATTCATTTTAATATGTCTAGAGTTTTAACGTATATCAATATATATAAGACATCACACAGTTACCAACTGAGTTTCAATTCATCTTATCAATCTAAATGAGATTTATCTCACTTTTATCTCGGAAGCAGATCGAGTCCAAAAATTTGCAGACCAGTGTATTTAAAGCTATAGTATCGGAATCGGTATCAGAACTGAAAAAGCTGAATCTGTGCATCCCTACTTAAAACCATGCTTAGGAACATTGTCCATAGAGAGAAGACCTGCCAAATAACAGCCAGGTTTGCTGGTTTAGTGTATGCCACATACTTGTCTCCATGAAGATTTTAACGCTTTCCCTAGAACACTATGGCATTAAACATGACTACAGGTTTAATCTGTGGAGAGATGCCCCTGCTCACAGTATGAGCATGAATGCATGTTTTTCAATGTAAAGCTCTGGGAAAAAAATAAGTGACCACTGCAAAATTATCAGTTTTTCTGATTTTACTATTTATAGGTATGTGTTTGGGCAAAATTAATATTTTTGTTTGAGTCTATAAACTGCTGACAACATTTCCCCCAAATTCCAAATAAAAATATTATCGTTTAGAGCATTTATTTGCAGAAAATGACAAATGGTCAAAATAACAAAAAAGATACATGTTTTCAGACCTCAAACAATGCAAAGAAACAAGATCAAATTCATTTTAAAACAACACAATACTAATGTTGTCTTTCACATGGTTCTTGGGTGACTTTATTCCACTCCTGGTGCAAGAACTGAAGTAGCTCAGCTTTGTGTTTGTGTTGGAATTCAACAGACGCTGGAATGGAATGGCTGTAATACATGTAGAGATGCTGATTTCAGAAAAAAAAATGCAATGTTCTCTTATTTTTTTCCAGAGCTGTATGTTTGTGCCATAAAACATCTGTAATGCTGACGTGGAACGTTCCAGGAAAAGCTATACAGTCTCCATGGAGACAAGCAGGTGTTGTTTCTGCATCAGAAAAGTTACACAGTGTACCTTTAAATCAACTGTGAACATTTCACTTGACTCACTCCATTTGTCTGATGTGAAATAAAGCGTCGCCATTTGAAGTTGTCCCATTCTGTGATGATTGACTCACTGATCTGAATTATAAGTGATTTTTCAGACATAACAAATACCAACTTCTTTCAGAACAGTTGACCTCCACTGACAAAAATACAATAATTGCTTCCAGCTCAATTATAAAGCACCACTTTAGCCACTTTTGTATGAGTAGAAACGTTGGTAGTAATTTGTGTTAGCATCAATTATAAATGAATCACTAGTTCTAATGGGCCCACCGTCATATGAAAGCATGACTGAGAGGGCCCCACTGTGTAGATCTGTACAGCACATATTTCTCACTTTCTTTGTGTTCTTGACGTGTCTCTCCTTCTGTGAATGTGTGGGTGAGAGCTCGTGTCCAAATGTTTTCATGTCCAAATGCGTCCAATTGACTGACCGCCCTCATGAGCAGCTGCGACTGTGGTGCGTGAGGCTCGCCGTGGCCATTTTGGTTCATAAAGATGGTTTTAACATGAATCACCTGGTTATTCCCTCAAGTCATTCCCCAATTTGACTCATTTACAGAATCTGCGTCAATCATGCTTGATTACACTTTACTTATTTTACTTGCCAGAAAAAGAATATCTGTTATCCTTAGCCTTAGTTCACCATTCATTTAAATTAAACAGTTTGTCAGAGTTTCATAACTTTATTTTAGATGAAAATGTGTGAAATACCATCACATTATCACCAAACACATTCAGTATTACACTAAAGTCCGTTGATGTTTCTCAGTACTGATCTGCTCCTGTTTAAGTAAAATTTTATATAAAAAAAACTTTATTCTAAAGGGCACGTTTTCTTTTATTTGAGCAAAAATATGTCTTACCTCAGTAAAGATATATTGTACAAGCAGCTCTTGAAGTCAATATAAGTTTGCCCTGTACTGTCCGCATCAAATTATAAAGTCAGAAACAGGAAGTACAGGGTTAGCATGCTAGTTGTTGTTTGCATTGCCATGACAGTGAGCGCTTCACGGTGCATTATTAGGACACGCAGAATGCATAAGGCAGGGGTGTCCAATACGTCGATCGCGATCTACCAGTCGATCGCCAAGGTAGTGTGTCCTTCCTCAATGCGCTCTGATTAGAAGAGCAAGATGAAATGCAAAGCAAAAACTAATCTAAATTTATGTTACAGCGTCCGCACAGAGCAGGTCTACAGCACAGAGCAGGTCTACAGCACAGAGCAGGTCTACAGCACAGAGCAGGTCTACAGCACAGAGCAGGTCTACAGCACAGAGCAGGTCTACAGCGACATGTGGTTGAATTTTGCCTAATAAAAGTGCACAAATGCATCTGTTTGTCACGACATGCATTTGGTAAATGTGCAGAGGCTGGTAAATTTCACCACAAAAACAGTAAGAGAATGTAGAAAGCTTCCAGGTAGGAAGCTGAAAAAACAGGTTAAAAAATATATATATATATATCAAAGAAGGGGTCCTCAAACTGTGGGTGAGGGTCCAAAAACGGGGCACAGAGTGTTTAAGTACAGTACAGTTTGCTTGGCTTATTTTAAGATTAAAATTAACATTAATCAGATAAAATGGAGATAGATTTGTGAAAACTTATTTATGTAAGTCAGCCTTTTCCCACATGAAGATCAGGCCCAAGTACCGTTCCACCATGACTGATGATCATTTAGACGTGAGCTTGAGGCTGGCTGTCAGCAGCTACAGTCCGGACTACGCATCCCGAGCTGATTCCATCCAGTGCAAGTCATCAGAGTAAGGTACTGACAAAAATGTACACAATGTACATGAAGTTATTCAAGGTACATCAACATGCATTGTACATGTAAAAAAAAATGTTAATATATTTATAAATAAATAAATGATTTGCATTTTTGTAGTAGGTAGATCATTTTGACTTGGCCATTTTATAAGTAGCTCACGAGCTAAAAAAAAAAAAAAGTGTGGGCACCCCTGGCATAAGGCAAGTGAGGAATAACTTTGAACAACTGTAAAATTAACTAGTTGTTTTTCACATTTTTAAGGAAAATCAGGTACAGCACCTTGAACTTGAACAAAGAAAAGAGACAGATGTGGATGTGTTGCAGCAGTAAGTGACGAGCGTTTGAGTGCACTGCGTACTTTTGCATCGACTTGCCGCCCGCCCACCATCACATGCATGCACGCACGCACGCACACACTCTCCTGTCATTATCCGCTCTGCTCTTCCGTGTTGCCACAGAGAGCAGCTAATCACAGGGCATGGCCGGGCTTGCTCGGGGCTATGCTAACCACCAGCACTCCATAAATCAGCACTCAAGGTTTTGAAAAGTTCAATTTAACTCTTTTAATAAAAAAAAAAAAACCTGCCACAAGGATATGAGGAAAAAACAGGGCCAAATGTACACGTGTCCAGTCACTTCTCCAAATGCTACTCTTACAAATGACGGCCAATATTCATATCTGAATCAAACTTGTCAAGCTAGCATAACAATATATTTATAACTATGAAAAATAACTTCAAAAAGAGGCAGAAAAGTTCTTTATAAAGTGATATTTCTGCATTTTTGTAGTTAATTTTATAGTCAGTTCACGCTTCATGCGATAGTTGAACCTAGAGTTGTCAAAACTGTGTGTATGTATATGTATAATGCTATCCATCCACTTTTACACCACACATGGAGACGGGAGACAAGTTTATTTCGAGCATAACTCAAAATAGAAATGACATGTTTTATGTTTCATTGCCTTTTATACATCACATATTGAATCTGTTCCTATGGCTTTGTTCCCTTTATGGAAGTCCACAGATGTTTGTACTGATCCGGACCAGTCGGAGCTGATTTACTCAAATGTGAAACAGAGCTTTGGCAGATGGGATTTGGGCACACATTAGCAAACCTGATACGTTTTTAGATGGTCTAAAAATATATATATTTAAACAACAACACACTTTCAGGCTCCTATTGTAATTTTCAACAAAAATGAGTGCAATTAACTGAAAAAAAAAGTGGGTAAGCTAGATTGCAATTGTAATGTGATTTTGGTTTAATGGTATACAGTTTTAAATGATCAGATTGCGAAAACAAAGCTCAGTAAAGTAAACTCTAAAAACTTGTGAAAAAGAGCTTCAGACAGACCAGTGCTTCCAGTTAGGTTCACATCCTCAGGGAATGTTAATGACAAAACAATGTTAAACTTTAAAGTGTGGTGGAATAATAATGTTTTTTGTTTTATTTTGTTTTTATTGTGTTTGTTCAGTGTATTTGAGCGTCCAGAAATGCACCTTTTAAAAAATGCATTATTATTACTATTATTAACTGCTGGATAAGTAAGTACCTTAGAGAAAGAAGAAGAAGTGAACTAAGGGACTGTGACTTCACCCTGAATCTTCGGCTCCAGTCAAATGAAGCTCAAGAGGCTAGCAGTTATAAGGGCGAATTTGGAGCCGAGTTCTGTATTAGGAATAGGAATTTATTTATGAACAAAATAGTGAAATAAAAACACTGCAACAGTTACAGAGCGAGGGGTCACAATTCTTCAATGTAAAGTCAGTTGGAATTAGAGTCGACGGAGCTGGAAGGGCCCACATGGTCACTTCTTATTGGGAAAAAATATTTGTATTTAATCTCGAAATCTCAAGTGGGATAATAAAAGCTGAAAATTCGACCACACTCTTAAGCTCTATAATAATTCCCAACTGAAAATTCACAAATGTCTTTTGAGTGTGATCACAGTGTCACAGAGGCGGTTTGCTAACTGCTAAATATTCATGAGCATATGTGCAGGCCGAGCAGATCAATGCTTATATCTGTGCAAATTGGATCCTGAGACAGTATGTTGACTTCCAGACCTGGCTGGGCTTGTGCACTGAGATAACAACAAGAAGCTGCAAGTCACCGGCGCCCTGGGCTCCTAATAAGTCAGGGGTAAACAAATGTACGCTACAATTGCTACAGCAACACAAGGGGCAGTTAGGGTCATATTCTAAGTCATGTATTTTTACGTTTTATCTCATCATAAAGGCAGGTTACCAGATTTTAAACATGCAGTAAGTAATTTTTTCTGGAGGGAGGAGGAAGACTGCAAAGCCTGAAATATATGGTAGTATGGCAGTAAACGTTTCTTTCTTTATTTTTACCATGAGCAGGGTCACTTTTCCATAATTCAAACCTGTTATTTGGCCTGGCTGGGCCACCTGACTGTCTCGAGAAGACAAGAGAGAGAAACGGAAAAATGGAACATTCTAGGCAAACCAAATACATTTTCATGGAAAGTAAGAGAAAAATTGACACAGTGCACTCTTAATTTGAATAATTGTCTGCACGTTGCAAATAAGCTGAGCTGTTTGTATCACAATGTAATAGTTTCCCTTAGTAAACCATTTCATTCATTATGACATTAGAAAGACAACATTAAATAATCTCATAATTTAATAAATCTTGAACATTTACCTACCTTCTGATTACAATAAACTATATACATTATATATTATTATATATTTTGTGTTTCAGATATTTTTATTGGAAGCATGAAACAATATTCAAACGATATACAGTGGTCCCTCGCTATATCGGGGTTCACTTTTTGCAGCCTCGCTGTTTCGCAGATTTTTTTTAATTCCAATTTTTTTTATAGTGTATCAATGCGCATTGTGTTCTGTGTCCTGATTGGCTAAGGGACTGTAGACCTTTGCCGATTCGTCCGTCATTCTCGTCCGTGCTGTGTCTCCTGTACAGTACAGAATGCGTTCAGCCAGATTTATATAAATGTTCGATCACAGTGTGACTCAGAAGTGCTGTATGTTTGCAAGTTTTCTCCCCGACAAAACCCACAATGTCGACGAAACGTTCTCAAATATAATCAAAGGTGGCGTGTCCGTTTATAAGAATCTTCTCGACCTAAAGAAAAAAAGAGCGCATTCGGAAAAAGTCGCCTGCACCAAGGCCTTCAGTGGAAAAAGACACAACAGTGGAGCGGTGCCAGGACGAAGAGGCACGGTCAGAGGAACTGTGAAATACACGCATCACTATTAATACATTTTTTGGTTGAGTGTTTAAACGAGAGAGAAATGTGAGAAAACGTTAATACCAGTCTGAAAAAAGTGCGTAATGTGTGTGGTGAGGCGTTTACAGCCTTAAAACATGTAGAATAATTGTAAAATATAAAGCTGTCCTACTTCGCGGATTTCGCTTATCGAGGGTTATTTTTAGAACGTAACCCCCGTGATAAACAAGGGACCACTGTACATTATGATCCTACATGCAGCTCACGATATATGTGTGTTCACCAACTCTTCATGAGAATGCGTCTTGGCGTGCGCCTGCTGTATGGTTAATTGGACGGGCGGACCTATCTCAGAACAGCATTGAGGTTTGTGTGGAAGTCCCAAATGAACCAAAACAAACACGGTGATGTCAACAGACGTACTTCAGTCTGTTTTAGTGTCAGTATGGACTATTTTGTAAAGTAGGTGCTCAGTGAATTTGTGGACAGGGAAGATGCTTGTGCTTTTTTTGATTTTCCGTCTTATTCTGCTGTTGTAACGCTTTGAAAAATCAGATTCAAACAGTCATCATAACATGTCTAATTTCATCAAAACCACGCACCTGCCAGGCTTGTTGATGTACTTGTGCAGTCTTGCTTTGACTTCGTCGTAGGTGAGAAAGGCCATGTACCCCGGATGTGTCACAGCTAAGAAGTTCCAGTTCCTCAGAATGGATCCCCACGGCTGCAACAGAGACCACCAATAAAATTAAACCCAAACACCATTTTTCACACCCTCACAACATCACTGAGATGAAAACAAATATGCCGACTTGGCGGTGTCTGCTCCTCTGGCCGACGCTAAATTAAACAATAACTTGTGATAGCCTGTGATATGAAGCCAGCACGGCCACTCACATTTTGGAAAGAGGCAGGACACAGAGTGCCCAGTTGTTTTTGGAAGACTTTACTGGTGCTTTGAGGTTTTCTGCAGTGAAAAGATAGACCCATGCCAAGCCATCTGAAGCAGGAACAATAAGAGGAGCCTCCATTGCTGTTGCTGCAGTTTTGGCTTCATCATTTTAACTAGCTTATCCTTATCCTTATATTGATCGATCTCAGTTTCTCTTTCTCTCTTTTTTATAGCAAAAATAATAAAAAATAAGTATTGACATGGACAAAATAGACTTTAAATTTGCGGATTTTAACACAAAAAAATATCAAAATTCTTCCAACTCCAGAACACATGCGTTCACTGACAGACAATTGGCTGTAGATCTCTTTTAATAAGACCCCAGCTGATTATTGACTATGAATCTTTCGTGATTCAATTTCAATTACTTGCCCAGCCCGAGTATTAAAGGCCCTGTACCCAATTTTTTGTCATGCGTTTAAGTAAAATGCGTCTTGCCCCAGTAGGCTACAGATGTCAGATGTCGCATGTGGTCTGTCGAATTAGAAGGTGTTTTATTGTCTGATAAACAGGAAGTACGTGTTAGCATGCTGCTCTGGTCTCTGAGAGTTGTGAAAAGCACTTATGAATAATTAGGATGCTCGGAATCCAAGTGAGGAATAACTTTGGACCACGACAAATCTTTGAAAATGAACTCGCTGTGTTTTTCATGTTTTTAAGACAGACAAAAAAAGCAGCAACTTTAAAGGGGCCTTATTATGTTATTTTCTGATTTCTGCTGTGGAAAAAATAAGAGACCACTGCATTTTTTTCTGAAATCAACATCTCTACATGTATTACAGCCATTCCATTCCAGCGTCTGTTGAATTCCAACACAAACACAAAGCTGAGCTACTTCAGTTCTTGCACCAGGAGTGGAATAAAGTCGCCCAAGAACAATGTGAAAGATTTGTGGAGAGCATGCCAAGACGCATGAAAGCTGTGATTAAAAATAAGGGTTATTGCAACAAATATTGATTTCTGAACTCTTCTTAAGTGTAAACATTAGTATTATGTCGTTTTAAAATGAATTTGATCTTGTTTCTTTGCATTGTTTGAGGTCTGAAAACATGTATCTTTGTTATTTTGACCATTTGTCATTTTCTGCAAATAAATGCTCTAAACGATAATATTTTTATTTTGAGTTTGAGGGAAATGTTGTCAATAGTTTACAGACTCAAACAAAAATGTTCCTTTTGCCCAAACACATGCCTATAAGTAATAAAATGAGAAAAACTGATCATTTTGCAGTGGTCTCTTATTTTTTTTCCAGAGCTGTATGTTATAAGGTGGTGTCCTCATCAAAAACATACACGGAATTGTGTTTTATTTAATTGACACATGTTTAACACACAAATGATGCATATTTAGTTCTTCTCTCAAACAGAAAACATTCTGTTCCACCTTGTGATGTCATGTGGTAATACAGGAAGTGCTCCACTGTGTTTTTATACTCTATACACCTTCACTAGAGTCATTTGAATCATTTCAGCTTTGGAATTGCTAATCTCTTATGAACAAAAAGTAAAAGGAGCTGTTAACTTGAAAACTACTGCTTCATGACATCACAAGGTGGAAGACAGCATTTTGAGCTTTGGAGATGTAGACAGACTCATAATAAAGGGTTACTCAACACAATTTTAGGTATGTTCACATCCACTTTTTTCACCTAACCACAAACAGAACATGAAACTGAAAATACCAATTTCACATCTATAACTTTAACGACCACCTCGGTAGTCGGTATACGCGGGTGGTACATTGGTTTGACATTTGCTCGTGAGCTCCAGACTGCAGGCTAATTGTGATGGCATTAACGGAGAAGCAGTTAGCCCAAATGAAGAGCTGAAGTTAGGGGAGCATTGTGTGTAGACTGGGCCGTTAGTGCCAGCTGGCTGCCCGTGACGCCAAGTGCCACAGCATCTCTATAGTGTGTGTTCGGCCAACGAGACAATGATCCAGTGGGCACACCGCAAGGACGCCCTGGCACGAGACATGCTCAACTGGCTCCTGGATTTGTTAATAGCACTATCAAAAGAATGATTACAGAAAATGGTTTTAAGGTTGTCCTTCAAGGTCAAATCAAGGACATGGGATTTAAAAATGATCTGAAAATATTTAAGCTGCCTGATAGTCACAGAAGTTTAAAGGTGCCTCGTGTGACTTTTCTGGTGAAGGGTACATCGAATGCTTTATGTCAGAAATGTTTCACAAAATGATATTAAACCTTTCTATCTTCATAAAGACCAAACCAGACCAAGTTACAGGTCAGAGCTGTGGAGAGGTGACCCCATTCACAATCAGAATGCCTGTTTTACATTGCAAAAAAGCTTGGCCAAATTTGAAGATATTAACACTTAAATCTGTCGGAAAATGACTTAAAAGTAGTGAAATTTTCTGTCCATGCAGCAAGATAAAGTTACTTGACAAGTTCTCTTAAAATAAGCTCCGTCTAGGCTAGAATGAAGCAGTCTCAGAAGTAGTAAGTGGATAATAAATCTGAAAACAAGATGAATAACCTGATATAAGTTTTCAAATCTTGGCCAGATCAGAGAAATTTGCAGTGTACTCAGTATTTTTTGGCTAAAAAACAAAACAAAACAAAACAAAAAAACTAACTGAATAAATGTAAGGTACAACTGTCATATTGTGAAACATTCCAGACAGACCAATGACAGAAACAAGCAGGTGATGGACCCCCAACCAAAAAGTTACATGCAACTATAAAAATATAGAAAATATAGAATAAAGAATATTGCATGAATATAACCTGTGTCTGTGAAGTAAACGTGATAATAAAAGAAAACAAAAAAGAGTGGACTCGCAAGCAAAAAACATTATAAAAATGTACAATGTGTTAAAATGATCAATGAGATTTTGTAATCAAAAAGACGTATGAGGTCCTTCCTTTGGGTTGCCAAATTTGGTAGCCAAAACCCAATATACAGAATGCCAGCTCATGACATTCTAAGCTGTGATTGTAGTAAAGCAATAAAGTTATCAAAATTTCAAGATGTTATTGTCATTATCACATATACAGCTCTGGAAAAAAATAAGAGACCACTGCATTTTTTTTTTTTTCTGAAATCAGCATCTCTACTTGTATTACAGCCATTCCATTCCAGCGTCTGTTGAATTCCAACACAAACACAAAGCTGAGCTACTTCAGTTCTTGCACCAGGAGTGGAATAAAGTCACCCAAGAACAATGTGAAAGACTTGTGGAGAGCATGCCAAGACGCATGAAAGCTGTGATTAAAAATAATGGTTACTGCACTAAATATTGATTTCTGAACTCTTCTTAAGTGTAAACATTAGTATTATGTTGTTTTAAAATGAATTTGATCTTGTTTCTTTGCATTGTTTGAGGTCTGAAAACATGTATCTTTTTTGTTATTTTGACCATTTGTCATTTTCTGCAAATAAATGCACTAAACGATAATATTTGTATTTGGAATTTGGGGGAAATGTTGTCAGTAGTTTATAGACTCAAACAAAAATGTTCCTTTTGCCCAAACACATACAGTACCTGTAAGTAGTAAAATCAGAAAGACTGATAATTTTGCAGTGGTCTCTTATCTTTTCCAGAGCTGTACACAGATAGAAAACATCTAAAATTAGACAACACTGTATAGTTTTGATGTAAGTGCAATACCAATGTGTATCCCTGTATTTTTTTTTTTTTTATTTGAGTCCACTGGCAAAACATCAGGACTTTTTAATTGGAAATGAAAAGAGCCCACAGAGAGCTATAACAGTCACTATTTATGAATATTTTTTATTAAACTCATCCCGACACTCAATACCTAATTTGCAAAAGAGACCTTTAAATCTATGCATTCTCTCTTTATTATAGTCATCTCATCATCCACAACCTTTTCACCTGGAGCCAAGGGCAGCAGGTGTGAGCGCTTGGCTGGAAATCTAAACCTCGGTCTTTGGGGCTGAGGTATAAAGGAGCACTGGGCTGTGGTTGAGACTCACACTAAATTGCTGCATAATGATGACTCATTTTGGCAGTTGGACGATTTGGGTTTTTACTCATAATCCTATTCACCTTTCACCAGCATACGTTTCCATTAGACATGCAAAATATTTCAGTTACGGTTGAAAAAGAAACTGCAAACAGAAAAGGAATCAAAATTTGAGTATGCAAAACTGTCAAACCACAAAAATTACAATTCTTTAGATAATAGAATGTACAGTTTGTATACTACTCTTCTTCTTTTAAATGTCCTATATTATCCAAAATGTATGCTTTTGAGCTTAAAGTCATGTTATAATGTTGTTACCTCCTCAAAAACATACCTGGAGTTGTGTTTTTTCTTTTTTCATTCACACATGCTTGGGTAATCCTGTATACATTAGTCTACAAATTTTTGGACTCGATCTGCTTCCGAGATAAAAGTGGCTAAATCTCATTTATATTGATAAGATGAACTGAAAATCAATTGATAACTGTGCTGGTTAGCTAATGTATTCAACATATTTAATGATATTGTTTTACATCAAAATCGCATCTGTGTATACAATAGATTTAGGCATTTTTGCTTAAAAATAATATGTATATTTTGAAAATATTCAGGTGCACACAATTTCAAGGCATCGCTCTTATGTGGCATCAAAAAATATTTTATGTTAAAGGGATAGTTTGGGTTTTTTGATGTGAATCTGTATGGCATCCCCTTCAGCAGTGTCGTGCATTAAAGGGATATGCACGACACTGCTGCCAGGTCAAACTTGGGCATCTCCCCACAGTCCAGAGACTAAAATAAGTGGTGGAAAGCGTTTTTCTGCAGCTACTCCGCGTTAGACTGGAGTCTAATGTCGCCAGAGAAAGATTTCGGCCAAAAGGAATTAATTTGCTCGATGCTTTTCCCAATTACTTTCTGTGTAGTGTGCATTCATATCGAGTGCAAATAAATGTGCAAATCAACACGGAGAGCTTGACTTGGTCATTTTGGGTGGGAACTATTTTTCAGTGCGGAAAAAGACAGACGAAGCACACACCACACGCTGCGTAACAGGGGAACTCCCTTCCTGGTGCGTAACAGGGATTCCCCTGTCAGTGTGGTGTGTGCTTCGGCTGTCTTTTTCCGCACTGAAAAATAGTTCCCACCCAAAATGACCAAGGCAAGCTCTCCATGTTGATTTGCACATTTATTTGCACTCGATATGAATGCGCACTACACAGAAAGTAATTGGGAAACGCATCGAGCAAATTAATTCCTTTTGGCCGAAATCTTTCTCTGGAGTAGCTGCAGATACCGCGGCGGTCAGTGCTGACAGACCTGGACAATGGCTGGGTCACCAGAAAAACGCTTTCCACCACTTATTTTAGTCTCTGGACTGTGGGGAGATGCCCAAGTTTGACCTGGGGGTGGCATATCCCTTTAACACTGACTTATCCCTGACAGTGTCCTCTGAGCAGAGTTCTGCCCCGGTTCTGTTGCTGACAAAAGTAGGTCCGGCAAGTTAGCTGGGACAGTTAATAAAGTTTGTTTTTCTTCTCAAAACAATATTTGTCCAAAAAGTGATATATCTGCATCAGAAAACAGTTGCACAGGAAAAAGTCAGCAGTCTAAATCGCTTGGTGCTATTTTCTCTCGAGTCGTATCACTGCGCGCCTATTATTATTATTAGCCTGTTCACTTGTAAACATCGCCACTTACAATATATCACTTTTTGGACAAATATTGTTTTGAGAAGAAAAACAAGCTTTATTAACTGTCCCGGGTAACTTGCCGGACCTACTTTCGTCAGCTCCAGAACCGGGGCAGAACTCGGCTCACAGGACACTGTCAGGGGTAAGTCAGTGTTAATGCACGACACTACTGAAGGGGATGCCATACAGATTCACATTCTTTAAAAAAACGAACTATCCCTTTAAAACTTTATTCATATTAAAATGAATGTATTGGAATGTGCAGACAGGCTTTCAGATAGAACTGGATGCTTGTAGACACACATCCAATCCTACCATGTGCACGCACTCAATGTACCTTCTGATAAACTACCGTTTTTGCCTTATTTTGCATAAATTTCCTATTTTGACCCAATACTATATCTTAAAGGCAAAGTAACGTTATTTTACAATCTGAGCCTTCTTTCGGCAATAAAACAAGTAGTTTTACTCACCCATAGCATTTTTCTGTCAATTGGAGCAGTATCGCAGAACTTATGTTGAGCCGTTCTGTTCTAGTAATGATCCCGTATCTGTTAACATGGTGCTGTATCATTTGCTCGGGGCATTACTTTGCGGCACAGCCGGCGCCATGAGGGGGCGTTTGGGGGCGACGCCCCCTCACGTCATCAGTCCCGCCCCCTCAGGTGAGAGTTGTAAAAGAAAAAGGAAATTAAAATAAATACTGCAAAAATACTAGCCCACGCTATTCAGCAATATAAATGAGTTAAAACATAGATCAAATTATTTTTAAAACAAACGGATACGGCAATTGTTCAAAGCGATTTGATAGGCTGAGGGTTGCGCCGCGCACCGCACAACTTGCGCGGGATATGGTTCCTAGGCTTCATTGTAGTGGAAGTGGATTAAATGATGGATATACGAATGTGGATTAAACCTAGTAAGATTCCTCCAGAGGATCCGAGACCTTGTTCACCAGCACCACCCGACACAGCCTTACAGACTTCTTCAGCGGAGCATCCAACCGAAGGCTTCAACTTTTCTGAGGTAGGCTAGCTTCTAGTTCCTACACAGTATTTTATGTTAAGGTGTGGACTTTATAGTGAGAGAAAAGTTATGTGTTGTTATAAATATATGTGTGGTGGAGTGCTATGTGGCGTTAATTGGCGTTGCTCAGATCACTTGTTGGCTTGGTTTTGTGGTATGCAGGAGATCACGAGGGTCTACGTTCAAATAATAATAATTAAAAAAAAACTCTCATCACTTTTTACTCTTAGCCAGTCTCTTACAAAGGTGTAGTCTAAATACACGAGCGCGCCTGACCCATTACACACGCGAGCGAGGAGCGAACTTTGTTGTGGGATATGTGTGTGTACGTGTGTGTGCGACGCGACCCCGCCCCCTCTGACAAATTCATCGCCCCCCTATTATTTTATGTCTGGCGCCGGGCCTGCTTTGCGGTCTCCAAATAACACAAACTTTAGCACTTTTCAAATCATAGAAGCCCGATGTCTTAATGAAAAATTTCGTTTGAAGCAAAAGTGGCCTGTAATCCGAGATTTAGCCATAGTTTCGAGTAGATGAGGACGCCAGTGCGCATGCGCGGACTGCTCCGGGGACCCAAATAGGAAATGCAAAGCTGAAAACTATGGATAAACCTCGGATTACAGGCCACTTTTGCTTCAAACGAATTTTTTCATTAAGACATCGGACTTCTATAATTTGAAAAGTGCTAAAGTTTGTGTTATTTGGAGACCGCAAAGTAATGCCCCGAAAACAAATGCTAATGGTTACGCTACAACATAACTTTCTTCAAACACCTCCAAATGACACGAACGTGATATGGGTGAGTCAAACGACTTGTTTTATTACCGAAAGAAGGCTCAGATTGTAAAATAACGTTACTTTTCCTTTAACTATAAGCCAATCAGCACTTCTGACTTACTTTTTCTTTATTAGTGACCTAAACCAAGAAAAATTTCACTACTTTTGTTCCGGAAACATTTTGCTTGTAGACCAGCATATATTAATCTGTCTGCATCTCCAAAGCTCAAAATGCTCTGTTCCACCTTGTGATGTCATGAAGTATTAGTTTAAGTTAACAGCTCCTTTTACCTTTAGTTCAGTAGTGACTGGCAGTTCTAGGGTTGAAATTATCCAAATGTTTCTAGTGAAGGTGTGGATCACTTCCTGTATTACCACATGACATCACACGATGGAACAGTTTTCAGTTTGAGAGAACCACTCAGCCTAAATATGCAGAGTTTGTGTGTTTAACATGTGTGAATGAAACAAAATACAACTCCAGGTATGTTTTTGATGAGGAAACAACATTATGGACCCTTTAAGAGAAGTATATTTTCTTGTATCTGTAGTTTAACCTTTAGTCCTCTACAAACATGTTCTGAAACACATTGATTCTTGTATTCGTTTATCAGTTCATATCTCAGTCAAATATTAATACTTCTGGAATTGTTTACAATGTGCACTCTGACTAGAATTCTACATTATAAAGACAAAAGTATCTCTGACTTATAGTAATAGGTTATTAAAAAAACTCTTTTAGGTTGCCTGCCTGTGGTGACTCAGTGGGACTGTGATTAACCTTGACATCATTTATTATTTATACGGAGCATTTATTAATATTGATGGGTGAATAGATAGAAGACGTTCAAAAGCCCAGGTGCAAATGTGAAATGTGTGGTATTTTCCCCCGAGAGGATTAACTATAAGCACCTAGTTAGTCATAAGAGTCTCATTTTGTGTCTTTGTCCTCAAATCAGTTTCAGCTCCGCTTCAGCTTCCCACCTAAATTCTCTAGTCATGATTCAAAAGGCCAAGGGCATTTCTGAGACCACAAAATCTGATAAAAATGTGATATGTATTAACAGATGGCATTTAAAGGTTTTACATTATGCAAATTTGAATCTTTAAGACATGTTAGAATATTGTCATGCTCGAAACATGCCTGGAGTCGTGTTTTGTTTCATTTACACGTTTGACTAATCCTGCGTTATTAGTCCTTCTACATCTACAAAACTCAAAATGCTCTGTTCCACCTTCTGATTGTGATGCCGTAGTTTTTAAGAAAACAGAAACTTTTTTGTTACCTTTTATTCAGTAGAGACTGGCAATTCCAGGGCTGAAATTATACAAATGATTCATTCTAGTCAAGGTGTACGGTTCAAAAATATAGTTGAGTCAATATCAATATGAAGTGCAGTTTGGTGTCCCAATCAGAATAGCTCAGTTATCATGGAAATGCAGCAGAAAAAATAAACTTTGAGGACTTATTATAAGTGACCAAAGAGTGACCAAAGACTTGCATGTATACATATACATATATATAAGTGACAGGTTTGACACACACTGAGTCAGAATCTTTTCAGGGGAAAAATGGGTTCTTAGAAGCACAGTTGGATATAGCATTAATGCATAGACTGAAAAATGGCAAAGTAATGGGTGTTTTATACATAGAACAATTCCACTACTGCACACTGGTTTAATGGTCAAAATTTTAATACATTTACTCAAGAAACTATACATGCTGCTAAGTCTTTGTCAATGGACACAATTAAATAGAAGAAACTTTGGGAAAAACTTTGGGAAAAAAGGTTGAGAGCCACTGGTTTAAGCAGCATGCTGATAACATACTACAATTGCTATTACATACATTTAAAACAGTATGTGGTATACATAGAAAAAATATTTCAGCAGGCCTCATTTGATCAGGCAAGCCAAGTTTATCATGATTCCCACTTATATTGTTTAAGGGAACATTTTTGAATCTTTTTCTAGGTATGAGATCAATAGGAGCTGAGGTAGAAAACAGACATCAGGAACGTTGTGATGAAGACCCAGAAAGAAGAAGAAAGTATCTTGAGACGGAATGGGACTGGAAAGAAGAAGAGTGTCCATGAGCTCAGTGAAAGAGAGAAGAGGGCAAAAAGAAAGAAATGGAGAGAGGCAAAAAGATGAGCTAGAGCCAGAAACAGGGCCAGTGCTTTACTACAGGCAGAAACACCACCCAACTCCCCTGCAGCTCCCGAAACTCCTGAAAATCAGCGTGAGCCAGGGCCCTACAGGTTAGATCATTGGAAGAGACTTATTAGAAAGTTATGAATCATTTGAATGACAAATATCAACTGTTTGTGTCCTCATAAAATAACATAATGACAACTAACTTGCTATAATCTTTTTAAAAATCCGCACAAATATTTTGTGTTTCAGGCAACGGCGTCAAGGAGAAAGCAGTCGAAGGAGTTCCAAGAGGAAAAAAATTGGCATGCCCATTTTAATATTCCATCCATCCATTTTCTTCCGCTTTTTCCGTAGTTCGGGTCGCGGGGGCAACAGTCCAGACAGGTCTGCCGCCCAGATTACACACACACACGTGGAAGGTGAGGAGCACATTTTATATATATATATGTGTGCTCCTCACCTTCCACGGTGGTTGGTCTCTCACTCTCATCCAGCTCGGGTCCTCTACCAGAGGCCTGGGAGCTTGAGAGTTCTGCGCAGTATCTTTGCTGTTCCTAGTACTGCACTTTTCTGGACTGAGATGTCTGATGTTTTTCCTGGGATCTGTTGTAGCCACTCCTCCAGTTTGGGGGTTACAGCCCCGAGTGCTCCGATCACCACGGGCACCACTGATGCCTTCACCTTCCAGGCCTTCTCCAGCTCTTCCTTGAGCCCCTGGTATTTCTCTAGTTTCTCGTGTTCCTTTTTCCTGATGTTACCATCGCTTGATATTGCAATATCCACCACCACGGCTCTGTTCTGTTGCTTATCCACCACCACTATGTCTGGTTGGTTCGCCATCACCATTCTGTCAGTCTGTATCTGGAAGTCCCACAGGATCTTGGCTCGGTCATTCTCCGCAACCTTCGGAGGTGTTTCCCACCTTGACCTTGGGGTCTCCAGCCTGTACTCTGCACAGATGTTTCTGTACACTATGCCCGCCACTTGGTTGTGTCGCTCCATGTATGCTTTCCCTGCCAGCATCTTACACCCTGCAGTTATGTGCTGGACTGTCTCAGGAGCCTCTTTGCACAGCCTACACCTTGGGTCTTGTCTGGTGTGGTAGATCTGGGCCTCTATTGCTCGGGTGCTCAAGGGCTGCTCCTGTGCAGCCAGGATGAGGGCCTCTGTGCTGTCCTTCAGACCAGCCCTCTCCAGCCATTGGTAGGATTTCTTGATATCAGCCACTTCAGTTATATTTCGGTGGTATGCCCCATGTTTGCCCCAGGGGTTTGTCCTGCCATGATGGTCCCTCCAGCACCTCTTCCTCTGCACTCCACTGTCTGAGGCATTCCTTGAGAACATCATCTGTCGGGGCCTTGTCCTTGATGTACTTATGGATTTTGGATGTTTCATCCTGGACAGTGGTTCCCAGACTCACTAGTCCTCGGCCTCCTTCCTTCCGGCTCGTGTACAGTCTCACGGTGCTGGACTTGGGATGGAACCCTCCATGCATGGTCAGGAGCTTTCGTGTCTTAACGTCTGTGGTCTGTATCTCCTCCTTTGGCCAGCTTATGATTCCTGCTGGGTATCTGATCACTGGCAGGGCATAGCTGTTTATTGCCTGGGCCTTGTTCTTGCCATTGAGCTGACTTGCCTCACTCGTTGCAGGTATTTGGCTGTAGACGCTTTCCTTGTTGCCTCTTCAAGGTTGCCATTTGCTTGTGGGATACCAAGGTACTTGTAACTGTCCTCAATGTCTGTTATTGTTCCCTCTGGGAGTGAGACCCCCTCTGTGTGGACTACCTTCCCTCGCTTGGTCACCATCCTACTACATTTCTCAAGCCCGAATGACATTCCAATGTCTGTGCTGTAGATCCTGGTGGTGTGGATCAGTGAGTCGATGTCTCGCTCACTCTTAGCGTACAGCTTGATGTAGGGATGTCAACAATTAATCGATTAACGATTAATTGTCGATTAAGACGTTAGTCGAACAAAATGCATTAATTGTAATTAATCGCTAATCGCGTGGTCACGAAACAAGGCAACCGCGCTCGACCACGCTCGACTCACAGCCGACTGCAGGCGCCAACGGCACTGATCAGCAGCCCCGGGTGTACGCGCGAGGCGAGATCGAAGCGCGGCGCCCAGGAATGCGCCGCAACGTGCCGCTGCTGGTCCCGCGCGGCCGGCCTGCGGCTCGGGCCCCGAGCTTCGCGCGGCTGGCCCGCGGCTAGCCCGGGGCTCGGGCCCCAAGCTTCGCGCGGCTGGCCCGAGGCCCGAGCTTCGCGCGGCTGGCCCGTGGCCCAGGCCCCGAGTCCCGTGCGGCTGGCCCGCGGCCCGGGCCCTGAGCCACAAACCAGCCGCACGAAACCAGCAGCGGCACGCAGCGGCCCAATCCTGGTTCAGTCCAGGTCCAGACCCGGTCAAGTCCCGGTCAAGTCCCGGTCAAGTCCCGGTCCAGTCCCGGTCCAGTCCCGGTCCAGTCCCGGTCCAGTCCAGGTCCAGTCCAGGTCCAGACCTGGTCCAGACCTGGTTTAGTTCTGGTCTAGACCTGGTCCAGTCCACGTTTAGTCCTGGTCTAGTCTTTTAGCCAATCAGGACAGAACACAATGTTACACTATAAAAAAATGTTACACTATAAAAAAATTATAAAATTTAAAAAAAATCTGCGATAGAGCGAGGGATTACTGTATTTTGTTATTCAGCATCAATACATTTGTCTGCTTTTTACTAAGGAATAATTAATTGAGGAATATACAATATAATAATACTATGATATATTTATGACTCAGTGTTCTGTATACTATAGCTTATATTCTTAAAGATCCTATTGAAACACTCAAAATCAGGTGAAAAATGTCGCTTATCAGTTAATCGTTAATCGATCGATAAGGTCAATCAACTATCAATTAATGAATGAATCGATAATTTGCATCCCTAGCTTGATGTCATCCATGTAGAGGAGGTGACTGATGGTGGCCCCATTTCTGAGTCGGTATCCGTAGCCAGTGCTTTCAATGATTTGGCTAAGGGGGTTCAGACCTATGCAGAACAGCATTGGGGACAGTGCGTCTCCTTGGTATATGCCACATTTGATGGACACTTGCGCAAGTGGCTTGCCATTGGCTTCAAGGGTGGTTTTCCACAACCACATTGAGTTTGCAGTGAATGCCCTTAGTCTTATTGATATTGTACAGCTCCAAGCACTCAGTGATCCATGTGTGTGGCATTGAGTCATAGGCTTTCTTGTAATCAATCCAGGCAGTGCACAGGTTGGTCTGACGGGTTCTCAATCACGGGCGACTGTTCGGTCAACCAGGAGTTGGTGTTTGGCTCCCCTGGACTTTTTGCCGATGCCCTTCTGTGCTGCGCTCATGTATTGATCCATGTGCCCACTTATCTTAGCCGCCATGATGCCTGACATGAGCTTCCATATTGTGGAGAGACAGGTTATTGGCCGATAGTTGGATGGGACTGTACCCTTCGAGGGATCCTTCAGGATCAGGATCGTACACCCTTGGGTTAGCCATTCAGGGTGAGAGACCCATCCCTGAGCAGCTGGTTCATTTGTGCTGCCAGGCGCTCATGGAGAGCAGTGAGCTTCTTTAGCCAGTATGCGTGGATCATGTCAGGGCCCGGTGCTGTCCAACCTTTCATGCCTGAGACTCTTTCCTGAATGTCTGCCACTGTGATGGTGACTGGATCTTGTTCAGGGAGGTTGCTGTGGTCTTTCCTCAGAGCCACCAGCCACTGTGCATCGGTGTTATGTGATGCCTCCCTTTCCCATATGCCTTTCCAGTACCTTTCAGTCTCCAGCCTTGGTGGGTCTGCTCTGGTGTTATCCCCCTGCCATTGAGCGTACACTTTCGCAGGTTGTGTTGCGAACAACCGGTTTATTCGTCTGGCCTCGTTATCTCGAGTGTACCTCTTTAGGCGGCTGGCCAAGGCTTGTAGCCTTTGCTTGGCAGTTTCGAGTGCTTCAGGTATGGGCATCTGGCTGTACCTCTTGGGTACTTGCTTTTTCATTGCACCTTTCTGGGCCTCTGACAATTGGCTCACTTCTCTCCGATTTTAGCCTCTAACTGTCTTTTCCATGGTGGGTATCTCTCATGGCTCCCATGGTTGCTCTTATAGCCCAGCACCTCTAGGATCGCTGCTGCTGAAGTGTATATCAGCTCAATGGTTTCAGTGATGGTTGTGGTATGGATCGCTCTCAGTGATGCATTCACATGTTCTAGGAGACTTTCAGATGGTACTTCACTTAGCCTCTGTAACTGGCATCAGGGTTGCCTTGTGTTCATTCGGGCCATGATCTTATCTTTCAGGTCAGACGCTGCCTCGCTCAGCGTGATACTTATTGGGGCTTCGTACCCAATCTCTGGTTGGGGAGTTGGTGTTAGCTCCCCTCTGACCTGGCGTCCTGGCTCCCCCTTGCCATAGCATTTGTGTTGTACCTCGTCAATCTGTAGTTGTGATAGCAGTTGCAGTTTGTGGATGTTGGAACACTGAGCTACTAGTTGTTTGGCCATTAGCTTGGACTGTGGGTATCGTATTAACCATTCATCCCACATCCTGTTCATGTAACCCCTCTGCCTAGGGTTACTGGAGTGGTAGCATTCCAACAGAGCCTTGTTCTCGCATCTCGCCCATTTCTGCCTTGTTCCAGTAGCCCATTTTTCATCAAGGTATATATATATTTATATAATATATATATATATATTAGGGGTGGCACGGTTTACGAAAAACCGACGAACCATTCGGTGCGCACCTGACGGTTCCGGGCATGCGCAATGTATACTTGCCTCTGCCTTTCGCGAGAAAGATGAATGAGTGCGATAAATAAAGTTAGAGAGAAATGGCAAGTGAGAGTGGAGATAGCAGCAAGGACATAGAGGATGCACCAGTGTCATTTAAGTCCGGTGTCTGGGGAAAAGCGGAAAGTCACGGGACACCCCCCTCCCACGCTGCCGCTGAAATGTGCTCTAATCAGAGGCATTGAGGAAGCTAACAGGAGGAGAGAGCGTGAAAAGGTGGTAAGTGAGGCACTGACAGATGTTTTATAAAGTTTAACCTGCCCTGTGATACACGTAACACGTTACACGTGCTCACGCGCTCGCTCGCTGACGTGCGGTATCCGCAGCTCCAGACGGAGCGTGGCCCGCACACTGGTTTAATACGAGACACGTACTTTTGTTTCTGTTTCTTCAATATCTAGTGAAAGGGTTTTTTCAACAGCAGGTGACATAGTTACTGCCACCAGATCGGAGAGATGGTTCCAATAATGGGCTTAAAGTCATGTCAAATTCAGATTGTGTGATAATTACATTGTATTAAGATTTTATATTACATTAGATTATTATATAATCTTATAACCTTTTTAATGTTATATCTGTTATTGTGGATTATTAAGATAAATGGATATAAGGTGTATTTTGAAAGAAACCAATAAGAACCGCACAGAACCGAAAACCGTGACCCTTAAACCGCGATACGAACCGAACCGTGAATTTTGTGAACCGTGCCACACCTAATAAATATATATAGTCCACCTTGTCATGTCACTGTCAACCCTGTTATTTTCATGTTCATGTTTCAAGTAAATAAATAATTTATTTTCACAAGTTAGCAAACTCTTTGTGTGATTCCTTTATAAACACGTGAGGGCCAAATAGTATTGTTTGAAAGTTTGACTAGATATCTTTGTTGTTAGAATTTATTTAGAAAAAAAAGTGCTATTCTCGCTGATTTTATAGATAAACCAATATTTTACCGTAATTTCATTACTATCCAAATACTTTTCCCATGAACTAAAACACAGTGTTTAGAAAGGGACAAAATAGCTTTCTGAAAATATATATTTTATAATCTCTTTGTAACTGCAATGTGTTTATTCTTCTTTGAAATTGTCCATGACAGGGTTGACATATTTTCAGGTTTTTGTGTACTGTGTCTGCTTGCAATCAATTTATAAAAAGTGTGGGAGCTTGACCATTTCTAACAGCATAACATCTACTAATACAAAAAATGTGAAGTTAAATGGAAAATCTCAACTTTTTTGGGGCAGATTTGGGAAGTCTCAAAGGCACCTTATGGTGATATTGTCTCAGTTGGGCACTTCCATTATCACCACATGACATCATACGGTGAAACAGTTTTTTCTGTTTGAGAGAAGAGCTCAGCCTAAATATGCAGGATTTGTGTGTTAAACATGTGTGAATGGAACAAAACAAACACAACTCCAGGTATCCTTGTGATGAGAAAACATTATAACATAGATCAGAAAATATTGTAAGATGGGCCCTTTAATGAGTAATATCTGATTTATAATTTGAAGGAATCTGGTATCATAAAGGACAGACACAAAAATGAGACAAACTAAATTATATCTAAAGAAGCGGAGCAAGAAACAAATGTTTAAATCATTTCATATTGTCACATGAAGCTTTTATCACTTGTAGACTATTGAGTACTGTTACTTCAATAAAAATATGGGTCATTCCAGAATTGGAGGACATTTTACGTCCCACCCATCAAATATTAAATAATCCACATACAAAATACTAAAACATACAGTTTCTGAGTGAATTTACTTGTCCTGAGACCAAATTAAAAAAAAAAAACTAAGAGAAAAGAATGCTTGAAAATAATTTTTAAAATACCAAATAAGTCTGGAGTACCCCTCAAAATGCCATTTTCCTCTTGTCCCACCCCTCTAATGACCAAACTGAATCTCAAATAAAACAGTTTAAATTTAATTTAAAATATATTTTTTATATATATATATTATTTGTTTCATTGCCATCTCTTATAACTGTGGGAACATTTGTTTTAATAGTCATAATATTTCAAATAATAATTATTCATGGAACAAGTGTCCCACAACATGCACGCAACCCTGTTACCAGAACATTTTTAGCCTGGTAGAAGAAGAAGAAAGCAGAACCACATGATCCCCTGGACTTGACATCATTAAACAGTTTTCCAAAAGAATGGGTAGAGCAAAGGTTTATCTTCTCTTCTATTTTTCATATTTTTATAACATAGTTAGCCTTGATTGAATGTCTCACTCTACCTCATGCAACCCTGTTATGCAAATGATCAGAATAAGACAAAAAAAAATGTTTCTTTACTTATTTGCATAAATAAGTTTTTCCTCTTGATTAGCAATAACAGCTAAACAGCTAGCTTCTACTCCTGACATAAAGCTAACATTAGTGCGGATTTGCAACCCTGTTACCTGCAACCCTGTTTCTGTGATTAGAATAACAGGATTGCACTACATCAATGAATACATCATAAAAATTGTACCATTGATCCCTAAGCTGAGCTAATCAAACATTTGATAGTTTATTACCTAATATTCATAAATATGAAGTAGAAAATCAGAAAAATTGAGGTTTATTTTTCAAGAATTTTAAAGCCCAAATGTGGTCCACTTCTGGAATGACCCATATATTACTTGAGTAGGAGTAAAAGTATGCTTCTAGAAAAGTACTCTGAAAAGTACAATTTCTTTAAAAAGCAAATGTAACTGACACAATACACCTCTGGTCCTGTGGCTGCTCTATCTCTTGTTGTTTTCATGGATGTTTTGCACTCCTTCCCCTAACCTGTTCGTCTTAACCTTGTCATCCTTTCTTCTGTCTATATCTCTCTGTCAATCTTTCTTTCTCTTTATCTCTCTATCTTCTGTCTCCTCTGCAGAATGGAATGTTCTATACTAGTTTTGTAAGTACTTACCCTCTTTCACTCACTCACTGAATACAAAGGTTTTGTTTTGTTAAAGATAAGGACACAGCCTTTCAAGATAATATTCATGCATAGAGTTTTCAGGTGATACCTTCTATTTTGTTCTGGAGTGTTTTACATTGTGCATTGTACTTCATTCCCTGTGTTGGTGAATCTAACTGTAGGCGCTGCTCTGTCTGAGGCTCAGTTACTCAAGTTCAACGTTAATCCCTTATGGGGCTGCATGTCTGATAATTGTTTTATATTGCAATGACAACTGTAAAAATGTAATATACTTTTTTTGACACAATGAGTTCAGTCAAAGTTCACTTCCTGTGCAGACTTTTCATGTTTTCTTCTGGTGTCTGGGTGGGTTCTCTCAGGGCACTCTGGTTCTCCCCTCAACCCCTGGCAATACAAGTAAAATCCTCCAGCTAAAGTAGGTCTTACTAAGGCTGGTCCCATTTCTCTGTCTTGCCCCTTCGTCTTACCCCTACCCCTTGGTTTTGCGCGTTCATGTGAGGACAAGGGGTGTCCCGATTCTAATTTTGATCAAGGGATAGAGCCACGACCAAGGGCTGCATACCCCTTGAAGCTCTCGATCAGACTTGAAATGAAGGGGTACGCCTACAAGCTCAGGCAGGTTTTGGGATCAGGATGGCAGCATCATATCGACCAGCCAAGGAGTCTCATAAATGTATTTTCAGCAGTTATAATTATCGATTAATAGTTTAGCATGGTTTACAATTATGACGCTTATGTTCTACGTTACTTTTAGTGAACTGTTGTTGCGGTTTTAAGTGTAGTGATGTCTGTTTAGCCGACGTTATCGTTTTCATCGAACTTTCATGCATAAAGAAGCTAGTTTTTTTGTCGAGCTGAGGTACCCGATAATCCTTGACATTTATTTACGTTTGTTTACGTCAACTGTTGTCGCCTCTGTAGACGTAGCAGCCAGGTAGAGGCAAGGGATGATGACGCAAACGGTAATCGAGTGGGGTCCCATTTCTTAGGGGAACATTCGTACCCCGAGCCCTCTCAGCTCAGTATCGAGGGGCAAGTCAAAGACATAGATAAAGGGGGAGGGGGAGGGGAAGGGGTAAGGCAGTAATGGGACGCAGCCCAAGCCTAGTTCCCCACTGCTTCTGGTTGCCTTGCCAACATAAAACACAAAGGCCCATATTACACCATTTTCAGTTATAATGTGATTTCCTCATACCCGGAGCACATACCCGGAGCACATATCCGGAGTTGTGTTTTGTTTGATTCACACATGTTTAACACACAAACCCTGCATATTTCATCTCTCAAACAGAAAACACTTTGTTCCAACCTTGTGCTGTCATGTGGTTATGCTCCACTGTGTTTCTAAACTCCATACACTTTCACTAGAATAATTTCAACTAGACAATTTCAGGCCTAGATTTGCCAGTTTCTACTTAACAAAAGGTAAAAGGTAGCTGTTCGTTTGAAGACTACCACTACATGACATCAGAAGGTGGAAGAGAGCATTTTGAGATATTGAGATATGTTTTTGATTTTTATTTTGATTATAACATGGCAACCCAACTCTAGTGTAAGAAAAACAGTTCATTTGTTTTAGTCAGGTGGAGAACTTTGTGTTAATGGCATATATTTATACAGCTCTGGAAAAAAATAAGAGACAGCTGCAAATTTATCAGTTTAAAAATTTTTTTTTTTACTACTTATAGGTATGTGTTTGGGCAAAAGGAATATTTTTGTTTGAGTCTATAAACTACTGACATTTCCCCCAAATTCCAAATAAAAATATTGTCGTTTAGAGCATTTATTTGCAGAAAATGACAAATATGTCAAAATAACAGAAAAGATACATGTTTTCAGACCTCAAACAATGCAAAGAAACAAGATCAAATTCAATTTAAAACAACATAATACTAATGTTTACACTTAAGAAGAGTTCAGAAATCAATATTTGGTGCAATAAACCTTATTTTTAATCACAGCTTTCATGCGTCTTGGCATGCTCTCCACAAGTCTTTCACATTGCTCTTGGGTGACTTTATTCCACTCCTGGTGCAAGAACTGAAGTAGCTCAGCGTTGTGTTTGTGTTGGAATTCAACAAACGCTGGAATGGAATGGCTGTAATACATGTAGAGATGTTGATTTCAGAAAAAAAATGCAGTGGTCTCTTTATTTTTTTTCCAGAGCTATATATATATATTCATTCATTCATTCATTTTCTTGTCCCTTCTTGTCATCCCTTTTCTGGGTCGCGGGGGCAGCAGTCCAAGCAGTGTTCTGCTGCCCAGAACACAATGCACCAGCCCCCATGAATCCTTCCGCGGGTAGTGGGTCCACAGGAGGACGGCTCACGTCACCTATATATATATATATATATATATATATATATATATATATATATATATATATATATATATATATATAAGGGCTGTCAAACGATTAATTTTCTTGATTGCAACTAATCTCAGAAATTTCATAGTTAATCGATTAATCGTGATTTATTTTGCATGTTTAAAATTGATATCTTGCAGTAAGACCGTTCGAATCTAAAGTTAAACTCACAATGCAAAGTATTTCTCACCATTTTTTAATTTCAAAAAAGTGCAGAGAAAGGAAAAAGTAACAATGAACCAGTAATAGTGGCTAAGTTGGCTAAACTGAAGACAACAGAGTGTCCTTCCTTGCCAATGCTGACGACTCGATTGAAGCCCGCTCGAGCTGCCTACAGATGCGTAGAAGGAACAAAATACTAGCAAACTCAAAATAGCGCGTTTAACCGACAATGAGTTTAATTAATACAAACAAATGAGCTGCATATGGATGGCAGAATTGCAGAAAATGCTGGCAAACTCTGATCGCGATTAAAAAAATTGTTCGCGATCACAACTTACATTAATCTAATCGCGATTAACGCGTTAATATTCCCCCCCTAATATATATATATATATATATATATATATATATATATATATATATATATACAGTGCCGTGAAAAAGTATTTGCCCCCTTCCTGATTTCTGTGTTTTTTGCATATTTATCACTCAAAACATTGTCAGATCATCAAACCAATTTTAATATCACACAGAAACAACCCAAGGAAAGACAAAATTCAGTTTTTGAATGATGATTCCATTTATTAGTGCACAAAAAAAATCTAAACCTATCTGGCCCTATGTGAAAAAGTAATTGCCCCCCCTTGTTAAATCACAAACTAACTGTGACTAACCACAGTTTTGAGAAAACTTAGTTCAGTTCTACATGCCACACCCACACCTGATTGTCACCACCTGTGTTGAATCAAGAAATCACTTAAATAGTTCCTGTCAAACAAAGTGAAGTTGGCTACAACATCTCAAGAACAAACACATCATGCCACGATCCAAAGAAATTCAAGAACAAATGAGAAAAAAAGTGATAGAAGTCTATAATTCAGGAAAAGGTTACAAAGCCATTCCCAAAGCTCTGGGGCTCCAGCGAACCACTGTCAGAGCCATTATTCAAAAATGGAGGAAACTGGGAACAGTTGCAACCCTTCCCAGGAGTGGTCGACCAACTAAGATTACTCCAAGAGTGCGACGACGGCTCATTCAGGAAGTCACAAAAGAACCTAGACGCACATCGAAAGAACTACAGGCCTCGTTGGCCTCAGTTAAGGTCAGTGTTCATGACTCCACCATTAGAAAAACACTGGCCAAAAATGGCATCCATGGAAGAGTTCCCAGGAGAAAACCACTGCTTTCACAAAAGAACACAAAGGCTCGTCTCACCTTTGCCAAAAAGCACCTTGATGACCCTCAAGACTTTTGGAGAAACATTTTGTGGACCGATGAGTCTAAAATTGAACTTTTTGGAAGGTCTGCAGCCCGTTTCATCTGGCGTAAAAATGGCACAGCATTTGATAAAAAGAACATGGTGCCCACAGTAAAGCATGGTGGTGGCAGTGTGATGGTCTGGGCCTGCTTTGCTGCCTCAGGACCAGGACAACTTGCTGTGATTGACGGAAAAATGAATTCTGCTGTTTACCAGAAGATCCTGAAGGAGAATGTCCGGCCATCAGTTCGTGCCCTCAAACTCAAGCGCTCTTGGATCATGCAACAGGACAATGATCCAAAACACACCAGCAAGTCCACCTCTGAATGGCTCAAAGAAAACAAAATTAAGGTTTTGGAGTGGCCAAGTCAAAGTCCGGATTTAAATCCGATTGAGATGCTGTGGTGTGACCTTAAACGGGCAGTTCATACAAGAAAACCCTCCAATATGGCAGAATTGAAACAATTCTGCATAGAAGAGTGGGCCAAAATCCCTCCCCAGCGGTGTGAAAGACTCATCACCAATTATCGCAAACGTTTGGTTACAGTTATTGCTGTCAAAGGAGGCTCAACTGGCTATTAGATTAAGGGGGCAATTACTTTTTCACATAGGGCCAGATAGGTTTAGATTTTTTTTGTGCACTAATAAATGGAATCATCATTCAAAAACTGAATTTTGTCTTTCCTTGGGTTGTTTCTGTGTGATATTAAAATTGGTTTGATGATCTGACAATGTTTTGAGTGATAAATATGCAAAAAACACAGAAATCAGGAAGGGGGCAAATACTTTTTCACGGCACTGTATATTCTGTATCAATAATTGCTCCAGCCAATACTACAAGATCAATATAATGTACAACACTAATCCTCTAGATTTATTTCAGGAAGACATAAAGACTCTGTGACACTAATTACAACTGAATCAGAGTTAAAGTGTAATTTTTCACGGCAGGACAGAGCATGCTACAAAAGGCAACAAAAGGTTCTGCCAAAGCACAACATGGCTCAGGGGCCCGGACGCCCACACAGCATCTTGAGGCCACATGAGCCGCTAATCTGTCGACACGAGGAGGAGAAAGCCAGGCACATCCACTGCTCTGGAGCAAATACTGTGGAAAGTAACAAAGTAAACTCTAACTCTGATGGAGGGTCTGCTATCCCCCTGTTTTTGTGGAGTAGTTATTGTTTGTCTAGAATCACCCACAGTATGGGATTAAACTTATCTATTTCCACGGAGACAAGCCCGCAACGCCTCCAGACCAAGTTACAGGTCAGATCTGAACCAGAAAAGTTACAAAGGTGTGGGTAAGCTGGCCAATGTGGTCTTAAGTAGGAGGCAGACTCTGCAAATATTTCTTTTGTCCCATAGATGTATTCAAAATTTTCACCGTGATATGTGTGGAAACCAAATAATAATTACATATTTACAAAAAATAACTGTGCTCAAAATCAGGCATAAGCAAGAGAAATTAAAAAACTAAGAAAAACCCACGTGTACCTGGTGACACTGATGAGACTCCCTGAAAGGCTGAGCTGACCTGGGTTTATAGTTCCCCCACAGGAAGCTCCTCCCTCCAGGTGAGTCCACAATCTCATCAGGAGGGATATGAGGGAACTTCACTTTTGTCTAAAGTTACCCTATTGATTTACTTAAAGGGCCTAAGTCCCCCTTTAAATTAAAGTGCTTAACACTAAAACATCAAAATCAAATACAGTGGTCCCTCGCTATATCGCGGTTCACTTTTCGCGGACTTCCATTTTTTTAAATAGTGAATTAACATGCATTATGTTCTGCATCCTGATTGGCTAAGGGACTGTAGACCTTTGCCGATTTGTCTGTCATTCTCCTCCGTGTCTCCTGTACAGTACAGAATGCGTTCAGTTTGCCAGATTTATATAAATGTTCGATCGCAGTGTGACTCTGAAGTGCTGTATGTTTGCAAGTTTTCTCCCCGACAAAACGTTCTCAAATATAATCGAAGGTGGCATGTCTGTTTATAAGAATCTTCTCGCCCAAAAGAAAAAAGAGCACACTCGTAAAAAGACGCCTGAACCAAGGCAGAGCGGCGCCAGGACAAAGAGGCACAGTCAGAGGAACTGTGAAATACACGCGTCACTATTAATACATTTTTTGTTGAAAATCTACGAAAGTTTGAGTGTTTAAACGAGAAAGAAATGTGAGAAAACGTTAATGCCAGTCTGAGAAAAGTGTAGAATGTGTGTGGTGAGGCGTTCACAGCCTTAAAACATGTAGAATATAAAGCGGACTACTTCGCAGATTTCGCCTATTTCGGGTTCTTTTTAGAAGCGATAAACGAGGGACCACTGTATACAAAACCTAACAAACAAAAGGAACTGAAACCAATTCTCCCCCTCCACATGGTCTGGCCCAAAACCTCCCCCCAGAGGCTATAAATATGTCCGTCTCAGGTCCCGTCCCGTCTTTTGTCTCCAAACCAAGACCAGGTGGAGGAACAGGTGAGCAGGTACCGTATTTTCACGGCCATAAGGCGCACCTAAAAGTCTTAAATTTTCTCGAAAATGTATGCTGCGCCCTATGGTGCGGTGCGCCTTTTGTGTTGTTGTGAGACGCGGACGTAGTGTTTGACTGTCCTCTAGCCCAGTTGTTCTTCTCAGATACAGAAGACGAGGACTTTGATGGATTTGATGATTAATTAAATTGATAGAATGATTGTAAAAAATAATGTGAGCACTATGCTAAATACGGTACTTATTACGCACTCAAATAAAGCACAACCGAACTCATATTTGCTCCCGCTGCCTTTTTTAATAAAACACAATTCAAATCGCACTATTTTCTTAGGCCTATTAATAACACACATATGATTTTGTTCGTGTGGAAAGTTAATATGAAATGGTTAAATCCACCAACTAAACACATTCTGAACTTCAATACAGCATCAGCGCATAAGAAGAGCACGAGCCGTCAGCGCACGCAATGAAGTGCACGTGCGCTCTGAACCAGGACTAAATCAGGTCTAAACCAGGTCTGGACCACCCGCGCCCTATGGCCCGGTGCGCCTTTTGTATGTGTTAAATACCAAAAAGACACCCGTAACTGAAGCTGCGCCCTATAACACAGTGCGCCTTATGGCCGTGAAAATACGGTAAGTGAGATGTTTGACAAAATTTTATAAATTTAACCAAATAAAATAATTTAAAGTAACTTGAGTGTGTGGTGATTGACTCTGAACAGCGCAGTCGTTTCCATGGAAATCGGGGCGTGGACCAAGCGTGCGAAAATGCACGCTTCACACACTTAAAAGCCCCAGCATGCACAGCGCAGCAGGATATATGACTACAAAGACCGACTCGCCAGCGACATCCACATGTGACAGTTGCAACGTCACTATAAAATATACGTACTGAGACAGGTACATACTGGTTCACAACTATGCTACATGAAACTCTTCATAAACTACGCTAAACATGTGTGACTGTAGCGCAGACTGTGCGCAGGAGGGCTCAGGGAGTTGGTGTGTGTTTGCTCAGACACATTAAAAATTAGGGGGAACATTGGCCATGTCCCAATTCCAAGTATTACTAGTCGCAATAGAATAATATTTTTTTCTTTAGGGAACAAGGAGCAGACCACCCGGCTCATTGAGCTGAGGTGGGACTTGTTCCATTTCGCAGACGGCCATGCGAGAAACGTAGTGCACTAAGGACCGAGCGAGTATGCGCCGTCTGGACTGCAGACCGAGACCACACTCACAAGCGTGCAGTTGCTGGATTGGAAAACGGCTTATGTAACTTGTTTATGTAATCCATCACCTTCTTGTTTCTATGGATATGTCATTGCCCTGCTGAGAATGTTCCACAGTAACGTAAACAGCTTTACGTTACATTTATTAAATTACAGGTGGTTTTGTAGCTCACAAATACTTAGAAAAACAGGCATTCTGACTATGAGTGGGTGCGCCGCCTCTCCACAGATCTGACCTGTAACTTGGTCTGGTTTGGTCTCCATGAAGACAGACAGAGCAATAATATCTCCATAACATCTCCATGGAGAAAAGCATTCGATGGACCCTCCACCAGAAAAGTTATACAAACTAGTTCATAATTTTTTAACAATATTGTAGATTTAGAATAGTTTTGGGGTTTAAATCTGGATTGTTAATTATAGTGCATCTTCTATTTTTATTTAAGTATTTTTTATTTAAGTATTTTATTTAAAAATTGTTATTGTGACAGGCCTAACCAGCGTTGCCCCCTCTTTGCCCCTGTACTGTTGTAATCAAAGGACTGGAAAAGTTTTTGATCATGCGCTCGGCCCCTCTGTGTGGTTTGAGAGTTGGAATAATTGGTAGCGAAAACAGAAGGGCAAAAAGTCATCTGCATCAACACAAACTCAACCTGTGCCTTTGCTGTTCATTAGAAGAAGGGTTTTTTTTTTTTTTTTTTAGTTGTGACTGGGTTGAGTTCACTTTCTCTAGTCCAAAACATAAATGCCTTATTCGAAAAGTTCACAATTATTTATTCAAATCTAGTATGCATTGCAGCTTGTTCTCTCATCTAAATAAGGGACTGTCAGTATCTTAAAAATTACTTATTTTAGTATAAATATTCAAAGTAGATATTTAAATCTATCTAACCAGTTCCTATAACCATGCGTACGGCTCTTTATACTGAATTTACAATTTCCTCATTAGAAACATACCTGGAGTTTTGTTTTCTACAATCCTGCATATTTATATTTTAGAGTTCGCTCTTGTGATGTCATGTAGTAATACTTGCTCCACTGTGTTTTTAAACTTCATGCACCTTCACTGACCAGGCTGTCAGGAGGCTGAACTCACACCCGAACTCACACCCGAACTCCCACCTTACCCATCTCCCACCCCCCACCCCCCATATTGGCATAACCTGTATTCCATAAAAAGACCTATCACTCTAGACACTTTTAAAAAAAAAAAACTGCTGGTAAGGACTACTGTTGCACATTTACATTTACTACTGGATTTTACTCCTGTTGCACTGTTGTTTACTACTGTTATTGCACACTTACATTTACTACTGGAATTTTTAGTACTGTTGTTTACTCCTGTTATTGAATTTTACCCCCGTTGCACTGTTGTTTACTACTGTTATTGCACATTGACTACTGGAATTTTAGTACTGTTGTTTACTCCTGTTATTGCACTAGAATTACTACTGTTGCACATTTATTTTTATTTTATCTTAACTCCTATGCACATTCTACTGCACATGACCAAGTCACTGCTGTATCTTCCATTGCACATTTTTGATGCACACTGCACACTTTGGAAATCTGTATATAGTATAGGTTATTTGTTATTTATTATGTTGCACTGTTTTAAGATTTTAGATCGTAGACTTTAGTTTTAACTTTAGATCTCTGTCTTAGATAGTTTTTTGTTGTGTTTTGTCTTCATATTGTATTTTGTACACTGTCTTTTTGCACTACCTGGCCAGAGAGAAACAAAATTTCGATTCACTGTATGTTGAACACATATGGCAGAATTGACAATAAAGCTGACTTTGAACTTTGAACTTGAATCATTTGGATCATTTCATCCCTGGAATCTCTAACAGTTATAGGTCGCTATTCTATTAACTTAAACTATCATAACATGCCTCATTGATTAAAAAAAAAAAAAAAATAGTCTTGATTCATTCATTTTCTTCTGCTTTTACATTATCTGGGTCGCGGGGGCAGCAGTCCAAGCAGTGTTCTGCTGCCCAGAACACAATGCACCAGCCCCCATGAATCCTTCCACGGGTGGTGGGTCCACAGGAGGACGGCTCATGTCACAACAGGCCTTGATGTATCTTCTGCCATGGGGGCTACCAGTGTCCACAGACACTGGGGGCAAGGTGGGGTTAAGTGTCTTGCCCAAGGACACATCAGCGCTCATCTGTGGGAGCTGCGGTCAACCCGTCAAGAGCTGGATTCGAACCGCCAACCCCTGGATCACAAGACATATGCTCTACCAACTGAGCTACTGAGAGAGATTGAGGGAGAGATTGTGAGTGAGTGATTGAGCGAGCGAACCCACTTTGCGATTTAGTTTGTCAGTTTTCATACGGTTCGCTTTTTCCCAAATTCTGCAAGTGTGGTGTGGTGGTGTGTTGAAGTGCACTCACGCTCGCTCTATCACCGGTAATGATGGAAAATTCTTTTTGATAAAAGCTCCAAATCAGCGCGTTCTTGTTGATAGTCCCGTCTTTGTTCTTTTTATAAATAAACTTGCCGTTCAAATGCCCAAGCAGCGATTTGCTCTGTGCGTGCATTGAATTGCCGTTCATAATTAATTGCGGGAATTTTTATAACGCGTTAATTTGCAGTGTAATTAATTAATCTAATTAACGCGTTAAACTGACAGCCCTAGTTGATCCCTATGAGAGACGGCAGTTCTAAATTGATCCAGTTTAAAATTCTCATTAGATGTCCTAGACATTTTTAACACCCGGCTCACCCGCAGAGCGTCCAGCATTGTGGGTGACCCGAGCCACCCCTCACATAGCCTGTTCAGCCTCCTGCCCTCGGGGAGAAGGTACCGGAGTCTCCGGGCCCACTCCACCAGACTGTCAAACAGCTTCATCCACCAGGCTGTCAGGAGGCTGAACTCTCACCCGAACTCTCACCTTACCCGTCTCCCACCCCCCATATTGGCATAACCTGTATTCCATAAAAAGACATATCACTCTAGACACTTTAAAAAACTGCTGCTAAGGACGACTGTTGCACTGTTGCACATTTACATTTACTACTGGAATTATACTACTGTTGTTTACTCCTGTTATTGCACTAGAATTACTACTGTTGCACATTTATTTTATCTTAACTTCAATGCACATTCTATTGCACATTACCATTTCACTGCCGTATCTTCCATTGCACATTTTTGATGCACACTGCACACTTTGGACATCTGTATATAGGTATGGTATTTATTTATTATGTTGCACTGCTTTAAGATTTTAGATCTTAGACTTAAGTTTAACTTTAGATCTCTGTCAGGGAGAAACGAAATTTCGATTCACTGTATGTTGAACACATATGGCAGAATTGACAATAAAGCTGACTTTGATCTTTGATCTTTTGATCTATTGGACGCCAGTTAAGATGCACAGGGCTTATCAGCTCAAATCGCTGTTGGAGATGCAATACAGAGTGACAGTATCATTCATATGTTCTTCTCATGCTCTAAAATTAATACCTATAGGAAGAAAATTATAACAAAAATGAGTAAAGTTATAGGAGTGAAAATTTACGCTAATCCAACCCTATGCATCTTAAACCAAGTCGATTTAAAAGAAAACTATAGTTATAACAAGGCAACATGGGTAAAAGCGGCCTTTACTACAGCAAAGAGAGTGATCCTTAAGTACTGGAAGACCCCCGAGATAAAAGGGGCACACGGGGTTTAAAAAAAAAATAATAATAAAATAAAATAGGCACTGAGACAGTTTTGTTGTAATAAACATTGAATTGAATACTGTTTTTTTTTTTTTTTACACTAAAATGTAATAATGAAATGATAGACTGTTTATCCATTTTTTATCCAATTAACAACAAAAAACAATAACATGTTTTTTGTTGTTAATTGAAATCCAAAAGAACGAATGGCACACGGACCAATGTAATTGCATTTAATTTATTTCTGTAAATCAGACACATAATGCACATTTAATGTCTCTGTATTGTCTCTTGAAATAAAGACTAAAAAAAGAAAAAGAAAAAGGAAACTACCATGACATGACAAGGTGGAACAGAGCATTTTGAGCTTTGGAGATGTAGACAGACTCATAATAAAGTGTCACTCAAACGTGTGAATGAAACAAAACACAACTCCGACTATGTTTTTGAGGAGGCATCAGCATTACAACATGGCTAAAAGCTCAAAAGAATACATTTTGTGTAATATAGGACCTTTAAAACTGCATTCATTTTTAAAAATAAAAGATGGTTACCCCACAGTGATATTTTTAAACATATCCGTTGTAGAATTATGTGTGTGTCTGGGTGTTTGTGTACCTGAAAAAGGCGTGTGAAGATGTCAAACTCAAACACAGAGATGTAGTCATTACAGGTGAGGTCGATGGTGGACTTGAGGGCCATGGCCTCCAGACCAGAGCTGATGGGGTGCACCTCATGAAGGCACTGTCGGAACACTTTCCATGGTACGATTGTCCTGGAAAAACAACAGACATTTTTACTTTGGTAATATTTTACTTGTTTTCGATAATAATCATTTCTTAATAATAAATTCTCTGACCTACAGTATGTTATATACATGTATAAAAGTATACAGCTCTGGAAAAAAATAGGAGACCACTGCAAAATTTCTGCAGTTTTTCTGATTTTACTGCTTATAGGTATGTGTTTGGGCAAAAGGAACATTTTTGTAGTCTATAAACTACTGACAACATTTCCCCCAAATTCCAAATAAAAATATTATCGTTTAGAGCATTTATTTGCAGAAAATGACAAATGGTCAAAATAACAAAAAAGATACATGTTTTCAGACTTCAAACAATGCAAAGAAACAAGATGAAATTCTTTTTAAAACTACATAATACTAATGTTTACACTTAAGAAGAGTTCAGAAATCAATATTTGGTGCAATAACCCTTATTTTTAATCACAGCTTGGCATGCTCTCCACAAGTCTTTCACATTGTTCTTGGTTGACTTTATTCCACTCCTGGTGCAAGAACTGAAGTAGCTCAGCTTTGCGTTTGTGTTGGAATTCAACAGACGCTGGAATGGAATGGCTGTAATACATGTAGAGATGCTGATTTCAGAAAAAAAATGCAGTGGTCTCTTATTTTTTTACAGAACTGTAGTATAGTTTCCTCATCAAAAAGATACCTGTAGTTATGTTTTGTTTCATTCACACATGTTTAACACACAAACCATCAATATTTCTGCTGAGTTTTTCTGTCAAACTGAAATTCTGTTCATTCTGTTCCACCTTGTGATGTCACGTAGTAATGTTTTTTTTAAACTCCATACACCTTCACTAGAATCATTTGGATGATTTCCAGTCTCTACTGAACCAAAGGTAAAAGAAAGCTGTTAAACCTGCTTGAAAACTACTGCTACATGACATCACAAGGTGGAACAGAGCATTTTGAGAGTTGAAGGTTTAGACAGGGTTACTCAAACAGGTGTGAATGAAACAAAACACAAATCCAAGCATGTTTTTGGTAACAACATTCTAAAATGGCTGAAAGCTCAAGTGAGTCAATTTGGAGATGAGCAGGTGGCATGAGCAGGCCATGCTATAGGTCAGAACTTAATGCCATACTGTGAGAAATTTCAGGAAAAGTGAGAATACAGTGGTACCTCACCTTACGAAAGACCCAACAAACAAAAATTTCAAGTTACGAAACGCCTTCACGTTAAATTTTCGTCTCTAGATACGAAAGAAAATTCAAGTTACGAAACGCGAAATCTCAAAAATTCAATTAATGCGCGCTCAGATGCGCGCTCAGATGCGCGTTCAGATGCACGCCCCGAAAGGTAGGACAACTTTGTATTTTGCAATTGTTCTACATGTTTTAGGGCTGTAAATGCCTCACCACACACATTCTACGCTTTTCTCAGACTGGAGTTGGGCTTTTCTCGCATTTCTCTCTTGTTTAAACACTCAAACTTTCATAGATTTTCAACAAAATGTATTAATAGTGAAGCGTGGGGGGAGACGACTCCGGAAGCAGCGCGGAGACAGGAGCACCGCCCGCGAGGAGCACCGTGCGCGACGCACGAGGTGCACCGAGGAGCACCGTGCGCGAGGAGCACCTGGCGCGAGGAGCACCGCGCGCACCGAGGAGCACCGCGCGCACCGAGGAGCACCGTGCGCGAGGAGCACCTGGCGGAGGAGCACGCACCCCTGGTCCTAGTCTGCACGACCGGCACCGGGTCTGCGAGCAAGAGAGAACCGCGGCGCCCGGAACGCGTCCTCTGGAGCCCGAGCCTACAAACCAGCCGCACGGCCCTGGTCCAGACCTGGTTTAGTCCAGGTCCAGTCCAGGTCTAGACCTGGTTTCGTTCTGGTTCAGACCTGGTTTATTCCACGTTTAGTCATGGCTCTACAGTCTCTTAGCCAATCAGGAAGCAGAACACAATGTTACACTATAAAAAAAAATGTTACACTATAAAAAAAAACCTTGGAACGGATCAGGCCTTTTCCATTGAAATAGCTACTCAACTTACGAAAAATTCACGTTACGAAACCACTTCTGGAATGAATTAATTTTGTAAGGTGAGGTACCACTGTAGTTTCATGCTCCTACTGTGAACCTGCATGAAACTCAAGTCAACTTTATGGATACTCTACAGAGACAATAAAGTGTACCTTGAAGTTCAGTTTCAGGTTTTGTACAGACACGTTGCAGCATTAAACTGTCATATTAAATGTGTCTTTTCTTTGAATAACCTCATGTGAAACAAACACAAGTCAAAATTCTGCATTATATTTTATGTCAAAGGTCATGGCCAGAGATGATGTGCTGCATGTAGACACCACCTCACTCTATTGTGCCTCACTTCCTGTCACAGTTCCCTTTAAAAACAGCAACAAAAACAAGCAAGGTTTACCCAGTAACTCCAGGACAGACTTTACCACCACTACTGTATGATAAAAGGAGAAGTTCAATTTGTCAACTGGACAAGTTTGTTTGGTTGAAAACGTTTCGCCGCTCATCCGAGAGGCTTCGTCAGCTCTGGTTATTGTGCTGGTTAGACACTGCTTATATCTAGCTGCCAGGAGGCGCTCCATACACTGAAAAAGCTCTGAAAACGATCCCCACTAATCTGTCCCTTTGTTTTTCAAATTACTCTGGCGACTAGTTTCGCCTCCCTATTCAACGTCTAACCACCCTCTCCACCCCTCTGCCCTGGATCGTGTGCCCTAATGTTTCTTTGTCTGTTTTGACTTGGTTTAAGAATCGAATTATAAATGGGAGACAAGTTATGTCTAACTCCCCCATTTCTGTTTAACGACGGATTCTCTTTTTTGACAAAAATAGCCTCTTTAACCCCCCTCTCAAACCAGTTATTTTCCCTGGCTTAGATCTGAACCTCACTGTCCTCAAAAGAATGGCCCATGGCTTCTAAGTGAGGGGGGCGAAACTAGTCGCCAGAGTAATTTGAAAAACAAAGGGACAGATTAGTGGGGATCGTTTTCAGAGCTTTTTCAGTGTAGGGAGCGCCTCCCGGCAGCTAGATATAAGCAGTGTCTAACCAGCACAATAACCAGAGCTGACGAAGCCTCTCGGATGAGCGGCGAAACGTTTTCAACCAAACAAACTTGTCCAGTTGACAAATTGAACTTCTCCTTTTATCATGGATTCTACCTGGACGACTGAGGGACTTTTCACGCACCACTACTGTATGTTTAGATAGGTCTATAACAGGACTATTCCAGGTCTAATCTAGGGCTACACCAGGTCTATAACAGAACTATTTCAGGTCTAATCTAGGGCTAAACCAGATATATAACAGGACTATTCCAGGTCTAATCTAGGGCTAAACCAGGTCTATAACAGGACTATTCCAGGTCTAATCTAGGGCTAAAACAGGTCTATAACAGGACTATTCCAGGTCTAATCTAGGGCTAAAACAGGTCTATAACAGGACTATTCCAGGTCTAATCTAGGGCTAAAACAGGTCTATAACAGGACTATTCCAGGTCTAATCTAGGGCTACACCAGGTCTATAACAGAAATATTTCAGGTCAAATCTAGGGCTACACCAGGTCTATAACAGGACTATTCCAGGTCTATAACAGGACTATTCCAGGTCTAATCTAGGGCTACACCAGGTCTATAACAGAACTATTTCAGGTCTAATCTAGGGCTAAACCAGATATATAACAGGACTATTCCAGGTCTAATCTAGGGCTAAACCAGGTCTATAACAGGACTATTCCAGGTCTAATCTAGGGCTACACCAGGTCTATAACAGAAATATTTCAGGTCAAATCTAGGGCTACACCAGGTCTATAACAGGACTATTCCAGGTCTATAACAGGACTATTCCAGGTCTAATCTAGGGTTACACCAGGTCTATAACAGGACTAAACCAGGTCTATAACAGGACTATTACAGGTCTAATCTAGGGCTAAACCAGGTCTATAACAGGACTATTCCAGGTCTATAACAGGACTATTCCAGGTCTAATCTAGGGTTACACCAGGTCTATAACAGGACTAAACCAGGTCTATAACGGGACTATTACAGGTCTAATCTAGGGCTAAACCAGGTCTATAACAGGACTATTCCAGGTCTAATCTAGGGCTAAAACAGGTCTATAACAGGACTATTTCTGGTCTAATATAGGGCTAAACCAGGCCTCAAAGTGGACTGTGGACTATTTCCACTGTACCCTGCAAAAAGCAATATCTAGGTACGTTAAAATGACTTAAATTAAGAACGTTTTCAGTAGATTCAACTTGACAAGTAAAATTATGTACCGATGAAACAGGTAAAAATTAACTTAACTAGTCATGATTAGTCAATAGATAGTCATAGCCCTAAACTAATAAAAAAGTGTATTTTAAGATACCAAAATGCAAACTAATCCCAGTCTCTTAAACACTACAGGTAAAAATGTCATTACTTGGCTTCTGTACTGACACGATGACAAAATGCGGAGAGCAGAAACAGGAAGTGGTCTTGTGAGTGGTGTAAAAGGCCTAAAGAGCACAGGCCTGTTCTGAAATGAGGAGTGGCAGGTCCATTAGTGGGACATTTCCACTGGTGTTTCCTCATTGAGAGCAGAGCTGTATATGAGGCCAGAGATTTCATTTTACCTCCGAGGCGCTCTCTCCCTCTCTTCTCTCATCCCAGATCATAACATTCAGAACTTTACGCTCCGTGATTCAGCACAAAAAACAGAACGGCGTAAACCATCAGTCGCCTGTTGTTCTGCAGTAGGACTGTCAAAAGTATCGAAAACCAGATACTCATTTGAGCAGGTATCAATACTAAAAACGCCACAGTCACAGAACAGAAAAGGACATTTCCTGAATTGCCTTAAAATTATCACACAGATAATCAAAACCAAACTCAAAACTCATCTGTTCAGACTGGCCTTCTCACTCCAACCATAACTGCACTGTCCTTTTAAATGTTTTAAATGTTTTACGTTTTTTAAAAGTTTTACTGCTTAAATGTTTAACTGTTTGTTTTTAACTGTTTGTATTTAACTATGTATATTATACTTGTTATAAGGCGACCTTGAGTGTCCAGAAAGGCGTCTAATAAATAAAATGTATTATTATTATATTATTATATGAGACCACATGGAAATGTCAAAGCAAAAACTATGACTTTATGGCGTTCAAAATCAATTTGTTTTTGCCTAAAGAAGGGATCTATATTACACTGTTTTCTGATCTGTGTTATAATGTTATGGTCACATCTTTATATAGCGCTTTTCCACCTTCAAGGCACCCAAAGCGCTTTACAACAAGGAACCACTCACCCATTCACACACACATTCACACACCGGTGTACGCAGACACTGGGGGCGAGGTGGGTTAAGTGTCTTGCCCAAGGACACAAAGGCAGCACTCATCTGTGGGAGCTGGAATCGTACCGCCAACCTGTGGGTCAGTGGATCTGACCGCTCAACCACTGATGTTTTTTATGTCAAGAGCGCGATTCAAACAACCTATGGATCAGTGGAGAAACGCTCTACCAACTGAGCCACTGCCGCCCCGATTATGTTTCCTCACCAAAAACATACCTGCTGTGTTTTGTTCCATTCATGTTAAACACACACACCCTGCATGTGTTCTTCTCTCAAGCTGAAAACACTCTGTTTCACCTTGTGATGTCATGTAGCAATACAGGAAGTGCTCCATTGTGTTTTTAAACATCTTCACTAGAATCATCTGTATAATTTCAGTTCTTCAATTGTCCGTCTCTGTTGTACTAAAAAAGGTAAAAGTAGCTGTTAACTTGAAAAGTACCACTAAATGACATCACAAGGTGGAACAGAGCATTTTGAGATTTAGACAAGGTTACTCAAACATGCGTGAATGAAATAAAACAACCCCAGGTGCTTCTGCGGAGGGAACAACATTCTAACATGGCTTAAAGGGATATGCCACCCCCAGGTCAAACTTGGGCATCTCCCCACAGTCCAGAGACTAAAATAAGTGGTGGAAAGCATTTTTCTGGTGACCCAGCCATTGTCCAGGTCTGTCAGCACTGACCGCCGCGGTATCTGCAGCTACTCCGCGTTAGACTGGAGTCTAACGGCGCCAGAGAAAGATTTCAGCCAAAAGGAATTAATTTGCTCGATGCTTTTCCCAATTACTTTCTGTGTAGTGCGCATTCATATCAAGTGCAAATAAATGTACAAATCAACACGGAGAGCTTGACTTGGTCATTTTGGGTGCACACACCACGCTGCGCAACAGGGGAACTCCCTTCCTGGTGCGTAACAGGGATTCCCCTGGCAGCGTGGTGTGTGCTTCGGCTTTCTTTTTCCACACTAAAAAATAGTTCCCACCCAAAATGACCAAGTCAAGCTCTCCGTGTTGATTTGCACATTTATTTGCACTCGATATGAATGCGCACTACACAGAAAGTAATTGGGAAAAGCATCGAGCAAATTAATTCCTTTTGGCCGAAATCTTTCTCTGGCGACGTTAGACTCCAGTCTAGCGCGGAGTAGCTGCAGATACCGCGGCGGTCAGTGCTGACAGACCTGGACAATGGCTGGGTCACCAGAAAAACGCTTTCCACCACTTATTTTAGTCTCTGGACTGTGGGGAGATGCCCAAGTTTGACCTGGGGGTGGCATATCCCTTTAAAGCTCACAAGAGTCAGTTTTGCATATCACTGAGGTATCAGAATCAGTATCGGTATCAAGCCTATTCCTTACTATCAAAGTCAAAAGTTTGAAATGTTAGTGTTACGACAACACTAGATTCAGCACAAAAGATGTGCATACACCATCATTTGCCTACAGTAAAATATGAAAGCTCCCCTGAAGAACATGAACTATTTTTGCAAACTGTTATGGCGCCCAATGCTCCGAACAAGCCGCCCTAGTAACGCTGAAGGACAAAAGTGAGGACATTTTTCAACAGGCTGTAAAACTATTGCATAGGGAGACACTGTTACAAAAGTGCTAGTTTTAAAGTTTTACTAGTTTGAAATGGGACTTTACATTCATTATGGCACAATCGTTAAAGGGCCCATATTCAGGCCCAGATCTCAACTGAACAAAAGGTAAAAGATAAAAGATAGCTGTTAACTACAACTACATGACATCACGAGGTGGAACTGAGCATTATGAGCTTTGGAGATGACTAATAATACTTATTCAAACATGCGAATGAAACAAAACACAACTCCAGGTATGTTTCTGAGGAAGTAACAACCCTCTAGCAGTCAGTCTAATATCAGACTTTTAATGGAAAAACCTTACGTAAAACGGTGATTTGACCAATTTGAACAAATCTTGGGACGCACAGATACTGGTATTGTATAAATCGACACTGATCCAGGAATATTTGCTGGATCAGGTATTGATCGTTATGATATGATGTTTAACTGGATGTAATAAGCCTATTTACTGACTAATGTAGGCCCAGAATGTCTCATAATGTTTGAACTGTTGTTTCATACAAAAGATTCCTAAATAACAGTTATATAACAAAATTGGATACACTTTGTAATAAGTGTTTTGAGCAATAAAGAGTGCCCTTTTCAGTCCCGGCACTGATATCAGTTAATTTTGGATAAAATGACAACATCGGTATTAGGGCCTGTTTACACGAGAACGCTTACGGGTAAAAACGACAAAATATTTTATCGGAAGTGCCTTTTGTTTAGACGGCGACGGCATTTTGGGCGCTTAAAAACGCAAAAAACTGCAACCGCCCTCCAAAGTGGAAACCTTGAATATGCCGCGCCGTAGCGTTTTCGTCTACACTGCCCAAGACGCAAAACTCTGATCAAATTTGCTGACGTTGTGTACGCGTTTACGTCACATCGGTCCATATATCAGTGTACTTTGTTTGGCAGGACTCCTTCGTTGCTTTGTAGTCTAACGTGGTCTGAAGCAATAGTTGAACTTCTTCGTCTGACCAAATGATTTTTTTTTTTGCTACCGGTAGCCATGTTTTGTTTTGCTTTTCGCGGCGCAGATGAGAAGAAGGAAGATTCTACGCATGCGCGCGGACATAGTGATAATGTATCACAGCACCACCTAGTCGCCTGGCATGCATACCCAATCGAACGCCACACACTTTTACGTCACCGTATGCACGCAGATTTCCTCCCGAAAACGCTCGTCTAAATGCGGAATAAAAAGTGAAGACACCACTTTTGCGTCTTCTGTTCAGACCTTCATCATATAAACGTAGCCTTAAAAAGTTGGATCGGTGCATCACTAAAAACATCTTATATTCCTTATTATCTTGGTATCTTACTATGTGAATAATTTAATGACAAATTCAGCACTGTCATTGTGAAAAAGAAATATATCTCTGGATAATAATTAATCTTCTAATTTCGTGAAAAGCAGCCCTTTTTAGATCTTTTGGTGAATGGTAAATGGTGAAGGGAAACAACTATAACATGACTTGTTATAGTTGTTTCCCTTCACCATTTACGCTCTCAAAGTTGTATATGGAGTGATTTGTGTACGTTTGAGCGATCACTTATTTTCAAAACACCATATTGCCGATCTCCTGTTGCAAACTTGTTTCTGTTTCGATGAATAGTCCAATTTAAAATGTGCATATCATAACATAATGACCCACGGGTGTCATAGATTGTTACTACAAAGCAGACACAAGCATAATAAGTCTATCTTACAGCATATATCTCCAACATGTCACCATTTTCAGACAATTTTAGACAATTCCCCATGCGGTAGTTCACATATACTGCGCAGTAGCAATGATCTCTGACAGTGAGCGTGGAATTTCTGAGTCTATTTGCCTAATTAAGAGTGAGCAGAGGAGAGATAATGATTCAAACTACAGCGAGAGAGTCGTAAAGCACAGCTGGGATGCACACGAACAATGTGAACTGTGGACAGATTGTTTACACAGAGAGATGATAATGGCAGACAGAAGAGGACACGAGCTCGTGGCATAACCCCGAGAAGACTCCACTGGTGTGTAATAAGACAGAAAAAACACAGGGATGGAGGGAAGGAGGGAGGGAGGTGTATGGGACGGCAAGATAGAGACAAAGAAGAAGAGAGGGGGAGAGGGAGGAGGGATGAACAAAGGCGACGGAGAAGAAAGAAGGAGAAAGAAATGGAGAAAAATTGGCAGAGAAGAGAAAGCGGGGATACGAGGAAGATGGGGACAAAAAGTGGACAAATGAGAGAAAGAGAGACAGGAAGAGAGAGGGAAAGAGAGATGGAAAGAGAGAGAGAGGAGAAGAGAATGGAAGGAGACAGAGAGACAGAAAGAGGGAGAGAAAGTGGAGGAAGGGAAGAGGGGGTGGGAGAGAGAGGAGGAGGAGACAGGAAAAGAGGAAGAGAAAGAAGGTGAAAGAGAAAAGAAAACAGACCGAGAGAATACAGGGGAGAGAGAGAGACAGAAACAGAGACAGAGAGAGACAGAGAGAGAGAAAGAGAGGGAGAAAGAGAGAGGCAGGGAGAGAGAGAGAAAGAGACAGAGAGAGACAGGGAGAGAGAGAGAAAAATAGAGGCAGGGAGAGAGAGTGAGAGAGACAGAAAGAGAGACAGAGAGAGAGAAAGAGAGGGAGAAAGAGAGAGACAGAGAAAGAGAGATAGACAGAGAGAGAGAGAGGGGGAGAAAGAAAGAGAGAGAAAGAGAAACAGAGAGAGAGAGCCAAAGAGAGAGAGAGAGAAGGAGAAGGAGGGAGAAAGAGAGACAGAAAGAGAGAGAAAGAGAGAGAGAGAAGGAGAGACAGAGAGAGACAGAGAGAAAGAGAGAGAAAGCGAGAAAGAGAGAAAGAAAGAGAGAAAGAGAAACAGAGAGATAGACAGAGAAAGAGAGAGAGAGAAAGAGAGAGAGAGAGAGAGAAAGAGACAGACAGAGAAGGAGAAACAGAGAGAGACAGAGAAAGAGAGAGAGACAGAGAAAGAGAGAGAGAGGAAAGGTGGAGAGAACAGACAGGAAAAATGAGGCAGGATAATGAGGAAGTGTCCAGCACAGCTCCCTGACCCCAGAGTCCAGCAGGAGCTTCACAGCTTCATTTCACACAGCTCATAATTATAAAGTCTCCCTGAAAGCAACGCCAGAGTGAACGGCACTAGCTGGACGCACAAAAGAAGTCATATTAACCCTGGTTTGACCACAGACACGCAGTACAGGCACAACGAAAGAACAATAACTCATTTTGAATTGTGATATTAAAGGTGCATTGCGCAACTTTTCTGGTGGAGGGGCCATCAAATACTTAAAGGTACACAGTGTACCTTTAAAATAGAAAATATCTGCAGGTTCGAAATAACATGGCAGCCATTTTTGAAATACATAGACACATACAAAATGGGCACCTATTAGCATGGTTGTGTTGTTTTTTTCTTTTTTGTCATTACATATTATTTTCCAGAGCTGCATGGGACTTTAAGAAAAAAAATAAAATAATTGATTGATTATTTATTCCATTATATTACCCAGCCCTAATCAGTTACAAAGCCTGCTTCCTGGCCTTATGTATAACCCCATCAGGAGAGTGAGCTGCAGAGCACAGACTTTCCCTCCTTATAAATGAAGCTCCAGCCAAGGTCACTCTGCGTCACTGAGTCCCAGCGTCCCAGATCCAGCCCCGTCAGCCTGACTATGAGCTCACTCCATTACCTGGGTCACATGACCACTCTGCCATCAGTGCTGTGTTAAATATCACTGTGGAACACTTCCTCTGCTCTGACCTCAACAAAGACTATACAGCAAAAAAATAAAAATAATAATAATAATAATAAGAGACCACTGCAAAATGATCAGTTTGGGAAAAAGAAGCAGCTTTGTTTGAGTCTATAAACTACTGACAACATTTCCCCCAAATTCCAAATAAAAATATTATCGTTTAGAGAATTTATTTTCAGAAAATGACAAATGGTCAAAATAACAAAAAAGATACATGTTTTCAGACCTCAAACAATGCAAAGAAACAAGATCAAATTCTTTTTAAAACTACATAATACTAATGTTTACGCTTAAGAAGAGTTCAGAAATCACTATTTGGTGCAATAACCCTTATTTTTAATCACAGCTTTCATGCGTCTTGGCATGCTCTCCACAAGTCTTTCACATTGTTCTTGGGTGACTTTATTCCACTCCTGGTGCAAGAACTGAAGTAGCTCAGCTTTGTGTTTGTGTTGGAATTCAACAGACGCTGGAATGGAATGGCTGTAATACATGTAGAGATGCTGATTTCAGAAAAAAAGGCAGTGGTCTCTTATTTTTTTTTCAGAGCTGTATTGTGCAAAATTGACTCTTGTGAGCTTTAAAGGGATAGTTCGGGTTTTTTGATGTGAATCTGTATGCCATCCCCTTCAGCAATGTCGTGCATTAACACTGGCTTACCCCTGACAGTGTCCTCTGAGCCGAGTTCTGCCCCGGTTCTGGAGCAGACAAAAGTAGGTCCGGCAAGTTAGCTGGGGACAGTTAATAAAGCTTGTTTTTCTTCTCAAAACAATATTTGTTGTCCAAAAAGTGATATATTTGCATCAGAAAACAGTTGCACAGGAAAAAGTCAGCAGTCTAAATCTCTTGGTGCTATTTTCTCTCAAGTCGTATCACTGCGCGCCTATTATTATTATTAGCCTGTTCACTTGTAAGTGGCGATGTTTACAAGTGAACAGCTAACTTGCTGGACCTACTTTCGTCAGCTCCAGAACCGGGGCAGAACTCGGCTCAGAGGGCACTGTCAGGGGTAAGTCAGTGTTAATGCACAACACTGCTGAAGAGGATGTCAAACGAACTATCCCTTTAAGCCATGTTAGAATATTGTTACTTCTCCAAAAAACATGTCCGGACTGGAGTTGTGTTTTGTTTCATCCACACAAAAGTCATCCTTTTATTAGTCTGTCTACACCTCCAACGCTCAAAATGCTCTGTTTGTGCTACCTTGTGATCATCGCCTTAACAACATCTTTTACCTTTTGTTTAAACACAGTGGAGCACTTCCTGGATTATCACATGACATCACAAGGTGGAAGTGTTTTCTGTTTGAGAGAAGAAGTCAGCCTAAACATGCAGGGTTTGTGTGTAACATGTGTGAATGGAACAAAACAAACACAACTCCAGGTACGTTTGTGATATAACAGATCAGAAAGTAACACAATATGGGCCCTTTAATACTGACCAATAATGATCTGAATTAGCTTAATTAACCTCTTACGCTGCGACGGCCCGTGCACGGTCCCGTTCATTGTTTTTTTTTTTCTTTCCATATGAAACCACACATTCCCGATCGTGTACCATAACAATCTACACATCAAATGAAACCTTCCAGTCTCATTTTTTTGACTATGTAATTCATTTCCCGGCACAACAATCAGTCCCCGAGCACATGGGGCTTTTATACGGAAAAGCACAAAACGAGGTTTGTTACTTCGCTTATCTTTGAAGGCTCTGGACAGGTCAGACATCTGGTATTTCAGGTATTTCACGATAAGCTTGGCCTCAATCTGTCCGTAAGGATCCAGCGAATAAAATCCAGTAAAACAATTTAGTCCAAAACATGTGTTAGATCCAATACGACAGCGAAAGTCTTCCCAACTTACATAAGCGCCTGTGTTTTTTTCCACTTCTTTAGCCTAAATCAAGCAAAATATATCTTTCCTCACTAAAACCGCGCTTGCAGCAGCAAACACAAGGGTAAACTTCAGATTGACAGTTAGATTGGCCATAAAGGAGAGGTTTGGGCTGCTGTAGAGTTTTAATAGTCCAATCAAGTGTGGCGCACCGCTAAATATCAACTAAGAGTTCTGCCCTTGCCGAGTCAACAAGTTAGGTTACACAGGATGATTGGCAGTTCAGGCGAACAGCCAATGAGGTGCTGAACAGGGAGACATATAGTTTGTTAGGCCTTTCACAACAAGTTCCACGTGAAGCAGCTGCGTAACGCGAAACTGTGCTCCGTGCGTAAACTGTGCGTCATGCGTCCTCCGCCTTTCTTGTTGATTTGGAGTGTGGAGCTGTTGTTTATGAAGCATGTCCTTCTGGATGTGTAAGTATCATTTTATTAATAATAATAATAATAATAATACATTTTATTTATAAAGCGCTTTTCAAGACACTCAAAGACGCTATTATGTATTTGATGTAGTATTTGAATAAAAATAAAACAATAAACATTAGATTTTTTTGTGCATTTAGATCACTTTTTGTAAAATAGACCTACTATTATTTATTGGGTGTTTAGATAAAATAAATAAGAAAATAAATAAGAATAGATTTTAGTTTTTAGATTTAGATTTTTGTCTTAGATAGTTTTTGTTTTGTCTTTATTGTATTTTGTACACTGTTTTTGCACTACTTGGCCAGAGAGAAACAAAATTTCGATTCACTGTATGTTGAACACATATGGGAGAATTGACAATAAAGCTGGCTTTGATCTTTGAAAATAAAATTTTAGAAAGCATATTTTGAGCTTTGAGCTTTCCTGTTATATTTTTGTGTTTTTCTTACTACCAATACCAATAAAGCCCAACTGATCAGAAAATAATTATGTATAGTGAAAAATAAAGCATGTTCTGCAGATAAGGAGCCCTACCACGACCGGAGCAACAAAGAACGGATGGGCAGCAGTGGTGACCGCACAAATGGCAGGCTGAAGTGTAGAAGATGTCAGTCAAAGACAGCTGTAAAATGTTCTACCTGTGACACTGCACTCTGCTTTATTCAAACAAGGGACTGCTACAGTCAGTGGCGCACACCAGACTCTTAGTGTGTAAATACCTGTAAATGTGTGTAACGTATAGTGTCCATGTTTTTTGAAAATGTATACAGTGTGCAGTGTTATAGAATTTTTCAATACATATTTTCATTTTCAACACTTGTTTGGTCTATTTTTGATAGAAAAAAAACACTTTTTTAATAGAATGTAATTCTCAGGGACATAATATAGTGACCTTGTGTGCAGAAATGGATTCCTCTAGTTGTAAGCTTTCAGTAGAGCCCTCAATGATGTCTGTAGGTTGAATGAGTCAAAAGTTATTAAACGTTTTCTAAATGTTTCCAATTTGAATAGGTTTGGATAGGTTTGGATAGGTTTGGATAAAGGCATGATCCCTGTATAAAACGCCTGGACAAAGTATAACAAAAAGTGGAGTAAAAAGTTTATTTTTACAGCTATTGATTCCCAATTTGAAATTTGAGTGGTCAACAACTTATTGTATTGAAAGATAGTGTATTTTAGGCCTCAGCTATGAACAGCAGCTATAGACACCTTTTATATTTAGAAAAAAATTAGGCGAGGATAAAAAACACACTTTTTATTTGGTGTTCCAAGGTGTGTAACTTTTTTCCAATCACATTTGGAGTGAATGTAAATGCTGAGGGTAAAACTAGAGAATGTTCCCTTTACACAGAGACCAAACATTTGTGTATAATCCATATACTTCAATAAGAGGTATGATTTTAATTTGGAGAGGTCTTTTTAGGGACAAAAAAAGGCCCTCCACTGTAAGGGGTATCTATCACTGAAAAATACAGTGTACATGTTCTGTAAAAAAAACATATCCAGATATTAATCAATACTTAAAATTAATATAGGCAAGCTTCTTATCGATCTTGTAACATGATTTGTAAATGACGTGCTCTACAAATAAACTTCCCCTTCCTCGTCTCTATAAAACATTGGACTTTAGAGTCTGATCTATGACTACAGCGTAATCATGCACAATAATAATAAAGATTTTTTAATTTCTCTTTCACTTTTGTTTTTTCTTGCCTGTATAAATTTCCCTCATTAAAACCTGCACAGATGGGAGCAATCTGAACAAAATCTGGTTACTCTCATCAGATGTAACTGTTTATAAGACATTTAAATGATCGGATTACTACCTAAATCAGATAATGATCAGATTTTTGGCGAGCGTGTAAAAACAGACATCGCTATTGAGTATCAAGACATGATATCAAAATGTTGAAAGAAATTTTAGTGTTGTGTATTCTGGGCGCTGGCTCCTTTTCAAGTGCAAGGTGATACTAAATTAACAGTAAACTAGCGTCACTCTAACCCAAACACTTCCTGGTTTATGAATGACACTTTAATGCCTTCAGGAAAAGAGTGGAACCGTAAACAATAAGGTAATGACTAAACGGTGGAACCCAAGGCTAAAAACACAAAAAAATAGTGAACTACCTAATGTCCACACAGTTTCATCTGAGGGCCAAACAAAAAATTATAAAAACATTCATTAAATCCATGCATTATAAGAAGGAGAAGGAGAAAGAAATGGAGAAAAATGGGCAAAGAAGAGAAAGGGGAAGGGGGGGTACGAGGAAGACGGGGACAAAAAGTGGACAAATGAGAGAAAGAGAGACAGGGAAAGAGAGAGAGGGAAAGACAGATGGAGAGAGAGAGAGGACAAGAGAATGCTGGAGAGAGAGAGAGAGAGAGAGAGAAAGAGGGAAGGGTGAAGGGAAGGGGGGTAGGAGAGAGTGGAGGAGATAGGAAGGGAAAGAAGGTGAAGGAGAAAAGAAAACAGACCGAGAGAATACAGGGGGGAGAGAGAGAGAGAGAAAGAGAGAGAGAGAGAAAGGGAGAGAGAAAGAGAGAGAGAGAAAGAGAGAAACAGAGACAGAGAGAGAGAGAGAAAGCGCGAGAGAGAGAAAAACAGAGAGAGAGAAAGAGAGAGAGAGACAGAGACAAAGAGAGAGAGAGACAGAGAAAAAGAGAGAGAGAAGAGAGAAAGATAGAGACAGAGAGAGCCAAAGAGAGAAAGATAGAGACAGAGAGAGAGAGAGAGACAAAGAAAGAGAGGCAGAGAGAGACAGCGAGAAAGAGAGAGAGAAAGAGAGAGACAGAGAGAGAGAGAGCTAAAGAGAGAGACAGAGAGAAAGAGAGAGACAAAAAGAGAGAGAGAGAGACAAAGAGAGAGAGACAGAGAGAGAGAGAGAGAGAGAGACAGAGAGAGAGACAGAGAGAAAGAGAGAATGAAAGAGCGAAAAAGAGAGAGACAAAGAGAGAGAGAGAGAGAAAGAGAGAGAGACAGAGAGAGAGAGAGAGAAAGAGAGAGAGAGAGACAGAGAGAGAGAGAAGAGATAAAGATAGAGACAGAGAGAGCCAAAGAGAGAAAGAGAGAGACAGAGAGAGAGAGGGACAAAGAAAGAGAGCGAGAAAGAGAGAGAGAGAGAGAGAGACAGAGAGAGAGAGAGAGCTAAAGAGAGAGACAGAGAGAGAAAGAGAGAGACAAAAAGAGAGAGAGAGACAAAGAGAGAGAGACAGAGAGAGAGAGACAAAGAGAGAGAGAGAGACAGAGAGAGAAAAATAGTGAACTACCTAATGTCCACACAGTTTCATCTGAGGGCCAAACAAACAATTATAAAAACATTCATTAAATTCATACATTATAAGAGAAAGAAGTTAGGGCTGCACTGTATATGACAATTAGAGTTGGTACAAATATCAAATTTGCCTGGAAGAATCCATGACTCATCGCTGTATCAGCGGTGAGTCTGGTAACGCTTGGTCCACAATGCGCTGCTGTTGCGCGTAGACAGACAGCTAAGTGAACCAATCAGAGATTGCGCCATCTTGATTCAAAACTGAGGAGGAACTTCCGCTGCCTAAGAGTGACTTTGCGGGCAAAGGCGGGTGCACTGACGTCACCATCTTTGAACAAATTAGAATCACGGAATCCGTTTTTAACCGGAGGAGCGAGGGTGGAGCGAGGGTGTCCAAATGGTATCGCGCTGTATAGGAAATACAGAGAGATATCATTTGGCTGGCCAGGTAAATATCAAATCACAATTATTTCACTAAGAGAATGTCCTCTGGAAAACAAAATATGCTGTCTTTTTTATAGAAAATTCTTTTATCTGTAGTTTAGACCTCTACGAGCGTTACCCAACCAGCCAGAACCACACGCAAAACTCTCCCTGATTTCAGAAGGCGTGACTGACAGGCGGATTAACCAATCAGAGAGAGGCATGCTACGTTCCTGATACAAACACGGCTTCTCGCACATAAAAAAAGAGGGAAAAAAAACAACATAAAGGACTGAGAAACACCATGGATTTTCAAACTATAACTTATTTCAGGTAAAATAAGTTATCATATTTTGTTCTGAGTCTGAAATCCTTTTTAAACATACATAATTTGTGAGTATTTTGTTTCCAATACAGCAGAAGACGCACGAATACATTTTGTTGCAAGAAACCTAAAGATTAAAACCTTAACAAAAGAGCCCATTTGAGTCGTTCTTGAGGCAGGACTGAGACAAAATTACCTCCCATTAACTTCATTCCTGTTTATTTAGAGAAGAGTGGCTATTTGATTCCTACTTATCTCCTCCTTGGTCTATTTCAGGCCACAAACACAGCAAATTAAGCCATTCATCAAATTAATACATGTCTATTTTGTCAATAAACAAGCTGGAATCCAAGTAGCTAAAGGCGTAATAGTGCGCTAAGAGAGGAGCGTAGGCTTCCGATGGGTCTTTAAAGCAATAATGATGTTTTCAAAGCAGACAAAACAAAATATGCGTTGATTTATTGGATGGAAAAATACAATAGATCAAACTTGAAGCCATACTTTTATATACGTGTATGAGCATTAAATTAAACTAAATTAAATTCACAGTAAATTAGGACTAAATAATAATAAATAGCGAAGTCCATATAAGTGATTGATGGTGATAGAGGCTCCATATGTACACAATATTTAGCTGATTGATAACAGCTACAAATAAAGCTAATTGATACTTTGCAGTAACATCACGATGGGGATGTTGTACGTCTATGATCATCAGTTACCATGGTGACACAATGCACACATTAGCAAATACAGCCAAAAAGTTTTAAGATAGACTGAAAACTCAAGAAAAAAAAAGAATACTAAGGCTACGTTTATATGACGAAGGTCTGAACAGAAGACGCAAAAGTGGCGTCGCGTCTTCACTTTTTATTCCGTGTTTAGACGAGCGTTTTCGGGAGGAAATCTGCGTGCATACGGTGACGCAAAAGTGTGTGGAATTCGATTGGGTATGCATGCCAGGCGGCTAGGTGGTGCTGTGATACATTATCATTATGTCCGCGCGCATGCGTAGAATCTTCCTTCTTCTCATCTTCGCTGCGAAAAGCAAAACAAAACACGGCTACTGGTAGCAAAAAAAAAAAAATAGTGTGGTCAGATGAAGAAATTCAACTATTGCTTCAGACCACGTTAGACTACAAAGCAACGAAGGCGCAACAAGGTGTGGACTGGGAGTCCTGCCAAACAAAGTACACGTGTACTTTGTAAACGCGTACGCGACGTCAGCAGATTTGACCAGAGTTTTGCTTCTTGGGCAGTGTAGATGAAAACGCTACGGCAGAGCGTATTCAAGTTTTCCACTTTGGAGGGTGGTTTCAGTTTTTTGCGTTTTTAAGCAGCCAAAACACCGTCACCGTTTAAACAAAAGGCACTTCCGATAAAATATTTTGTCGTTTTTACCCATAAGCGTTCTCATGTAAACAAACCCTAAATGGATTTAAACAACAATCAATCAATCCACAATGTGCTACTGACTTTCATTACAAGAAAACTGCCCTTAAAGGAAAAGTAACGTTTTTTACAATTTGAGCATCTCCCCACAGTCCAGAGACTAAAATAAGTGGTGTTTTCCTGCTCACCCAGCCATTGTCAGTCTGTCGCCACTGACCGCCGCGGTATCTGGTGCTCCTCCGCCTTAGACTGGAGTCTAACGCCGTTAGCCAGAGCAAGATTTCGGCCAAAAGGAATTAATTTGCTCGATGCGTGTAATTACTTTCTGTGTAGTGCGCATTCATATCGAGTGCAAATAAATGTGCAAATCAACACGGAGAAGCTTGACTTGGTCATTTTGGGTGGGAACTATTTTCCAATGCGTAAGAATACAGCCTGTAATCACGCAGCACGCTAGCCAGGGGAATCCCAGTTACGCACCGGGAAGGGAGTTCCCCTGTTGCACAACGTGGTGCGTGATACGGCTGTATTCTTACGCACTGGAAAATAGTTCCCACCCAAAATGACCAAGGCAAGCTCTCCGTGTTGATTTGCACGTTTATTTGCACTCGATATGAATGCGCACTACACATAAAGTAATTGGGAAACGCATCGAGCAAATTAATTCCTTTTGGCCGAAATCTTTCTCTGGCGACGTTAGACTCCAGTCTAAGGCGGAGGAGCACCAGATACCGCGGCGGTCAGTGGCGACAGACTCGGACAATGGCTGGGTGAGCAGGAAAACGCTTTCCACCACTTATTTTAGTCTCTGGACTGTGGGGAGATGCCCAAATTTGACCTGGGGGTGGCATATCCCTTTAAAGGTCCTATATTACGCAAAATCTTTATTATTATTATTCTGCCTACATCTCCAAAGCCCTTTAGTTCAGCAGACATTGGCTTTCTAGAGTTGAAATGATCCAAATGATTCTAATAAAGGTGTATGGAGTTTAAAAACACAGTTAAGCACTTCCTGTATTACATGACATGAGAGAAGAATTCGGACAAAAATGCAGGGTTTAAGTAGTAAAAATGTGAGAATGAAACAAAACAACTCCAGGTACGTTGTTGATGAGGAAACAAAATTATAACAGAACAGAATGATCCAATAATCAACTAGAGAAGTCACTTATCCATCCTTCTACAGTTCAAATCATAATTTCATCAAATAAAAAAAAACCAAAAATATTCATGTCCAGTGTCAGACTCTGTCCTGTTTGTGTATTTTTAGCATTAATGAAGAGTATCTGTATAGTTCTGATACTTGATTTAGTAGTGTTTAGGAACTTGGCTCAAACTTTAACCAAGACCAAGACTCAATCACTTGTAATCATCAATGATCAGCTCGGGACTTTTTAACAGAAGTCCTCAGTCAGTCCTCTGATGGTAAAAGTGTGATTTGGAGTTAATAATTAAGAGGAAGAATTACTTTGTGCTAAATGGACCTGATGAAAAGTATATTCATCTAAGTCTATTCAAAGAAAAAAGTGTATTTCAATTTTATTTTTTCATTTTATTTATTTTTTTGGTGTGATTTTCTATTTGGAGGTAAATGAACACCTTAGTATTTACAAAAAACAGAAGGTTCACCGCACACTTGTTTGACTTTATTCTTTATTAGATTAGAGCGAACAACAGGTTGAATCTGATGAAGCTGTAAAAGCGAAAGACGTTGTTCGCTCTAACCTAATAAATAATAAAAAAATAAAGTCAAACAAATGTGCGGTAAACCTTCTTTTTTGGAAGCGTTGAATGTTCCTGCTATTACCAGACTCTTGAACTTTTGACCTTAGCATTTACATTTTATCAATTTTATTTTTATTCATAATTTTGTAACACGTCCTCCGTAATAGACGCCGGGGTCATTTTGGTGTTAAATCCATGTCAAGTTAACAACCTAACAAAAACAATTTGTTTTGTTGACCAATGTTCCCTCTAAGCTGCGCGCCTGCGCAATTGCGCGCTGCTCGCACATTCTCAGCGCACAAGAAAACCTATGCAGCGCACTGTAAATGAATTAGATCTACAACATTTTTTTCTATATCATTTTGCTGCGTAACTCAGCGAGTGACAGGTGTGCAGCCAATCATACAATATGATTCACTTACGCTACGCAGCCAATCATGGCATTGACAGTACTTGTGTACATGCCCTGCCCATACACGCTATATAATAGTAATAACAGTGCAGCGGAGTTAAGATACGCTAATGCTAACCAGTGCTCCCTCTAAGGTGCGTGCAGCGCATAAAATAAAATCTAACCTGAACTGACAAACAAAGCGCTGGTTAGACGCACGGAACGACCAGTCTGATAGATGCACATGTGAATGTGACACGTGTCAGGGAGAAGCCAACTACAGACACATTTCGACTGCAATATTGTTTGATTGATTGATTTCTCAAGCTTCCTTCAGTATGACCGTAGTTGTAGTTGCACATCTCCGCGGGGCAGAGCGGCAGGTCCGCATGAGCCGACGGGAGCGCCCCCCGCACACACTTCACGGAGGGAAGAACACAGGAAGAGGAAGAGGTAGAGCCATAATGTAATCTCTCCCTGTTTACTTTGTTTTCATAGCTTTTTGTGAGCAAAAAAGATGGGACTTTCTCAAAGTGTGAATCCTCTCCCCGGAGTGTTATACCACAGAGCTCTGACACTCACACAAAATTACAGGCTAATGATTTAAAAGCAAGATATAAAGTGATAATAATTTAATTTTGAGATCATTATTTTGAGAAAGATTACCCATCTTATGGCCTATAGGTCTTACAATCCATTAAAAAAAAATCTGCAGCTATATGCAGGCTATATTTATCAGCTAAAAAAGTCTCTTAATGTGATTTTACAGATTTATACACTGCTCATTTATGGGAGGAAAAGAAATGTTTTTTTATTTGAAGTTATTTTATTTATTTGAAGTTATTTTTCAAAATATTGTACTGTTCAATGTTTCACTGACCACAGCAGGACTCACACTGACATACAACATATACAAAGCTCATGAACATATTTTTGTCTTTGTCATTCTAAGTGGACCAAAAAATCAGTTATTAAAACTAATCTAATAGAAATAACTGCAGTAATTTGATGAATAAGCTGTAACTTGCGATGATCTCAGGTGTGATACTGGTGTGGCCACAGTTTGCACACATGAAAAATTAGGGGGAACATTGTTGATGACCAACATCTCTGACAAGCTTCTGCAGTCACCTCAAAAAGCTTTTACACTCCTTTTCAATTTCTTATTTATTTATTTATTTTTAAATCATAGGGCAGCCACAAACTAGAGCCTATCTAAAAACTTAAAAGATCGACCGGTTAACTCAATGTCCACTATAAAGGACACAAATGAATAGGCCGTGTCTCAGGAGGATATGTTCAAGAAATGAACACTGAAAGCCATTTTTATTTGTTTTTAGTAAGATAAAAGTTCAATTTGAATGCAAAAAAAGAGTTCAACAGAAGGATGGTTTATTTTGTCCTAGTCGGGCAAATATAAATATGCAGGATTTGTGTGTTAAACATGTGGGAATGAAACAAAAACAACCCCAGGTGTGTTTTTGAGGAAACAACATTAAAACATAGATCAGAAAATAGCATAACATGGGCCCTTTAACATGATCCCAACCCCAAGAAGAGTAACATCAGATACTAAAGAGGATCTAAATAAACAATAAACAGACAGTGGCTATTTTTCTCTATATTTTTGTCTGTGTAATTGGTTATAACAAGTCTAAGTAATCAGTGTTAGTGATTCATTTGTATGTGACTGACCAAAATATACACCAATTAAAATCCATCACAAAAGAGCAGCTTCCATTGTATTAAGTGATATGGAAAAAGCATCAGAGGAAGTTGGAGCAGACCGGATCATGACCCGGGCTCAGCTGTGATGTTACGGTGACACAGCGGCAGCAGCTGGCCTGGGCGTGTCCCTTATATTTGTGTACGTGTGCGAGACGGTATTTATCACTCTATGGGGACTGAAATCTGTTTGCGGACTCACATTATGGGGACCTGGCTCCTCTAGGGCATTGATTCTTGAATTTTTCACCACCAGATCGAAACCAGGACTATCCCAGGAGTAAATTAAGGCTTTACAATTGAGAGAACACCACTGCTACAGATTTTTATTTTTATTTATTTTATTTTTTTTAAACAGAAAATGATCCAAAAAGTAGATCTGATTGTGTGTGGAGGAGTCATGCGTCACAGTCTGAGAAACGCTGCATTATAGGGATAAAAATCAGGTACTCAGATCAACAATGGCTTAAAGGCTTATACATATCTGGAAAAAAAAAAAAGAGAGCACTGCATTTTTTCCTGAAATCAGCATCTCTACATGTATTACAGCCATTCCATTCCAGCGTCTGTTGAATTCCAACACAAACACAAAGCTGAGCTACTTCAGTTCTTGCACCAGGAGTGGAATAAAGTCACCCAAGAACAATGTGAAAGACTTGTGGAGAGCATGCCAAGACTCATGAAAGCTGTGATTAAAAATAAGGGTTATTGCACCAAATATTGATTGAACTCTTCTTAAAGGGATATGCCACCCCCAGGGCAAATTTGGGCATCTCCCCACAGTCCAGAGACTAAAATAAGTGGTGGAAAGCGTTTTCCTGCTCACCCAGCCATTGTCCGAGTCTGTCGCCACTGACCGCCGCGGTATCTGCAGCTACTCCGCCTTAGACTGGAGTCTAACGTCGCCAGAGAAAGATTTCGGCCAAAAGGAATTAATTTGCTCGATGCGTTTCCCAATTACTTTATGTGTAGTGCGCATTCATATCGAGTGCAAATAAATGTGCAAATCAACACGGAGAGCTTGCCTTGGTCATTTTGGGTGGGAACTATTTTCCAGTGCGGAAGAATAAAGCCAAATCACGCAGCACGCTGCCAGGGGAATCCCAGTTACGCACCGGGAAGGGAGTTCCCCTGTTGCACAACGTGGTGCGTGATTCGACTGTATGTCGACTGTGCCCAAATTTGACCTGGGGGTGGCATATCCCTTTAAGTGTAAACATTAGTATTATGTAGTTTTAAAATGAATTTGATCTTGTTTCTTTGCATTGTTTGAGGTTTGAAAACATGTATCTTTTTTTGTTATTTTGACTATTTGTCATTTTCTGCAAATAAATGCTCTAAATGATAAAATTGTATTTGGAATTTAGGGGAAATGTTGTCAGTAGTTTATAGACTCAGACAAAAATGTTCCTTTTGCCCAAACACATACCTATAAGTAGTAAAATCAGAAAAACTGATAATTTTGCAGTGGTCTCTTATTTTTTTTTCCAGAGCTATACGCAAAAAGTTACACAGTGCAACTTTGATCAAGAAATGATCGCTCCACTGTGTTTTTACTAAAAAATAGGTAAAACGTAGCTGTTCACTTGAAAACCACCGAAACACGACATGAACGCAAGTAAGTGAGATGTGTGTGCGTGTGTGTGTGTGTGTATAGGTGCGGTACAGACTTGTCTCAGCTGCACAGACGCTCTTTCATGTCATTCAAATGGAGAAGCCTCGCCACGCTTCAACCGCCAGGAAACTGATAGTGTCTTTAAGATAGAAGCCCACGGGGAAGTACTCAAGGCTAGCAACAGAATGAGCCTGTCTGTCAATGCAAATTTTGTTAAAAGGGATAACAAAAGATCAGAAATAAAACCATTTAAATCATATATAAGACATACATGGTGTAGATACTGGGCATCTCTAGTAATTCTCAAAAGTAGCAGGTCCCATCATCTCAGAATGAATTATTGAACGCAGATAATGAACAGTCTACATTTAAAGAGCCCATATTTTCTCATCGTTATAAAATCGTTTCCTCGTCAAAAAAATATCCGGGGTTTTGTTTTTGTTTTGTTTTTCATTCATTTCAGTTTCAGTTTGTTTCATTCACACAAATCCTGCTGCGTATTTAAGCTGAGTTCTTCCCTCAAATGGAAAGCACTCTATTCCAGCTTGTAATTCGAAGTGGTAATACGGGAAGTGCTCCATTGTGTTTTTAAACTCCATACACCCTACCCACTAGAAACATTTGGATGATTGCAGCCCTGGAATTGCCAATTTCTACTGAACAAAAGGTAAAAGGTAGAGTGTGAATAAAAATATCTTTTAAAGCTCACAAGAGTCAATTTTTATGTAATGTAAGACCTTTAAGCTCACTTTTTTATTGTTTAAATACTGCAGATGGAAACTCCTGATTTTTTAAGCATTCCGTATGTGGATCTCATCTTTAGATTCCATTAATATAGAGCGTTTTCACGAACCCGGAAAAACAGGACGATTACCCGTATGTGCGGCCATCTTGGATGCATTACACGCTCAAAATTACATGTGTTTATATAGCAACCATGCATAAAAAAATCTAAATTTCGCGAGAAACAGTCCACATCTGAATCCAAACGTTCTGACACAGTTGACCAGTTGTATAGAGATAAGTTGGATGCCAAAGAAAAGAAGCGTTATATGAAAAAAACTCAAATTAATTGGGCAAGAAGATCCACATGAGATGGATTCAACTTTGTTCAATGACAGTAGCGATTTGTCCATTCTGCTGCTGTAAGCTCTCCCAACATTGTGAACTACCTGGTCTTCTCCCCAAGCCCTGATACAGCACAAGACCTTCAGAGCTCAAAGGTCTGGATGCAACAACCAGTTTGTTTGTGGCTGTACGAGAGCGTAAAGTGCGGAAAACTGGGAGACAAGCATATTGTGATGGCAAATGTAGGCATTTGTATCTACCCACATGTGCAACGTGTTTAAGTACAGTGAACCCTCGCTGTATCGCGGTTCACTCTTCGCGGCCTCGCTGTTTCGCGGATTTTTTTTTCCAATTTTTTTTTTTTTTTTTTCCAATTTTTTTTATAGTGTAACTTTTTTTTACAGTGTAACATTCTGTCCTGCGCCCTGATTAGCTAAGAGACTAGACCAGGACTAAACCAGGTCTAAAGCAGGTCTAAACCAGGACTAAACCAGGTCTAAACCAGGACTAAACCAGGTCTAGACCAGGGATGGTAGGGACAGAGTCTCAGATGTCCTTCACGAGAGCGCCTGGGTGACAGGAGGTGTGGCCTTTGTTTACTTGCACGAGCCATGGAAGAGACTGAGTGCGAGCCGAACCATGGAAGAGCCAAGAATCAACATGGACGGGCCTGGCGCCTGGCCGCGCGGCGTCCGGGGGAGCCGCAGCGGGGAGAGGACACTCGCGCGCACAGAGGAGACAGTGGCTCTTCCCCGTGAGAGGACGAGAGGACGAACCCGACCCCGTCCTAGAGAGCTGTGGAGTATTGGCGACGCACTGATAGCGGTCTGATTTTGGAGCCGGGGTGAAATGCAACCAACTCTTGTGAGCGCAGGTTGGTCTTACCTGGTCTTGTGGTGAGGACTGGTGCTCAGAGGCGTCTGTTAGCGGTTTGGCACTGTTAGCATTGGCTTGAGTCTTGCCCAAAATGATATCCAGGTCGCTTTCCACTCGACTTTCGCACATGGCATGGATATGTGGTACCAAAACAAACACACGTGTCCGCGCGCACGTGTCCGCGCACACGTTTCCGCGCGCACGTGTCCGCGTGTCACGTGCCCCCCCCCCCCACCCACCCACTATTAATATATTTTAATGAAAATCTACAAAAGTTTGAGTGTTTAAACAAGAGAAAAATGTTAATACCAGTCTCAGAAAGGTGTATAATGTGTCTGGTGAAGCGTTTTCAGCCTTAAAACATGTAGAATAATTGTAAAATATAAAATTGTCCTACTTTGCGGATTTCACTTATTGCGGGCTATTTCTGGAACCTAACCCCCGCGATAAACGAGGGTTCACTGTACTACTATATTGCTTTTTATTATTCACATTTTGCAAAGATATGGCTAAGATACGCTACCGGCTGCGAAATCAGCTGAGCACATGCGAATGTTGTCGTGATTTCTCGCATTCAAGTTCTGTGTGAGATTGGCAATCCACAATCTCCTTTCCTTTGATAATTGCTGTCTGTTCACCCTGGTTTAGTCCTGGTTTAGTCCTGGTTTAGTCCTGGTTTAGACCTGGTTTCGTCCTGGTTTAGACCTGGTTTAGTCCTGGTTGGTCACTACTTTAGGTAAACGACAGAACTGCAGGTGTTTTTCTCTATCCGGTCTATTCTGACAGCCTAGGACCCGACAATAGTTGACCATTTTGCTTTTCTTTCTTAACTTTGCGGCATAAATGCACTGTTCACGGTGTTTCAAATGTCTCCAAGATGGCGGGCTTCCGGATTATGACGTCACGTGAAAATGCTCTATTCAGATCAGTCAGATTGTTCACACTAAATTAGTAGTTCTTTAGTTTTCGTACTTTCAGTTCTGTTTAACGCAATGAAAACATCAGTGAATAAACCAGCACCAGAATTATTCACGATGGAGAATACATTCACTGATAATTGTGCTGTGATCACCCAATGAGAATTCACAATAAAGACTATAACTTTTTCATTTCTCAATACACATTTTTTCCATCAATAATAATGACTGCTTTAAAGGTACAACTTTTCTGGTGGGGGGCCCATCAAATGTTTTTCTCCACGGAAAAGTTATTGCTTTGTCTGGAATGTTCCACGGTATGGTATTAAACCTTTATATCTTCATGGAGACCAAACCAGACCAAGTTACCGGTCAGATCTATGAAGAGGCAACCATGCTCACAGTCAGAATACCTGTATTTTTGAGCTATAAAATCACCTGTAATTGAATAAATGTAGGGTAGAGCTGCTTGATGTCATATTGTGGAACATTCCAAGCAGAGCGATGACATATTCATAGAAACAAACAGGTGACAGACCCCCGACCAAAAAGTTACACAGTGCACCATGTGTATTCTGCTGACTTGTTTGTTTTATATCCCCACACTGGGAACTCTTCTTTATAAAATGTACTATACAAATACACTTGAATTGGATCAGATATTAGTATATATATTAGTATAGTATATAGTATGATGTGTTATGTTGTGCGAAACGTACTTGTCTCCAAAGAATCTCCTCCAGAAGTCTGCGGCGTCGGCCTTGGTGATCCTAAACGTGTCGCCCTGAAACTGTCCCCCAGGAAACAGGGCTTTGATCTCAGCCAGCATGTGCGAGAAGATCAGGGACAGCTTCGTCAGGTTCCTCCTGCACAACACAAAGCACAACAGTTAGTCCCAGAACCACACACACAAAGACATATACACACACTCACACACACACTGATCTGACACTCCACTCCAAGGTTACAATACTGATCAAAGGGCAGGTGAAGATTTACTTGACAGTTTAACATAAGTGAAAATGAATGTTGCATCATATTCAGGTTTGATATGGTGTGTTGTTTGGTAGTCTGGTATTCTGTTTGTTGATTTATTAAAGTTAGTGACATTGCCTTGATTATGACAGATAAGAGAAAATATGGAAAACATTCGCATTTAAAATCCTTCATCACTGAGTACTAACTTGTACCCTGCCTATACAGAGACTTAGGCATGTGCGGTTTCCTAATCTTTGACCTCTTCACCATTTTCATTCTTAATGCCAAGTGAAACTTTTGAAAAATGCCACAAGAAATTTTACAGAACTGGCTCTGACCTCACCCTAATGAGTTCTTTTTTATTGTACACATAAAAGAGATCATAAAAATGAGCATGCTTCACAGGCCTGACTTGATCAAAATGAAAAAGGGTTCTGTGACTTATTACATGTGGCATGGTGTCATTTGTTTGGGATAACAACATGGTAAATATTAAACTAAATCAGCTACAGCTGAAAACCACAAACCTTATTTGAAACACTTTGAACTGTGGACAGTCTGTCCACTCCAACCGCCTGCTCCTCTGCTCCACAATTCTGTTTTTTCTAAACTAATTTATTCCATTCAGTTCCAACTAAAACACAATGTAACATATTCATTTGCATATAAATGACATTAATAATCCACAAAGTGTATAAAAAGTCAATAAAAGCTGGAGTGTCCCTTGGCTGGCGGGGTAAATCTCCTCACTGAAGAGCAGAACTTTGATGGGGGACTGTGTGGTGAGATTAGCACTGGAAATAGCTGAGATAGGGACAGAGCAGTGGAGGCTCAGTCTGGACTCATATAAGTCTGAAAGTATTCCTTAATCCTGAGGAAGCTGGAAGGACACTCCAGGAGTCCTTTCTCACTCTCCCTTTGTGAAGTGGAGGTGATTGGGACTCTTCCTCTCCTCTGGGACCAGGATTTGTCTGGCACTCCTTGTGAGATTAGACTGTAAACACTACACACAGTACACAGCCGAGGTGCAGGGTGACTTTGGAGGAGGTGTGGGTGCAGGGACAGAGTGGGTGCACAGGCTGTGGGGTGCTGATAACCAGCTTTATAAAAGGGGTTTGGTGCTCCAGGCAAACTTCAAATACTTCTATCAAACCTGTACAAAGCTCCTCAGCGCTTCATTGGTGTCAAGGAGCAGCCACGCGACAAGTTTGGGCTAATAGTTTTCACAAGAGTGTGGTTTAAAGTGATGGAGGAGCTACATGTGGTTTTCAAACCCAAAAAAAGTCACACATGGGAGACACAGCGGGAGATTAAAGGACCCATATTACGCTTCTGATCTATGTCATAAGCATCAAAAACATACCTGCAGTTTTGTTTTGTTTCATTCACACATGTTTAACACACACATTTAGGCAGTGTCTTCTCTCAAACAGTTCCACCTTGTGATGTCATGTGGCAATACAGGAAGTGCTCAACAGTGTTTTGAAACTATGCACACGCTTACTAGAATCATCGGATAATATCAGCACTCGAATAAATGCATTCTCTGTTAAACTCAAAGTAAAAAGTAGCAGTTAACCCGAAAACGATTGCCTTACGACATCATGAGGTGGAACGGAGCATTTTGAGCTAGACGGACTAATAATAAAGGATTACTCAAGGATTAATACTGAAGAAACAACATTCTAATGTGTCTAAAATCTCAGTCAACTGTGAGTAATACACTGGTCTACAAGCAAAATGCTTCCGGAACAAAAGTAGTGAAATTTGTCTTGGTTTAGATCACTAATAAAGAAAAAGTAAGTCAGAAGTGCTGATTGGCTATAGTTTCCGAGATATAGCATTGGGTCAAAATAGGAAATTTATGCAAAATAAGGCAAAAACAGTAGTTTATCAGAAGGTACAGTGCGTCTACAAACAACCAGTTCTATCTGAAAGCCTGTCTGCACATTCCAATACATTCATTTTAATATAGTTTTAACATCAAATGTTTTTTGATTTCACATAAGAGAGATGCCTCGAAATTGTGTGCACCTGATGTCTTAAGATATTTCTTGTTTATTTCTTGATGGATAAAGAAGTGCAAGTTAAATATTTTCAAAATATAAATATTTTTAAGCAAAAATGCCTAAATCTATAAACAGATGTGATTTTGATGTAAAACAACATTTCATTTCATTTATTTATTTAACAGGACAATGTACAGACACTTAATGCCAAAGGCAGAGATGCTTGTACCAGATTAGAGCTTGAAAGCTAATTTCCATCTGTAGTCCTTTAGGGAAAAGAGGACAAGGGACATTATATACAGTGCAAAAAAACATACATACTCCTGTTCATCCTCGTCATACATTGTATTACAAAGCAGAAACTGCTTACATTTCAAATTCATTATGCTAAAAAATTAACAGTTATAGCTCAACAATCTAATGTTTGTACAATAAATAGAGACCAATTCTTTTTTTTTTTTTTTAAGTTCACTATCATAAACATAATTGCGTAGTTTTGCAATATCAATTAGGGCATTTATAATATCAATTTAAAATGTTTCCGTGCGTGCATCTCTGGTTTTAATATATCATTAAATATCTTGAATACATTAGCTAACCAGCACAGTTATCAATTGATTTTCAGTTCATCTTATCGATATAAATGAGATTTAGCCACTTTTATCTCGGAAGCAGATCGAGGCAAAAAATGTGTCGACCAGTGATATAGGACTTTTAACAACACCAGTTAATGTTCTTCAGTACTTTTCAGCTAACATTTCTAGGTCAAATTCCTTGCTGACTAAAGACATGCCGTGCGGATCATTTAAATGAAATTAAAAGGAGATGTGGTGGTGGCTGAAGTGCTTAAAAATATTACAACTATGTAAACAGAGAAGTGCTAACAGTAGCTTTGTGAGTGAAAAGGCTGATTAAATTGTCCAGTCACTCCCAAATCTCCAAATGACTCACTGCATGTGTTCTCCTTTCAAACGTGGCCCATATAAATCGGTATAATCCCAATAAAAAAAAGACAAAACACGTCAAGAACTACAGGCAGTGACATTTCTAAACTGCATGACACAGCTGTAACAGAATTCTGCTTTCAGTGTGACAAGTCAACCACACAGAATACGATAGAAGACCATACGTAGAAACAGTGACGAACTCAAATGCTGCATCCTGTGGGTATTACTGTCCAAATGTCATGTAGGAATACACCCGCTTTTTCACTTCTGATACCAATTCCGATACTATAGGTTTAAAGGTGCACTGTGTAACTTTTTGGTGGGGGGTCCGTCACCTGCTTGTTTCTATGGACATGTCATTCTCTGCCTGGAATGCTCTACTTTACATTTATTCATTTGTAGGTGTTTTTTATAGAGCAAAGTCTGAGATAGAAACGAAGGACTGATCTGGAAATGTGATCTATTTTTAAATGTCTTTCTGTAAATTTAAAACAAATTTGAGTTTTAGGATAAAATTGTATGTCTAGGTTAAAGGTGCATTGTGTAACTTTTTTGTAAGGGGTCCATTACCTGCTTGTTTCTATGGAGATGTCATTGCTCTGCCTGGAATGTTCCACAGTATGACTTAAAACAGCTCTGCTTTACATTTATTCAATTACAGGTGGTTTTATAGCTCAAAAATCCCTAGAAAAACATTCATTCTGTCTGTGAGCGGGGTTGCCTCTCCACAGATCTGATCTGTAACTTGATCTGGTTTGGTCTCATAGAAGAAAGGTTCAAGCCATGCTATGAAACATTCCAGACAAATCAATAACATCTCCATGGAGAAAAGCATTTGACAGACCCTCCACCACATTAAGCATCTGCTGATACCCGATATCAACCGATACCAGAGAGAGAAAACAGCATTTATTTCTTTTAAACAACAATAACATAAGACAAAATTGATCCAAAATGTGTTATGGAGCTGTTACCTATCTCTCAGGTAACTATAGAACTATAGAACTTTAGACATTATGAGACTTTCGGGCCCGACTACCACCTGTAAATGTTGTACCCCTGAAAATAGGGAGAACGAATCACGAGAGTGATTGAGTGTTGTTTATCTCATATAAAAGTTTAATGCAATGAGGAGAAACCGTGACAAATCCTCCAAGTGGTGGGCAAAGGCATCACCAATCACCAAATCAAAGGATCCCAGGCATAGCGGTCAACTGATATGATTACAAATCCATTTAATGCAATGACAGGAATATTACTGAAAACTAAAATAAACATTTTAACAGACTTTTAACTGTATTTAAAGCTTATGCAAATGAATATTTATTGCAAAACCTTTACTGTTTTCAACCTCTTATTATGAAATCACATTATGAATTACCATTCTAAGCTATCACATAAATATAAATACCTTATTACATCAATCACCCAGCAAATATCAGTGCTGATATCTGATACCAGTATTGAATTGGTGCATCCCTAATGTCGTGTTGGTGATATCACAATAAGAGACATTCATTCATTTCTGACACTGAAGTGATGTGCATGGAGCATTAAACTGAATTATAGGTTTAAATTAGCCAAAACATCAACATGTGTGGTAATGTCTGCCAAGTGACATCTATAATCATATCCACTGAAGGCTTGGTGATACTTTACAGCTGATGTCAAACATTCTCTGGGAGCGTGAAGCTAACTGAGAGCACTATTCTGTCTGAAGCTCTGTTACTCAAACTTAAACAAGTCTCTCTCCCATAAAATTTCACATTTTTTCAGTTAGTCACTCTCAACTTTTCTGTTGACATTTATTTTATTTTTATTTATTTATCTGAATTAGGACAATGAATATTAATCAACGTGACTACAAACAGCTTCAATGTAAATATGCCGGAATTAGCACAATAGCTACTTTACATCCGATGTCCTAAGGCAGGTCAGAACAGAAGTACATTTAGAGAAACACTCAAAAGAGTCAGAAGTGCACATAGACATGACACAAGTTCACCACAACAGACCATTCTCTGAGTTTAAGAGGCCCAGAGAAGAAGAAAATCTACCTGTGTGAGCATGTTTGATTATTTTTCAACCAATGTTTCAGAGTGTTCTTGAAGGTTGAGAAGGACCCACAGTTCCTGACATGAGCAGGTAATGTGTTCCATGACTGTAATCTTCAGATAGACGTCGCCATTTGGGCAAATTTGGTCCTGCGTCTCTGTATGTCACAGTCTCCTCTGGTCAATGCTCTCGTGTTAACTCGGTTAGTAGTATTTTATTTTACATAAAATCCATTAATGGTGGAGGAGCAAGTCCATTTAAAACTTTAAAAACAAGGCAAGCATCCATAAATACCTGATAACTTTCAAGATCCAAAATATTATTTAGGAGGCCAAGCACCAAAGGTGCTTAGGCACCCTATAGGAATTGCTTTGCGTTGCCTAGGCAAGTTGCCTAGTAACCCTTTGATCTTTCCTTTGATGTTCTGGTCTCCTGATTCTTCTTATTCTATATTCCTTTCACCATGGGGAGTCTATGGCAGCCCCTAGAACCGTCTGGTAAAAAGTTGTGAAATTTGGCATGCACATTCCAGCCAGTCTCCTCATTACCCACAGCAATTTATAGGTCCCCAGCCCCAACCGTCTAGTGGCACCAGCAGGTCAAATTTGCAGAAATTTGTCAATTGCCTAGCAACGCACCTAGCAACCTTTGATCTGTCTTTGATGTGTCTGTTCTGACAGGGTTAGACCCTGACCCTGTCAGACCCTGTCAGACTCTGTTAGATCCTGTCAGACCTTGTTAGACCCTGTCAAACGGTGCTTGGCCCCCACATTGCTGCTTGCAGCTATATTTTGTATTTGTATTTGTACTACATTTTGTATTTTTTCTTGAATTTGTCTTGAGATCTCAAAACTTTTAATCTGTGTTTGCTAATGTGTGCATATTACCATGATAGCTACTGAACATTCCACCAATAAAGATACATGTAGAACACCCCCGGCGTGGTGTCCCTGCAAAATATCAATTCTGCTACTTCCTAATAGTGATACTGATATCACATCAGAGCAAAGACAAGCTGTAGACAAGCATCACAGAGGAAAATGAAATATCCGTCGGGCATGAAGTCTTCAGAGTCTGTTTTAAGATACAGTATGACGTAATGGAGGAAATGAACGACTAATAACTTATAACCAGGGGCCTGAGGCAGTACAAAAGTTCTACTGTTGTCTACGAACAACAAGGATAAATGAGTCTGATTACTGAGGCTGCAAATACTGGCTTTTATCTTGGAAAAGTGGCCACATCCTGCAATCCTCTGCTCCTGAGAGACAGTCATCAAGTATAGTTCAGATGAAACAAATCCTGTACACTATATGTTCACTGTTCAAAGTGTTAAAGGTGCATTATGTAACTTTTCTGCTTTTTCCCATGGACTCGTCTTTGCTTTGGCTGGAGTGTTCCACAGTAAATCTCTCGTGCATTTTTAATTACATACACCTCTGGAAAAAGAGACCACAGCAAAATTATCAGTTTTTCTGATTTTATTACTTATAGGTATGTGTTTGGGCAAAAGGAACATTTTTGTTTGAGTCTTTAAACTACTGACAACATTTCCCCCATATTCCAAATAAAAATATATTGTCATTTAGAGCATTTATTTGCAGAAAATGACAAATGGTCAAAATAACAAAAATGTTTTCAGACTTCAAACAATGCAAAGAAACAAGATCAAATTCATTTTAAAACAACATAATACTAATGTTTACACTTAAGAAGAGTTCAGAAATCAATATTTGGTGCAATAACCCTTATTTTTAATCACATCTTTCATGCGTCTTGGCATGCTCTCCACAAGTCTTTCACATTGATCTTGGGTGACTTTATTCCACTCCTGGTGCAAGAACTGAAGTAGCTCAGCTTTGTGTTTGTGTTGGAATTCAACAGACGCTGGAATGGAATGGCTGTAATACATGTAGAGATGCTGATTTCAGAAAACAGACCTGTAGGTTTCTACGGACAATAAATTCCTTGAAAAACATGCTTTCTTAACATCTACATGAGCACAAACAAGTAGTGGACTTGACTACAAAAAAAAGTCTTTAAAGGTGCACTGTGTAACTTGTTTGCAAGGGTTTGTCACCTGCGGGTCTCCATGTGTGCCTAGAATGTTGCACAGTATGGCCATAAACTTACAGTAGGAATCTCCAAGCCAATGTTGCAAGCCAATTTACAGGTTAGACTCATGGAAAGGCGACTCCACTTTTGCGTCTCCGCAGATTTCTTCCTGAAAACGCTCATCTAAACGCGGAATAAAAAGTGAAGATGCGACGCCACATTTGCGTCTCCTGTTCAGACCGTCATTATATAAACGTAGCCTTAAACACCTGTACATGTAGCTGAATAAATGCAAAAGAATGATTAGTTTAATACCATACTGTGGACAATTTAAACCAAAAGCTTTAAGGTTGTAAGCCCCCTCCAGAAAAGTTACAGTGTACAGTTTAGTTCTGCCACTTATAAATTAATATGAACAAAATACAAACTGTGGCTGTAAATCTAACCATCTAATGCAATAATCTTGAATGAAAATGCTACCAACAGATACCTGGAGCTTAACGCCATGACAGCCCTGTTTTTCTATATGTGTGAACGAATTCAGTGCAAACATATTCACTGGCACCTCTCATCTGTTAATGTATTTAAATATAAGTGTATGTTTAACTGTAGGTGATAATGTATTCAAATATATGAGTGTGTTAAACTGTAGGTGAGCAATAAGGAACTACACTGTCTCACACGCAGTTCTGCAGCTGCACATAAACTAGACTTAGACAAACTTTATTATACTGCAAAAATGTAATCTAGCCAAGTAAAAAAAATACTTGAATTAAGAATGTTTTATCACAATTTTATTAAAAAGTAAAATTATCTACCAACATGTACTTAAAGGTCGTCTTCTATTACATCAAATTGACTCATGTTATAATGTTGTTAAATTCTCAAATACATACCTGGAGTTGTGTTTCGTTTCATTCACACATGTTTGAGTAATCATTTATTATTAGTCTGTCTATGTCTCGAGAGCTCAAAATGCTCTGTTCCACCTTGTGATGTCATATAGTAGTAGTTTCATGTTTACAGCTACCTTTTGTTTTTAGTTCAGTAGCGATCGGCAATTCCAGGGCTGAAATCATCCAAATGATTTTAATCAAGACTTTAGAAACACAGTGGAGCACTTCATGTATTGGCAAATTATATCACAAAGTGGTGATGTGTTTTCTGTTTGAGAGAAGAACTCAGCCTAAATATGGAAGGTTTGTGTGTTAAACATGTGTGAATGAAACAAAACTCCTCCTCATCACGTTTATAATGAGGAAACAAAATTATAACATAAACCAGAAAATAACGCAATATGGGCCCTTTAACTCATATTACTTTCGTTTATACTACCATGTGGCCTAATATCGGTGTAATCCCCCAGTATGTTTCATCGTAGTCCATGGGTATATACTAGTCTATGTGGCCTCTTGTTCTGGTACAACTCAAAATTATTCTTAAACTACAGTGGTCCCTCGTTTATCGCGGGGGTTAGGTTCCAGAAATAACCTGTAATGAGTGAAATCCGCGAAGTAGGACAACTTTATATTTTACAATTATTATACATGTTTTAAAGCTGTAAACACATTAAAACACTGGAATTAACGTTTTCTCATATTTCTCTCTCGTTTAAACATTCAAACTTTCGTAGATTTTCAACAAAATGTATTAATAGTGAAGCGCCGAATGCACAAGGGGAGAGGAGACATGAGTCACTGGATCCGCAGGAAGCACCGCGCTCATTCAACGGCACTGCCACGTCCCGGGACGCGACGAGCACCAACCCCATGGAGAAGTGCGTGTCAAATCCATGACAGAGCAGCACGACTGGCACAAGGCCGGGGTTGCAAGCAAGAGACCATGCCCGGACCATGCCTCCCCCTCAGGACCGCGTCCTCGCAGCCCGAGCCACAAACCAAACACGCACAAACGAACGTAAGAGCCGCACGAAGCCAGAAAAGAGCCGCACGCGGTGGTTTAATCCTGGTTTAGACCTGGTCCAGTCCTGGTTTAGTCCAGGACCAGTCCAGGTTTAGACCTGGTTTAGACCTGGTCTAGACCTGGATTAGTTCTGGTCTAGACCTGGTTTAGTCCTGGTTTAGTCCAAGACCAGTCCAGGTTTAGACCTGGTTTAGACCTGGTTTAGTTCTGGTCTAGACCTGGTTTAGTCCACGTTTAGTCCTGGTCTACTCCTGGTCTAGTCCCGGTCCCCCCTGCATCCCCCATCTATCAATCGGCAAAGGTCTACAGTCTCTTAGCCAATCATTACGCAGAACACAATGTTACACTATAAAAAAAGTTACACTATTTAAAAAAAATATTTTTAAAAATCCGCGAAACAGCGAGGCCGCGAACAGTGAATAGGATAGAGCGAGGGACCACTGTATTCAGAAAAGGTTCATTTCTGTCCTTTGAATGTGCCTTTTTAGTATCGATACCTGCTCAAATTAGGAGCTTCAATGTTAGTTTTAGGGCATTTTCACATATAGTCCCTTTACGTGAACCGAACTCAGTCCTCTGTAAGTGGACCAAAAAGTGAACCAACAAAAAAAGAATTTGGTTCATTTTATGTTCAGATTGTGAGTTTATTACAAAGAGGACCAGGTTCTCTTTCTGGTTCACTTAAGCTTTGATGGGGCCCCAGTCCACTTTCTGTTCACACCAGGTCCTCTGGAGCTCTCAGTCCTCCAATGCACTGAATTCTGGGTACATTGGGAATTCTGGGTAATTGTCACTTGAAATAAAAATGTCTGCTGCAATGCTTGTGCCCTCCTGTGTTTTTTGATTAAATTTGCTCACATTCACCGGGAAAATAGAGCTATTCAGATTACATATGAGATATTTGTGTTTGCGTAGCAACGACAACGACCACAGCCAGCCATTGACAGCTGAGTGTCAGAGGGTCTGGGTACAGTTGGAGCGTTCACATATGCTTAAAAAATGCTGAGTGAGATGCATCGGTCCGAGTTTGTTTAAATGGCTGAAATGGACCAAGTGTGAAAACATCCCAGTATCATTAGTATCTGATTTTCCATAGTAAATACATTTCTGCTGAACCAAGTCTTGCGTCAAAATGAAAAGCTGCTTCTTGTTTTAGCTTTAGTTTGGTAAAAGCAAAAACATACAGAGCTGTGCAGTGACTTTTCAGAGACAAACTTGGTGTAAACTGTTGGGATGAGACACTGGCAGCAGCTGCATCCTCTGGTTCAGCGAGTGTGACGTGTGAGCTGTCACACGACTTCAGCTCTGCACTCACAGGATTAAAGCATCAGGCAAAACAACAGGCAAAATGTCAGGGAAAACTGGGACTGTTAGTGTAATAACAAGCCAAAATACCATGCATTTTATGTAGTTTTTTATTCAGTCAAGAGGTGGGTGATATTATTAAAGGACATGTTATACTCTAATGCTGATACCGCCTCAAAAACATAGATGGCGTTATGTTTTGTTTCATTCATGCATGTTTGAGTAATTATTAGGGATGCACCGATGTGAAAATTTTAGCCGATACCGATATCAGATATTAATGTTGCTGTTATGGCCGATAACCGATATTAACCCTTTTTTTTCTTTTCTTTTTTCTCTGAGATAACATTTTATACAGACTGAAAATCATGCAAAATTAATTTTTGAACGTCTTCTTTTATTTTCAAAATGTTTTTTGACTCCATAAAGCTTAACTTATTTTATTCACAAAATCCCTGTGAGAAAGTTTAGATAAAAAAAAAACACAAAAGGATGATAAATCACCATGTGCTGTCCTCATGACACGTGACTATGTGAGGCTCGACAGCCAGTAAACTAATAAAGAAAAACTCCGTACACAAGGCATACTATTCTTGTTTTATGGATATTTATGTACTAACTGAAACATAGAACAAAGAAGGCACATTACTAATTTCGTAGTACATGTGATGAACAAAATACGAGTAGCTAGCTTAAACAGTTAGCTCCGTGAAACCACAAGTTCAGGTCTTACTTGTTCAAATGCAATATATACATCACCTTAATCAAAGTGCTTGTTAACATAAAATACTTACAAAGGCGAAAGCTTGCCGAGGTTCAAACGTATAAAACATATTCAGAGTGAACACGAGCCGTCTTCATGCTTAATTCGTATAAGAGCGGACAGAGCGGACTTTAACACAGGAACGCTCACTCTTTACTCAAAATAGAACGATCCTTAAAGGTGAAGATTTCTCACTCTGATTTTACCTAGCTCTTTTTAACAATTTACAAATATGAAATGAACTCATTTAAAAGAATATGCCACCCCCAGGTCAAACTTGGGCATCTCCCCACAGTCCAGAGACTAAAATAAGTGGTGGAAAGCGTTTTTCTGGTAACGCAGCCATTGTCCGAGTCTGTCAGCACTGACCGCCGCGGTATCTGCAGCTCCTCCGCCTTAGACTGGAGTCTAACGTCGCCAGAGAAAGATTTCGGCCAAAAGGAATTAATTTGCTCGATGCGTTTCCCAATTACTTTCTGTGTAGTGTGCATTCATATCGAGTGCAAATAAATGTGCAAATCAACACGGAGAGCTTGACTTGGTCATTTTGGGTGGGAACTATTTTTCAGTGCGGAAAAAGACAGACCACGCTGCGTAACAGGGGAACTCCCTTCCTGGTGCGTAACTGGGATTCCCCTGTCAGCGTGGTGTGTGCTTCAGCTGTCTTTTTCCGCACTGAAAAATAGTTCCCACCCAAAATGACCAAGTCAAGCTCTCCGTGTTGATTTGCACATTTATTTGCACTTGATATGAATGCGCACTACACAGAAAGTAATTGGGAAACGCATCGAGCAAATTAATTCCTTTTGGCCGAAATCTTTCTCTGGCGACGTTAGACTCCAGTCTAACGCGGAGTAGCTGCAGATACCGCGGCGGTCAGTGCTGACAGACTCGGACAATGGCTGGGTGACCAGGAAAACGCTTTCCACCACTTATTTTAGTCTCTGGACTGTGGGGAGATGCCCAAGTTTGACCTGGGGGTCTCATATCCCTTTAAACCTTTAACTAACTTATTGATCTTATGAAATATTGATGTCCTTTAAGACAAAGACATGACACAGCATGTCACTCTTTATCTGGTATTTATAGTACTGACAAATATCTGTCGTTAATATCGGCCCAGTTTTACACATCGGGACGATACCGATATGTCAAAAAAAAAAAAAAAAAAAGCGGTATCGGTATCGGCCGATACCGCTTTTAATGCCGATATATCGTGCATCCCTAGAAATTATTATTAGTCTGCCAACATCTCCAAAGCTCAAAATGAAAAAGGTGATATACATACAGTGGTAGTTTTCAAGTTACCAGCTATATTTTACCTTTCATTTAGTAGAGATTGGAAATTCCAGGTTTGAAATTGTCCAAATGATTCTAGTAAAGTTGTATGAAAGTTGTATGGAGTTATTATTACCACATGACATCACAAGGTGGTAAAGTGTTTTTTTGACTGAGAGAAGAACTCAGCCTAAATATGCAGGATTTGAATGTTAAAAATGTGAAAGAAAACAACATTATCGCCTTTTAAAGACATCCAACAGCTCCAATCTGTGCCGTTCATGAGTCACTTCTGCTCTAGTGTGTTTCTTTAACGCTGTGATCAATGTCAAATATTAGTGAAATGATAACAAGATGGCAGATGCTGCGTACTCCATGTCCTTGACCACACACACACACACACACACACACACAGACACACACACACACACACACACACACACACAAACACACACTGTCAGGAAGATGACTCAGGCTCCGAATGCCACCACAAGCAGCAACACCACTTGTTTAGCAAATACGTGGTCCAATTTCGTTAGCAGCTAGCGCCAGATGTGTTCCCGTCATACCCAACAGAGATAAACATAAAATAAATTGGATTTTTTCCTGAGGAGAGATGGAATGAAATAAAGAGGAAAGCGGTAAATGGAAGATAAGTGAGAAGCAGCACTGACAACTGCAGACCCTTTAAATATGTCTAAACAAAAATATTCTAAATTCCGAAATAGGGTTGTAAAAGTATTGAAAATCTGATACTAAATGATGCTGAAACTAATACTGAAACTAGGTACTCATTTGAGCAATTATTGATATTATAAAAGTCACATTCATAGAACAGAAATGAACCTTTGCTGAATAGCAAAGGGAGAAATTCAATTTGTCACCTGGACAAATGTTTATTCATTTATAGTCAAATGAAGTTTTTCATTTCATCAAAAAACAGACTACAAATACAAGCAAGTCTTTTTTTTTTTTGGCTAAAAGGTACGCGGTGTCCCATGGACCACTGCGGAACCTACCTGGATAACAAAGAGACTGAACAAATATAAGACCACATTGTAATACAAAAGAAAGTATGATTTAAAGCTGAAAATCACATTCTATCGTCTAAATAAAAAGCGTTTATAATTATTATAATCGGAATCAGTATTGAGTATCGAGTCTATTCTACGGTGAGGGGGTTGTCAAATAACAACTCAGAACCATGTTACTGATATTAGAGAAAAGTTTTTCGCAGTATCAGATACAGGCTACATTACATACTTTAACACAAAATACCAATTAAATACAATTTCAAGACTAGAAATAGTATTTTTCTATCTTTTGTTTTAGAAAAGAAAAACTTTTAAACTTTTTAAACCTAACCTATTGTGCAAAATCCAACTTTGTAGAACTTTTAACTATGTTATAGTTTTTTTTCCTTCTCATTTACTCTTTTCGGTTGTATTTAGTGATTCACACATGTTTATCTTTATTCTTCTGTATTCAAGACGTCATTGATCCGATCAACCTCCGTTTTTACTGCCACCAGCATATGCCCACTGCTCTGTACTTACTTAATTCTCAAATATTATTTTCTTAAACTATGACACACAGAGGACTTGACAGTGTTGTGAAGTCATTGATCTAAATGAAAAAAAAAAGTTACTTTTGTATTAAATTAACATTAAACTTGTATTAAAAGGATGAAATTGGACATAGCAATAACATAATAATAATTTAGAGGAGAAAAAATTTAAATTAAAGGTGCACTGTGTAACTTCTAATGTGGAGGGTCTTTCTCCATGGAGATGTTATTTCTATGCCTGCAATGTTCCACAGTAGGGCATTAAACATATCTGCCTTACATTTGTTAAATTACAGGTGTTTTATAGGTGAAGAATAGCTTAAAAATGTGATTTATTAGCATGTGCTGACTTGTTTCTCCATAGATCTGACCATTAACCTGTCTCCATTGTGGTGTATTGGTGTGTGTGTGTGTGTGTGTGTGTGTGTGTGTGTGTGTGTGTGTGTGTGTGTGTGTGTGTGTGTGTGTGTGTGTGTGTGTGTGTGTGTGTGTGCGTGTGTGTGTGTGTGTGTGTGTGTGTGTGTGTGTGTGTGTGTGTGTGTGTGTGCGTGCGTGCGTGCGTGCGTGCGTGCGTGCGTGCGTGCGTGCGTGTGTGCGCGTGTGTGTGTGGTTGAAAAGAAAAAGCAAACCCAGTAATTTCATGCTCTTGCAGTCACCATTAGTCCTGTAATGAGCTGAGGGACAGGCCCCAGACACACTGAAACACACACCGGCTGCACTTGTTTACATATCACAATCTGAAGTTCAAGCCTTGTGTTGTCATGGTGAAGTGCTTTGCTCCAAACTCCCCCAAACAACCACTAAAAGCACGCAGCATTCTCCGTCACTACTGGGATAAACTGTGTACGTTATGGGCTTCTTGCATCACGGGGGGAGGGGGATGACTTCCTCCACACTCAGAGCTGGGCCTGTCCTGGGCTGTTAGAGGTTCATCTGCATGGTGGAGGAAGTATTTAATTTTGTTTCTTAAGTAAAAGTACAGATACACAGGCAAAAATCATTCAAGTAAAAGTATCACATGAAAAAGTCTACTTAACCCTAGAGCACTATCACCGGGTGGTTTTCACCCGGGCAAAACTATTTGCATGATTTTCAATATGTTGCATTTTTCTGAGTGTCATGGGTCCCTGGGGAGCTTCACCATTGTTTTTGACATCTTTAAAGGTGTAGGTGTTTCCTTACCCCAAAGCCCACTTTTTCCTACAGGCTTTTGGGTGATTTTCACCCGGCAATAGTGAAAGAGGAACATAAGAATGTAAGAATTTAATGTAAGAGGATGTAAGGAATAGATAAGAGTGGTCCTGGAATGTGTATGCTATCCTTATTTAGTGCAGTGATTATGAATAAATAAAATCAAAGGGAATTCTTATGGTGAAAACAATATTTTAGTCAAATGGTCATTTTTACCCACTGAAAAAATACAATTTTTTGTTTCTCTCTCCTGCAATTGTTTGTGTGTCAAGGAGTCTGTGCTTCACCAGGGAAGTCTCACATGTCCCAGGAATGGGTGGATCAAACACCAAGTTTCCAGTATCATTATTTATTATTATTATTTTATTTTTATTTTTTTTTAGGAATTTGTTCTCAAATTCCTAATTTTTCAGTAATTCTGGAGCATGTTTTTCCTATGTTTTTTTCCCCATTTTGTTACACATACCACAGTTGAAAATAAAAGAAAACCACTCTAATTTATCATGTGTTGTCATATTTTGGTCTATTTTCCATAACAAGTACTTTTTGTTGGGTATATTCATTTTCTTCCGCTTTTCCATTTTCATTTTCTGGGTCCAAGCAGTGTCCTGCTGCCCAGAACACAATGCACCAGCCCCCATGAATCCTTCCGCAGGTGGTGGGTCCACAGGAGGACGGCTCACATCACAACAGGCCTTGATGTATCTTCTGCCACGGGGGCTACCAGTGTCTGGGGGCGAGGTGGGGTTAAGTGTCGTGCCACAATGGCAGCGCTCATCTGTGGGAGCTGGGATCACATGCGGTCAACCCGTCAAGAGCGGGATTCGAACCACCACGAGGCATATGCTCTACCAACTGAGCTACTGCCGTCCCGGGTATATTATATCAGGTAAAAATTACCCGGCAAAAGTGATGGAGTTACTTTTTATAGCCAAAGTGTTCTAGGGTTAAGTAAAAGTATTTCACACAAAATGTGTTAAAATGTAGTGATATTGATAATAATTTGTTATTTTTTTCTTATGAATGTTGTGTATTAACTTTTGTTTGCTGAAAGCCAAAACTTCAACTCAAAACATTTAGCTGGGATGTTACCACAAACATGGCAAAAATAACCCCACAAATCATCTGGAAAGTCAGTTCTCTTCAAAAACGCAGTGGAGTAGGAAAATACAGAAACTTGCTCTCAAATGTAGTGAAGTAAAAGTAAAAAGTACCCACTGTAAAATGTACTTAAGCAAGGCAAGTAAAGTAAAGTAACATTATCCACCAATGGAACCAGCCTTTTTGCACGTAAAATATAAAAGTACATCTAGCTACACTTGCTAAAAAAACAACTCTTTGCACTTAAAATGACAAACAAAATGTAATGTTGCATGAATTAAGAAACACTTTCTTTTTCAATTGGTAGATAATTTTGCTTGTCAAACTGAATCTAGTCAAATAAAGTAAAATGTTCTTAATTTAAGTCAATTTTAACTGAACTAGATATTGCTTTTTCCATGTGGGTCGAGGAGCCAGAATTTGGAAGAAAGAAAATTGTTTAAAATGGTTATGTCTCCAATACATCCAGTATGTAGTATTTAGCGTGTACATTGTGTAAATGTACTGTATATAAGCAACCACATTATTAAGATAAGTTTTTCCTTCTTCCCTCTTTTTCAAGAAATGTACTTTACATACTACATAAATATTGTACAGAAAATTATTTTTTTCTCGCTTGGCCCAAACTCAAAATAATATAAATATATACAGTATCTATCAATCAATCAATATTCAAGTAGAAGTAAAAAGTAGTGGCTTACTTAATTAAAAGTAAAAAGTATTACTTGAGCACTGAGTAAAAGTAATATAATAAAATGAATTTAAAATGTGCTTTCTAATTTAAATGAATTTAGGTAATTTAACTGGACAAATCATCAAATTAATGCTGCTATTTAAAGTAACACTGTGTAACTTTCTGGACGTGAATGTCCCATAGATGATTCCGTGGAAATAAAAAGTTAAAACCTTACTTCGGAACATTGCCCTTGAAGACAGATAACCTTTAAATGCCAAACTGTGAAATATTATAGCCAAAGAGACAAAATTGCCATGAAACAAGGAGGAGGCCAGACTCCAAGGCCAAATTGTGAAGATGCAAGCTTGAGTAAGGACGTTATAAAAAACATCAAAAGTTGACTAAATACAAGCTTTTTTTATTTGTATTTTTGGCTAAAAGTTACAGTTAAAAAAAATAATAATAATACAAAATTCAACATCTAAAGGTCCCATGGCATGAAATTTTCACTTTCTGAGGTTTTTGAACGTTAATGTGAGCTCCCCTACCCTGTTTAGGGCCCCCCCCCCCATGGTTAAAAGTTGTGAAATGTCTAAACTGAGCGATCCTTTTCTGCGTTACAAAAAAATCAGAGCTCAAACGGGCGATTTTGAACAAGGCACCTTATTGACGTCAGATCGAAAAAAGAAATGCAAATGCAGTTCCACCCCCGTCTGTCTGTACTCAGCGTCTCTGTAAATCACGCCCAGAGAGTTTGGACTGCGAATGCGCTAGGCAATGCGAAATGCGTTTTTTTATTTGCCTGGAGGCACGTCCGAGTGTTTCTAGGCTCGGAAGTCCTTTATCTGAGCCTCTGGACCTTTGAACAGCAGTGGTTTAATTTTATTTTATGTGGAAATGTGTTTATTTTTCAATGGAACGCTTCAAATCTCTCCCCCTGTGCAAAAACAAGGAAATGGATCAGCTGAGGGCTACAGCGGAGAGCGGAGCGTTTGGCCACGCCCCCACCCTCTACTATTGGCCAGCTCTTTTCTCCTCATTTGCATTCAAGCAACAACGCCCATTATGACCTGTTCTGAGGGAGAAAAAATACTCTTTCTCATCTTATCTTATCTCTGTTTCTCATGCACTGAGTGTTGATTTTGAAGAAGGATTCATTTACAGTATTAGGGAACCATTAAGGAGCCATATAAAAGCATCAAGAAGTACCATGTCATGGGATCTTTAATATTGTCAGTTAATGCGATTAAGAGTAGTAAGTAAGTAGCAAGTAAGAGGGAATACTGTCAAACAAAAAAATACTACAAACGAAAAGTACAAAAAGGAGAAAACTGCCCTGAAAACAGACAATTTCTTCACAGCTACTCAAGCATTAGTCTAACATAAAGACAAAGCTAAACGCAAAGCACCAATAGAAATAGTTGCTTTTGTGGCGACACCTGTTAGAATGCATGCCACAATAAGTCTCTGGTTTCATACTGGTTTCCTGTCACCTGAACATAGCCAGAATTCTCAGAAAGACAATAGTTTAATTATACTCAGGGATGCCTAAAAGGTCATCTTTCATCTCGGTTGGCAAAATTGACTCATGTGAACTTTTAATCATGTTTTTACCTAATCAGAAAACATACCTGGAGTTGTATTTTATTTCATTTCACACATCTTTAAGTAACCCTTTCCAAAGCTGAAAATGCTCTGTTCCCCGTTACGATGTCATGAAGTAGTAGCTACCATTTACCTTTTGTTCAGAAGAATTGGCAATTCCAAGGCTGAAATCATCCAAATGGTTCTAGTGAAGGTGAAAGGTGGAAGGTGGAGTGTTTTCTGTTTGAAAGAACAACTAAATATGCAGGATTTATGTGTTAAACATGTGTGAATGAAACAGAACACAACTCTAGTTATGCTTGAGATGAGGAAACATTATAACACAGATCAAAGAATACAGTAATATGTTGAGAAATAGAAATGTTGATGGCAAGTTTGAGTTCTAAAATTATTTTGGACACCTGAAAAAGAGGTTTTGTCAGGTACTTTTGTGTTATCTTCTATAGAGTTATCAGTAGTGCAATGTGCATGCTTGGAATTCCAATTAACTATTTTTTGCAAGCAATACTGTTGGCAGAGCTATCTGTGGAGACAAGAAAAGTCATTTTACGGTCTTCGCCCAAATGCGCTTTAATCTGTTTACTATCCATATGATTTGACCCACAAGATGACCCCCATTTCACCCAAAATATTCCACAATATGCTTTAAACACAGGCCAAATACTCTATGCAAATTTCAGATGAGGCCTGGGATTTGAGATAGCGCCATCTGTGGGGCCCAGGGGTCAAAGGTTAGCCCAGGGGCCCTGATGGAGTGAAGCTAACCAAATGAAAGCTAAGATAGGGGGGCCATCGTGTTATTTCTGCACGTGCACAGCTGAGAGGACAGATAGGAGCGGAGGGGAGGACCATGGGGGACCAAAGGGACTATCACACTATTAAATCATGTGTATCTCAAACCACACACTGACAAAGCCTGGGAGGGCGGAGCAAGGCACTGAGATATTGCCTGGATTTTTATCACTATATAAAAAAGACACTTTGACTGCATCCCATTTCTCTGTCTTACCCCTTCGTCTTACCCCTACCCCTTGGTTTTGCGCGTTCATGTGAGGGCAAGGGGTGTCCCGATTCTAATTTTGATCAAGGGCTAGGGCTATATACCCCTTGAAACGAAGTAAGCTCTCAACCAGATTTGGTACGAAGGGGTACGCCTACAAGCTCAGGCAGGTTTTGGGATCAGGATGGCAGCGTCACATTGACCAGCCAATGAGTCTCATAAATGTATTTTCAGCAGTTGTAATTATCGATTAAAGGGATATGCCACCCCCAGGTCAAATTTGGGCATCTCCCCACAGTCCAGAGACTAAAACAAGTGATGAAAAGCGTTTTCCTGGTCACCCAGCCATTGTCCGAGTCTGTTAGCACTGACCGCCGCGCGCAGCTGCTGCTCCTCCGCGTTAGACTGGAGTCGCCAGAGAAAGATTTCGGCCAAAAGGAATTAATTTGCTCGATGCTTTTCCCAATTACTTTCTGTGTAGTGCGCATTCATATCGAGTGCAAATAAATGTGCAAATCAACACGGAGAGCTTGACTTGGTCATTTTGGGTGGGAACTATTTTTCAGTGCGGAAAAAGACAGACGAAGCACACACCACGCTGACAGGGGAATCCCAGTTTACGCACCAGGAAGGGAGTTTCCCCGTTACGCTGCGTGCTGCGTGCTTCGTCTTTCTTTTTCCGCACTGAAAAATAGTTCCCACCCAAAATGACCAAGGCAAGTTCTCCGTGTTGATTTGCACATTTATTTGCACTCGATATGAATGCGCACTACACAGAAAGTAATTGGGAAAAGCATCGAGCAAATTAATTCCTTTTGGCCGAAATCTTTCTCTGGCGCCGTTGCCTCCAGTCTAACGCGGAGGAGCAGCAGCAGCTGCGCGCGGCTGTCAGTGCTGACAGACTCGGACAATGGCTGGGTGACCAGGAAAACGCTTTTCATCACTTGTTTTAGTCTCTGGACTGTGGGGAGATGCCCAAATTTGACCTGGGGGTGGCATATCCCTTTAACAGTTTAGCATGGTTTACAATTATGACGCTTATGTTCTACGTTACTTTTAGAGAACTGTTGTTGCGGTTTTAATTGTAGTGATGTCTGTTTAGCCAACGTTATCATTTTCATTGAACTTTCATACATAAACAAGCTAGTTTTTTTGTCGAGCTGAGGTAACGATAATCCTTGACATTTGTTTACATTTGTTTCATTTGCGTCAATTGTTGTCGCCTCTGTAGACGTAGCAGCCAGGTAGAGGCAAGGGATGATGACGCAAACGGTAATCGAGTGGCGTCCCATTTCTTAGGGGAACATTCGTACCCCGAGGCCTCTCAGCTCGGTATGGAGGGGCAAGACAAAGACATAGATGAAGGGGTAGGGGAAGGGAAAAGACAGAGTAATGGGACGCAGCCCAAGTATTGAGTGCATTTTCTGAGACACTGAATTTTGGATTTTCTGTAAACCATTCAAATTTCAAGAAATAAAGTCTTAAAAGCTTCAATCTATGTGTCACGAGTAATACATGGGTTTGACTTTTTGAATCGAGTGACCAAAAAATGTAACTTTTTCATGATTTCATTCTATTTTTTTTATACAATCTGTAACCTATAATTGACAATATTCCTTATGGCTACATAAAGGTACATTGTCTAACTTTGGCATTAAACTTTTCTACCTTCATGGAGACCAAATCCGCTTAGTCAAAATGCCTGTTTTCCTAGGTATTTTTGTGCAATAAAACCAACTGAATAAATGTAAGGCATATCTGTTTAATGTCATACTGTGGAACATTCCAAGAGGAGCAATGACATTTCCACAGAAACAAGAAGGTGACAAACCCCCCAACCAAAAAGTTACATAATGTACCTTTAACAGAGCCTTTATAATAGTTGTACTGTCAAGATTGCTAAATTAATCAATAATCGTTTATTTAAGGCCCCGATATAATCCTGACAATTTTAGAAGCAAACGTCATTTCTATTCAATCTATACTCCCCCCAAAAAAGTACAAAGGATGTTAAAGTGCTTTTTTTATCTGGGTATTTACGTATTTAAGTCTGTCACCTTCATCGTTCAGAAAGTTTCATTTTCATAAACCAGGTCACACAATGTAATAATGACAGTGGATAATGGATAATGAAAGTGAAGTTTGGTCAAGGTGTCAGTAATTGTGTTTTTTTCTCAATATAATTTAAACCAAAAATTTGACATAACATCTCATCTAAATTAAGGTTAATTCAGGGGTTAAAGGCGATGTACCATATCTTTACTGTTTGAAAAAGTGAAAAACAGAACTATGTCATTTTCAAAGGTTTGCAAGGGTCCAAAGTTATTCCTTACTTAACTTTTGCATTCAGAACATCCTAATTATTCAGTTTATAAGCACGTTTCACAAATTTCAGAAGAAGCCAGAGCGGACTTTTACTGTCACGGTAATTCTAACAACAACTAGAATGCTAACCACACGCTTTCTGAATATTATTGGACAATAAAACGTTTTATACTTAGATTCAAAAAGTACATAGTGGTCGTATTTTAACCTCAAGAGCTGCTTTTACAATACACCTGTACTGAGGGATTACAACTTTTGTTCAAACATGGAAAACATCGGGTGCAAAGCCTTTAAGCCTCTCTGGGTCAGGGGTCTTCAGTTACATTTTCCAGAAGGCCAGATTCTTCAGAGTTTCAGTCCGGGGGCAGATGATGAAACTGCACCTCAATATTATATTTTATATCACAAGCAACTCTCAAGTGGTAAAATACAACAACAGAAAATCATAACAATATTGCTCGGTCAAGCTAAGACCGCCTGAAACCAGATTATAACTGTAGTGTAGTTATTATAGCAGGTCAGGGACTAGGCCAGACCAAGACAAGGACTAAAGCAGGTCTAGTCATGTCTAAAACAAGACTAACCCCGGTCTGGAATAGGTCTACTCTAAGTTATGACTCCCATCAGTTTATAACCACACCAACAAGCCTAAATAAGGTCCGAACAAGCGCTGAAGCAGGACTAAACCAGGGCTACCCAGGTTAAATATAAATTACATTACAACATCTGGTTTAGATAGTTGCAAAGCTTTGCAAAAATACATACAGGTTTTAATCATGCTGCTGTTGCCACGATTTACAGTGGTGGAATGTAACGAAGTACATGTAGTAACGTATTGTACTTGAAGGAAAAGTAACGTTATTTTACAATCTGAGCCTTCTTTCGGTAATAAAACAAGTCGTTTGACTCACCCATAGCACGTTGGTGTCATTTGGAGCTGTTTGAAGAAAGTTATGTTGTGGCGTTTCTGTTAGCATTTGTTAGCATTTGTATTCGGGGCATTACTTTGCGGTCTCCAAATAACACAAACTTTAGCACTTTTCAAATCATAGAAGCCCGATGTCTTAATGAAAAATTTCGTTTGAAGCAAAAGTGGCCTGTAATCCGAGGTTTATCCATAGTTTTCAGCTTTGCGTTTCCTCTTTGGGTCCCGGGAGCTGAGAGCACAGTCCGCGCATGCGCACTGGCGTCCTCATCTACTCGAAACTATGGCTAAATCTCGGATTACAGGCCACTTTTGCTTCAAACGAAATTTTTCATTAAGACATCGGGCTTCTATGATTTGAAAAGTGCTAAAGTTTGTGTTATTTGGAGACCGCAAAGTAATGCCCCGAGCAAATGATACAGCACCATGTTAACGGATACGGGATCATTACTAGAACAGAACGGCTCAACATAAGTTCTGCGATACTGCTCCAATTGACAGAAAAATGCTATGGGTGAGTAAAACTACTTGTTTTATTACCGAAAGAAGGCTCAGATTGTAAAATAACGTTACTTTGCCTTTAAGTTAAAAAAAGAGATATCTGTACCTAAGTAAATTTTGAAGTGGATAGTTTTTACTTTAACTTCACTACATTTGAGAGAAGGTATCTGTATTTTCTACTCCACTACATTTTTGAACAGGACTGAAAAGCAAAAGTATTTTTATGATGGTTTGAGATATGCTGAAAAGGCAAAAACAGCAATATCATTTCCATCAATTCCATTATTTGAACAAAATTCAGCACAAATCTTTATCAAAAACTTTAATAGATCTGAAAATCTGCACGAAATACTTTAAGTACATTTTTAAACAGGTACTTTAATACTTTTACCAAAGTAGATTTTTTTTCATGTGATACTTTGCTCCAGTATCTGTACTTTTAATTAAAGCTGCACTATGTAACTTTTCTTCTACCATGAAGATATTGCGTTATTGCGTTGTCTGGAGTGTTTCCATGGGTGATAAACTTATCCAACATGCATTCCTTTTATCATGGGTGTTTGTAGTACTCAGAAATACTTTAAAAAACATACACTCCTTTGTAAGCAAGGTCACTCCTCCACAGATATGACCTGTAAATTGGCCTAGCAGCATCTCCTGCTTGCCTCTATGGAGAGCTAATTTGCTTAATGTCATACACTGGAATATTCAAGGCAAAGTAATAAAGTCTCCATGGTGACAAGTAGGTGGCGGGCCTTCCTCTAGAAAAGTTACACAGCGTAAGATTAGGCAGTCCAAGAAAGGTCAAATAAACATTTTTTTTAGAATGTGGCAACCATTTATTGACTTTTTGAAATAGTCTAAGCCCTTTCCCCCTTTCCTTTCCCTCTTTTAATTGTTTATTATTATGTATTAATCGTTTATTGGGGCCAAGGTGCTTGGCACCACAGTGTTTCTACTGATTCTTATTATTATTATTATACATTATTCTTCTACCTATGGGAGTCTATGGGAACCCCTAGAACCGTCTGGTAAAAAGTTGTGAAATTTTGCATGCACATTCCAGCCAGTCTCCTCATTACTCACAGCAAATTATAGGCCCCCACCCCCAACCATCTAGTGCCACCAGCAGGTCAAAGTTGCAGGGATTTTCAGCGTTAACGCAGAAATGTACCTTTGATCTGTCTTTGATCTAGCTGAAGTGAGCTCATATCTCGGGAACCCTTCATAGGATTATTTTCACACTTTTCACAGATGTTCGCGTCCTTCAATTCGGCTACATGTGCTTGGCCCCACATCGCTGCTTGTTGTTGTTGTTGTTGTTGTTGTTGTTGTTCTTGTTCTTGTTGTTGATAATAGTAGTATATCTACTATCATTGTATTGTTGTTATATTGTACGGCACTACTTGTATTTCTTCATAATATGAAGAAATACAAGTAGTAGTTTCATCAAGGCTTGAGTGATTTGTTTTTGTTTGTTGGTGTTGTGGGTTATGTTTTCCATCCACCCATCTTCCGCTTCTCCATTTCTGGGTTGCGGGGGCAGCAGTCCAAGCAGATCTGCCGCCCAGAACACAATGCACCAGCCCCCATGGATCCTCCCGCGGGTGGTGGGTCCACGGGAGGACTGCCCACGTCATAACTGGTCTTTATGTACTTCTGTCATAGGGGCTGTCCGCAGACACTGGGGGTGAGGTGGTGTTAAGTGTCTTGCCCAAGGACACAACAGCAGCACTTGTGGGAGCTGGGATCACACACGGCCAACCCGTCGAAAGCATGATTTCAACCACCAACCCCTGAATCAGTAAACAAACACTTTACCTATCTATATCTATCTATATATCTGTTTACACATGAATAAAAATATATGAAACAAAGACCCCTGCCCTAAGCTTTCACGTTTAGCCACAACATCTGTCTGCCCTCACAGCAGCTCCAGCACATCCTCAATTCCATCACCATATTACACCTTTCAAACCATGCCCATATCGTGATATTTCACCAGCAACATGACACGACACTAGTGGAGTAGACAGACAGGCCGAGGGGTGGAGCAGAGGGGGAATCAGCAGAGATGGACGGATGAAAAGAGGGCGGAGAAGGGCACCCAGAGTCCCTGATTTGTTTCTGAGGATTGTTATCAGCATCAATAATTCAGTCCAATCATTCGCCACTGAAAGCAGCAGGAGTCCATTAGTGCGGCCAGAAGGATGGACTGAAAAAGAGAGAAAGTGCCCTTAAAAGCAATTAATTTGGAACAAAGACAATAATGACTCAGGCCATTAATCAAAGAGAAGGAGACCCACAGATAAAGAGGTCATGGGCAAGTATATAGTGTATGCTCGTCTATGTATACTCCAGTCTTGAGGAGGTGGTTATGTAATAAGTAGACGAAGAGGATCAGACACAAGCATGCATTTATAATATTATTTATAATGTAGTGTTTGGTATAGGAGGAAAACAAGCAAGATGCAGTAGATTTCATAACAGTAGTGGAAATATCTTTGTTAAAGCTCCTATATTATGCAGTGTTGCAATTGTGAGCTTTAAGCCATGTTATTATATTGGTACTTCATCAAAACCACACTTTGGCTACGTTCAGACTGCAGGGCTTAAAGCTCAATTCGGATTTTTTTTGTGAAATCAAATTTTTTTGCGAGGTCGTTCACATTTCCAATTAAATGCGACTTGTATGTGATCTCCAGTGTGTACTTTAAACACCCCAGAAGTGTCCCGCATGCGACACGACGAGGTCACATGCAGCGATTTTAAATTTGCAGAGCCAATCTCTTTAAAGGATGAGATTGAGAAGGAGAAGGAGAAGGTTTTTGGCCTTGCTGTTTTGTGGGGCAGTGGCAGCAACGTCCGTAGAAAGTAACGTGGTGGTGCTGAGAGTGGTGGGATTGCTATGTGCTTTGCTGCTTCACTGACATGGACTTCACACAATTTTTGTATGACGAGAAGAACGTTTGTGTACATTTGTGAGCGCCTACTTGTACCACTCTCGCTTGTTGAAGGTCAGATGAACGCGACCTGGCCGTTCAGACTGAAGTCGAATACCAAAAGATCGGATATGTATCGGTTTTAGGACCACATATCCAAGTGGCCTGGGTCACATTTGAAAAAAATCGGATCTATGTCGTTCAGACTGTCATTAAAAGATCAGTTACAGGTCACATAGAGGCAAAAATATTGGATTTGGGTCACTTCAGGCTGCAGTCTTGTTTCATTTACACGTTTGAGGAAGCCTGTTCAAAATGCGCTGCTCCACCTTGTGATGTCATGTAGTAGATGTAGTGGTAGTTTTGAAGTTAGCAACTACCTTTTATCTTTAGTTCAGTAGAGACTGGCAATTCAATTCAAAACACAAAGCGGAGCACTTCCTGTATTAACACATCATAAGGTGGAGTGATTTTAGTTAAAAAAAAAAAAGATCAGCCTACATATGCAGAGTGTGTGTTAAACATGTGTGAATGAAACAAAACACAACTCCAGACAACTTTAGAACATAAATCAAGAAAATATTGTAATAAGGGGCTTTTAATCATTGTTAATAATAATAATTAGCAAGATCATTTCTCAGTGCTTCAAGAGAAGGCCAGTTTTTAATATAATAATAATAACATGATGGTGGGGCTGCAAGATTAATCACAATCAAATGAAAATTACAGTTTGAATAGACACAACTGGTAGATGGCAAAGGCTGTCATTTGTAAGTACTGTACCATAATTTCCTCCACAAACCATAAAATATCCAGTTTCATTTCTGTAGAAAAGCTGCTAACCCCTGTAGTTCAGATCTGTTCAAACATGCTCTGAAATGCGATGCTTGAATTAGTTTGTCATTTCATTTCAGTATTCAGTAACGCGTTTAAAATGTGAACTTTACAGTAGCACAAGCCTATTATTGAAACAGGAATTGCAAATGTAATCACAAAGCTTGTCAGAAAAATCAAAGTTAAATATTTTTTTCCCCACACTGTTCAGCCCTTGTGGAGAAATCATACAGACTGGCATGGTGAATCTTAGTGAGTCACTTTAGAGGTGTATCCTGGTCGCATAACTTCAGAGTCTGTCATAAGTGGATACAATGAGAACAGGTCAACAGCTTTACTCACAGTCAGTACCACCCTCCCTCCTCCTCACACGGGACGCTACAGGCCTGTCATGATCATTACTATATCAGTTTATCGTTAAATAAATGACAGACACAATACAATACAAGAGACCACTGCAAAACGATCAGTTTTTCTGATTTTACTACTTATAGGTATGCGTTTGGGCAAAAGGAACATTTTTGTTTGAGTCTATAAACTACTGACGACATTTCCCCCAAATTCCAAATAAAAATATTATCGTTTAGAGCATTTATTTGCAGAAAATGACAAATGGTCAAAATAACAAAAAGATACATGTTTTCAGACCTCAAACAATGCAAAGAAACAAGATCAAATTCATTTTAAAACAACATAATACTAATGTTTACGCTTAAGAAGAGTTCAGAAATCAATATTTGGTGCAATAACACTTATTTTCGACATAAACATATGACAAGATTTGAGCCATCGAGGGTTGAATGAATAACTTTTATGATTCATTACAGATGCAGACTACTAAAGGGTTTCATTCAGCTATTTATTTCAGCTCATGATTCTTTAACAATATTGTAGATTTTTTGTGGTTTTAATCTAATCTCGGGTTATTATTTCAGTGATATAACTTGAAATACTACTGTTTATCGTCTGTTTATTTCAGCAATATACAGTATTACACTAACAAGTAACGCGTAAAAATAGATGATTAACTGAAGACACACTGAAGTCACTTTTTAGTACACCACAGTGCTGTAGCTCTTTATTTCAATTTGAACTGAATTTTCTAATGTCTATTTATCTTGCTACAACACTGGAATTTCCCCTTTGTGGCACAAATAGAGAATCTCTTATCTTATCTTCAAACTGTGTTACAGTGACAGACCGGTGCCCATGTGCCGCTGGCCTGCACGGAGCTCAGGGTTTCCTCCTCGGCTCTTCACTTCCTTCACAGATGTTTCTACTTTCTGGAAGCTGAGTCACTGCTCCCCACACTCCAGCGTTTCATGAACTTGTGACATCATCAGTGTGTGACGTCCCACATGTGAAAACCTGCACACCACATCCACAGAAAGCCCACTGCGTTTCCATGGAAAGAGAAGGAATGTGTGGTCACTGCAGGACTGGAGAAGACCGTTCTAAAACCGTCATGTTTTAGACCGAACACACTCATGATAGCGGACTGACCAGATGTGTGTATGTGACCTCAGACTGTTATTACATCTTATTCATCAGGAAGCCCTTCCTACCACTGGCCTCAGATACATATACGCCTATCTATCTAATGTAGGAGCACTCAAGAGCTGAGCACACGCTAACTTTAAAGTGATAGTATGGAACTTTCTGGAGGGGGAAAGTTAAAGTTAGAACCATACTTCAGAAACATTTTCCAAGGAGACTGATGACAAGTAAGAGTCAGGTTTGTGGAGATGCAATCTTCAGTCCATTTCTGTTAAGTTAAGTTACATACTATTTTTGTACTATATGTGGGAGGGTTGGTTATTTCTTTCCTCTTGTACTGGCATTTTAGTAAGCACCACTGGCACTTTTACCTGAATATTTAACCTTAAAACAAATTATTATGCTGCTGATTTTTAATTCTGTGCGGACCACAATTATAACAAAATTTCATTCTGTGCACACTTATGTATCTAAATGACAATAAAGTCTATCTAAGTCACCGTTTCTGTCACTGTCACACATCGCCGGGCATTCAGCCGAGACAAGAGACAATGAGACAAACAGCGGACTATTTTAATATTTGCAAATCACATTCAGATTAATTTTACTGAGCCCTCGCGTGCAATGTCAAAACCCGCTACATTATTAGGGGTGTAAATCAGACACTTCAGGCCGATTCGATACGATATCGATTTCTTAAGCCAACGATTATTTTGAATACTTGAGAATTCCCCATGATTCGATACGATACAATACGATTCGATTCAATGGTGCATAGTTTTCACTTTATGTATTAATGATGTTTTGAATAAATTTTATTACAGAAAAATTTGATTCGATTCGATTCTCTTGTGGACGCATCGATGCATTTGGATCGTCGGCTGTAGGATAGATGCATCGATACGAATCCATTATTATTTACACGACTATACATTATTAAAGGAGAATTAACGTTTTTTTACAATCTGAGCCTTATTTCGGTAATAAAACAAGTTGTTTTACTCACCCGTAGTACTTTGGTGTCATTTGGAGCATTTCCGGAGATATTTTAGATTAGCGATCTCTGTAACGTGAGTGCTCGAGGCACGACGCTGCAGTCACCAAAATAAAACTTTAGCACTTTTCAAATCATAGAAGCTCAATGTCTTAGTATACACTTTCGTTTGAGTGAAAAGTGGCCTGTAATCCGAGATTTATCCATAATTAACAGTTTTGCGAAATAAACTATGACTCTGCACATGCGCACTGGCCTCCTCATCTACTCGAAACTATGGATAAATCTCGGATTAGAGGCCACTTTTGACTTTTTTGGTGACTGCAGTGTCGTGCCCCAACCACTCACGTTACGGAGATCGCTAATCTAAGGCTACGTTTACACTGCAGGGCTTAATGCTCAATTCCGATTTTTTTGTGAAATCCGATTTTTTTGCGAGGCCATTCACATTTCCAGTTGCGAATTGTATGTGATCTCCAGTGTGAACGCTAACTCCCCAAAAGTGTCAATGTTTACGGAAGTAGCCTAAAGTTGCTTTCGTACCGGAGCCAAAACATGTACAGCTTATTTGTTTTAAGGAGGAGACGGAGAAGGACGAGGTTTTTGGCCACAGCGTTTTGCGGGGCAGTGGCAGCAACGTCTGCAGAAAGGAACATGTGGGTGCGGAGTCACAGGCAGGAGGGGTGGGATTGCTACGTGCTTTTCCGCTTCACTGATATGAGTTTATATACTATTTTCGCATGATGAGAAGAACGTTTGTGCACATTTGTGAACGCCTACTTGTACCACTCTCATTGGAGGAAACACACGGTGGTCGGATGAATGCGACCTGGCCGTTCAGACTGCAGTTGCATGTCAAAAGATCGGATATGTATCGGATTTAGGACCACATATCCAAGTGGCCTGGATCGCATTTGAAAAAATCGGATCTGTGTCGTTCAGACTGTCATTAGAAGATCAGATACAGGTCGCACAGAGGCAAAAAAATCGGATTTGGGTCGTTTCAGGCTGCAGTGTGAACGTAGCCTAAAACATCTCCGGAAATGCTCCATATGACACCAAAGTGCTATGAGTGAGTAAAAGAACTTGTTTTATTACCGAAATAAGGCTCAAATTGTAAAAAAAAAACGTTAATTCTCCTTTAAGTGGCTGGTTTTCCATGGTCATCCTAATGGAAGCAAGAGAACCAGTAAAACAGAGAAATAATAATAAAACAGAGAAATAGATTTCAGACTCTTTGGGAAATCTGCTTTAAACAGATCTTCAGACCAGAGCTGCATCGCTAGTACAAACTCATTAATTTACTCAATATTTACTCCATTTTGTTTATGGAAAAAGAAGACCTCCGGACCTGGTCAAAACATGTATACAAACAGCACTGTCTCATTTATATATTACCACAAAATGTCTTTTCTTTTTTCATCAGGTTTGAGTTACACTAAATACACAAACTCAAATAAAAATAATAATAAATGATGTCTTATTTCCATGTTGAAAAGGCCAACGCTGTAGATTCTTATTACAGCCTCTGAGAGCATGTTCTCTGGAAAAGTGCACAGTGACTCAGGCTAATTCATAATGAGAACAGGGACGGCAGATGAGTGGAGGGAGGGAGCAACGGCGGACGAGTGGAGGGAGGGAGCGACGGCAGAAGGAGAGAGAGAGTTAAAGAGGATGGAGAAATGAAGAAAGCGAGAGAGAGAAAATGGGGGAGAAGGTATAGAGAGGAGGGCAAAAGAGAGGAGAGAGATGGAGAGAGAGTTGAAAGGATTGGGAAGGAGAGAGAGAGAAGGAGGTAAAAGAGAAGATGAGAGAGAGAAAGACAAGGAGAGAGGGTGAGACAGAGACAGAGACAGGGAAGGAGAGAGAGAAAGAGGATGGAGAAATGAAGAAAGAGGGAAAAAGGGGGAAGAAGGTATAGAGAGGAGGGCAAGAGAGAGGGGAGGAGAGAGATAGAGAGAGAGAGAGATGAAAGGATTGGGAAGGAGAGAGAGGAGAGAGGGTGAGACAGAGAGAAAGAGAGGGAGAGAGTGAAAAAAGAGGGAAGGAGAGAGAAAGAGGATGGAGAAATGAAGAAAGAGGAAAAAAGGGGGAAAAGGTATAGAGAGGAGGGTGAGAGAGATGGGAGGAGAGAGATGGAGAGAGAGATGAAAAGATTGAGGATCGAACCCGGAACCTTCTTGCAGGAAGGAGAGAGAGAAAGAGGATGGAGAAATGAAGAAAGAGAGAGAGAAAAAAAGGGGAAGAAGGTATAGAGAGGAGGGCAAAAGAGAGGGAAGGAGAGAGATGAAGAGAGGTGAAAGGATTGGGAAGGAGAGAGAGAGAGAGAGAGACAGAGAGAGGGAGAGAGGGTGAGACAGAGACAGAGACAGGGGGAGAGAGTGGAAAGAGAGGGAAGGAGAAAGAAAGGATGGAGAAATGAAGAAAGAGGAAAAAGGGGGAAGAAGCTATAGAGAGGAGGGCGAGAGAGAGGGGAGGAGAGAGATAGAGAGAGAGATGAAAGGATTGGGAAGGAGAGAGAGAAGGAGAGAGGGTGAGACAGAGAGAAAGAGAGGGAGAGAGTGGAAAAAGAGGGAAGGAGAGAGAAAGAGGATGGAGAAATGAAGAAAGAGGAAAAAAGGGGGAAAAGGTATAGAGAGGAGAGCGAGAGAGATGGGAGGAGAGAGATGGATAGAGACATCAAAAGATAGGGGATCGAACCCGCAACCTTCTTGCTGGTAGAAGAGAGAGAATGAGGATGGAGAAATGAAGAAAGAGAGAGAGAAAAAAAAGGGAAGAAGGTATAGAGAGGAGGGCAAAAGAGAGGGAAGTAGAGAGATGAAGAGAGGTGAAAGGATTGGGAAGGAGAGAGAGAGAGAGAGAGAGACAGAGAGAGGGAGAGGGGGCGAGACTGAGACAGAGGGAGAGAGTGGAAAGAGAGGGAAGGAGAAAGAAAGAGGATGGAGAAATGAAGAAAGGGAGAGAGAGAAAGGAGAAGACAGTATAGAGAGGAGGGCAAAAGAAAAGGATTGGGAAGGAGAGAGAGGGTGACAGAGAGAGGGAGAAAGAGGATGGAGAAATGAGAAAAGAGGAAAAAAGGGGGAAGAAAATATAGAGGAGGGCGAGAGAGGGGGAGGAGAGAGATGTAGAGAGAGGTGAAAAGGAGAGGGGGAGAGAGAAGAGGAAAGAGGACAGAGAGAGCGGGAAGGGAAGAGCGGGGGGAAGGAGGAAGAAGGAACAGAGAGAGAAAGAGAGGGAAGGAGGAAGAGAGGAGGTAGTAATGGAGAGAAGAAGAGAGGGAGAGAGAGGGAGAGAGAGGGAGAGAGAGTGAAGGAGGGAAGCAGAGAAAATGAGAGCGAGCGTGAGTGAGGGAGTGAGAGAGAGAGAGAGAGAGAGAGAGGGGGCGAGGTCAGATTGTCTTTTATCTGCAACACTGTTTCCTGGCAAAAGAAAAAGACATGCACTTTTAATTCAGCTGATTTAGAGACAATCACTTTAAGAAGCGACTGAAGCTCCACTGTACGTCTGGGCCATACACCGCGCTAATGCCCGTACAGCCCCCCGCCCACGGCCACGTACAGGACGTTTGAATCGTCCTCACAACTGGAGGACATGACGAGATCTATGAGAAAACTGCTTTTATTCATCACACAGCCCCATCTACACGAAGCAAACTCCCACCAGGCAATACACCGCAGTCCAAATGAATCATACATTAGACCAGCTCAGTTCTTCAGAATTATACAGGTGCTAATATAGAAGGAAATATGACATGATGATGTTGGTGACTAAGGATACATCCAGACTGCAGCCTGAAGTGACAAACAACCAGATTTTTTTGCCCCTATGCGACCTGTATCTGATCTTTTAAAGGTCCCATGGCATGAAATTTTCACTTTCTAAGGTTTTTGAACGTTAATGTGAGCTCCCCTACCCTGTTTAGGGCCCCCCATGGCTAAAAGTTTGCGAAATGTCTAAACTGAGCATTTGCAATCCTTTTCTGCATTAGAAAAAAACACAGCTCAAACGGGCGATTCTCAACAAGGCACCTTATTGACGTCAGCTTGAAAAATGCAGCTCCACCCCCCGTCTGTCTGTACTCAGTGTCTCTGTAAATCACGCCCAGAGAGTTTGGACCGTGAATGCGCTAGGCAATGCGAAATGCGTTTTTTTATTTGCCTGGAGGCACGTCCGAGTGTTTCTAGGCTCGGAAGTCCTTTATCTGAGCCTCTGGACCTTTGAACAGCAGTGGTTTAATTTTATTTTCTGTGGAAATGTGTTTATTTTTCAATGGAACGCTTCTCATCTCTTCTCCGCGCAAAAACGCAGAAATGGATCAGAGCGGACAGCTGAGAGCTGAGAGCGGAGAGTTTGGCCACGCCCCCACCCTCTACTATAGGCCATCTCTGTCCTCCTCATTTGCATTCAAGCAAGAACTCCCAAAATGGACTGTTCAGAGAGAGAAAAATTACTCTTTCTCATCTTATCTCTGTTTCTCATGCACTGAGGCTTGATTTTGATGAAGGATTCATTTACAGTATTAGGGAACCATTAAGGAGCCATATAAAAGCATCAAGAAGTACCATGTCATGGGACCTTTAATGACAGTGTGAACGACACGGATCCGATTTTTTCAAATGTGACCCAGGCCACTTGGATATGTGGTCCTTAAACTGATACATATCCAATCTTTTGACATGCGACTTCAGTCTGAACGGCCAGGTCACTTTCATCCGACCTGCCCGTGTTTCCTCCCATGAGAGTGGTACAAGTAGGCGTTCACAAATGTATATAAATGTTCTTTTGTATGAACTCCGTGTCAGTGAAGCGGCGCACATAGTAATCCCATCACTCTTGGCTGTGACTCCGCACCCACACGTTCCTCTGTATGGAGGTTGCTGCCACTGCCCACAAAACGCAATGGCCAAAAACCTTCTCCTTCTCCTTCTTAAAATCCTCTTTAAAACAAATGTATTGTACATGCGCTGGCTCCGGTAGGACAGCAACTTTATTAAAGCCAGATGCTCACTCATAGCGTCCATGTTTACTTCCATAAACATTGAGCCTGTTTACTGCGTGTGACCTTGTCGTGTCCTCCAAGGCGCATGCGGGACACTTTTGGGGCGTTTACAGTTCACACTGGAGATCACATACAAGCTGCATTTAATTGGAAATGTGAACGACCTTCACAAAAAAATCGGAAATGAGCATTAAGCTCTGCAGTGTGAACGTAGCCTAAATAGTCGTATAGAAACACTTCTTATGTGTGTATATGTGAACATTGGAATATATCAATATAAGGACAAGAAGACGATACAACTTTTTTGTACGTCACCTTGTTTCTAATGGCGATGGTCTTACTTCGTCCGAAACGTTTCACAGTGTGGCGTTAAACTCATCTACCATTCGTTCAACTATGGGTGTTTTTATTGCTCAAAGAACATGAAGCTCTGCACACATCTGACCGCTATCTCGGTCTGGTGGCATCTCCTGCTTGTTTCCATGGAGACAGTCAAGTTTAATACCAAACTGTGACACATTCCACAGTGCACCTTTAACTCCAGAGCTGCCTTTCTTTGTGTTATATAATTTGGCCAAGAAGATCATTCTGAAAACACCAAGAAAAGGTGAAAAACGTGTCCTAATATTTTAAGTATAGATTCTTTTTCAAAAGAGAATGTCTCAGATATACATTATCATTTGTCGTGTAAACCCTGAGCGCCTCCCTACAGCACACAGCCTTTAGCTACAAGTCTCATGTGTTCCAGGATCCCCTTCTTTCCAGCTGTCTTTTATGGCCAAACATCTAAACTGTTTTGGTCAACCACCTCCTGTTTTAGAATGGCTCAAAATGTTTATTAAAACACAAGAGTAACAGGTCCTTAGGTTGTGTTTGCTCAAAATCAACTGAGTCCTCACCAATGTGTTCTTAATTAGTGGGAATAGAAAAATAATGTACTTGGTGAGAATGATGAAATGTCAGAAATGCAGAATATTTTGCATATGACAAAATAATAGGACTGAATGATTTGGGAAATAGATGTAATCTGATTTATGGTTTAATTATAGGGTTCAATTCGCTCTATGACTGTCTCTATGTATCTGACCCAAACTGCACTTAGACACTACTGCAAAACAACTATTTATGCAGCAGTAAAGTACAAGGAAACAAAGTATTTAGATCAGCAGAATGAAAGACAGCTTCATCCACCAGGCTGTCAGGATGCTGAACTCTCTCCCTGCCCTGCCCTCCCTCCCCCAATGACACTGCTGCTTAAATGACACTTAAATTATACTGATGCTTAAATGACACTTAAATGACATTGACACTGCTGCTTAGATGACACTGACACTGCTGCTTAAATGACACTTAAATGACATTGACAACGCTGCTTAGATGACACTGACACTGCTGCTTAAATGATACTTAAATGACATTGACAACGCTGCTTAGATGACACTGACACTGCTGCTTAAATGACACTTAAATAACATTGACACTGCTGCTTAGATCAGTGTTTCCCAACCTTTTTTGTCTTGTGTACCCCTTGAGCCTTTTTGTCATACCTCGAGTACCCCCTCACTCATACGTGTTGATAACTCTCCAAAAGTAGAACGTGACACAACAGATTATTAATGAAAATCATTTTATTTCATCTCCTTAATTTGAAAATTTAAATCTCAGGCATTTTCTCTCTTTTCTTTAACTCAAATTTACTCAAATTAGAATTAAAAAATTCAAAAATATCTCCCCCTGTGCCTGGCAGCAACACTGCCGAGTACCCCCTGCAATGTACTCGCATACCCCTAGGGGTACTTGTACCCTGGTTGGGAAACAATGGCTTAGATGACACTGACACTGCTGCTTAAATTACACTTAAATGACACTGATGCTGCTGCTTAAATTACACCAGCTTGAGCTTTATTACGCCACACATTGTATTTTACCTATTTGTATTATATGCAAGTCTACTGTACTTCTGCTACGGGTATATGTGATGTTTTAGTCATGGTGTTTATTGTCTTGTTTATCAGATGTTTTATGTTCCCTGTGGGCCTTGGGAGCGCTGCAATTTCAAATCCTGTGTGTGCAACCTGTACATTTTGACAATAAAGCTGACTTTGAACTTTATATAAAGACAGATTCAACTTTTTATAAAGAAATACCAAAAAATATCTTCAACTAACTCTCCCACTAATTTCTCACATGCTGGACGATTAGGGATTTTTGTCATTCAAACTGGGAATATATATAATTTTTTTTTTTTGTTAAAACATTTTTAAAAATACAGTGGTACCTCACCTTACGAAAGACTCTACAAACGAAAAATCCAAGTTACGAAACGCCTTCACGTTAAAAAATTTCACGCCCCCCTTCCTGCGTGTGACTATAAATAGTATTATTTGTCTAGAAAATTGTTATGAGAACACCATTGTATCCTTTTATTAACATTATAAACAAAAAAAAGAAAGAAACTTACAACAAAGACTGCACTGAGGACTCAAATATTAATGTGTTTTTAATGCAGCTTTGCGCACATTTGTTTACGTTTTACAGAAATGAAACTTAAAACCACCTCATTTGCATAAGCTAAAAGCACTGAAAAAAACGCTCTCTCCTTGTGCCACTGATGTGTCAGCTTCTGTCGGACTAAAGGACACGACTCAGTGGAATATACGTGTTTTTTCTGTGACAGAGGATGTTCTGTTAATGGTGAGACTGTGCGTAAATCGCATGTGAGAACGCCACTGCCAACTACTGTTGTTGATGTGCAATTACACTTAGTTCTAGTACAGTACAGCAAAAAAACATGTTTCCCAGGGTCATACGCGCCCCCCCTGGCATCACGCCACGCCAGGGGGGCCCACCCCACTATTTGAGAAGCACTGGTCTAAACCCAGCTCACGTTCCCTTATTGAGTGAACAATCCAACGCTTGGTGAATTCTGCTTCACAATGATAGGAAGAGCCGACATCAAAGGATCAAAAAGCGACGTCGACACGGCGCAAGGCTGCGGGGCTGCGGGCGCGGGATGGAGCCGCGGCGCCCGGACCGTGCCTTCCCCTCGGGGCCGAGCACGCGCGGGCCGAGCACGGGGTGATTTAATCCTGGTCTGGTCCCGGTTTGGTCTGGGTCTGGACCTGGTCCGGTCGTGGTTTAGACCTGGTCTAGACCTGGGTTAGTTCTGGTCTAGACCTGGAAGTCAGATAGAACCAGAGCCCGCCCCGAGCGAGACACTGCGGTCTTGCCCGCCGATAGAGCACCTTTCTCGGCCTCTTAGCTCACAGTGTCAGCCCCCCGGCTCTGGAGGTCAGATAGAACCAGAGCCCGCCCCGCTCTTATTCCCGCTGAAATAGCATCTTTCTCGGCCTCTTAGCTCTAGCGCGGAACGCGCAAGGAGCGCGAAGACACGAGCAACGCGCTCATCCAACGGTACTGCCATGTCCCGGGATAATCCTGGTTTAGACCTGGTCTAGTCCCGGTTTAGACCTGGTTTAGACCTGGTTTAGTTCTGGTCTAGACCTGGTTTATTCCACGTTTAGTCCTGGGTCTACAGTCTCTTAGCCAATCAGGACGCAGAACACAAATGTTACACTATAAAAAAAAAAAACTTGGAACGGATCAGGCCTTTTCCATTGAAATAGCTACTCAACTTACGAAAAATTCACGTTACGAAACCACTTCTGGAACAAATTAATTTCGTAAGGTGAGGTACCACTGTACACTTCTTTCATAATAATCCTCAATTTTACGATTTAGCAAATTTTCAAAACCTTAATAAAAAATTAATCAAATACAGTGGTACCTCACGTTACGAAATTAATTCGTTCCAGAAGTGGTTTCGTAACGTGAATTTTTCTTAAGTTGAGTAGCTATTTCAATGGAAAAGGCCTGATTCGTTCCAAGGTTGTTTTTTTTTATAGTGTAACATTGGTTCTGCGTCCTGATTGGCTAAGAGACTAGACAGGACTAAACGTGGACTAAACCAGGTCTAGACCAGAACTAAACCAGGTCTAGACCAGAACTAAACCAGGTCTAGACCAGGTCTAAACCTGGACTGGACCTGGACTAAACCAGAACTGGACCAGGATTAAACTACCACGTGCCGCTCTTTGCTGGTTTCATGCGTCTGGTTTGTGGCTCGGGCTCCAGAGGACGCGGTCCGGGGGCCGCGGTTCTATGTCGTGCTCGCAGCCCCGGTGCCAGTCGTGCAGAGCAGAACTAGGGGTGCTCCTCGAGCGATGCGTGCTCCTCGCCGCACGGTGCGTTCATGTCTCCGCGCTGCTTCCAGAGTCATGTCTCCCCCCACGCTTCACTATTTAATACATTTTGTTGAAAATCTTGCGTGTTCGGCGCTAGAGCTAAGAGGCCGAGAAAGGTGCTTTTTGAGCGGGGATAACAGCGGGACGTGCATCTGAGCGCGCATTATTCAAATTTTTGAGATTTCGCGTTTCGTAACTTGAATTTTCTTTCGTATCTAGAGACCAAAATTTAACGTGAGGGCGTTTCGTAACTTGGATTTTTCGTATGTAGGGTCTTTCGTAAGGTGAGGTACCACTGTATACTGATAATTTCATGATCTTTTTTAAAAATATTTTTCAGTAATTTACATAATTTACAACATATCATCAAATCAAATATACTTAGATTAATTGCCCAGCCCTAAAATCAACTAACACAAATGTTGGTCGACTAACGCACCGTCAACTGATTAACTGACTAAACAACTACAAAACTACAGCCCCATACACAGTACTTCAGAGGAACAGGAGGTTTTGAGCCGAAGCATCTCCTGCAGTGAATTGATCCCAGCAGCTCAGTGAATTATGAAAGCCACAGAGCGCCAGTTTGTCAATGTCATTTTATGCAGCGTTAGCAGGTCTGTCTCTAGAGCAGAATTTTCATCTCAGAAACAACTAATCCAGCTGATACAGAAGTCTGGCCCATGTGTTTAACCCTGACAGACACAGCACTTCTGGCTCTGAACGCAAAACATCTCAAAATGACAGATCTCCCCTAAAGCATCTTCAAATGAGTCCAGGAATCCACTATTATAGAAGGAATAAGGAACAATAACTGTAAGAACTATTATGGTAATGTAGGTCTGCAAGATGAAGCATAATCAAATCAAAATTGTAACTTGAATTAGCAAAACAACAAAACTCTTTTTGGTTTTTTTTAATCAGCTTTATGGTCAAAAACAAATCACCCATTTCTCCTATTAGGCTACGTTCACACTGCAGGGCTTAATGCTCAATTCCGATTTTTTTGTGAAATCCGATTTTTTTGCGAGGCCGTTCACATTTCCAGTTAAATGCGAATTGTATGTGATCTCCAGTGTGAACGCTAAACTCCCCAAAAGTGTCCCGCATGCGCCTTGGAGGACACGATGATGTCACACGCAGCGAACACGCTCAATGTTTACGGAAGTCGCCTAAAGTTGCTTTCGTACCGGAGCCAAAACATGTACAGCTTATTTGTTTTAAGGAGGAAACGGAGAAGGACGAGGTTTTTGGCCACAGCGTTTTGCGGGGCAGTGGCAGCAACGTCTGCAGAAAGGAACATGTGGGTTACGGAGTCACAGGCAGGAGGGGTGGGATTGCTACGTGCTTCGCCGCTTCACTGATACAAGTTTATATACTATTTTCGCATGACGAGAAGAACGTTTGAGCACATTTGTGAACGCCTACTTGTACCACTCTCATTGGAGGAAACACACTCAGGTCGGATGAATGCGACCTGGGCGTTCAGACTGAAGTCGCATGCCAAAAGATCGGATATGTATCGGATTTAGGACCACATATCCAAGTGGCCTGGGTCGCATTTGAAAAAATCGGATCTGTGTCGTTCACACTGTCATTAGAAGATCAGATACAGGTCGCATAGAGGCGAAAAAATCGGATTTGGGTCACTTCAGGCTGCAGTGTGAACGTAGCCTTCGTCAGCCTCCATCATGCTCTGAATGAGTGACAGGTCAATATAACCAATCAGAGTGAAGTGTAAACTTTCAGAAGCAGAAACCGTTTTAGTTTCCTCTGAAAGACACCAAGAAAATCTAAATCAGAATCTGTCTCTAATAAATTAATGAATTATTTCTTAATATATCATCCAGCCCTAGGATGTTCTATACACAGACTGTATAAAGAAGTAGACTAAGGGAGTGTGACGTCACCCATAGCGTTCAGCTCCAGTCAAATGAAGCTCACGAGGCTTGCATAAAAGCAAATTTAGAATTGAGGTCCATATTAGGAATAGAAATTTACAAAATAGATAAATAAAAACACCAAGATCATGTACAGCGGGTTAATACGAACATTTTAAGACCAAAATGACAAGGCTACAGCAGTTACGGAGATGACAGTTGTCGATGGAGCCGCAAGCGCTCCCCTGAACACTTCCTACTTGGAATGCGGCGGCAGGGGGTTAGCTGTGTCCATTTATAAAAACAGTCTACGGTTCTATCTATGTAACAGATAATACTCCCTAAAACTGTATATAGCTGTGATTGGATATTTTATTTGATATTTTATTACTTATTTTTCTATTTTATTCCGATTTGCACAAGTACATTTATTATTATTATTATTAATAATATTATTATGATTATTATTTTTTTTTTTTATATAATTATGTCTCATTTGACACTGGTCTATTGCTGTTTTTTTGCTATTCCATCTATTTTTTGTTACCCTCTGTTAAATATTATACTTTACGAGTGAGCTACTGTACCCAAATAATTTCCCTTGTGGATCAATAAAGTTTGTCTAAGTCTAAGTCTATCTAAACATTATGGTATTCGACCACAAAGTATAGAAAAATAAATCAGCAAGCACACATTTGATCAAAACACAAAACCCCACAAAAGGTAGTGCTCCTTTTGTTTAGCCTCTTCATTAATATTCTCGTCACATATGCGTGTAAAATGAAGACGTATGGTGGACGTGGTGGGCTCAGGTGGTCCACAGTCGACGGTGAAGACAGAGGATCAGGCCTGAGGGGCTGGTGGGCGGTGCGTGGACATCAGATGGCTTAAATTGGGGTACGGCCGCCGCAAAAAGGGGGTCCGGGGGCTAATCAAAGCAGTTAATCAAGCATACGAAACAGTCTGGTCTACGGGACTCAGAGGCCCCACCCGTCCCCGGAGACAGGAGTGGGACCAGATGTACGATGGCTGGACTATTTTGTAAGAAGAGACGCTGCCCCTTTAATGAATCTTTGTCAGAGAACATTGTGAGTAACGTTGTTTGTATACTAGCACTGGCAGGTCAATGATAAAACGCACAGGCCGGACTCTCACCCACACAGAGCAGCCAACTAATGAGACCCAAACTCGTCGCAAGATATATCACAAATGAATACAAAATCTGGATCGCCACAATTATTTGGCCGACATAAAGTTCTTTGTTTGACATAATAAGACCGTTATTATGTGCAAACATTCATAACCCTACAGTAAAGACTCTTGTTTGGAAGAGATGAGACCGTTTTAGTTTATCAGGTCATTTCAGTCTTCTCCCCTTTGCTATTGTACTGTGTTAAAACAGATTTTTTTAACAGGCTCCTACAATTAAGATATAATTACTGTTACTTTTATAATTTGGCCAAAATTCTACAGCCCTCCCGGCCATTACTGTTTGTTCATCTTAAACTGTCAAGCCGACAACATAGACGTTTTTAAGTCTTTAAATATTGCTTTATCTGTAAAAAAAAAAAAATAGTGTTGAAATAAATGTCATTTTCAGATAAATATTATTCTAAAACTCATGAATTGTTCACGCCACCTCTTCAAATCCAGCTTGATTCTTAACATTACATCTGATCTCTATTTTGGCGATTTAGAAATCCAGAGCCAGCATTCTTTAGTCTCAAGAAATAACTGCTTATGCAACCATGGAATAATATTTCAACAAAGAAAAAGCAAAAAAAAAAAAGGGTTTTCTTTCATACAGATGATCCCCAAAACTATGATTTTAATTGGATTCCGTTTTGTTTTCTGTCAATAAAAATGAGAGAGTGGAAGTTACAAAACACCAGTACAACTGCTCAGTAAAGCAATAAATGTTCAAATGAAGTAGAAGATTTGAAGAACACGTATCATAGAGTTTTACAGTACTTTATATCCAGGGACAGAAGGTACACATGCCCACAAAGTAATACTGGCCCTAATGTAATGAAAGCCAATGTTATAAAGTCAATAACACCCGTCAAAAATGAAATCAAATCTCTCTACAGTCATACAATATTGTCTATGTCAGTAATCCAATACTGTATCCGCATAGGGCAATGCCATCAGTTATTAGAACGACTTCACACATTTCTGTGCAATCCACAAAGTCACTTTGAATTGTGCTCAAAGTGTAAAACTCAAGTGACCCTTCAGCTGGGACAAAGGCTTTACAACTACACTCTACAGTACACACTGACTACAGTTCAGAGTCTTTTTGTATATTCATTAAATTATCATTGTTGAACAATAAATCAACCGTTTATCAGTGGACATTGTAATTGTAGAACTGTGCCTTAGGGAAATGTGTCCTCAGTATTTGCCTCGAGAAGGTGTAGAAGCAGCAAAGACAGGGCCCAGGGCCCCTCTCAGAACTGGAGCCAGGAGCACCTGAAGGATTATTCTATTGTATGTTTAGGGTTCATGGGAAATAGTCTCACCCAGGGCCAGGGTAGCTCTACAGAGCCCTGTGTTTCAGGTTGAGAGTATCTGATACGTGAGCTGTTTACTGTATAGTAACTGATGCTAATGAAGTGCAGTGGGATTGATAAATTGGCACAGCCCTCTGGGAGCTTTAGAGGTGAAGAAGAGGCAATTAATGTCTATCCAGGCCCAGGGAACAGCATGAGGAATTATTCAAGCTGTTCTGAGAGACAAATCAAACGTACCCGGACACTATTTGAGGCTTATGCAGGAAATATATGAACAGGATGTAAAAGCACAAAGGGAGTTTCCCTCTGTGCTGCACATGGCTCCTGAGAGCCACTGGAGCCGTCACACTCTTAATTAAATCTATACTTAATTAAATCTTAAAAAATAATTTTTGCAAAAAGACCTTTGGTGTGAAATGGAGGAAAATATCACATTTTCTCACTTATGTGAGTGTGATATTAAATATACACACAAACACAACTGGAGCCGTTGACAGACTGTATGTGTTTGCAGACACCATTTCTCCTCCTCACCCACCTCACGTCAGCTGCTCCAGTCAATACTAAGTGTTTGTAACGCATTTAGGTCATTGTTAAAGAGGAAATAATGCTGGCTCAAAGTAAATTTGTTTAGCTAATCTGAGCAAACATAAGACCGATGAGTCTATTTTGATGTTGTTATTTACATACACTTCCTGTCAGCTCTGTCAGCACACAGACCCAGTCAGTACAAATGTGATGCTGCGTTTTTGCATGATTGCAATTTCCATTGGAGGATAAAAACTTAACAGCAGGAGCACTGGCTGCGCTCTGATAACCCAAAATGACTGCATCATTTCTTTCTGCTGATGAGGCCTGAGTGTGTTTCTTTTTGCTCGAACTCTCTTTCACTTCTCTGTGAGCACTTCCCACTCTCTGACCCACAGCTCATCTCAGTGAAGACGACAGCTCAGATACTGGAGGCTGCAGAGGAGGCTCAGCTCTGGTTTGTGGCAGTTTGAGGATCAGCGTAGGCCCCGCTGTGTGCCCTTGGTCTGACCCTGTTGAAGTGGCCAAAGCTCTCAGTGTAGATCAGCATCACTGTCTCCAAAGAGAGGAGATATACTGCACATATACACCTACATATGCACGCGTGTGTGCGTGTGTGTGTGTGAGAGAGATGTGGGCTGCTGTCTAGACCTGTCTCACACACTGTGCACCTGATGTCTGCTTTCATCTGTATGACATTTTAATCTAATACAAAATGTAAATTTCTCTGCGGGAGTATTTCATCATTTCAAAGTCATTCAAAGTTACGACGACTCATCACAACTGAAAATGAGCCAGCACATAAAGCAGTCATTGAGCAAGTCTTTGGAAAACTAAACAGATCATATGTTTGAACAATGCCACTCATCACAGTGTTAGAGTGGGAAGTGCACATGACGCCTCACAAATCACACGTTGCTTTCACTGCATTTATTTCTTCCACATTCTATTAGTATCTGCAACAACAGCTATAAAAACCCAATTAGTTTCCCCAGGACAAGGGCACTACAACAATATAAGCAGTCATGATTTCAATACTAAGGAATAGACTCGATAATAATAAAAAAAAACTCTCTTTATTTAGACATTTTAACATTAAATCATAGTACTTTCTTTTATATTACCCTTGTTTATGGGCTCTTATACTTCTAAAGATCATTCTAAATCTATTCAGGAAAGGATCATTTCTATCTTGTATGTTTTTTAGAATGAACACTTGCTAAAATTAGGATCTTATTTCAATACTAATTTTAGTATCTTTTGACAACCCTGCTAATGATGTGAAAGTACAGCTCTGGAAAAAAATAAGAGACCACTACATTATTATTTTTTTATCAGCATCTCTACATGTATTACAGCCATTCCATTCCAGCGTCTGTTGAATTCCAACACAAACACAAAGCTGAGCTACTTCAGTTCTTGCACCAGGAGTGGAATAAAGTCACCCAAGAACAATATGAAAGACTTGGGGGAGAGCATGCCAAGACGCATGAAAGCTGTGATTAAAAATAAGGGTTATTGCACCAAATATTGATTTCTGAACTCTTCTTAATTGTAAACATTAGTATTATGTTGTTTTAAAATGAATTTGATCTTGTTTCTTTGCATTGTTTGAGGTTATTTTGACCATTTGTCATTTTCTGCAAATAAATGTTCTAAACGATAATATTTTATTTGGAATTTGGGGGAAATGTTGTCAGTAGTCAAAAATGTTTTGCCCAAACACATACCTATAAGTAGTCAAATCAGAAAAACTGATAATTTTGCAGCGGTCTCTTATTTTTTTTTTTTTCCAGAGCTGTATATTTTAATTGGAGACGGTCAAGACAGTAATTAGTGCGCTGCAAACGGGAACTAAACAACTGTCAGGTGGCTTCAACAGGTTTCTGCAGGTAAAACTTCATGCCAAAAATGTTTCACTAACCACTGTATTTAAGAGTAAAAATATGACACACACTTAAAGGCTTAAAGGGCCGTGAAGTGAAAACATATTATGCAAAATCAACGTTTTAGAACTTTTTCTTTTCATTTACCCACTCAAAGTTGTATTTATGGTGATTCATGCGTGTTTGAATCATCTAAGAGCTCATTTGCAGACTTTTCAGCAAAATAGTTTCTTAATTTAAGTCGTTTTAGAGGAATATTGCGGTTTAAAATGATCTAAACTATAACGTAATGATCCACAGGTATCATAATTATAACAGCATGGCAAAAGCACAATATGTCTGCCAAATATTTTTCTCCTTGGAGATGTTATGGCTTTGTCTAGAATGTTTCACAATATGGCATTAAGTGTAAAAATATGACACTTCATGGAGACCAAACCAGACCAAGTTACAGGTCAGATCTGCGGAGAGGCGATCCCCGCTCACAGTCCAAAACAGAATGCCTGTTTTTCTAGAGATTTTTGAGCTATAAAACCACCTGTAATTGAAAAATATAAGGTGAAGCTGTTTAATGTCATACTGCGGAACATTCCAGACAGACCCCCAATCACAAAGTTACACCATTAAGTTGTTTTAGATGAATATTGTGATTTAAAATGTCCAAATGATAACATATTGATCAACAGATGTCATAAATGATAACGATATAGCAGAGAAAAGCACAATATTCTTCTTTAAAAACAGCAGACTCACCTATCCTGAGACTGCTCCTCGTACATCCTCTCCTTTCCCTCTTTGAAAAGCCGAATGGCCCTCTTAGACTTCTTCATCAGGCTGTCGATGTAGATTTTAAAGTACTCGTTTTCACTGAGTTGTGTGAGTTTCTGGTTCTCCTCATATTTGCCCAGTATTAGCCTGAGGTGCTGGTAGGCGTCAGGTAAAATATCCAGGATATAAGGCGGACTGTTCTTCAGCTGTAGTCTGGGGTTCTGACAGAGGCGAACCTGCCAACAGACAATAACGTTAAAGGTGCACTGTGTCACTTTTTTTGGTGAGATCGCTTTGCTCGGTGTGCTCAAAAGTTCCGCTTTTATTTGATTAGAAATATAGAAAAACATGCATCACCACTCCGAACTGGTCTATCCCGTGGCCTGCTTGCCTCCATGGAGACATAAGTTTAATGCCGTACTGTGAAACATTCCAGGCTGAACAGTTAAGTACATCTACATGGGGTGGGATTCAATAAGTTTTCTTCTTCCCACTCTTTTTCGAGCAAAAAAAATGAATGTATTTGACTATATATTGGTTACATGTATTTATTTCTTTGTGTTGACCTGCTCAAAATGAATAAATGAAATTAAATGAAATGAAATATAGACTAGCATGTGGCATACCCTCTCCAAGAAAATATATACAGTGTACATTTAAAGAGGACACAATAATTACGTCTTTGGTACTTGTGGATCAAACGCCATGAAAACAAAGTATCACAATTTGAAGGGCGCAATTAGCAATTTTTGAAGTATACTGTCATTTCTTCCACAAATGACAAAATATCCAGTCTTATTTTGCATTTAAAAAAGCTTTCCTTGTTATTCATATTTTTGTCAATTGATTCTGGACAAGTATTAAATATGAACTTTGAAGAGAATCCTATTATTACAAAATTGGAAATCTAATACAGATTTCAATATTTCAATATTTTTCCCAAATTGTTCAGCTTTCTGCCTATAGATTGTTTTTGTTTGTCCCAAAACGCCTGAAACTGAACCTTACGTGTATGGTTAAGTAGCCTAATATTGGAGAAAAGTGAGTAAAAATAGTGGGCATGTATAGGGGTTAGGATAAATCTGGAATTTTCAGAGCAATAGAGTCTTGATTGCAAATGAATAAAGATTACTCTCAATATAACTTTGAGTGAATAGGCTAAATTAAGTTGTATGTTTGACAGCTCTTAAAAAGTCATTTTTTCATATGTCGTAACATTTTCAAGGGAGAACTAAACATCTATTATATTGTCTTTAAAAAGAACCCAAGAATTGAATTGTTAATATCAGATCTTGTTTTAGAAGGAAAGAAATAACAAAAACAAAAGCCTGATACGTTTTAAAAGAGGTATAAAGTCACAAAAATGCAGCACTTACAACTTTGTCCATAAACTTCCATGTTTTTTCCACCGTGCGTCGGTCAGCAGCCGCTTGTTTGGGGGGCCCCACCGCGTCATGGATGGCGTCTATGATCCCCAGAATCCGACCCTTGCTCCGGTTTGGTCCTCGTCCTCCTGGAGCTCGGCCACTCAGAGCTGTTGCCATTTCCTAAAAACTGGCACAGAAGAAGATTCTTTAGTCATATTGATGACTTCTTGTACATTTTAATTGTGAAAGTTAAGATAAGAAATCAATAAAACGTTTAAACTAAGTAGGCTATGTGGAAAGTAATAAAAAAGTAATAAAGTACAGGCCAACCACAATTAGTTATAAAGGTTAAAGTTTAGAAAAATGTAGTTCAAAGTTAATTTGAAGTGAACTGATTTAAATTTACAAGTGTGACCAGTGTTAACTAAGCAAGGCAAGTTTTTTTTTGTTTTTTTTAAATATATATATCCTCCTGAGACCCGGCCCATTCATTTGTGTCCTTTACAGTGGACGTTGAGTTAACCAGTCGATCTTTTAAGTGTTTTAAGACTTTTTGTGCCTGCACTATGATGAAAAAATAAATACATGAATAAATATAATAATAAATAAGATAAAAAGTAAATCAAATAAAAAGTAAAAAGTAAAAAATAAATAAAGTAAAAAATAAATTAATTAATAGAAATAAATAAAAATAAAATAAAATGAAGTAAAAAAAATTTAAAAAGTAAAAAAAAGTTTTAAAAAGTTTTAAAAATTAAATAAAAATAAATAAAAAATAAATAAAAATGAAGTAAAATAAAATAAATACAAATTAGAAATTAAAAGGGAGTCTAAAATTTTTTTGAGGCGAATGTAGAAGCTTGTCAGAAATGTCGGTCATCAAAAAAAAAAAAGTTTTTGTTAGGTTGTTCATTTCACGTGGATTTAACACTATTACAGTCCATTACAGAGGACATGTTACAACATAAATAAAATAAAAATTAAATTAACAAAATGTAAATGCTAAGGTGTTCATTTACCTCCAAATAGAAAATCACAAACAAACAAACAAAACAAAAAAACACTTTTTTTCTTCGGGTCCCAGGAGGATATAGTAGTATTTGGACACAAAGTAATTCAAAGTGCTTTACAGAATAAGAAAATACAATACAGTGCAATACAAACATAAATAACTTAAATAATCATCATAAAATTAATCTTAAGAGACTAATATTAAAAGAGAAGGGAGTGGAATAAAAAAATGAAGTAGTCTATAAGGTGATGTGCTCCTCATGGCTTTGCATGCTGGGTTGTTTACAAAAAAGTTGCGTCACGTAGGCTTCAGTCCACAGCCCTAAATAAGATTCTTTGTTTTAGGCGATAATCTTGTGTGTTCTCAAAGGTAACTGGCTACAGGAGCAGAAAAGCGGGGGAGTTAGTAAACTAGTCCTTACCTTATGCCACAAATAACTAGCCTAGAGCTTTGGGGCTTTTCACAGCTTTCAGATCAAATCAGTTCAAAGGGAAGTAAAGTCCCAACTTACCGAGCTATGGGGAATGTTTGCAGGGATCTCTCCTGAACTCGGTCCACCACATCCAGCGCACACAAAAAGGAGTGTCCAAGAGTCCGGAGAAAACAGCGCCCGGAGAAGTGTCCAGGCTGCGTACGAGCCAAACTTCACTCCAAAGCGCCCATCTTCTCCAGCTGTAGCGCAAACACTCCGCTCCACTCAAAGTGTGTGGAGTTTGATCAACGCGAGGCTCTGAGCTCTTCTACAGAACATGTTTGTGCCGCGACATCTGCGTAAAGACGCGCGGCGGCACACGCACCGCTGTGTCTGCGCGTTTCAAAATAAGAAGCGTGAACAAAAACCGTTTCCCACCTCGCTTTTCCTGTTTTGCTTATCAAATTTTAAAGCTCAGCGGGACTATTAAAAGGGTAACATAAGGATAAAAATGATCCATAAACGAAAAACACTATAAACAAGAAACGTGAACTTTAATAACATAAAAGTGATTAAAGTTCCAAATTACGCACCGATTGTTTTGTCCTTCAAATGTATTTTATGTCAAATCTTTATAGGCCTACTGTAGTTGAAGTTTTATTTCCATTATAGCCGCCCTGTGTGTGTGTGTTTTTTTCTTTTAAAGCTTACAAGTATGACTTCAAAGTATGAAGTCATGTTTTCCAGAAAGTAACGGAAAAAAGCTTGTTTTACGCATGGCCAGGTAAGCATTACGCACTGCTCTGCTCATAAATCCTTTTCTAATTCCCCCCAAATAAATGACTACTGAACTTAACTTTTACCAGCCATAAAGAAAAACGTGTAGTCTATTTTGTTTCAAGTGAAGAAGCAGTTTTGGCACAGTTTTACTGTTTTACTATTGGACGGTGAATTGGAAATGCTTTTACTGTGAAGACCTCCTGGTGTGGCTTCCTCCCGTGCGTGCGTCTCTTGTTGCAGCCGTGGAGAAGAGTGACAGGAGAAAGACCGCTCCCAAATAAATCCACACAACTCCACACAGATCCACGGCCCGGTGTGAACGCAGCACCGTGCCGGAAGTGACACAAGGGGCCGCGTGGGTGTCTCAAATATGTAACCCCTGCACATCTTCATAATAAAACGCAAGGAAGGGTCCATTTGTGATGATCCAAGCCCTCTGGCATCAAACTGGGTATATGAGTAACAGTTTACACAACAATCTATGAGCTAAACAATAATATATTCGTTATTGACACTCCTTCTCTAATAATTAACCACTAATTACATGCTTAGTAGGCTGCATACTACATACTACTTTAATAATAACAATAATAACTGCCTTTAATAATAGGCTACATCATTTTAACTTTGTTTTTCATGCACGTGGTGTGTTGTGGTTAGGCAATATTAAATCAACTTTTTTGAACATCCTACAAGTGGAGTATGAGGTAAATAAAATGAAAATATTTGCAATTCCAGGTTTTGGCTTTGACCAGTAGATGGCGTTTATTTACGCTGTAATTTTCACAGGGAAATACTGTACTGTACACAGGTCTGGACTGGGACAAAAAAAACGGCCCTGGCATTTTTTGGCTTAGACCGGCCCCTCATAATTAGTCCTGGTTTAGTCCTGGTTCAATCCTGATTTGGTCCTGATTTAGACCAGATTAGTCCTGGTTTAGTTCTCGTTCAATCCTGATTTAGTCCTGGTTCAGACCTGATTTAGTCCTGATTTAGACCTGATTTAGTCCTGATTTAGACCTGATTAGTCCTGGTTTAGTCCTGGTTCAATCCTGGTTTAGTCCTGATTTAGACCAGATTTAGTCCTGATTTAGACCTGATTAGTCCTGGTTTAGTTCTCGTTCAATCCTGTTTTAGTCCTGGTTCAGACCTGGTTTAGTCCTGGTTCAGACCTGATGTAGTCCTGGTTTAGTCCTTGTTTAGTCCTGGTTCAGTCCTAAATTGTGGGCCGGTCTCTAAGTGAAAAGAAAAAAGAAGGGCATCGGCCCCTAGGACTGTCGGCCCACCGGGAAAATGCCCGGTATGCCCGATTACCAGTCCAGGCCTGACTGTACAGTACTGCACTGCAAATTTCTCTGATCTGGCCAAGATTTTAAAATTTAAATCAGGTTATTCGTCTTGTTTTCAAATTTATTATCTTCTTACTAGACCAGAGACTGCTTTATTCTAGTCTAGAGGGAGTTTATTTTAAGAGAACTTGTCAAGTATTTATTTTATTTTATTTATTTATTTATTTATAAGGACAATGTACAGTTACATTAAGCACATAGGCAGAGATGGTTGTACCAGATTCTAGCTTTATAGCTCATTTCCATCTGTAGTCCTCTGGGGGAGGGGTCAGAGTGCCATATTTACAGTGTATTTAAACTTGCAACCCATGTAACATCATTCATACAATTTCCCCAATCTTCACATACTCACAGTCATTACATCAGTTATCAAGTACTCCATACATCCCAATAAACATACACAGTTCATTCTTACAGTTAAAAGTGCGTACATGTCGGGTTTTCTAAAAAAAAACATGCTTACACTTCTTGATTAAAAGCAGAGAGGTTATTTATGCTCAGTAACTCAGATGGGAGCTTATTCCACTGTAAAATGATCGTGCTGCATGTAGAGATAATTTCACTACTTTTAAGTCATTTTCTGATAGATTTAAGTGTTTATATCGTATATTTTTGCCCTTTTTTGCAGTGTGCTTTATCTTTATATGAACCAATAAATACAATATATTTAGTGCGCTGTTTCTCAAATAACACATTTACAATAGATTAATAAAGTAAGTATAGACTGTAAGAACTGATAGTGTTTATAACATTTATAACATAAATACAGCTCTGGGAAAAAAAATAAGAGACCACTGCAAAATTATCAGTTTTTCTGATTTTACTACTTATAGGTAGGTGTTTGGGCAAAAGGAACATTTTTGTTTGAGTCTATAAACTACTGACAACATTTCCCCCAAATTCCAAATAAAATATTATCGTTTAGAACATTTATTTGCAGAAAATGACAAATGGTCAAAATAACAAAAAAGATACATGTTTTCAGACCTCAAACAATGCAAAGAAACAAGATAAAATTAATTTTAAAACAACATAATACTAATGTTTACACTTAAGAAGAGTTCAGAAATCAATATTTGGTGCAATAACCTTTATTTTTAATCACAGCTTTCATGCGTCTTGGCATGCTCTCCACAAGTCTTTCACATTGTTTCAGAAGTTCAAAACTCCATGCACAGCTTTCAGGTGCTGATAACAACAGGAACATTGAATAATTCCAGAAAAGAAGAAATTTACTGCACACTTGCTTGACTTTTCTCTTATTCCTTTATTGGGCTTAGAGCGAACAACGTGTATCGCTTCTACAGCGTCATCAGGTTCTTTCACATTGTTCTTGGGTGACTTTATTCCACTCCTGGTGCAAGAACTGAAGTAGCTCAGCTTTGTGTTGGAATTCAACAGACGCTGGAATGGAATGGCTGTAATACATGTAGAGATGCTGATTTTTTTTTTAAAATGTAGTGGTTTCTTATTTTTTTCCAGAGCTGTATAGCCTACAGAAAGAATCAGATAAAGTAAAACCACATAATGTAACTTTTCTTATGGTTGATGCCCCTCTTTGATTACCCCCTGAAGATGTTATTCCTAAAACATACCTAGAAACACTAAAATGGTTACTGTGAGAGTGCTCGCCTCTGGACAACCTGTAATGTGGTCTGGTGGTTTTACCTTTATGGAGATATCATGGTGTGATAGTGTGGAACATATTGCAGGGCACTCCAGGTAAAGCAAGAACTTCCTCATGGAGAAAAGTTTCATTCTGCCCCTTTAATGATTGATGTTCTATGATTGGATTATAAAATGCCCTTGTAAATAAATGCGATTGGACCTTTATAAGTAAAAAAAAAACTACTAACCGAGTTAACACAAGAGCACTGACCAGAGGAGACTGTGACATACAGAGACGCAGGACCAAATTTAGCCAAATGGCGACATCTATCAGAAGATCACAGTCATGGAACACATCACCTGCTCATGTCTAGCCTGGGAATTCCCAGGCCGCTTCCGTTCGTTTCGAACTGGAAGGCGGCCTGGAAACTCGTCCAAGCGAGAGTCCCAGATTTAGGGCCCCAATCAGAGAGCGGGGGAGGTGTGGCAAGACGGTGACGCGTACTACATGACAAACGGAAGCTTGTAGTTTGAACTGACAACTGACATGATTGGCTGTGGACTTACGTATACGCTCAATGATAGACATTCATAACGCCCAATAAACGGCCGTTGGCAATCGCTAACCACACCTCCGCTACGGGATTTTTCGAAGCGAGTTTCCAGACCCATATCTCACTTGTGATATGGTCAGGTGTTAACCAGACTAGCTCATGTCAGGAACTGTGGGTCCTTCTCAACCTTCAAGAACACGCTGAAACACTGGTTGAAAAGTAATCAAAAATGCTCTCACAGGTAGATTTTCTTCTTCTCTGGGCCTCTTAAACTAAGAGAATGGTCTGTTGTGGTGAACTTGTGTCATGTCTATGTGCACTTCTGTCTCTTCTGTGTGTTCCTCTAAATGTTCCTCTGTTTTGACCTGCCTTAGGACAACTGATGTAAAGTAGCTATTGAGCTAATTCTGGCATATTTACATTGATGCTGTTTGTAGTCATGTTGATCAATATGCATTGTCTTAATTCAAATCAATAAATAAATATATTCAATTAAAGTAAATTAAACCTGTTCTGTGGTCAGCCCCAAACTTTTGGATGCTCTCTCCCCTCACATTAAGACCGCCCCTTCACCTGATGCTTTTAAGTCTTAAATTAAAGCTGTACTGCGTGACTTTTCTAGCAGAGTCTGCCATCTGCTTGTCTCCATGGAGATGTTATTACTTTCCCTGATATGTCCCAGGGCATAACATTAAACATATCCGTCTAGCATTTATTCATTGCGCGTGTTTCTATTTCTCAAAAATACAATAATTCCTTCTGGGAATAGGGATGACAGTAACAAAAATTAAGTTAGTTCAACATTCAAAAGATACAGTATTGTGTTAAATTGTTAATCATTATGGCAACTGTCCTAATTTCTCATCATTCTCGTTAGTTGAGTCTTGTTCATGCTGACATTTTAAACCATATTTACATACACTTATTTAAGCACTTTATTCTTCCTTTCTTTTTTACTATGTATCTTTTTAATGTAATAGTTTGTGTAATGGTGTTATGTGTGTGTCTGTGTACATTTGTATAGTATGTTTTTATTTATTTCTGCAGCCTCTTGGCCAGGTCATGTTTGTAAATGAGAAGTGGTTCTCAAACAGTTTACCTGGATAAATAAAGGTTAAATAAAAAAAAATAAAATTCTGAATCGATGGCTAGAAATATGCTATGATGTGGTATATTCTGAATTTTTTTCTCGTTTAGGTCTGTAACCTTATTCATAATAACAGAAATAAGTGACTGAAGAGTATGGCTGAGTCAGGACCAACGTATGGTAAGATTTGTTTTACATTAGTTATGTATTTAACACCATAATGCCTTAACTAAAAATGCTGCAATTCTAAACAGAGCAAAGAATTTACTTACCTGGCCAGCCAAATGATATCTCTCTGTATTTGCTATACAGCGAGATACCATTTGGACACCCTCGCTCCACCCTCGCTCCCAAGGTTAACAACGGACTCCGCGATTCTGATTCGTTCAATGATGGTGACGTCAGCGCACCCGCCTTTGCCCGCAACGTCACTCTTAGGCAGCGGAAGTTCCTCCTCAGTTTTGAATCAAGATGGCACATCGGAGAACTGAGCGTCCCTTCCATTCAGCTGTAAAATTGGTCTTAAATTACCTAAAACACATCGATTCCTTAAAACCACAGCAGCTGACAGCTCTAGAGGCCTTTTTTTTCTTTCTTTTCTTTTGTTTGATTGGTTCACGTCGCTGTCCGTTAACTGTTCTCTGATTGGTTCACTTAGCTGTCTGTCTACGCGCAACAACAGCGCATTCTGGACCAAGCATTACCAGACTCGCCGCGGGTACAGCGATGAGTGATGGATTCTTCCAGGCAAAGAATTTACATTAAGATTGCCCCTTCCGCTGATGCTTTTAAGTCTTAAATTAAAGCTGTACTGCGTAACTTTTCTAGCAGAGAGAGATGTTATTGCTTTCCCTGATATGTCCCAGGGCATAACATTAAACATATCCGTCTAGCATTTATTCATGGTGTGTGTTTCTATTTCTCAAAAATACAATAATTCCTTCTGTGAATAGGGACGACTCTCCGCAGATCTGAATTGTAATGTAGCGTAGTGCTGAAAACTACTTATCTCCCTTAGGTTTAATCTATACTGCGGAACATTCTCGACAAAGCAATAACATGTCCATGGAGACCAGCAGGGGGCGGTCCTCCACTAAAAATGTTACGCAGTGCACCTTTAAAAACTCACTGTCTTTGAACCCGGCATGGGAACTGTGTGGTCCTCCTGTGTGTTTTATTGATCTATGTTCTATATGTTTTATTGACCTTCTTGTAAATTTTTGATGCTATATTTTATTCAATCTTTGGAGACTACATGTCGGTAAAATGTGCTATATGAGTAAAGTTGGACTGGAAATGAATGACTATTTTCTGCTTATGATAATCACCAAGGAGAGCAACTCAAACTTCTCCAAAAAAAAAAAAAAAACTTTATCAGACAAGCGCAGCCCCATCTCAACCCCGACACAGCAGCTATCAACCAGACACACAGACACACACACACACACACACACACGGAGGGCGTTACAATCAGAAAAGCACACACAACTCTGCCCCGTGTGACGATGTTGCGATAGAGACCTTTAACAAACTACAAACCTTAACTTAACCCAGAAGAACAACGTACAGCAAAACCCCTGAGACCAGCCACCGCATTTCCTATAAGAAACAATAACAAAAATGAGGTTAGTTCGACATTCAAAAGATACAATATTCTGTTAAAATGTTAATCGTTATGACAACAGTCGTAATTGCTCATCATTCTGAAGTCGATGGTTAGAAATATGCTATGATGTGGTACATTCTCTGTGTTACAGTTCATCTGGTACATATCTTGTACATATTGTTCATACATATCATATTTATTCACGTATATATTTATAGCACACCTGTATACTTGTTCATATCTCATCATATATATTAATAACTCTACTGTATACTTGTTTATAATGTTTATATCCCATAGACATAGACTAACAACAAAGTACTCCCACATGCTCATATTGCCCTATTTTATCTGCACATAATTCTACAACCATACTGTATATATTGTGTATACTGTATATTGTACTGTATATTCTATATACTGTATATATCGCACTTGCTGCTCCTTGCACTTCTGATTAGATGCTAAACCTCATTTTGTTACCTGTATTTATACATGTGTAATGACAATAAAGTTGAATAATCGAATCTAATTTTGAACTTTTTTTCTCGTTTAGGTCTGTAACATTATTCACAATAACAGAAATAAGTGACTGAAGAGTATGGCTGAGTCAAGACCAACGTATGGTAAGATTTGTTTTACATTAGTTATAACACCATAACTAAAAATGCTGCAATTCTAAACAGAGCAAAACACTTGAATTTTTATGATTGTTTACAGAGCTGAAAAATGAAAACGATGCTAAGTATAAACAATAAAGACAATATAAAATATAGCCGCAAGCGGCAATGTTCGGCCCTCACTTGCACTTGCAGAGGGGGGAATTTGTGGTGTTTTCACGGAAACACCGTTCCGTCTTTTAGAATGCTTTTTTTGTGCAAAATTTTGTGTGTTTTCGTCGGTGGGAAGTACCCAAACCTTGAAAAAAGTGTATAGGAAAATAATAATTAGAATAAGAAAAAACAGAACAATAACAATAGGCCCTACGTTTTAGCGCTCGGGCCTATCTATAGGTTATAAAGTTTTTATTAAGTTTTTATTATTATTATCATTTTGGGCATGTCATCACTGCGGACATGGCAGACGATGATGACAGAGACATGTGTATAGACCAGGGGAGGGCAAACTTTTTGACTCGTGGGCCACAAAGGATTCTAAAATTTGACAGAAGGGCCGGACCAGGAGCAGCTGGATTTAGTGTTTTGGTAAAAAAAACACTAAAAATAACATGGGATATGTAGAAAACATTTGCTTTATTTCAATTAAAAATGAACAAAAGCATTACAACACAATGTCCATCTTTCAAGTTCCATGGTATTTAGCTATTTATTGAAATGTCTCTTAAAACACAGAAAATTTAATTAATAAAATACAGCTTTTTTTAAATTACTAACAGTTACATTAAAGCACTGAAAGTTCTGTTCTCCTTCAGGTTCTTTCGTTCTTTCATTGACTGTTTTGTGGCAAAGTGACGGCTGATATTATATTCTTTAAAAAACGCTACAGTCTCTATATAGCAGCTGATAAATATTCGGTGAAAAAATATTAACTTCTGCACTCCTTATTAAACACTCAACATTCTCTGTCCACTTTTCTTTTCTTAGCTCCGTTCATCTTTACAGGAGGGCTGAGGGGTTAAAGAGTAAACACAAACGTGAAGCAAAACACTCAACAAAGGTCAATGTATCTAGTGCGCCAGCTATTGGAAAACGCCAGAATTGCAGGGAAATTAAAACTTTAAAACATTAACAAGGTTTATTAATATAATTTCTTCAAGATCGGCGGGCCGGATTAAGAAGCTTAACGGGCCGCATATGGCCCCCGGGCCGTAGTTTGCCCATGCCTGGTATAGACATTGTAGGATGCTCTATGCTCAGGCAAATACTCTTATGTGTAAATTTGGCTCTTGTACAAATAATGTAAAGTTGTTATTGTTTAAATCGTATTGTACACCACTGTACACAGCCCACCTCAGGATTAATTACAAAAAAGCCAGTTTGAAAAGACTGCAGGTGGCCTACAATGACGCTCTGCGGGTGCTTTTGAGGAGGCCACGATGGACGAGTGCGACCGACATGTTTGTTACTGCACGAGTGAACACTCTGCAGCTGTACAAGAACTTTAATGTACAGTTTTATCTGCAGACTGAACAAATCAACAATTATGTGCAGTACGAAATTCATTTGAGCAGTATTACCACCTGTGAAATACTCTACTTACACCTTATTTAATCCTACCTGTACCCTTGTATTTTATTATATTTTATTTTTTTTATTATATTGTTTACTTTTTTATTGCATGCTATGAGTACTTCTCGAGTAGCCTATCTTAGCGAGTCAATGTTTCTTCTGATCCTAAGCATTTCATTGCATTCTTGACCTTGTATTGATCCTGCATATGACAAATAAACAATCTTGAATCTTGAATCTTGAATGGAATAATAATGGCACTCAAAAATTTGAGATTTGAGTACAATATGTGGAGACACTGGTATGGCTCTTTTAAAAACATAAATGTTTATTGTTTTGTATTGTCACTTGTCTGTTTTAAAAAATGGACCATGAGTCCGGAATAAAGATGAAATTAATTGAACCATTAGTTGATTATTATCCAAGATCAATATATGCATGGGCTTCAGATGACATCTTGAGGACTTTTTTGCCCGTTCAAAATCTTGGAATTGTTAGTTGCTATGATTTGTAAGTTTTGTCAAGTTAATCTAACTTAAAAAAATATTGAAAGCTTGGTGTAGTTTTGTAGTATACAACAAAGACTACTTGTACTGGCGTAAATGGAGTTATATTGGTTAATGGCTATTTTATTAATAAGCTTGATCAATAATAAATAATATTGGTCTACAAATTTTTTGACTCAATCTGCTTCCGAGATAAAAGTGGCTAAATCTCATTTATATTGATAAGATGAACTGAAAATCAACTATTGTTAAAACTCTAGACATATTAAAATGAATGTATTAGAATGTGCAGACAGGCTTTCAGATAGAACTGGTTGCTTGTAGACACACTGTACATTCTGATAAACTACAGTTTTTGCCTTATTTTGCATAAATTTCCTATTTTGACCCAATACTATATCTTGGAAACTATAGCCAATCAGCACTTCTGACTTACTTTTTCTTTATTAGTGACCTAAACCAAGAAAAATTTCATTATTTTTGTTCTGGAAGCATTTTGCTTGTAGACCAGTGTAATAATAATACATGTTTTACCATGTTTTAGTGGTCACCTTCCTGGTGGACTTCAAGGAGGAGATCATTGCTCGAACAGAATGCCCTGAAGCCATCGTAGGAGCTTGGATGTCCCAAGAACTGGTCTCAGAGGAGGAGAGGACAGACATCACCAGTGCTTTAACATCTACAGACCAACTGAGGGCGCTGTTTCACACTGTGGAGAGGGGGACGCCACAGATGCAATACAACTTTTACAATCTTCTAAAAGAAAAGGAGGCTAAGCTTGTGGCGGAACTGGGTACAGCAAACTGTTATGGTTAAATGTTATAGAAAACACACGCTTTTTGATATTTAGTGTTAGTATTTATGAGCAGTATTACATTTTTAATTCAGCAATATAAAACTGTGGAGAAAAAAATAGAGACCACTGCAAAATTATCAGTTTTTCTGATTTTACGACTTATAGGTATGTGTTTGGGCAAAAGGAACATTTGTGTTTAACCCTATAAACTACTGACAACGTTTACCCCAAATTCCAAATAAAAATATTGTCGTTTAGAGCATTTCTTTGCAGAAAATGACAAATGGTCAAAATAACAAAAAGATACATGTTTTCAGACCTCAAACAATGCAAAGAAACAAGATCAAATTCATTTTAAAACAACATAATACTAATGTTTACACAAAAGAAGAGTTCCGAAATCAATATTTGGTGCAATAACCCTTATTTTTAATCACAGCTTTCATGCGTCTTGGCATGCTCTCCACAAGTCTTTCACATTGTTCTTGGGTGACTTTATTCCACTCCTGGTGCAAGAACTGAAGTAGCTCAGCTTTGTGTTTGTGTTGGAATTCAACAGACGCTGGAATGGAATGGCTGTAATACATGTAGAGATGCTGATTTCAGAAAAAAATGCAGTGGTCTCTTATTTATTTATTTTTTTCCAGAGCTGTATATCTAAAACAATTTAATAATAGTACCAAGTCCATTTACTACCTTAAATCTTTTCATAGTAGTGTTTTATCATAGAAAGCACCAGATTCTCATGTACATTTTTATGGCTGAAAAAAGGCTATGTGACATTTTTAAACCCCTTATAGTATTCCTTACAGTATAAAAATGTGGGTGAAGACAGGAGGAAGGTGAAAACAGACACTCTAGGATTACTCAGTTATGCATGAATCAAAGCAAATTAGAACTTCAAGTAATATAATAATGATAGTGGGCATTATAATATAGTTAAAAACTCATAAAAGTGATTTTTCTTTTGATATATGATGTCTTTTGTCACTTTTCAGAGCAAAGATGCCATAACAACAAGGTCACACAAACAGAGCTAACCTGGACACAAGCCAAACCTGAAACTAGCATTACATCTAAAAAAGAAAAAATTATAAGACAAAAACATCTCCTAAATGAAATTATCAGTGAAACTAGAACAATTTGGGAACACAGACAGATGGAGAAGGAGGCTTTCCACATTTTAAACAAAGCAACCAGATTAGTGAAAGAGATTGAACAACTTTGGGAAAATTTGGAGCGCGAGGAAACCCAACAGAAGTTAAAAATGGATGCAGATAAACATTACGTAGACGAAATGTATTCAAATGTCCAACGTGAAAAAAGTCACTTGGAACGAATAAAAACTGAAATTCAGGCAGAGAAGGCCAAGTTAGAACAAGATCGACAGGTCGCTAAGGCAGAGTTGGATGAGTTAAACAATTTGAGGAAAAACATTGAGATACAAAATAAAGAGCTAGATGAGAAGTTTAAAAATTTAAAAACACAGGTACGAGAAATGGAAGTAGCGAGTGCGGAGGCAGTGTTAAGGAAAAAAGATCTGATCAAGACCATAAAGATGAATAAAAGAAAAGAAAGTACCCTGATTAGAATGAAGGAGGAGATAGAGCAGGACACAAACAGTCAAATTAAATGGATCAACTTCCAAATTAAGAAGAAGGAACGGTGTCTGAGCCAGCGGCTGGAGAGGACCATGAGACAGAGAGACGAACTGGACATTATGAAGATCAAAATGGACTGGCAAAGACGGGAGCTGCAGCAGAGAATGGAGGATATTGTGAACAAGATAGTGGCTGTGGCTCATGTGAAAGATGGCATGAAGACAACAGTGGAGGAGTTGGACAGCACCAGAGCAGAGATGCATGAAATTCAGAAGGAGGCCAGAGAGAATCAAGAGCAAGTAAAGCGATATGTGGTGAGTAGTGCTTATGTATTATGGTGTTTCATTGAGCGCTATATTATGGAAATTGACTTTTGTGAGCTTTAAGACGTTATAATACTGTTATCTTCTCAAAAAGATACCTGGAGTTGTTTCATTCATGCATGTTAAAGGAAAAGTAACGTTATTTTACAATCTGAGCCTTCTTTCGGTAATAAAACAAGTCGTTTGACTCACCCATAGCACGTTGGTGTCATTTGGAGCTGTTTGGTAAAAGTTATGTTGTAGCGTATCCGTTAGCGTGAGTACTCGGGGCTTTACTTTGCGGTCTCCAAATAACACAAACTTTAGCACTTTTCAAATCATAGAAGCCCGATGTCTTAATCTACGATTTCGTTTGAATCAAAAGTGGCCTGTAATCCAAAATTTAGCCATAGTTTCGAGTAGATGAGGACGCCAGTGCGCATGTGCGGACTGTGCTCTCAGCTCCCGGGACCCAAACATGAAACGCAAAGCTGAAAACTATGGATAAATCTCGGATTACAGGCCACTTTTGCTTCAAACGAAATCGTAGATTAAGACATCGGGCTTCTATTATTTGAAAAGTGCTAAAGTTTGTGTTATTTGGAGACCGCAAAGTAATGCCCCGAGTACTCAGGCTAACGGATACGCTACAACATAACTTTCACCAAACAGCTCCAAATGACACCAACGTGCTATGGGTGAGTCAAACGACTTGTTTTATTACCGAAAGAAGGCTCAGATTGTAAAATAACGTTACTTTTCCTTTAATCCTTCATTATTAGGCTGTCTACATCTCCAAAGTTCAAACTACCTTTTACTTTTAGTTCAGTAGAGATAAGCATTTCCAGGCCTGACATCATCCAAATGATTCTGGTGAAGGTGTATAGAGTTTAAAAACACAGTAGACCACTTCCTGTATTACCATATGACATCACAAGGTGAAATAGAGTATTTTCTGTTTGAGAGAAGAATTCAGACTGGTAAATATGCAGTGAATGAAACAAAACACAACTTCAGGTATGTTTGTGATGAGGAAACAACACTATAACATAGATCAGGAAACAACATGATATGTGCCCTTTAACAAGCAAAATATGTATCTTAAAGAAATGAATGAATATTGTTTGGTATTCAGTTGTTTCAATTGTTAATATATTTATGTGTTTGACAGGGAGAATGAACACATGTATATGGGTGATTCTCCAACTATCAAAGAATTTGTGTCCCAGGCAGAAATAAGAAAAACAAAAACACGTTTGTCATTTTTTATTCATGCTGCGCTTATTAGACACAAAGACGAACTTATAAAAAAATGTATGATGGATAAATTACTATTTTTATTATATAAAATATGGTTTTATATTGAGTGTTTTTGCTATAAGTCTTTTGTCCCTTGGCCAGGTTTTGGACTCTCAGTCCCTCATAAGACTGAAATTAAATTTGATTCACCAGTAACTTAATTGACAAATGGCACAGAAATTCCTTATTTTAATGAAAAATATCATGTGCTTGAAAGATATATCCTCCTGGGACCCTAAGAAAAAAAAGTGTTTTTTTTGTTTGTTTTGTTTTTGTTTTTGTTTTTTTGTTTGTTTGGGATTTTCTATTTGGAGGTAAATGAACACCTTAGCATTTACATTTTGTTGATTTTATTTTTATTTTATTTATGTCCTCTGTAATGGACTGTAATAGTGTTAAATCCACGTGAAATTAACAACCTAACAAAAATATATATTTTTTGTGATGACCAACATTTCTGACAAGCTTCTACAGTTGCCTCAAAAAAATTTTAGACTCCATTTTAATTTGTAATTTGTATTTATTTATTTATTATTTTATTTGCTTTTTTATTTTTTACTTCATTTTATTGATTGATTTATTTTTTATTTTTATTAACTTTTTTTTTACTTTTTATTTGATTAACTTTTTATTTACTTATTTATTATTATATTTATTTAATTATTTATTTTTAATCATAGTGCAGCCACAAACTAGAGTTTATCTCAAAACACTTAAAAGATAAACTGGTTAACTCAATGTCCACTATAAAGGACACAAATGAATGGGCTGGGTCTCAGGAGGATATTAGTATTTTATTTATTTTTCATAAAAAGAACACCTGTTCCTAGGGATCACTGTTATTTCCACCACCCACCACAAAATTTAACTTGAATTTTAATTTAAACCTTTGTCTCCTTGAACCACATCAGTTGTGATGTGACAGGAGCTCATGTTAGCATAGCAGCGTTAGCTCCATGGAAGGAAGGGAAACAAGAACAAAATCAAGGTCAAGTTTTGCAAAACCAAGAGTAGGTTTATTGGTCGTCATTTCCAAACACCTCATATTTCCTTTGAATGTACAAATAATGAGAAAAATACCATTTTATATTGTGCATTTTGAGTATATTTATGCTAACTCTAAAACAGGGATTAGCATGCTAATATGTCATGAGATTTTAAAAGAAATGCTAAACATTGTCATTTCCACGACAGTCATTTCCATCACTTTATTTATTGTTATTGTTTATTATTATTTATTTAATATTTATGTCATTTCATTTCAACCACTATCAGTTAATGTTTCTACACATTGTGATAAAGTAGAATAAATCAAAATATTTCTAAAAATGTGTTGGATTTTCTGAAAAACATCATGACCAAATTTGACTGTAGTTGGAGAATCACCCATATAACAAATGTAAATATGTGGAATTATGGCTACTAAGCTAATTTACATCCGCATTGAGTGAGTATTATAGCCAGAAATGCTAATTTCTTTTTATTCTTTATAAAGGAACTACTGAAAGACCTGAAAGTTAAAGCTGACAGATGGGTTGCAAAAGAAAATCAAAAAACACCACTTATAAGAGTCTATGTCCAGCAGGAAAACACGATGGTCAGTGAAGAACGCAACATGTCTTTAGAGTTGCAGAGAGAAATGTATGAAGAAACAATGTCTTTCCAATATGAAGACGAAATTAGGTTGAATGAACAAGAAATTGAGCAAATCCAACACCAAATCTCTCAACTCATGGATGAGGAGGAGACGATGAGAGGACAAATCAGGTCAGATATGGACAACATGGCAATGACAAGCGAAGACATAAAACAGCTAATCGGAGAAATAAATGAACTGCAAAGTCCAGATGCAAAATTGGATTCAGAGGAGAAATTAACAAAGGTAGAAACACATGGGCTGATACAAAAAATATTACACACATTTCAAACAATATTTACTTCAATTTGGGGGCAAAAAGAAGAGACAATAATTCTACAAGAGACACGTGAACACGACGAAAGCGAGGAGGGTGATTCGATGGGGTCAGATGTTGATGAAGAATATTCTGCAAGTGATATTCAAAGACTGAGAGAGGAGCTGTACGCAACCATAGAGATAATTAGATCAGTGAAGTTGGAGCTCTGGCCAGAATCAGAAGACTGTTTCGTGGAGGAAGACTTCGTCCTCAGCGTTGACATGGAAGCGCTGCTACAAGAGATAAAAGAATTTCAAGAGGTTTTATTCATGATAAGAGATGACATGAGAAACCTGAAGGAGGAACTGAGCAGCATCAAAACTTTGAAAATCACGGCGAAAAAACAACAACGCAATCTGGACCTGAGGTTAGAGAAAAATATGAGAGAGCGAGACGAGCTAGACATTCTGAAACGGAAAGTTCAAAGACAACACGATGCCCTTCAACAGAAAATAGACAGAATCCAACGCGTCAAAGATACTGTTGAACAAATGTCTGAAACAACACGAAAAAGAACAGAAGAGCTTGACACTGTGATAAAAGAGAATGAAATATTATTGACACTGATACAGGAGCTTTGCGCAAAGTCGCAGGACAAAAAAGAGGTGGAAACTTTAAAATTGCGAATACAAAACGAATGGATGAAAATGCAATCAGAAATTAGTAAAATTATCAATATGAACCAAATCGTTCAAAATGAAAAGCAACAGCTGGATGATAAGAGGCACTGGACCAAAAAAGAAATGAAAGAAATGGAAGCGCTTAAGGCTGAGCTAGAGGTACGGAGAGGAGAAAGTGTACAGGCTTTCAGAAAGGCGACAAGGAAAAAGGCTGAACTGGAAAATATGTGGATTCGGATAAGGGAAGAGAGGGATGCAGTGAGAAAAGAAAGCAGTAAACGGAGGAGGGAGCTGGAACAGAGGCTAGAAAGGACGATGAGAGAGAGGGACGAGCTGGACGTACTGAAAATAAAGACGCAGAGACAGAGGGAGGAGCTGTCCGAAGAGATGGAAGTCATTAGTCGAGAGAGGGAAAACCTTCAAAAACAGCTCGCCGTGATTCAACAGCACGAGGAAAGAGAAGGTACAACAGAAACAGGAAGCCAGATAATGTGCGTTGACGAGTTTGTTGGCGAGTTTCAAAATGTGAAGAAAAACATCGACAGAGGGTTTGAGGCGGCCGCGATGGAGATTAGAGAGTTTTTCAAAAGAGTTCAACTTGAGTGGCGAAAGCAGCTGGAAAACTTACAGGAATTGCAGTTAGAAAAGAAGAACCTAAAAGACAAAATGGACAGAATCAAATCTCAAATTTGTGGAATGCAAGAGCAAAGAAGTCTGCAAGACAGATTAGAGAAAGAGGAGATTCGTAAACAAAAAGCAGAATTGGATCTCACTTTACAGAAAGTGCAAAGGGAAATAAGAGAGATGGAAGTTTTGAAATCAGAACTGGAGTTGACGAGGAAAGAAAATGAAAAACTGGTCAAAAAAGGAATGAAGAAAGAACAAAATGTAAAAGTGTTGCGGGCTGAACTTCAGGTAGAGAAGGATGCTCTGATGAAGCGGAGGATAGAAATAGAACAAAAATGGGAGAGTATGAACCAAGAAAAGCGTCAGTTAGAGATAATGAAACTGCAACTCCAACGAGATGAAAACGCAAAGGATTTCATATCTTCCACTGAATTATACCATAAGATCAAAATGTGTGCAGAAAAGACGAAGAACGTAAATGAATATTTTGAAAAAACGATTGACGCTTTGAAGATTGAAAGCCAGCACCTTACAGATCAGACGGGCTTTCTAAACACGACTAAAGAGGAAGTAGAGGAAATGAAAACGGAGATTAGACGACAAAAAGACATCCTGATTATCGTGATGAAGCTACTGCGGGAAAAGCAGAGATACTGGACTCGAGTCGAGGCCGAAACTGAGAATGAAAAGCAGAGAATTGTGAAAGATTATGAAGAGAAGGAAAGGGAAATGTTCAAAAAGCAGACTGCAATGTTCGAAGCGGACAAAGCGAAAATAACAAGTAAGGGAATTATGACCCCGGGTTTGGATGATGGAAGTGAAAGGTTGTTAAAAACTGAGAAAAGTGCAGTAGAGAGAGTACAGGGAGCTGAGATTCAACCAAAAAAGCGAGAGGAAACAGAAGCTTTACCGACGGAGGGTGATGAAAACCTAATGAAAATCAAAGCTGAAATACGACAAGAACAGAAGGAGCTGGCTAGATTCAGGGAGACAATTGAAAAAGAGAAATTGGAGTTGGATTTAATGAAGTTAGACGTGCAATTACAGACGGCCCTGATTGAACAAAGCGCACGGAATATAAAAGCGGAAATAGCGCTACACGTCGTCGCAAAGGCAGAGATGGAGAACAAAAGACGACGCATTGACGAGCTCCTGGATGAGATAATCTGTGAAAAAAACTGCGTTAAAGATTTGTCACTTCAGATTAGCGAAGCAAAAGAAAAATTGGGAAAATTCCAACAGACTGAGTTGGAACAGAAGGACAAAGAGGAGGATAAAGAGGAAATGAAGATGACTTTAGTCTCGGAGACAGAACAATTCAAAGATCTCATTAGGGCACTCAGTATGATGAAAGCAGAGGCTGAAAAGGCCATTAAACACACGACGGAGGAGAATGAGCTGCTTAATACAACGAGGGGAGATGTTGAAGACAAAAGACAGATGTTGGTGCAAGAAATGGAAAGAATAACTGTACAATTGCCAACGATGAGAATGAACTTGAGAGCAAAATGCGAACAGGTTATGAAAAATAAAAACGAGGACATCGAATTCAAAATGCAAGTAATAGAGCAAAAACGAGAAGATGTGGAAAAATTATGCAACGGGCTGCAAAAGAGTCAAGAAAAGTTTGAACAACAACAAATCGAAATCAAAAAATATGTTGACGGAGTTGGTAAAGGAAAGCAGCAATTGGTCAGTCTGATGTCGCAGGTTAAACTCCAGCAAAAATTAGAAGGAAAATATAAAACGGATGTAACCGAAATGGTTGAAGAATTGGCTTCAGTGAGTGAGATATCAGATAGAAAAGCTGAATTAGAATACACATTGACAAATCTTCACCAAATGGAAGAGGATATTAGGAGTTCTCTGTATGAGATCAAAACTGCAAAGGCAAATCTCCAAGTCCTCGCCAATGAAGTTCAAGCACAAAAGAACAGACTCGAAAACATCGTCAGCGCTGCACAACAAAAGGGATGGAAAGGCGACGATAGACAAGCTGAAAGAACATTGTCTGAGTTGAAAATTAAAGAAGAGAAACTTGAAATTACGAAAATAAAATTGACAGAAATTGCAAAACAAATTTGTGGAGACGTGAAAGAAAAACTGGACAAATTAAATCGGCAAAGTGAAAATCTAAAAAGGTTGAATGTTTCGGTGGAGCGGACTTACACAAATCTGAATGAACAGCAGCAACAAATGAAAAACTTAAAACCGACATTGCACAGAGAAACGAGAACGATTAAAAGCTTAATACCTGCAATGAAGGCTCAAAGGGAAGAACTGGAATCTACTGTTCAACTTGACGTCTTAAAAGAAAGAAATGATCTTGAGAAACTGAAAACTCAACTTAAACAAGAGAGAGAAAGTCTGGATTTGGAAAAAGAAAAGATCGATAGAGAAAGAAAGGAAATGAAGATGATGAGATCTGACATTGACAGAAAACTCAACCTTGTGAAGCTAAAACAGGAAAAAACTAAAGTTGAGATCTTGGAAAAAGAATCAAGACATGCAGCAGAAGAAAAAGTGGAAGATGTGAAAGCTGAGATGGACCTAGTTGGCATAGAAACGGAAATATCAGACAGTAAAATGCCTGAAAGGATGGTAGACGTGACACAAGTATTCAATACGATGCAATCTGTTAAACAACTAACTCAAAAAATACTTTCGGAGATACAAAACAAAATGAGTCGAATTGAGGAATTACAGATAATATTTGAACAAAAACAATCACAACTTAATAAACAATCGGAAAAAGTGTCTGGAGATACAGGGGTGTTCAGAAGAGGTGCGCAAAGTCTGCATAGTGTCATTTCAAACACGATCGAGAGACAAAAGGAAGAGTCCGAAAAGATGATTCATGAAACTTTGGACAGAGAATTCTTAAAAACTGGAACAAAACTGGTCCAAAAGATAACTCAAGATGCATGTCAAGATAAGGCAACACAAACACAGGAAGAGCAAAGAATGGAGAAAGATGGAGAAAAAAGGCAGACATATCGAAAACAAGACAAATTTCAAACTGTGAGTGAAAAATGTCTTAAACTGGAGAACAAAATAGAACAGTTACAAAAAGATGGTTCGGCTCTCCAAGCGTGCAATGCTCTAGAAAATAAATGTGAAGAACTGGGTCAAGAAAAACAAAACATAGTAGCATATAATGAAGCGTTGCAAACTGAAAAGACAAGTTTAAGCGGTAAAATATCTGACATACTAAAACATATACAAGGAAAAAAGGAGTTAAAAGCCACTATTGACTCTGCTGAACAACAAAGTGCGATTCCAAAACAGAAACCGATGGTATCTGATATTAACCAACAATATGCTACATTGAAAAAGCACAATGAAGATATGATAAAGCACTATAAGAAGTTGGAGGCAGACAGAGCAGAAATACGAGACAAGAAAGAACGAGTGAGCCTTCTGTTTAATGAGATAACGACAGAGCAAAACATAATTAAAGATTTGGCAAGTGATGTTCAAACTGTTAAGAAAAGTTTAAATGATTCCATAGAAATAATTAAAAGGGGAAATCTACAGGAAATACAAAAGTTACAAGAGAAATTGGAGGAGGAGGAGAAGAAAGAATTTGAACTTTTAAAACAGAATCTCAATGGAAAGAGAGAAGAGACTGAAGCTGCCATGAGAAGTGTTCATGAAGAGAGACAGAAACTTGAAGAAATGAAAATTCACTTCAACAAGGAACAAGAAGATCTGAAGAATGAAAAAGACAAGCTGAACTTAGAGAAAAACAACCTACATCTCAAAGAGGCGATGCTGAAAAAGCAGAATGAAGACATCACAAAGTATTCCAAAAAGTTGAAAGCAGACAAGGTAGAGCTACAAAACAAGAAGGAACAATTGAACCATTTGTTTAAAGAAATAACAACAGAGCAAAGCAAGATTAAAGATTTAGCAAGTGATGTTCAAACTGTTAAGAAAAGTTTAAATGATTCCATAGAAATTATTCAAAGTGTAAATCTACAGGAGATGCAAGATTCAAAAGAGAAATTGGATGAGGACAAGAAAGAATTTGAGCTTTTAAGGCAAGATCACGATCTAAAGAGAGAAGAGACTGAAGCTGCCATGAGAAATGTTCATGAAGAGAGACAGAAACTTGAAGAAATGAAAATTCACTTAAACAAGGAACAAGAAGATTTGAAAAATGAAAAAGACAAACTGAACTTGGAGAAAAACAACCTACATCTCAAAGAGGTGACGCTGAAAAAGCACAGTGAAGACATCATAAAGTATTACAAACAGCTGGAAACAGACAAGGTAGAGCTACAAAACAAGAAAGAACAAGTAAACCTTCTGTTTAATGAAATAACGACAGAGCAAAACAAGATTAAAGACTTGGCCAGTGACGTTCAAACTTCTAAGAAAAGTTTAAATGATTCCATAGAAATAATTAAAAGTGGAAATCTACAGGAAATACAAAAATTACAAGAGAAATTGGAGGAGGAGAAGAAAGAATTTGAACTTTTAAAACAGACTCTTAATGAAAATGTAGAAGAGGCAGAAGCTGCCATGAGAAGTGTTCATGAAGAGAGACAGAAACTTGAAGAAATAAAAATTTGGTTAAGCAAAGAACAAGAAGATTTGAAGAATGAAAAAGACAAATTCAACTCGGAAAAACAAAACCTAAAACGCATAGAGGGTACAGTGAAAAAGCAGAATGAAGACATCACAAAGTATTCCAAAAAGTTGAAAGCAGACAAGGTAGAGCTACAAAACAAGAAAGAACAACTGAACCTTTTGTTTAAAGAAATAACGACAGAGCAAAGCAAGATTAAAAGCTTGGCCAGTGATGTTCAAACTGTTAAGAAAAGTTTAAATGATTCCATAGAAATGATTCAAAGTGGAAATCTACAGGAAATACAAGATTCGAAAGACAAATTGGATGAGAGGAAGAAAAAATTGGAACTTTTAAGACAGGATCTCGATGGAAAGAGAGAAGAGGCAGAAGCTGCCATGAGAAGTGTTCATGAAGAGAGACAGAAACTTGAAGAAATTAAGATTTTCTTAAACAAGGAACAAGAAGATCTGAAGAACAAAAAGGACAAATTGAACTTGGAAAAACAAGACCTCCAACTCAGAGAGGATCAACTGATGGAAAATATGAAGATTATGGAAAAGCTCAGAGACAGACTCAAACAAATTAACTTTGAAAGCACAACACAAAATATAGACAAAATGGAAAAGAATGTGCAGGATTTATTCAGCAAATTATTTACAGAATTACAAAGAAATGAAGACAAAAGTGAAGACTTAAAGAGGCGCATTAGCTCAATACAGAGCACAACATTTGAACTGCTGAGTTGGTCAAAAGAAGAGAAGTTAATTCCTGAAAAGCAACGCGTGGAAAGAAGAGAAACACAAATTAGACAACAAGAAGGAATCAAAGAAAAAGCAAATCTAGAAAAGTTTGATGCAAAGACAGAGATGGGTATGTTAAAACAACATGACGAAGACATGATAAAGGACAGAAGTTTGATCAGAAAGACAAAAGATGACTTGAGAACATATGAGGAACATATTGAAAATGACCTACACGAATTATATATAGAGAAGACCAAACTTCAAGAAATGGCCAATCACAGTGAATCCCAGAAACTACAGCTTGAGAAGGTCATCCAAGAATTACAAAGGAAGCAAAGTGAAATAGAGACACAGCAAAAAGAATTTAACATCTGTAAAGAGTTGGTGAAGGCTAATCGAGAAGAAGTGTTGATGTTGAGAAATTACCTGCTGCGAAAAAGACAAGAAATCGATGCAGAGAATCAGCGGCTCCAAGAAACGAGACAGACTTTACAAATCGAAAAACAACAACTGGACGATCAAATAAAGGAATTTAATAGTAAAAGAGAAGAGACGGAGAGTTTCGGTGAAGAAAAACTATGGTTTCACAAAATGGAGACAGAAATGGAAATGCAAGGAGAGGACAAGCAGCATGAACCAAGCAATCTGAGACCCCAAGAAGAACAAGAGTGGAGGCAGGGCAAAATGGAGGCACAAATGAATAAGATGAAGGAAGTGAGGCAGTTGGAAGAACTGAAGAAGGATATGGACAGAAGAGAACAAGAAACCAGTGAAGCGATGAAGCGTGTCAATGAACAAAAACGACAGCTTGAAGAAAACAGAAGACAGTTACAAGCTGAAAGAGAAACAACCAAAGTGCTGAAGGCACAAGTTGAGGATAAAAAAGTAGAAGTTGAAAATGCCATGAAACTTGTTGAAGATGAGAAAGAACGCCTTTGCAAAACAAAAGATGAGTTGGAATTACAAAGACAGGTATTAAAGCATCAACAAGACAAGCTAAAACATAAAGAGGAAGAACTTAAACAAGAGGAGGAGACACAAATTAATAAGATGAAAGAAGTGGGACGATTGGAAGAAGTGAAGAAGGATATGGACAGAAGAGAACAAGAAACCATCTCAGCTATGAGACTTATCAATGAAGAAAAACAACAGCTTGAAGAAAACAGAAAACAGCTACAAGCTGAAAGAGAAGCAACCAAAGTGCTGAAGGCACAGGTGGAGGATAAAAAAGTGGAAGCTGAAACTGCCATGAAACTTGTTGAAGAGGAGAAAGAACGGCTTTACAAAACAAAAGATGAGTTGGAATTACAAACACGGGAAATACAGTACCAGCAAGACAAGCTAAAACATAAGGAGGAAGAGCTTAACCAACAAGAGATGGAGACGCAAATTAAAACAATGAAGGATGTGGAACAATTGGAAGAACTGAAGAAGGATATGGACAGAAGAGAACAAGAAGCCAAAGCAGTAATGAAACGTTTCATTGAAGATAAACAACAGCTTGAAGAAAACAGAAGACAACTGCAAGTGGAAAAAGAAACAGTCAAAGTATTGAAGGCACAGATTGAGGATAAAAAAATGAAAGCTGAAAACACCATGAAACTTGTTGAAGAGGAGAAAGGGCAGCTTTGCAAAACAAAAGATGAGTTGGAATTACATGGACAGGTATTAAAGCAACAACAAGACAAGCTAAAACATAAAGAGGAAGAACTTAAAAAAGAGATGGCGACACAAATAAATATGATGAAGGAAGTGGGACGATTGGAAGAACTGAAGAAGGATATGGACAGAAGAGAACAAGAAACCATCTCAGCTATGAGACTTATCAATGAAGAAAAGCAACAGCTTGAAGAAAACAGAAAACAGCTACAAGCTGAAAAAGAAGCAACCAAAGTGCTGAAGGCACAGGTGGAGGATAAAAAAGTGGAATCTGAAACTGCCATGAAACTTGTTGAAGAGGAGAAAGAACGGCTTTACAAAACAAAAGATGAGTTGGAATTACAAGGACAGGTATTAAAGCAACAACAAGACAAGCTAAAACGTAAGGAGGAAGATCTTAACCAACAAGAGATGGAGACACAAATAAATATGATGAAGGAAGTGGGACGATTGGAAGAACTGAAGAAGGATATGGACAAAAGAGAACGAGAAAACAATGTAGCAATGAGACTAATCAATCAAGAAAAACAAGGTCTTGAAGAAAACAAAAGACAATTACAAGTTGAAAGAGAAAGAGTCAAAGTATTGATGGCACAGAATGAGGAGAAAAAAATGGAGGTTGAAAACACCATGAAACTTGTTGAAGAGGAGAAAGAAAAGCTTTGCAAAACAAAAGATGAGCTGGTATTACAAACACGGGAAATACAGTACCAGCAAGACAAGCTAAAACGTAAGGAGGAAGAGCTTAAACAACAAGAGATGGAGATGCAAATTAAAACAATGAAGGGTGTGGGACGATTGGAAGAACTGAAGAAGGATATGGAGAGAAGAGAACAAGAAGCCAAAGCAGTAATGAAACATTTCAATGAAGATAAACAACAGCTTGAAGAAAACAGAAGACAACTGCAAGTGGAAAAAGAAACAGTCAAAGTATTGAAGGCACAGATTGAGGTTAAAATATTGGAAGTTAAAAACATGATGAAACTTGTTGAAGAGGAGAAAGAGCAGCTTTGTAAAACAAAGGATGAGTTGGAATTACAAAGACAGGAATTACAGCATCAACAGGCCAAGCTAAAACATAAAGAGGAAGAACTTAAACAAGAGGTGGAGACACAAATTAATAAGATGAAAGAATTAGAACGATTGGAAGAACTGAAGAAGGATATGGACAGAAGACAACAAGAAACCATCTCAGCTATGAGACTTATCAATGAAGAAAAACAACAGCTTGAAGAAAACAGAAAACAGCTACAAGCTGAAAAAGAAGCAACCAAAGTGCTGAAGGCACAGGTGGAGGATAAAAAAGTGGAAGCTGAAACTGCCATGAAACTTGTTGAAGAGGAGAAAGAACACCTTTACAAAACAAAAGATGAGTTGGAATTACAAACACGGGAAATACAGTACCAGCAAGACAAGCTAAAACGTAAGGAGGAAGAGCTTAAACAACAAGAGGTGGAGACGCAAATGAAAACAATGAAGGAAAAGAGACGATTAGAAGAACTGAAGAAAGATATGGACAGAAGAGAACGAGAAGCCAAAGCAGTAATGAAACATTTCATTGAAGATAAACAACAGCTTGAAGAAAATAGAAGACAACTGCAAGTCGAAAAAGAAACAGTCAAAGTATTGAAGGCACAGATTGAGGTTAAAATATTGGAAGCTGAAAACACCATGAAACTTGTTGAAGATGAGAAAGAACGCCTTTACAAAACAAAAGATGAGTTGGAATTACAAAAACAGGAATTACAGCAACAACAAGAGAAGCTAAGACATAAAGAGGCAGAGCTTAACCAACAAGAGATGGAGATGCAAATGAAAACAATGAAGGATGTGGAACAATTGGAAGAAGTGAAGAAGGATATGGACAGAAGAGAACGAGAAACCATCTCAGCTATGAGACTTATCACTGACGAAAAACGACAGCTTGAAGAAAACAGAAAACAGTTACAAGCTGAAAGAGAAGCAACCAAAGTGCTGAATGCACAGTTGCAGGATAAAAAAGTGGAAGCTGAAACTGCCATGAAACTTGTTGAAGAGGAGAAAGAACAGCTTTACAAAACAAAAGATGAGTTGGAATTACAAACACGGGAAATACAGTACCAGCAAGACAAGCTAAAACATAAGGAGGAAGAGCTTAACCAACAAGAGATGGAGACGCAAATGAAAACAATGAAGGATGTGGAACAATTGGAAGAACTGAAGAAGGATATGGACAGAAGAGAACAAGAAGCCAAAGCAGTAATGAAACGTTTCATTGAAGATAAACAACAGCTTGAAGAAAACAGAAGACAACTGCAAGTGGAAAAAGAAACACTCAAAGTATTGAAGGCACAGATTGAGGATAAAAAAATGGAAGCTGAAAACACCATGAAACTTGTTGAAGAGGAGAAAGAGCAGCTTTGCAAAACAAAGGAAGAGTTGGAAATACAAAGACAGGAATTACAGCATCAACAAGCCAAGCTAAAACATAAAGAGGAAGAACTTAAAAAAGAGATGGCGACACAAATAAATATGATGAAGGAAGTGGGACGATTGGAAGAACTGAAGAAGGATATGGACAGAAGAGAACAAGAAACCATCTCAGCTATGAGACTTATCAATGAAGAAAAGCAACAGCTTGAAGAAAACAGAAAACAGCTACAAGCTGAAAAAGAAGCAACCAAAGTGTTGAAGGCACAGGTGGAGGATAAAAAAGTGGAATCTGAAACTGCCATGAAACTTGTTGAAGAGGAGAAAGAACGGCTTTACAAAACAAAAGATGAGTTGGAATTACATGGACAGGAATTAAAGCAACAACAAGACAAGCTAAAACATAAGGAGGAAGATCTTAACCAACAAAAGATGGAGACACAAATATATATGATGAAGGAAGTGGGACGATTGGAAGAACTGAAGAAGGATATGGAGAGACGACAACGAGAAAACAATGTAGCAATGAGACTAATCAATCAAGAAAAACAAGGTCTTGAAGAAAACAAAAGACAATTACAAGTTGAAAGAGAAAGAGTCAAAGTATTGATGGCACAGAATGAGGAGAAAAAAATGGAGGTTGAAAACACCATGAAACTTGTTGAAGAGGAGAAAGAAAAGCTTTGCAAAACAAAAGATGAGTTGGAATTACAAACACGGGAAATACAGTACCAGCAAGACAAGCTAAAACGTAAGGAGGAAGAGCTTAAACAACAAGAGGTGGAGACGCAAATGAAAACAATGAAGGAAGGGAGACGATTAGAAGAACTGAAGAAAGATATGGACAGAAGAGAACGAGAAAACAATGCAACAATAAGACTTGAAAAATTGGAGGTTGAAAACACCATGAAACTTGTTGAAGAGGAGAAAGAACGCCTTTGCAAAACAAAGGATGAGTTGGAATTACAACGACAGGAATTACAGCATCAACAAGAGAAGCTAAGACATAAAGAGGCAGAGCTTAACCAACAAGAGATGGAGATGCAAATGAAAACAATGAAGGATGAGGAACGACTGGAAGAACTGAAGAAGGATATGGACAGAAGAGAACGAGAAACCATCTCAGCTATGAGACTTATCACTGAAGAAAAACGACAGCTTGAAGAAAACAGAAAACAGTTACAAGCTGAAAGAGAAGCAACCAAAGTGCTGAAGGCACAGGTGGAGGATAAAAAAGTGGAAGCTGAAACTGCCATGAAACTTGTTGAAGAGGAGAAAGAACACCTTTACAAAACAAAAGATGAGTTGGAATTACAAACACGGGAAATACAGTACCAGCAAGACAAGCTAAAACGTAAGGAGGAAGAACTTAAACAACAAGAGGTGGAGACGCAAATGAAAACAATGAAGGATGTGGGACGATTGGAAGAACTGAAGAAGGATATGGAGAGAAGAGAACAAGAAGCCAAAGCAGTAATGAAACATTTCAATGAAGAAAAACGACAGCTTGAAGAAAACAGAAAACAGTTACAAGATGAAAGAGAAACAACCAAAGTGCTGAAGGCACAGGTGGAGGATAAAAAAGTGGAAGCTGAAACTGCCATGAAACTTGTTGAAGAGGAGAAAGAACACCTTTACAAAACAAAAGATGAGTTGGAATTACAAACACGGGAAATACAGTACCAGCAAGACAAGCTAAAACGTAAGGAGGAAGAACTTAAACAACAAGAGGTGGAGACGCAAATGAAAACAATGAAGGAAGAGAGACGATTAGAAGAACTGAAGAAAGATATGGACAGAAGAGAACGAGAAACCATCTCAGCTATGAGACTTATCAATGAAGAAAAACAACAGCTTGAAGAAAACAGAAAACAGTTACAAGATGAAAGAGAAACAACCAAAGTGCTGAAGGCACAGGTGGAGGATAAAAAAGTGGAAGCTGAAACTGCCATGAAACTTGTTGAAGAGGAGAAAGAACACCTTTGCAAAACAAAGGATGAGTTGGAATTACAAAAACAGGAATTACAGCATCAACAAGAGAAGCTAAAACGTAAGGAGGAAGATCTTAACCAACAAGAGATGGAGATGCAAATGAAAACAATGAAGGATGTGGAACGATTGGAAGAACTGAAGAAGGGTATGGACAGAAAAGAACAAGAAACCATCTCAGCTATGAGACTTATCAATGAAGAAAAACAACAGCTTGAAGAAAACAGAAAACAGTTACAAGCTGAAAGAGAAACAACCAAAGTACTGAAGGCACAGGTGGAGGATAAAAAAGTGGAAGCTGAAACTGCCATGAAACTTGTTGAAGAGGAGAAAGAACGGCTTTACAAAACAAAAGATGAGTTGGAATTACAAACACGGGAAATACAGTACCAGCAAGACAAGCTAAAACATAAGGAGGAAGAGCTTAACCAACAAGAAGTGGCGACGCAAATGAAAACAATGAAGGAAAAGAGACGATTAGAAGAACTGAAGAAAGATATGGACAGAAGAGAACGAGAAAACAATGCAACAATAAGACTTGAAAAATTGGAGGTTGAAAACACCATGAAATTTGTTGAAGAGGAGAAAGTACACCTTTGCAAAACAAAGGATGAGTTGGAATTACAAAGACAGGAATTACAGCATCAACAAGAGAAGCTAAGACATAAAGAGGCAGAGCTTAACCAACAAGAGATGGAGATGCAAATGAAAACAATGAAGGATGTGGAACGATTGGAAGAACTGAAGAAGGATATGGACAGAAAAGAACAAGAAACCATCTCAGCTATGAGACTTATCAATGAAGATAAACAACAGCTTGAAGAAAATAGAAGACAACTGCAAGTCGAAAAAGAAACATTCAAAGTATTGAAGGCACAGATTGAGGTTAAAATATTGGAAGCTGAAAACACCATGAAACTTGTTGAAGAGGAGAAAGAACACCTTTGCAAAACAAAGGATGAGTTGGAATTACAAAGACAGGAATTACAGCATCAACAAGCCAAGCTAAAACATAAAGAGGCAGAGCTTAACCAACAAGAGGTGGAGACGCAAATGAAAACAATGAAGGAAGAGAGACGATTAGAAGAACTGAAGAAAGATATGGACAGAAGAGAACGAGAAAACAATGCAACAATAAGACTTGAAAAATTTGAGGTTGAAAACACAATGAAACTTGTTGAAGAGGAGAAAGAACGCCTTTGCAAAACAAAGGATGAGTTGGAATTACAACGACAGGAATTACAGCAACAACAAGACAAGCTAAAACGTAAGGAGGAAGATCTTAACCAACAAGAGATGGAGATGCAAATGAAAACAATGAAGGATGTGGAACGATTGGAAGAACTGAAGAAGGATATGGACAGAAAAGAACAAGAAACCATCTCAGCTATGAGACTTATCAATGAAGAAAAACGACAGCTTGAAGAAAACAGAAAACAGTTACAAGATGAAAGAGAAACAACCAAAGTGCTGAAGGCACAGGTGGAGGATAAAAAAGTGGAAGCTGAAACTGCCATAAAACTTGTTGAAGAGGAGAAAGAACGCCTTAACAAAACAAAAGATGAGTTGGAATTACAAAGACAGGTATTAAAGCAACAACAAGACAAGCTAAAACGTAAGGAGGAAGATCTTAACCAACAAGAGATGGAGACACAAATAAATATGATGAAGGAAGTGGGACGACTGGAAGAACTGAAGAAGGATATGGAGAGACGACAACGAGAAAACAATGTAGCAATGAGATTAATCAATCAAGAAAAACAAGGTCTTGAAGAAAACAAAAGACAATTACAAGTTGAAAGAGAAAGAGTCAAAGTATTGATGGCACAGAATGAGGAGAAAAAAATGGAGGTTGAAAACACCATGAAACTTGTTGAAGAGGAGAAAGAAAAGCTTTACAAAACAAAAGATGAGTTGGAATTGCAAAGACAGGAAATGCAGTACGAGCAAGACAAGCTAAAACATAAGGAGGAAGATCTTAAAGAGCAAGAGGTAGAGACACAAATAAATAAGATGAAGGAAGCTAGACGATGGGATGAACTGAGAAAGGATATGGACAGGAGACGGCGAGAAACCAATTCAGCTATGAGACTTATCAACAAAGAAAAACTACAGCTGGAAGAAAACAGAAGACAGTTACAAGATGACAGAGAAACAACCAAGGTATTAAAGGCACAGCTGGATGATAAAAAAGTGGAAGTTGAAAATGCCTTGAAACTTGTTGAAGACAAGAAAGAACGCCTTTACGAAACAAAAGACGAGTTGGAATTACAAAGACAGGATATACACCATCAACAAGACAAGCTAAAACGTAAGGAGGAAAAGCTTAAACAACAAGAGGTGGAGATACAAATAAATAAGAAGAAGGAAGTGGGACGACTGGAAGAATTAAAGAAAGATATGGACAGAAGGGAACAAGAAACCAATGAAGCGATGAGACTTGTCAATGGAGAAAAACGACAGCTAGAAGAAAACAGAAGAGAATTACAAGTTGAAAGAGAAACAGTCAAAGTATTGATGGCACAGATGGAGGATAAAAAAATGGAAATTGAAAATGCCTTGAAACTTGTTGAAGAGGAGAAAGAGAAACTTCATAAAACAAAAGATGAGTTGGAATTACGAAGACAGGAATTAAAGCATCACCAAGATGAGCTAAAATGCAAGGAGGAAGCGCTTAACCAACAAGAGGTGGCGACACAACTAAATAAGATGAAGGAATTAGGACGACTGGAAGAATTGAAGAAGGATATGGACAGAAGAGAACAAGAAACCAACTCAGCTATGAGGCTTATCAACAAAGAAAAACAGCAACTTGAAGAAAACAGAAGACAATTACTAGCAGAACGAGAAAGAACAAAAGCGTTGAAGGCACAGATGGAGAATAAAAAATTGGAAGTTGAAGACACCATGAAACTTATTGAAGATGATAAAGCACGCCTTTACAGAACAAAAGATGAGTTGGAATTACAAGGACAGGAAATACGGTATAAGCAAGACATGTTAAAACGCAAGGAGGAAGAGCTTAAAGAGCAAGAGGTCGAGACTCAAATAAATAAGATGAAGGAAGTGAGACGATTGGAAGAGTTAAAGAAGGATATCGACAGAAAAGAACGAGAAACCAACTCAGCTATGAGACTTCTCAACAAAGAAAAACAGCAGCTTGAAGAAAGCAAAAGACAATTACAAGTTGAAAGAGAAACAACAAAAACCTTGAAGGCCCAGATGGACGATAAAAAAGTGGAGGCTGAAATTGCCATGAAACTTGTTGAAGAGGAGAAAGAACGCCTTCACAAAACAAAAGAGGAGTTGGAATTACAAAGACGGGAAATACAATACCAGCAAGACATGCTAAAACATAAGGAGGAAGAGCTGAACCAACAAGAGGTTGAGACAAAAATAAAAATAATGAAGAAAGTGGGGCAATTGGAAAAGTTAAAGAAGGAGATGGAAAGAAAAGAACAAGAAACCAACTCAGCTATGAGACTTATCAATGAAGAAAAAGTACAGCTTGAAGAAACCAGAAGACAGCTACAAGTTGAAAGAGAAACAACCAAAGTATTAAAAGCACAAATGGAGGATAAAACATTGGAGGCTGAAAACGCCATGAAACTTATTGAAGATGAGAAAGAACGCCTTTACAAAACAAAAGGTGAGTTGAAAGACATAGATAGAAAACGACAAGAAACTGAGACAGCCAAGAGACAATTCAATGAAGACAAAGAGCAGCATCAGCAAACAAGGGAAGAAGTTTCCAAAATGAGTCAAATTCAACAACAAAAAGGCACAGAGCAAGTGGAAGTGGTCCATAAAAATTCAGATCTGGAGTTGGCTTGGGAGGTGATCAGAGAGCAGAGACACCAGCTCAGTTTGAAAAATGACACGTTGGAATCGGACAGGCTGAAGCTGCAGAAACAACTGGAGCAGATGGACACAGACCTGAAGATGAGACAAGACCAGCTCTGCACCGTGACAGGGCATCTGAGCCATCAGAGAGAACTCCTCCAACACAACAGGAGCACGTTACAACTACACATACAAGACGTGGACAAACTGAGGCAGAAGCTCACAGCTCTGGATCAAGACAAAAACAAGATGGCCAACTACATTCAGTTGTTTCAAAGGCACAAAAACAATCTTAAAGACACAATGACTCTCTTCACTGGACAAAAGCAAAAACTTCTATTGGAGAGACAGCAGATGGAGATACTGAGCTTAGAAGTGAAGCAGCAGAGACAGGAGCTGGATCAAGAGAGGGACAAGATAGACAAAGAGAAAGATGAGCTACAAAAGATGAAGATTGATGTGCACACAGCTGTGAAGAGGGTTCAACAAACTGAAGAGAAGATTAATAAATCTGTCGAGACATTATTTTCCTTCAAAACAGACTTTCAATCACAATTTGCAAATCTGGACAGTATCCTTGTTGAGATAAAGAAGGAGAGAAACAAGATGTCCGACATTTACATGCAAAGAGATCAACTTAAACAAACCATAAGTACTTTTGTTTTCAAGCTCGAAGAACAAAAGCTACAAGATGAGGGTGCACCAAATCAAGCGGAACAGTTGAAAATGGAGCTAAATCAGATAAGAGAAGAGAAAGCGGCAGCCATGGAAGCAATCAAAGCAGAGAGACATAAGTTAAATGAAATTAAGACAGGAATAAAAAGGGAAAAACAAACACTTATTGAAGAAAAACAAAATGTGCAAACAGAAATGTCTGAAATTCAATCCAAGAAAGAAGAGTTTTTAAAATCAAATAACATTGTAAGGGAGAAATTGCAAAAGTTCACAGAAAAGGCTTGGGATAATGTCAACCATCAAATGTACACTTTGCAAAATAATAATCAGAATGTGCTGAAGCAGTGCTCAGAGTTAGAACAAAAACTGAAAGATGTTGATGATTATAAACAAAAAATGTGTAACTTCACCAAACTGTTCGTGGCAGAAATAAAATCACTATCAGACCTAAAAGAACAAATAAAATACACAGATAGTCAACAAAACAAAAAGGAAAAATACAATATTGAAAAGCAAAAGGCAGAATTGCTTGAGAAAAACGTGAATATGGAGAAAGAAAGAGAGATGCTGAACCAAGAGAAATCGCAGCTTGAACAGATGAGGAAAGATGTCTATAGGATTGTGCGCTGGGTTCAAAGTTGGATATTCTTAATGCAAACTGAAAGGAACCACCTTGTAATTCATTCCAAAGACATAGAAATGAACAAACAAAATGCAAATCACCTTCTGAAAGAACTAAACAAAGAAAAAGATGAGATTCACAAAATGAAAATGGATCTTCAAACAATGAAAGGCAAAATTGAAAGTCTGGTGAAGAATATATCAGATGAAAAAATGCAATTGTACACATGGAGTCAAACAGATGCAACTGGAACAGAGAAACAAGAACTTAAACAAATGAGAGCCACTATGGACATGGAGAAACTAAGGCTAGATGATGAAAAACACAGGATGCGAAAGGACATTATTGAACTGAAAGCCAGAGAAGAATTGGTGGTGAGCAGGTTCAAAATGGTATCGGACAAAGTCAAGTTTCTTATTGAGAGAAAAATCAAAGATACCGACGAAATTAACCAAAAACTTGAACGTCAAACGCGAGAAATCCAAACTATCTGCAGTGAACTGACTGAAAAACAGGAAGAAGTTCATCAAGAAAGGGACAGGCTGCTGAGTTGTGTGTTCAAAACGGAAATCGGTCCACTGAAGTTTACCGTTTCCAATCTGGCAACGCAACAAGAAGCAATGAGAAACAAACTGCAGGAAAAATCATCAATGGAAAGAGAGCATTTTGAGAGATTTAAAGCGCAGATTTTAAGTAAAGTGTCTGATCTGGAAAAAGTGAGTGGTATGATGGCGAGAGAAAGACAAAGTTTGGAAGAAATTAAAACATACTTCGAAGAGATTAACATGGAGTTTAACACCAGAAAAGTTCAAATTGAAGAAATGAAATTGGACTTAGATAAGACCAGGATCGCTATTTTGGACAAAGACGGACATATTGTTGAAGCTGCGGATGAAATAAATAGAAAAAATGATCAAATGAACCATAATCTGATACAATTGAAAGCACAAAAAGATCAATTTGAAAGATTTGTAAGTAACTTCTCCAAAAGAGTGAAATTAGTATCAGAAGTACCAACACAACTTCTAGAAATACAACGTGAGAAGGAGAAACTACAAAAGGTTCATGAAGAAGTACAAGGTTTACAGAATAACCTAAAATCTATGATCACAGCTGTTAAGTCGACACTGAGTCAAATTCCTAAGAAGAAAGAGGAAATTGATCAGGAATGGACTCAGATTGGATCAGAAAGAGAGATACTACGAAATGAAAGATTAAAAATTACACAAGAGTCATCAGCCCTGAAACGCAAAAACAACCAATTTCTAAATATGTCCAACGAACTCAACCAGATGAATGCAAAGTTACAGAAAGACATCAAGCTTAAAACTGACAAAATAGAGAACAGCAGCCAAACGCTACTTGAATTACGCAACAATTTTGTACAAAAGCAAAATGATCTTGGACAACAGAAAGAAACACTTGCTAGTCTTTTTGAGCTTTTACAGAGAGAAAGGGAATGCGTATCCAAAACAATGATAAGCATATTAGACCAAAGAAGAGATATTGAACAGAAATGGAAGCGGCGGATTGAGTCTGAAACTAAAACTACTGAACAACTCCAGTCAAAATTAAAAGAAGAGAAAGATGAGTTTGAGAAGCAAATGACAGCGCTCAAAAAGGAGAGGAATAACTTGGAATTATCAAGATTGGGAATCCACAAGCAACACGATCAGCTGATGAATCATAAGAAAACATTACATATGGGTTTTAGCCAGTTACATGAGACCACATCCAAGCTACAACGTATGAAGGAAGATATTCATAAAGCGCTGAAGGTTATAAAGACAGAGAAAACCAACATGACAAACCTAAATCTACAAATGCACAAGGCAAAAAATGACATTCAAATGTGTCTCAAACTGTTTGCCCTAAAAAACAAAGCTCTAAATCAACGAGAAGGCGATATAAGGAAGCTCTTTGAAGACCTGCAAAGTCAACAGAGTGCATTACGAGCAAATAGACAACAACTGGAGAAGGTTAAGGAAGAAGTTACCAAGAGCAAGCAGGAGGTAGCAGCGTCATGGGACAGCATTAGTGAACAGAAAATGCAAGTAACTAAAATCAAGGCTGAAATTGACATGGACAGACAACTGGTTTTGAAAGACAAAGAAAAAGTTCAAGAACAACTTTGTGAAGTTCAGTCTAAAGAAAATGATCTATTAGGTAAAACCAAGCTCGTAGCAAATACGGGCGAAAGACTAAAACTGTTGATTGCAAAGATGGGAAGTAAGGTATTTCAAGTGGATGTGAATGACAAACTTGTACTCAAGCAGGTTGCGCTGTTGGAGAAATGTTCGGAGGAAATTGAGAAATGCAAAGATCGACTTCATTTATATGTTAACGGATTTCACCAGGAAAAGGAATCGCTCTGTGGAATCATACCAACCATGCTCAAAAAGATAGGCGAGGAAAAGGCGGATGTAGAGAAAGAGAAACTTGACATACGTCGGAAGAAAAAAGAAGTCGAACTGTATGTTGACTTATTCGAACAATATAAGGCCAGCGTAACGAAGGACAAAAACCAACTCCAAAAGGCAAATACTGAACTATTTAAGCAAAAAGAACAAACGGATCATCTACTGAAGGAGGTCTATGCTGAAAAGAGTAACATAAAGCACATGGCTGCACAGATTGGTTTTCAAAAACAAAATCTAAAGAAAGGTTTTGATGAGTTTGTCCGTAAACAACAGGACTTGGAGCTAAGGAAAGCTGACCTAGACAGTCGACGCAAAGAACTGAACACCTCCACCGAAATGTTGAAACTGGAGCAACACCAAATGGAAGAATTGAAGAACGAACTGGAGAGAAAGAGAGAAGAATCTGAGATGTCAATGCATTTGATTAATGAACAAAATATGCAACTGCAAGAAAACAGGAGGACATTACAAACTGAAAGAGAGGAACTGAATTTTCTGAAGGCGGGCGTGGAAAGGAGCAGAGATGAAGTCGAGGCGGCAAAGAAAGTCATTATAGATGAACGATGTGAGTTAGATAAAACAACGGCAGAAATTCACCAGAAGAAACAAGAAATCGACTCAGAGCGAGAGAAATTGGACAGAGAGAAAGAATTACTGCGAAGAGAAAAGGAACAGTTGCACGCTCTCGTGAGTGATTTGGACAGGAGAAGAGAAGAAGCAGACGCCACCTTAAGACTCGTCGACGAAGAGAAACGCCAGCTTGAAGACGGCAGAAGGAAATCGCAAACTGAAAGACAACAGCTGAAAATGCTGATGAAAGAAGTGAACAGAAAACGAAAGGAAAGCGAGGCCGCCATTAAGCTTATCAAAGAGGAGAAAGAGCGACTGAACAAACGGACAATAGAGCTGGAAATTAAGAGACAGGAACTAGAACTAAAAGAAGAGGAACTCCAAATTGTAATAGAACAAACTAAAGTGGTCCGTAAAAATCTGGAAGCTGCTAGGGAGGAGATTCAAGAGCAGAAGAATCAACTCAGTCTGAAGAATGATAGGCTGGAGTTGGACAGGCTAAATCTGCAGAGACAACAGGAGCTGATGGACACAGAGCTGAAGATTAGACAAGAGCGGCTTTGCAGTGCGACAGGGCATCTGAGCCATCTGAGAGGGCTCCTCCAGCACAATAGGAGCATAATACAACTACACATAAAGAACATGGACAAACTGAGGCTACAGTTCACAGCTCTGGATCAGGACAAAACAGCCGAGTATAATCAAACGTTTGAGAGACAGAAGAGCTACCTTAAAGATGCGCTGACTTCCTTCGTCGGACAAAAGAAAAAAATACTACTAGAGAGACAGCAGGTGGAGACACTGCGTTCAGAAGCGAAGCAGCAGAGGCAGAAGCTAGAACAAGAGAGAGACGAGATGGACAGAGAGAAAGAGGAGCTACAAAAGAAGAAGGCTGACGTCGTGAGGAAGTTAGAGGAATATAGTTTTGAAATAAAGAAGGAAAAAGACATGCTCCAGCAGACAAACCTAAAATTCTGGAATCAGAAAGAACACAGAGAGACTCTTTTGGAAGGGGTTAGAAGTCAAGGAGCTGAGATGGCTGTTCTGTTTAACAACACAAGAGTTAAACTTCAGGATGTAACTAACAAACTTGTGTTGAAACAAAACAAACAAGAGCTTAAAGAGGAAGAGCTGACAAAACGAATCCAGGAGCTACTCGCCGATAAAGAACAACTTGAACTCTTGAAGCGAGATCTCACCGAAAAGAGGGACAAAGCTGAAAATGCTTTGAACAAAATCGAAGAGGAGAGGGAGTTGCTCAGTCAAAATAAGAAGGACTTTGACATAGATAAAAAACTGCTTCTGGAAGAAAAGCACAAACTGGAAGAAAGCTGGTCTATGATACAAGTCAAGGAAGCTCAAGTATTCAATGCAGTAAGAATGATGGAAAATGTAACCACACGGCTTAAAGAGTTAGTAAAAAGGACACATGAAGATGCGGAAATCAAGACTCAAAACAGCATTCAACTTAGAGAGCTACAACATATTCTGACCAGTGAGCAGAAGAAATTTATAGAGAAAGTAAAAAATGATCTAATAGACGTAATGACAAGCGTTGTAATACATAGTAGAACGAGGATGTCTTTGATCGAAGTATTGTCTACAGAAAAACGTAACGATATTGATGGGCTAAATGAGAAGATCAAGGAACAGAAAATGCACTCAGAATTATTGTTGTCTAAAGTTGAGAATGGTTTGACGGTCTTCGGATTTGAAAAAGAGATGCTAGAAAAAACTAAGGCTGATTTACAGATTAAGAAAGAACTTGTTGATCAATTACTGCTTGAAATAAATCAAAACAAACTCGCCATTAAAAAGTTTGAACTTACAATTAAGTCAAAGATACAACAATTTAAGAGTACAGCTGCCAAGACAGAAATCTCAAAAGAACAACTTGAAGGACAAAATGTGGATATGCAAAGTGAAAATGAAGTTAACTTGCTGAAAGGTGAAATTCTTAAACAGGTAAATCTCTTAGAAATGACTGAACATGCAATGAAAGAAACAAAATATGAACTTGAAAACACGACGTTAGAGGTAGAAAACTGCCGACGACACATGCACGGTCTTTTGCACGACGTCAACACAGGAAAGTTTAACATTAAAGACGCAGTTCTGCAAATTTCCCAAGCACGAGACAGGCTGATTAAAAAGATAACGCTGAAACAAAAAGAACAAGAAGCTAAAGGTGAAGAGATGAAACAGAAATCGCACGAACTGGACCAAATACGGACCGCTTTGTCAGTAGAGAAACAGGAAGTAAATGCGTTGAGACAAGATAATGAAATCACAATGAATATAATTAGGGCAGACAGAGAAGAGGTAATTCAAATGAAGACTATGGTCAGAATGGAGAGACTCAAATTGGAAGAGGATAAGGAGAGATTGAAAAAAGACCTAATTGAACTGAAAACAAGAGAACAGACACTAATGGACGAGATTAAATCCATTGGAAATCTGAGTGAAAAGTTTGAGGATCTGTATGAGAAGATGTGTGTATTTGCCCAAACACAGCAAGAAACTGGCATTGTAAGTGAAACTAATCAGACTGGAGGCGAAGTGGAAAATCTTTATGACAGAGAAAGAATGAAAAAACTGATTTCTGAGCTGACGGCAAAAGAGAATGAGTTCAGGAACGTACTGGGGAGCATGGAAATGGGGAGGGAAATGGTCCAACAGCAGAGTCAAAGGATGAATGAGCTACTGAAAAACAAACTGTGCGAATTAGAGACAAGCAAAGATCACGTTCAAAGATTGTGCAATGATTTGGAGAAAAAGTGGGTTGAGCTAGAGGAAAATAAACACAAAACAGTAGAAAGCAATGAACTGTTGCTTAAACTAAAAGAAGAATTGAAATGTGTGTCACTCCAAAGCATCTCAGAAGAAAAACATAAGGAACTGACATTAAAAACATGTCTTGAGGCAGAAACAGAAAATTTAACTGCCATGGTAGATGTGAAAAAGGTGAAAGAAATCCCACAATCCATGGAAGAGTCAACCCAAACTGAAGATACACAAATCACGTCAGACGTATTTACTCAAACTGACACGGAAAGGCCAAAGCAAAAAGACGGATTGGACGAATTTCCAGAAGCAACGGAAGACAAAATGGATGAGAGAATGATTATGTCTGAAGAAATCCCAAAACAAATTCAGATTTTGGAAGCCAGTAAATATTTAGTACAAGATGGGATACAGAACTTAGATGAACTCCAAAAAGAGTTTAGAATTAAATTTCAAAAACTTGCCAAGCTTTTTGAAGATATTCGCAAAGAGAAAACGACCATACAAGATTTTGCTTTTGAAGTTCAGGCGACACAAAAGGAGCTCAAGAAAAAATGTACAGGACAAATAGCGAATCTGCAGAGTAATATTCCTTCTGAACAATCTCAAAGTGTTGACCAAAAAGAAGAGGACATTAAAACTGTTATTGATAACATTAGACTTGACAGAGAATACATGGCTGAAATGAAAATGATATTTGACATTCAGAAAGCAATGCTTTTAAGTGACAAGAATGAGATAGAACAAAGGATGTCAGCACTTCTTACAAAAGAGGAAAATATACGGGAACAACATAGATTTATTGAGTCAATTAAAACTAAGTTGAAAGAGTTGATTGACAGGACAAAGAAGAAGATTCATGACAAAATAACAGAAGCGGAGGAAAATTCAAACCGTGTTATTGCACTGTCCACTTTATTGGAGCAAAGATGTGCAGATCTGGACCAAGTTAAAAACAACATGTCTAGTTTTGCTGAAATACTGAAGGAAGGCATGAAAAAAGTCCTTGAAATAAAAAATCTCCCAAGAGATCTGATGAAACGTGTGGCGCATGTAGAGCAAAGGAAGGTGACAGTGGATAAAACAGCCAAGGAGAATTTTCTGAAGGTCGTGGAAGTCATCAAATCTGAGGTGGAATCAACTATAGAGGAGCTCAGAAACTATAAAAACGATATTGACTCTGTTTTGGAAGACATTAAAACTGAGAGGTCCAATATTGGAATAGAGAGGAAAAATATTGATCAAATTAGGATTAAAATACAGATTGGGAAAGATATAATGGAAAGAAAAATGTTAGAGATCAATTACAGTAAAGAACAACTTAAGGCTAAAATGCAAAGTTTGGAAATTATTCATGGAAAAATGAAATTGATGCATGAGAATGTCAAGCGTCAAATTAATGTATTGCATGAGAGGAACCAACAGGTGTCAAAACTGTGCTCGGATTTGGAACAGAAAATGGCAGAAACCTGCAGAATTAAAGACACATTTTTAAGGTATGAAAAACTATTTAAAACTGGAGTACAAAAAGTTGAGACAAAGAGTGAAGATGTATCCAGAAAACAGGAGGGAGTGTCTGAAAGTGAATATCTTGGCAATCAAATTTTAGACCAAAAAGATATGAAAGAAAATCAAACTAATGTGCGAATCCTGGGCTTTTTGCAACAGCAGATAATTACTTTAAAGGAAGAAAATGATAAGATGCAAAACGTTACAAAAGAGCTAGAGATGAAAAACAAAACGATGCTCACATTGCTGCTGGAGCTAAACACGGAAAAAGATAGAATGAATCAAATGAAAGGGAAACTTGAAGCAACAAAAGTTAAAATAGCAGGTCTGTGGACAAGTTTGGATCTGAAACAAGTAGAAAAAAAGGACAAAACTAAGAAGGTGACACCAGGAGTAAGTTTATCACCCCATAGACAACAAGAGCGAGAGGGGACACAAAAGGATGTGGTTACCTTGATTCCAGAATACCAGGAGCAGGACACAGATAAAATTAGAACAAGAAAAGAACTAAAGGAAAGTAGAGCAAAACTCCAACAGCTAAAAGAAAGACTGAATCATGATCTACAAATTAAGGTGAACAAATTAAACCAAGACAGAGAAACATTGCAAAAAATAATTGTAAATTTTAACAGCAATCAAAACATTGTGTCTGGATTTAGTGATTTGCTCAACACAGAGAGGGACAATATAAAGTTTCTACTGGTAAATATGGTCAGTGCAGATGAACTGAAAAAGCAAGATGAGATAAGTGGCTCTGAAATTCTGAAAATAGAGGAGAAACCACAGAGGTTTGAGGAAAAAGAGGAAACAGACAACGACGAAGAATTTGCTCAAACGAGGACTAAAGCTGCGCTCCATGTATACGAAAGACTTAAAGAAGACGTGAAAAAACTAAACCAGATCCAAAAAAGAAGCATTGACCTTCTTGAGCAGAGGAATCTTACCGAGAGTCTGTTGGAGAACGCCTCTGCAAGAAAAAACAACATCCAGGACATGGCTATAACGATTCGCTCTCAAAGACTTCAACTTGAGAATGTCATTCATGAATTTAAGATGACGCGAAATAAACTAGTGAGCCAACGGCAAGAGGTGAATAAATCCGTAGAGTTGTTGATGACGGATAGGGAGGAAGTGGAATTGCTGAGGAAACAACTGGAAATAAAACGAGAAGAAGCAGATAAAGCTGTGATTATGCTCAGTCAGGAGAGACTGCAGCTTGAAGAAGACAAACAAAATTTGCAAGTTGAAAGAGAAGAACTGGGCCGCGATAAAGAACGTCATCAGGCTGGTATAGATATTATTGATGGTGAGAAAAGGCGACTTCTGGAAATGAGGGCAGAAATGGACACGAAGAGACGAGAACTAGAAGAGAAACAAGACAAAGGAGCGAAACGTGAGGAAGAACTTAAAGCTCAAGAGAAGCATAGTTACAGTGAGTTGCTGAAGGCCAGGAGAGAACTAGAGGAGCATAAGGAGGAACTTGAGAGAAAAAGACAAGAGACTGAGGCACAAATATGTATTATAGAGAAAGACAAACAGCAGATTCAGGAACAGGGCAGAAGATTACAAACTGACAAGGAACAATTGGAAATGTTAGTGGAGGATGTAATCAGGAGGCAGCGAAAAGAAACTGCAGAAGCGGTGGCACAAATCAATGAAGAAAAGCTAAAACTTCAACAACTGAATGCACAGTTGGAGGAGAAGAAACAGGAATTCCAGAGGGAGAAAGACTACCCGAAACAAGAAGAATTCATTTCGCGAATAAACAAATTGGAGATACAAATTCAAGAGCTGCAAAGTTCCAATGAGCTGCTAAAAAAAGATAGAGAACAGTTAGCGGAATTAAGGGTGGAACAAGACCGACAAAGAGAAGAAAATAAAGTAGCTATGAGCCTTATAAATGAAGAGAAAAAACAGCTTCAGGAAGGCAGGAGAAAATTAGAAAGTGATAAAGAACAAGTAGAGGCATTGATGGAGGAAGTGAAAAGTAAAAGTTTAGAGATTGAGGCTGCAAAAAGCTGCATTGATGAAAAGGAACTTCTGAAAATGAGCAAAGACCTGGACATTAAGGGACAGGAAGTAGAACGGCAACAAGACAAACTGAAACAAGAACTAAAGCGAAGACAAAATCAACTTGAGACACGATTTAAAGAACTTCAAGATTACAATCAGCTGTGGCAGGTCGAGAAACGTCAATTGGACGAGCAAAGGCTAGACCTGAAACGAGAAAGGACAGCGACTAAAACTGCTATAAGCATCTACAATGAAGAGAAAGACCAAATAAAGGAGGAAAGAAGAAAACTACAAGTTGAAAAAGAAAACCTGGGGCTTTTAGTGGAAGATGTGAACAGGCGACAGAACGAGACTGCAGAAACAATAGTCCTAATCAATGACGAAAAGCTAAAACTTCAACAACAGAACGTAGAGTTGGAGGAGATGAGACGGGAATTACAGCACGAAAGAGACCACCTGAAACGAGAAGAACTCACAACCACTACATATCTAGAGTTGAGAGAAAAGGAACTGGAGACACAAATTGAAGCGCTGCAAAGCTCCAATGAGTTGCTAAAGGAAGACAGAAAACGTTTGGAAGAATCAAGGAAGGAACTAGACCGACAAAGACAGGAAAATGAAGTTGCTTTGAGCCTCATAAATGAAGAGAAAAAACAGATTCAGGAAAAGACGGAGGTTGCCAAGAGCTACATTGAAGAAGAAAAGGTGGAACTTGTCGAAATGAGGAAAGAACTGGACATTAAGAGAGAGGAAGTAGAGTGCCAACAAGACAAACTGAGACAAGCATTACAACAAAGACAAAATGAACTTGAGACACGATTTAAAGAGCTTCAAACGTACAGTGAGCTGTGGCAGGTAGAGAAACAACATTTGGAGGAGCTGAGGAAAGACCTGGAGCCAGACAGGACAACAACTAAAACCGCTATAAGCATCTACAATGAAGAGAAAGAACAAATTAAGGAAGAAAAAAGAAAATTAAATGCTGAAAAAGAAAAACTGGAAATATTAGCGGAGAATATGAACAGGCGACAGAAAGAAGCTGCAGAAGCGATGGACTTTATCAGTGATGAAAAACAAAAACTTCATCAACAGAATGTAGAGTTGGAGGAGCAGAGACAGGAATTACAGCATGAAAAACTCAACCTGAAGCAACAAGAACTCACAACCAGTAGAAAACTAGAGCTGAGAAGAAAGGAACTGGAGACACAAATGCAAGAGCTGGAGGAGAAGAGACAGGAAGTCCAGCTTGAGAAAGACTACCTGAAACAAGTCACATCCACTACAGAATTAGAGTTGCGAATAAACAAATTGGAGATACAAATTCAAGAGCTGCAAAGTTCCAATGAGCTGCTAAAGAAAGACTTAAATCAACTGAAGGAATTAAGGGAGGAACTAGACCAACAAAAGCAAGAAAATGAGGTCACATTGAGAAACATGAATGGAGAGAAACAACAAAGTGACACAGAACAAGTGGCATTGATGGAAGAAGTGAGAAATAAAGGTTTAGAGACTGAAGATACTAAGAGCTACATTGAAGAAATGAAAGAGCAACTTGTGGAAATGAGAAAAGATCTGGACATTAGGAGACAGGAAGTAGAGAGCCAACAAGACAAACTGAAACAAGAACTGGAGCAACGACAAAATCAACTCGAGACACGATTTAAAGAGCTTCAAACTTACGGTCAGCTGTGGCAGATAGAGAAACGACAATTAGAGACGCTGAGGAAAGATCTGGAGCAAGAAAAGACAGCAAATAAAACTGCTATAAGCATCTACAATGAAGAGAAAGAGCAAATAAAGGCAAGCGTAGAATATTTACAGGCTGAAAATGAAAAACTGAAGTTGTCAATGGAGGAAGTTAAGAAAAATCAAGCTAAAGCAGGTATAGCCGAGGAAGAAATGCTGTTTAAAGGCCGTTTACAGGAGGTAGAAGTTGAACAAGATTTTGAGAGGATGGAAGAGCTGACTGAAGAGAGGGACAAAAAAGAGTTAGAAGACAGGTTAGAGCAAAAAGGGCAAATGATCCAAAGGGTTGTGGACAAACTGGTCTTCCTAAAAGCAGAGGTTCAAAAAAGAAAAGAAACATTAGACCTCGTATTGGATGACATAAAGAAAGAAAAAGGCACATTATCGGCCATTCAGACACAAGTGAAATTACTTGTCAGATCTGTTGTTGACAAGCAGCAAGAACTAAAACCAAAATATGAAGAGGGCTGGCGAAGGTATGAAAAACACCTGGACCAGATTAGAAAAGAGAACGATGTCGCCATGGAAGCAGAGAGACAACAGTTAGATAAGATGAGAACGCAAACTGACATAGAGAAACATGCACTGGTTAATGAAAAGGAAGTGGTGAAGAGAAAGTTGTCTGAACTGCATGAGAAAGAGTGTAGGTTTAGCTATAAAGTCAGCTCTCTAAAGAACTTTTACGATAAACTTCAGCAACATAATAAACGTGTACGGGAGGAAATGCAATGCCTGTCAACCGAAATGCTGAAAAACAAAAATGACATCCAGAGTCTTTTCTCTGTGCTGCAGCAGGATCGCTCTGCCTTAAATGACCAAAAGCAAAACATAATCACTTACAAGGAATCACTGAATGAACTGAAATTAATTATAACACAAATTTTAACTGGCATGTCTAAAGGTAAAGGAGTAGAGAAACATGAGAAACACGAAAAACCTCAAACGGAAGATTTGGTTTATGAAGAACTAAAGGAAAGAGACAACCTGGATAGAAATAACCAAGAAAAGGATTGGACCAACATAGACATTTATAAACAGTTAGACAAATTGGCAAAAGATCATCAAAACATAACCAAGGAAAAAGATAAACTTACGGACACGCTTGTTCTTCTGACAGAAAGGGAGAACCAGGTTGGCTCTCTGTTGAAAGACGCCATCGATGAGAAAAAGAGATTAAAAGAATTAGCCGATCATGTCCATCTTAAATACCAAGAGGTTCAGTATTTCATAGACACGATTACCTCAAAACAAGAATCATCGCTACTGGACCCAAGCCTGAAAAGTAAACTGGAACAGCTGGAACAATGTAGGCAAGAATTACACGCTGAAAGAAAACAACTGGAAGAACTAAAAAAGGCATTGAACAAGGAAGCACAAGAGGCTTTGAATGTCCTCGATGTGAGAAGACAGGAAATGGAACACGAGCACGAAATCAAGCTACGAGAACTAGAGGTGAGACGAAAAGATCTGGAAGTACAATTTAAAGAGCTCCAACGTTCAAATGAACAGCTTAAGATGGGGAGACAGCAAGTGGAAGAACAGAGGGAGGGTGAGGACAGAGAAGGACAAGAGACAGCGGTTACTGTGGGGATCAATGAAGAAGAAAGGTGGTTTCAAATAAGACAATGGGCACCAACGGAAACACAGCAACTTGAAATGTTAATCGAGAAATTCAATAAAGAGAGAGAAGAGACTGAAGCTAGAAGGAGTATTGTTAGTGAAGAAAAACAGCTGCTTTCCGAAATGGTGAAGGTCGCTGAGGCTGCAGCGAAGACAGAAAAAGAGGAAGGTCAAGAAGACAAATTAAAACAGCAACAAAAGTTTGAGGAAAAACAAAGGAAAGGCATGCAAGAAACTAAAGAAGAAGAAGAAAATTTGCAGTTTGTAGAGAGCAGAAAACACTCACAAACTGAAAAAGAACATCTCAGTGAATTGAAAGTGGAAGTAACCAGAAAAGAAACCATGAAAGAACAAGATGCAGTGGTCTTTATTGAGAAAGAAAAACAAAAGCTTCAAAAAGAGAGGACAGATCTGGAAATAATGAAACGAGAAGTGGAGAGACAAGACAACACGACACGATACGAAGATATCAAACTTAAACTTAGACAAGATGAACTGGACAGACAATTCAAAGAGCTACAAATCTCCACTGAACAATTACAAACCGAAAGACAGCAAGTGGAAGAACTGAGAGAGAATTTAGACAGACGAATGCGTGAGACTGAAGCCACTATGGACAAGATCAATCAAGAAAAACAAAATCTTGAAGAGAAAAGTAGAACATTGCAAACTCAAGAAGAACACTTACAAATGTTAAAGGAGGAAATTAACAGGAAAGGACAAGATGTAGCAGCCACAGTGGCCTTTATCAATGAAGAAAAACAAATGCTTCAAAAAGAGAGGACAGAGCTGGAGATAAAAAAACAAGAAGTGGAATTACAAGAGCGTGCGACTCGCCAGGAAGCTGCCAAACTAAAACTGCGGGAAGAAGAAGTAGAAAAACAAATCAAAGGTCTTCAAATATCCACTGAACGGCTACAAGCTGAAAGACAACAAGTAGAAGAACTAAGGGAGAATTTGGACAGAAAAAAATATGAGACTGAGGCAATTATGGACAAGATCAGCGAAGAGAGGGCTGAGTTGGAGATAAAGAGACAGGAAGTAGAACAAGATGCTCTTGAACTACAGTTGAGACTAAATGAACTAAAAGCACAAATGAAAGAACTGCAATCCTCCACTGAAGCTGGAAGACAACAAGTGGAAATGTTGTTGAAAGACCTGAAAACACAAACACAAGCGGCAGAGGCTGCAATAAATGAAGACAAACAACAGCTTCAGAAAATTAAAAGAACATTACAAACGGGGCAAGATGTTGAAGTGTTAATGGCCTCTCTGGATGAGGAAAAACAGAGGCTTCACCAAGAAAGGATAGAGTTGGAGATAAAGAAACAGGAGGTGGAACAACAAGACAATGTGACACAACAAGAAGCCGCCAAACTAAAACTGCGGCAAGAAGAGGTGGAGACACAAATGAAAGATCTTCAAATCTCCACTGAAAAACTACAAACTGAAAGACAAGAAGTGGATGAACTAAGGGAGACAAACTATAGAAGAAGATATGATGAAAAGAAGCTTGATGAGGAAAGAAGACAATTGAAAACTGAGGATGTAAACAGGAAAGAACAAGATGAACAAGCTGTTGCTGCTTTAATGGCCGTTCTCAATGAAGAAAAACAAAAGCTCCAAAAAGAGAGAACAGATCTGGAAATGAAGAGACAGGAGGTGGAACAACAAGATCATCTGACGCAACAAGAAGCTGTTAAAGTAAAACTGAGACAAAAAGAGCTACAGACACAAATCAAAGATCTTCAAATCTCAACTGAACGGCTACAAGCTGAAAGACAACAAGTGGAAGAACTAAGGGACAATTTAGACAGAAAAAGACATGAGATTGAGGCAACTATGGACACGATCAGAGAAGAGAGTGCCGAGTTGGTGATAAAGAAACAAGAAGTGGAACAACATGTTCTTGAACTACAATTGAGACAAAATGACCTTATGGCACAAATGAAAGAACTACAAACTTCCACCGGACTGCTACAAACTGAGAGAGAACAAGTGGAAATGCTGAGAATAGACCTGAAAACAAAAACACAAGAGGCAGAGGGTGCAATGAAGCTCATAAATGAAGAGAAACAACAACTTCAAGAAATCATGAGAACATTACAAACAGGACAAGATGTTGAAGTGTTAATGGCCTCTCTGAATGAGGAAAAACAGAGGCTTCACCAAGAAAGGACAGAATTGGAGATAAAGAAACAGGAAGTGGAACAACAAGACAATGTGACACAACAAGAAGCCGCCAAACTAAAACTGCGGCAAGAAGAGGTGGAGACACGAATCAAAGATCTTCAAATCTCAACTGAAAAACTACAAACTGAAAGACAAGAAGTGGATGAACTAAGGGAGACTATAGACAGAAGAGGATATGATGAAAAGAATGATGAGAAAAGACAATTGAAAACTGAGGATGTAAACAGGAAAGAACAAGATGAACAAGCTGTTGCTGCTTTAATGGCCGTTCTCAATGAAGAAAAACAAAAGCTCCAAAAACAGAGAACAGATCTGGAAATGAAGAGACAAGAGGTGGAACAACAAGATCATCTGACGCAACAAGAAGCTGTTAAAGTAAAACTGAGACAAAAAGAGCTACAGAAACAAATCAAAGATCTTCAAATCTCAACTGAACGGCTACAAGCTGAAAGACAACAAGTGGAAGAACTAAGGGACAATTTAGACGGAAAAAGACATGAGATTGAGGCAACTATGGACACGATCAGAGAAGAGAGTGCCGAGTTGGTGATAAAGAAACAAGAAGTGGAACAACATGTTCTTGAACTACAATTAAGACAAAATGACCTTATGGCACAAATGAAAGAACTGCAAACTTCCACCGGACTGCTACAAACTGAGAGAGAACAAGTGGAAATGCTGAGAATAGACCTGGAAACAAAAACACAAGAGGCAGAGGCGGCAATGAAGCTCATAAATGAAGAGAAACAACAACTACAGGAAATCATGAGAACATTACAAACAGGACAAGATGTTGAAGTGTTAATGGCCTCTCTGAATGAGGAAAAACAGAGGCTTCACCAAGAAATGATAGAGTTGGAGATAAAGAAACAGGAAGTGGAACAACAAGACAATGTGACACAACAAGAAGCCGCCAAACTAAAACTGCGGCAAGAAGAGGTGGAGACACGAATCAAAGATCTTCAAATCTCAACTAAGCGGCTACAAGCTGAAAGGCAACAAGTAGAAGAACTAAGGGACAATTTAGACAGAAAAAGACATAAGATTGAGGCAACTATGGACACGATCAGAGAAGAGAGTGCCGAGTTGGTGATAAAGAAACAAGCAATGGAACAACATGTTCTTGAACTACAATTGAGACAAAATTACCTTATGGCACAAATGAAAGAACTACAAACTTCCACCGGACTGCTACAAACTGAGAGAGAGCAAGTGGAAATGTTGCACAAAGACCTGGAAACAAAAACACAAGAGGCAGAGGCGGCATTGAAGCTCATAAATGAAGAGAAACAACAACTACAGGAAATCATGAGAACATTACAAACAGAGCAAGATGCTGAAGTGTTTATGACCTTTCTGAATGAGGAAAAACAGAGGCTTCACCAAGAAAGGACAGAATTGGAAATAAAGAAACAGGAAGTGGAACAACAAGAGAATTTGACACAACAAGAAGCCGCCAAACTAAAACTGAGGCAAGAAGAGGTGGAGACACAAATGAAAGATCTTCAAATATCCACTGAAAAACTACAAACTGAAAGACAAGAAGTGGATGAACTAAGGGAGACAAACTATAGAAGAAGATATGACGAAAAGAAGCTTGATGAGGAAAGAAGACAATTGAAAACTGAGGATGTAAACAGGAAAGAACAAGATGAACAAGCTGTTGCTGCTTTAATGGCCGTTCTCAATGAAGAAAAACAAAAGCTCCAAAAAGAGAGAACAGATCTGGAAATGAAGAGACAAGAGGTGGAACAACAAGATCAATTGACACAACAAGAAGCTGTTAAAGTAAAACTGAGACAAAAAGAGCTACAGACACAAATCAAAGATCTTCAAATCTCAACTGAACGGCTACAAGCTGAAAGACAACAAGTGGAAGAACTAAGGGACAATTTAGACAGAAAAAGACATAAGATTGAGGCAACTATGGACACGATCAGAGAAGAGAGTGCCGAGTTGGTGATAAAGAAACAAGAAGTGGAACAACATGTTCTTGAACTACAATTGAGACAAAATGACCTTATGGCACAAATGAAAGAACTGCAAATTTCCACCGGACTGCTACAAACTGAGAGAGAACAAGTGGAAATGCTGAGAATAGACCTGGAAACAAAAACACAAGAGGCAGAGGCGGCAATGAAGCTCATAAATGAAGAGAAACAACAACTTCAAGAAATCATGAGAACATTACAAACAGGACAAGATGTTGAAGTGTTTATGACCTTTCTGAATGAGGAAAAACAGAGGCTTCACCAAGAAAGGATAGAGTTGGAGATAAAGAAACAGGAAGTGGAACAACAAGAGAATTTGACACAACAAGAAGCTGCTAAACTAAAACTGAGGCAAGAAGAGGTGGAGACACAAATCAAAGATCTTCAAATCTCCGCTGACAAACTACAAACTGAAAGACAAGAAGTGGATGAACTAAGGGAGACTATAGACAGAAGAGGATATGACGAAAAGAATGATGAGAAAAGAAGACAACTGAAAACTGAGGATGTAAACAGGAAAGAACAAGATGAACAAGCTGTTGCTGCTTTAATGGCCGTTCTCAATGAAGAAAAACAAAAGCTCCAAAAAGAGAGAACAGATCTGGAAATGAAGAGACAGGAGGTGGAACAACAAGATCATCTGACGCAACAAGAAGCTGTTAAAGTAAAACTGACACAAGAAGAGCTACAGACACAAATCAAAGATCTTCAAATCTCAACTGAGCGGCTACAAGCTGAAAGACAACAAGTGGAAGAACTAAGGGACAATTTAGACGGAAAAAGACATAAGATTGAGGCAACTATGGACACGATCAGAGAAGAGAGTGCCGAGTTGGTGATAAAGAAACAAGAAGTGGAACAACATGTTCTTGAACTACAATTGAGACAAAATGACCTTATGGCACAAATGAAAGAACTACAAACTTCCACAGGACTGATACAAACTGAGAGAGAACAAGTGGAAATGTTGCAGAAAGACCTGGAAACAAAAACACAAGAGGCGGAGGCGGCATTGAAGCTCATAAATGAAGAGAAACAACAACTACAGGAAATCATGAGAACATTACAAACAGAGCAAGATGCTGAAGTGTTTATGACCTTTCTGAATGAGGAAAAACAGAGGCTTCACCAAGAAAGGATAGAGTTGGAGATAAAGAAACAGGAAGTGGAACAACAAGAGAATTTGACACAACAAGAAGCCGCCAAACTAAAACTGAGGCAAGAAGAGGTGGAGACACAAATCAAAGATCTTCAAATCTCCACTGAAAAACTACAAACTGAAAGACAAGAAGTGGATGAACTAAGGGAGACTATAGACAGAAGAAGATATGATGAAAAGAAGCTTGATGAGGAAAGAAGACAATTGAAAACTGAGGATGTAAACAGGAAAGAACAAGATGAACAAGCTGTTGCTGCTTTAATGGCCGTTCTCAATGAAGAAAAACAAAAGCTCCAAAAAGAGAGAACAGATCTGGAAATGAAGAGACAAGAGGTGGAACAACAAGATCGTCTGACGCAACAAGAAGCTGTTAAAGTAAAACTGAGACAAAAAGAGCTACAGAAACAAATCAAAGATCTTCAAATCTCAAGTGAACAGCTACAAGCTGAAAGACAAGTGGAAGAACTAAGGGACAATTTAGACGGAAAAAGACATGAGATTGAGGCAACTATGGACACGATCAGAGAAGAGAGTGCCGAGTTGGTGATAAAGAAACAAGAAGTGGAACAACATGTTCTTGAACTACAATTGAGACAAAATGACCTTATGGCACAAATGAAAGAACTACAAACTTCCACCGGACTGCTACAAACTGAGAGAGAACAAGTGGAAATGCTGAGAATAGACCTGGAAACAAAAACACAAGAGGCAGAGGCGGCATTGAAGCTCATAAATGAAGAGAAACAACAACTTCAAGAAATCATGAGAACATTACAAACAGAGCAAGATGCTGAAGTGTTTATGACCTTTCTGAATGAGGAAAAACAGAGGCTTCACCAAGAAAGGATAGAGTTGGAGATAAAGAAACAGGAAGTGGAACAACAAGAGAATTTGACACAACAAGAAGCTGCTAAACTAAAACTGCGGCAAGAAGCAGAGAAGCAAATCAAAGATATTAAAATCTCAACTGACCAACTGCAAGCTGAGAAACAACAAGAGGAAGAACTAAGGGAGACTCTAGATAGAAAAACAACAGAGATTGGGGCCTCTCTGGACATAATCAGTGAGGAGAGAGCCAAGTTGGAGGAAAAGAAACAAGAAGTGGAACAAGATGCTTTTAAACTAGAATTGAGACAAAATGAACTAAAGGCACAAATGAAAGAACTCCAAAATTTAACTGAACTGCTACAAACTGAGAAACAACAAGTGGAAATGTTATGGAAAGACCTGGAAAGAAAAAGACAAGAGTCAGAGGCTGCTGTGAATGAAGTGAAACAACAACAAACAGAACAAGATGCTGAAGTGTCAATGGCTTCTCTGGATGAGGAAAAACAGAGTCAAGAAAGGCCCGAATTGGCGATAAAGGAAAAGGAAGTGGAACAACAGGACAACTTGACACAACAAGAAGAGGACAAGCTACAACTGAGACAAGAGGTGGAGACACAAATAAAAGACCTTCAAATCTCCGCTAAAAGACAAGTGGAAGAACTAAGGGAGAATTTAGATATCAAAATATCTGAAACTGAGGCAACTATGGACATGATGCGTGAAGAGAGTAAGCTTGAAGAGAAAAGACATTTGCAAACAGAGAAAGAACACTTGCAATTTTTAAAGGAGGAAATAAACAGGAGAGAACAAGAAGTAGCAGCCACAATGGCCTGTATCAATGAAGAAAATCAAAAGCTCCAAAAAGAGAGGACAGATCTGGAAATGAAGAGACAGGAGGTGGAACAACAATACCGTTTAGCACAGCAAGAAGCTGCCCAACTAAAACTGAAACAAGAAGAACTAGAGCTGAGACAAAGTGAGCTAAAGGCACAAATGAAAGAACTGCAAACCTCCACTGAACTACTACAAGCTGAGAGACAACGAATGGAAGACTCAAAGAAGGATTTAGACAGAGAAAGAAATGCAATCGATGTCGCTACAAACATGATCGATCTCAAGAAACATAAAATACAAGAGGAATGGAACATTTTGGAAACAGAAAGAGAACATTTGGAAATATTAAAGAAGGAGGTAAACGAAAAAGAACAACATGCTGCAGGAACAATGGCCTTTATCAATGAGGAAAAACAAAAGCTTTACCAAGAGAGGGCAGATCTGGAAATAGTGAGACAGGAAGTGGAAAAACAAAACAATTTAACACAGCAAGAAGGTCTCAAAATAAAAGTGAGAGAAGAGGAGGTGGAGACGCAACAAAAAGCTCTGCAAATCTCCACTGAAAGACTACGAGCTGAAAGACAACAAGTGGAAGAACTAAGGGAGGATTTACATAGAAGAACACAGGAGACTGAGGTAACTATGGACAAGATCGATGAAGAAAAACAAAAACTTGAAGAGAAAAGTAGAACGTCACAAGCTCAAGAAGAACACTTACAAATATTAACGGAGGAAGTAAACAGGAAAGAAAAAGATGTAGCAGCCACAATTGGTTTGATCGGTGAAGAAAGACAGAAGCTTCACAAAGAGAGGACAGATCTGGAAATAAAGAGACAGGAAGTGGAACTACAAGAGCATTTGGCACAACAAGAAGCTGCCAAACTAAAACTGAGACAAGAACACCTTGACACACAATTCACAGATCTGAAGACCTCCAAGGAACGACTACAGGCTGAAAGACAACAAGTTGAAGAACTAAGGGAGAATTTAGATAGAAAGGTACAAGAGGTTGAGGCCACTATGGATAAGATCAGGGAAAAAACACAAACAATTGAAAAAGAGAAGATGGATCTGGAAATAAAGAGACAGGAAATGGAATTACACGACAGTCTGACACAACAAGAAGCTGACAAACTGAAACTAAGACAAGAAAAGGTAGAAACGCAAATCAAAGATCTGCAAATTTCCACTGAACGGCTACAAGATCAAAGACAGCAAGTTGAAGAACTAAGGGAGAGTTTAGACAAAAAAAGATGCGAAACTGAGGCCACTCTGACTATTATCAGTGAAGAAAAACAAAAGCTTGAAGAGAAAAGTAGATCACTGCAAACCCAAGAAGGACATTTACAAGTATTAAGCAAGGAAGTAAACAGGAAGGAACAGGATATTGCAGCAACAATGACCTTAATCGATGAAGAAAGACAAAAGATTGAAAAGGAGAGGATGGATCTGGAAGTAAAGAGAGAGGAAATGGAAAAACAAGACAACATAATGCAGCAGCGAGATATCAATCTTAAACAAAGACAACAAGAAGTGGACACACGATTCAAAGATCTACAAAACTCCACTGAACGGCTGCAAGCTGAAAGACAACAACTGGAAGAACTAAGGGAAAATTTTGAAATGAAGTCACAAGATACTGCAGCCACAATCAGCCGTCTCAACGAAGAAATACAAAGGCTTCGAAACGAGAGGATGGGTCTGGAAATGAGACAAGAAGTGGAACCAGAAGTCGATACGATGAGACAAGGAAGACTCAAACAAGAACAGAAGCCACAAATGAAAGATCAGGGAACGTTTATGGAATATCTCACGACAGAGAGAGCAGACATGGAAGAACTGCGAAAGGACTTAGACAGAAAACAACAAGAGAAACAAACTGAAAGAGAACAGCTGGATATACAAATGAAGGAATTTAATGTTAAAAGAGACAGCGCTTCCACCTTGAGTCTCATTGATGAAGCTCAAATTGAGGAGGAAGTGGAAATGACAAGACATGACATTGAACTTAAACAAGATGAAATGAAACAAAGAGAAGACCAAACTAAAGTTCATACCATTGTGGATCTAGACTTGTGTGGATCACGGGAGGAGATCAGAGAACAGAGGCTCCAGCTCGGTCAGGACAGGTTAGAATTGCAGAAAAAAGAAGAACAGATGAACACAGACCTGAGGAGAAGACAAGACCAGCTCCGCAATACGGCAGGGCATCTGAGCCATCTGAGAGGACTCCTCCAACACAACAGGAGCACGTTACAACTACACATACAAGACATGGACAGACTGTGGCAGAAGATCACAGCTCTGGACCAGGATAGAGACAAGATGGCCCACTCCGTTCAACGATTGGAGAGACAAAAGGACAATCTCAGAGACACACTGACCCTCTTCACTGGACCGAAGCAAAAACGTCTACTAGAAAGACAGCAGGTGGAGACACTGAGCTCAGAAGTGAAGAAGCAGAGACAAGACCTGGACGAGATGGACAGAGAGAAAGACGAGATGCAGAAGACAAGAAATGACCTCGACAAATTTACAAACAAGTTAAGAAAACTATTGGAAGACCTTGAAGTAAACAAAACCACACTCCAAAGAACAACGAAGGAACTTATGAAGAAAACTGAACAAACAGATTTACTTACATTGGAATTAAAAAGAACGAGTATTTACGTGAAAGAATTTGCGCATGAGCTTCAGAGAAGAAAAGGCAGACTTGAAAAGATGGACCAAGAACTGGGCGTGGAACCAGTTACACCAGAGGAAAAAGAAGATGATACCACCACAATTTCAGAACAGCTCACTCAAGATATGATAACCCTGAAACGACAAAGAGAGATGTTCATAGCTGAGGCCAAACAAAGAGAAGAAGACGTGAAAATGCAAGACGACGAACTTGCAAGCAAAAGGGCACTTATAGAACAACTGAGTATTCGTTTTAAGCAACTGGCACAACAAAGAAGTGATGATATGGTTGAGAAAATACAACAACTGGAAGATAACAGTGACGGGCTTTTGAAATTGTGCACCAAAGTAAAACAAAACTGCGATCAGCTAGATCAAGAGAAGATCAGAGTGAAGTTCTATTCAAAGTTGCTTCAAGGGGAAATGGAAAACTTTGCCGTAACTTCTTCCGACGTCTCCAGAGGGCACGAAAAGGAAACTGACTCAAAAGTGAAGCTGGAAAAACAGACTATCGATTCTGTAACTCAGACAGAAGAGTATGCGCCGATCAAACCATATTTTAGAAACTACGAGGAGAAATTACAAAAACAAAGTTCAAATTTGAAAACAGCCAAGACTTTCATGGAAAACGCTTTGGATGAGTTACAGCGTAGTAAAACTGATCTTAATTGTATTATTGGTGAGGTGAAAATGGAAAACAACAGCATTAAACAGACAGCTGCTAATGTTCAGAAAAGCAAAGAGCAGCTAAAGACCTTTATGAACATGCTGCGAGTTAAAAGGAGCATAATAGAAGTCCAAGACACCGAATTATCAGAACAAGACCAAACTGGAAATCTGGAGACGGATAAAGACCGACAAATGGAAGAAAGTGCTGTTACAGAGCAGACAACACCATTAAAATCACATCTGTCTCAACTTAAAGACATTCTGCAACGTTTGATGATGACGATGAATAAAAACGTTGTAAATTTAACAAGCAAAGAGAAACAAATTGAACTAAACCAAGAACAGATAGTGACTGCGCGTACCATGTTAAAACAAAAACTCGCAGAACTGAATACAACGAAAGAGGAGTTGGCAAGTTATAGTAAGATTTTTGACGTGGAAAAGTCAGCTCTCGTGAATGCGCTGGCAGCTGCGAGTGAGGAACTGAGTGATGACATGAAGTCTGTTGCAACATTAGAAAAGCGAGATTTGGAAAAACTCCAGCATGAAAGGAAAGAACTCGAATCGCTTCGAGAGACAGCCAAGAAAGAGTTCGAAGACTTGGAAACGCTTAAATCAGACATCCAAACTCAACACAGATTATTACATAAAACGAAAGAAGCTTTACAAGATGAGAGAGACGAGATGGAGTTCAGGAAAGCAAAACTAGTTAACGGAGAAGAAAAACTCCAAGATGACATTGAACATTTTAATCAAGTGAAGGAAAGCGTTAACAGTGAAAAGGCAATGCTGCTAACTGAAAAGCAAGAGCTGGAAGTAAAATTGTTGCAGTTAAAATCTCAAAAAAAGCATCTTAAAATGGTTGCAAAGCCTTTGGAAGACCTCTCTGTCAAACTCAAACAGCGTTGTCAACTGGAAGACCGTCAAATGGGAGAAAATCTACAAAAAATGCAGCTGAACAATGTCCACATACTTGAATTAAGTAGAGACATTGAGAAACAACGTGCAGAGGTTAAGAAAATAAAAAATGAAATAGTTCGCCATTGTGATCAAGTACAAAGGGAAAAATCACAACCAAAGATTATGATGCGCGACAATGCGGCGCAAACTGAAGAAACGACCTGGAACCAAACACAAGATGCGGCTGCAGCATCTGAACGTGCAGCCATCTTTGAACGAAAGAAAGACGGAAAAACTGAACGATACAAAGAATGGCCAAGCGAGCAATCAAGCCTGTCTTCTTCAAAAGAAAGTTTAAGTGAAAGTTTTACTGACGAAAAAGCGTCTAAAAAAGATTATTTGAGGCAGTTATGGAAGGAAACAGCCAAGGAACGTAAAGAGCTCCATCAGATGAAGCAAAGAGGACAGCAGCTGAAGAGCAACTTAGAGACTAGAATAGAAAACATCAGTACAGTTGTGAAGAGAACATGGGTACAGCAGGGTAAAGATACGCTTATAACAGTGGAAGCCAGTACATCACAACATTCTACCAGGACATTGAAAACTACCGACAAAGCTAACCAAACCTCACTGGACTCCCTGAATGAGCAGATTATTCTAGAAGGTTCAACCGGAGAAGGAGCAGAGGCGTATGTCACAGACCCATCCACTGGACTCCTCTGTCAGCTTCAACATTACTGCTATAGCTGCTGCTGCCCCTGCTGCATCTGCTGCCGAGAAGGATGCCCTGAAAACAATAACAACAACAAACAAACGCAGTGTTACTTTGAATAAGCTTTAATATATGAGATAAAGCTTTGTGTGTGTGTGTGTGTGTGTGTGTTTCATGGGGATGGTCCCCGGGTCAAATATAGAAACAACTTCTCCTGTGCGAGATCAATAAAGGTCAATCTTCTAATCCTTGACCACTGTAAGGCGCTTTGTGCTACAATTTTGTATGAAAAGCGCCTTATAAATATTGTTTGATTGATTGATTGTTTGCAATAAGAGCTTGAAAATATACATATAAGCTATGAGTATTAGAAGCTTACTATTTGTAGGATAGAATTCCACCTACCAGAGGATTATGTTGCAAAAATATTTAGTTTTCTTAATCTACCTGCGTGATTTATTTAGAGTTCAGAAAAATGTGAAATCACCTTGAAAGTATGATTTTTAAGTGCGGCCGTTGTGTGAAATCATAATAAATACTCAATAAATACAAGTTGTTTTTGTTTTTTGTCTGACATCGTGCACACATAGGCTACATTCATATAATAATGTAAACAATGTTAGCTTGTTATGTTTACTTAAAGGTCCTATGTTATGCAAAATTGTGAGATTTAAGTCATGTTATAATGCTGTTACCTCCTCAAAAACACACAGCTGGAGTTGTGTTTTGTTTTATTCACACATGTTTGAGTAATCCTTTATTACTGGTCTCTCTACATCGCCAAAGCTCAAAATGTTCTGTTCCACATTGTGACGTCATAGAGTAGCAGTTTTCATGGGCAATTCCATGGCTGAAATGATTCTAGTGAAGGCGTATGAAGTTTAAAAACGCAGTGGAGCACTTCCTGTATTACCACATGACATCACCAGGTTTGCTCTTTGAGAGAAGAATATGTTTATGTTTATGTTTATTTGAGCAACTTGCAGGTTCCATTTAAACAAAATTTCACAAATACAAACTCAAAATACAAACAAATACAAACTTATGTCACATATCTCTGCAGTTCCTTTTGCTCAAAATGGAGCAGGTGGAAGTATAAACTCCTGCTCCATATTCTCACACATTCCATATTGACAGCTATTATAATATATATAGTATAATACAATACAATATAGTACAATATGATGTAATATAATACAATACAATATAATATTTAATACAATATACATTTCTCATCATTGTCCTGTACAACTCTACATACTATATACATATACAGTATATATCTATACAATACTACTTTGCTTTTACCAATAAATTGAACAGAAAACACTGTGAATATGCAGGATTTGTGTGTTAAACGTGTGAATGAAACAAAACACAACTCCAGGTATGTTTTTGATGAGGAAACAACATTATAACAGATCGAAAATGGCACAATATGGGCTTTTTAATATTGTATTTTAGCCCCCCTCATAATGATAAATGATAAGAAGTGACACTTAATTTGCTTACCTCACAATTATGTCCAGATTCATTTCTTCGGTCTTATCAGTATCATTTGACACTGTTGAATATCACATATCAGTTATCCTGGAGTTATTGTTACTGCATTATCAATACATTATAGGTCATGGTCATACAAATCAATACAGTATATGCAAAAGAGAAGTTAAAAATATAAAAATAGAATCTTCCCCCTCCTAAATGAATCGATCAGATGACTGGATGCAGGTGTACACTTCAACAGGCCTGCCATGGCACCGTAACTGTTGGTTGCTAAATCATCATGTGTTGTCTTAATTAGATTTCTTTTTAAAACACAACACTGAAATTGCATGACTGAATAAAATGAAATTGTAAATGGGCTTCACACAAAAAGCTATTCTGAGTTTTCAATTATACACAGGGGGACAGTGCCACCTACTGGGAACCATTTAACATCTCTGAAAACCCATGTTGATGATAGGAACTTAAGTGTAAAGAGATATTGCAGTTTAAAATATACGCTTCATTACTGTCTTTCTGGTAAATTGTTATGATCTAACTAACCCAAAAGGTTAAATGAACTTCATTGGTTTAAAGGTGCTGTGTAACTGTTCTGGTGGAAAGTCCGTCACCTGTTTGTCTCCGTGGAGATACAGCTCTGGAAAAAAAATAAAGAGACCACTACATTTTTTTCTGAAATCAGCATCTCTACATGTATTACAGCCATTCCATTCCAGCATCTGTTGAATTCCAACACAAACACAAAGCTGAGCTACTTCAGTTCTTGCACCAGGAGTGGAATAAAGTCACCAAGAACAATGTGAAAGACTAGGGGAGAGCATGTCAAGACGCATGAAAGCTGTGATTAAAAATAAGGGTTATTGCAACAAATATTGATTTCTGAACTCTTCTTAAGTGTAAACATTAGTATTATGTTGTTTTAAAATGAATTTGATCTTGTTTCTTTGCATTGTTTGAGGTCTGAAAACATGTATCTTTTTTGTTATTTCGACCATTTGTCATTTTATGCAAATAAATGCTCTAAACAATACTATTTTTATTTGGAATTTGGGGGAAATGTTGTCAGTAGTTTATAGACTCAAACAAAAATGTTCCTTTTGCCCAAACACATACCTATAAGTAGTAAAATCAGAAAAACTGATAATTTTGCAGTGGTCTCTTTTTTATTTTTTTTTTCCAGAGCTGTACATTACCAGCACTTTTACTGGCAAATATTACGAGAAGTATTACTTTGTACAGTGTAATGGACCAGTGCTACTCTACAGGGTTACAAAACAGTCTGATCACAAATTAATGTTATATTTTATTATCTTTTTATGTTTTTATATCTTAAAGGGGCACTGTGCAACTTTTCTGGTGGAGGGTCCGTCAGATGTTTTTCTCCATAGTTTGGAATTTGGGGGAAATGTTGTCAGTAATATTCCTTTTGCCCAAACACATACCTATAAGTAGTAAAATCAGAAAAACTGATCATTTTGCAGTGCTCTCTTATTTTTTTTCCAGAGCTGTATTATTGTTTTGCCCTGATTATTCCACAGTAGGGAAATAAATTTGCTAATCACATTGGTTAATGGTCAGATCTATGGAGGAGCAAACCAGAATTTACCTTTTTAAAGTAATAGTAGTGGCACGAGGTGTTCTTAAAGGTGCACTGTTCTGGTGGAAAGTCTGCCACCTGCTTGTCTCCATGGAGATGTGAATGCTTTGCCTGGAGTGTTCCATGGTATGACATTAATCATATCCATACAGCATTTTTTCATTACGCTGGTCTACAAATTTTTGGACTCGATCTGCTTCCGAGATAAAAGTGGCTAAATCTCATTTATATTGATAAGATTAACTGAAAATCAATTGATAACTGTGCTGGTTAGCTAATGTATTTATTTAATGATATTGTTTTACATCAAAATCGCATCTGTTTATTTTTTTTTTTTTTTTTTTTATTTTTTTTTATTTATTTATTTCATTCATAAGTATAAAAAGACATCAACATTTGTGATAACAAATAACAAAATATTGAATGAAAGGGAGCAGAAAGAAGAGTTATCTTATGTTATCTGCCCCCTCTTCCCTTTTCCAAACACCAACACCGATAGTGACTGTAAAACCTTTCCTTATTACATTCCATTTCAATCACAATTATTAATCAATTGTAAACATAAAGCTTCATTTTCAAGTGTAACAATTTAGTTTTCTTTTTCATACATACACATTACACAATAGATTATACAATAGATTTAGGGATTTTTGCTTAAAAATAATATTTATATTTTGAAAATATTTAACTTGCACTTCTTTATCCGTCAAGAAATAAACAAGAAATATCAAGTGATTGAACATCTTATGAAAAACAAGCTCAAGTATCACATGTGTTACAACTTTTGTCCTGATCTTCAACTTTGTAACCAAAGTAATGTTGGTTCGCCTTTTTAACCACTGCAGTTATGTTGTGCTTTTGTGATGGAAACGTCACTTCACCACAAACGTAACAGAAGTTTTCTAGGTCGTTCTCACAATTTCGAGGCATCTCTCTAATGTGAAATCAAAAAATATTTGATGTTAAAACTCTAGACATATTAAAATGAATGTATTGGAATGTGCAGACAGGCTTTCAGATAGAACTGGTTGCTTGTAGACACACTGTACCTTCTGATAAACTACTGTTTTTGCCTTATTTTGCATAAATGTCCTATTTTGACCCAATAGTGTATTTTGGAAACTATAGCCAATCAGCACTTCTGACTTACTTTTTCTTTATTAGTGACCTAAACCAAGAAAAAATTCGCTACTTTTGTTCCAGAAGCATTTTGCTTGTAGACCAGTGTTATGGATCTCTCTGTTGCTCAGAATTACAATGATTATTTCTGTGAATAGGGGCAACTTTCCACAGATCTGACCAGTAATGTATCCAATAGTCTTCTCCCTTGGTTTAATCTCTACCATGGAACAAAGCAATGACATCTCCATGGAGACAAGAGGTGATGGACCCTAGTCTATTAGAAACGTTGTGCAGTGCACCTTTTACACCTAAAAAGAAAAACATACACAGAAGTGGTCAAGAGCCGATTTATTAATAGTCTGAATTAAAAGCTAGATTGCTTCTAAACACAAAATTATAATAATTTGTGTCCTACAGCAAAAATATGAACTGTATATGATTTTAAAATGTTACAGTTTAAAGAGAAAAGCAAAAATCCCACATCCTCTCTATGCACTTCAGACATTCAAAGGGAACTCAAAGAAATCACATGTTGTGCAACTACAGTATAATATTTTCAACATTATCAGTAAAAAATCATTCATTATAATGTCCTATTAGACTACAGTATTCAATGCCAGTGTCCTGTCATGTGGATATTCATTCAGTGACACAACAAAAGGTCAAAGGTCTCATCCATCACCGTTAATCCATCTGTGCATTAGAACAAGTCAAATGAAATCTAAAAAGAACAAATGGTACAGTAGGTCCAGCAGAAAGTTCTGTTCATATACTATATAATACACCCTGGTATATACATACTTTATATTTCAGAGACAGTGGTAATCATGGAACTTAATCTGAATACAAATAAGTGAATAAAACAACATATTTTACGGAATAGGTTTTAAGCAGCTTGTAATGATCAGGATGTTGTGACTATACTGTCAAATATCAAAGAGGTAATGTCGATGGTATACACTGCCTGACAAAAGTATTAGGATGATAGTCCTAGTCTAGTCCTGGTTTAGACCCAAGTTAGACCTACACTGCGATGAGTCCCCATTTTTGCAATAATATGCCTTTACACATGATGAAATTTGCTATAATATATCAATAAATTGATTTGTTGTCATTACCAATACGTCTTATTATTTATGAAAGTTCAGAAATACACAATCGTCCTAATACTTTTGTCAGGCAGTGTAAGTAAGCAAAGAACACTTGTGTCACTTGTGTCAGTCTAATTGCATTTTGGGACTTCCACATCAAACCAGACAGCTATATTACATTACTAAATATATTTATGTTGCTAAAACTGTGGCCGCATATGGCACACATTTGGTACAAGCCAAAACATTTATGCCATATCAAAGTAAGAAAATATATCATATAATGATCATGATAATTCACCAACCAATCTTATTATCATGATTAATGTTTATGGTGAGACACTGCAGGTGAATAGGGAAACTTTAAATAATAAATATAAATGTGGAGATATGACACTTATTTAGTTTACTTACGTAAATGTAAGAACATTTGTATTACAAATTTTTCCATCATGTCATTTAAAATGTTCATACATAAATAAGGCATTTTACGTGTTGACAAACCTTTTTCAGAGGCCATTTTATATATCTTATATATATCTTAATTATTATTTGAGTAAACTTCATCTGAAAAATGGCATAAATTTCAAAACGTGTATTTTTAGTTTAAATTTAATTAATAAATAAGTCTTAGAAATAGATCTCAACAAATCCTTCTTACATTCTTATAATCAGTCAAAATCTACTTAACAGGATGATCTTTATGCCCCTATGGGAGAAAAAAGCATTTTGAGAATCAACCTTTGAGGTTACGATGTTGCATATAAATCTATGGATGCAAGTTTATTAATAAAAAACATCTTTAGGTGCAGATTGGACAATGTTGTTTTTCTCAGGTGATAGCTTATTTCAAGAGAGCAAACTGACCAAAAAGGCAAAAATAGAAAAGTTTTGCCTGTAGTGCCTCGCCTTAATAGCTGCATTCTTGACTATTGGAGCTCAACTAGAGGAGATAATCACTATGAGTTGAACTTTCTGGCAACATTGTAAGATCACTCAAGTCTTTGTCAGTAACGGCCGACTTGTGGAGCTGCTCTGAGTCTACACGCTGCAGGGAGGAGGGCAGTGCGTCCAAAACAGCATTGGTGTGCTCGGATTCTTCTGCTTCTGGTGAAGGGGCGAACAAAGGAGAGGGCGGAGAGGTCCCATCATCGATGTTGTGCAACGATATCACAGTCGGCAGCCCGTTGGTGGTCAGGTTTGTCTTGGTCTTAACCTCTTTATCGTCTTTGCTTTTGCTTGGTTGGTTTGTGAGCGCTTTCAGTTGGTTCAAATCCATTTCTGGGTATGATCCCGAATCGCTCATGGCTTGGACCAGCTTCTCAAGATTCTGCGCGCTTTCAGTAGACCCAGTTTGGGAAGCCTGCGCCGCTTGACATAAGTACTGAGTGTGCTGGCGTAGCTGGGCGATCTCCCGCTCTGTAGCTGCATTCTGTTTCAACAGCTCCTTAGTGCGGAGTGTTATGGCGAGCAGACCCGATTGGTTTAATATCTCGGCGGTATTGAGGAACCGGCGCTGCCTCATTGAAGTACTATCTGGGGCGGGGCGATAGGGGCTGGGGGCGGCCGATGACGAAGGCGAAGAAGAAGGGGGAGAGGAAGAGGAGGATGGCGAATCAGAGGAGCACGGTGGAGATGGAGTTTGCGAACTAGACACAGACGGAGAACTGACGCTGTCCGAGCTGGAGCTTTGCTGGGAGTGATGATTTTTGGTTTGGGTGGTTGAGTGCGCCTGATTGGTCGCGCAGTGGTGACCAGACCGATTTTTATGTTGCGAGTAAGAGTGAACTCTGGCTTCTTTCTGCTGTTGGTGTGGTTTGAGGAGATGCGTAGTGGTTGAAACTGCCTCGCCTTCAGTGCATACTCTTTTGCTTTGACTTTGGCCTTCGCTTCCACTTTCTTTACCCCCGCTTGCCCTAATACCCCCCTTACTCTCATGGCTCTCCTTCCTGGGGTGAGGAGCAATACGAGGGTACGAATTAAGAATGGGTAAATAGGAATTCTTATGCGCCTGGTTGCTGCGGCTGGTGCCCTTCTTGACATGGGTTTGAGGTGGGGCAAAAGGGGTAGTTGTGGGGGCAGTTACGGTTGGTTGCTGAATTAGCAGAAGTTGGGTGGGTCCTTTGCCCGTGGTGAGGCTGTGCCAGGCTCCGCCCCAGGCCAGGGGGCTGTGCAGAAGCTGGTCTGGTCTGGACTGTACCATGAGGATGTAAGACGAGATTTGGGCGACAAGCAAAAAAGGAGAGAGAAAGAATGGAAGGAGGTTAAAGTCACACAGAGAGAACACCTACAACTATTTTTAACACTTTCTTATTAATTATTATGGCTGTGTTGACTTTTAATTCAATAATTTGTTCACTAAATGGTGGATGGAACAATATTTTTGCAGCTCAATATTTATCGCTTGTAAATTTTCTTTGCACTAGTGACTGTTTTACTACTTTAGTTTCATAATGTAAATATTGTACATTTAGAAACAGGCTTGCACTTTTGTATTATGTCCCTGGCAGTAATTAATTTCAGTGTTATTGTATATTCTGGTAATTTATGTAGCAATATATAGCACTTTACCATTTGTTATTGTGACAGGCCTTTCTATTTTTACAATAAGCATCTTTTACAGCGGCTAACTTTCCTGTAACTGGAAAGATTAATGAAGCTCCACAGTCCCGCCCACTTTGAAGTCTGAAGTAAATTTTCCATTCATTTTTCCTCATAGACTTTTTGAAAAACTCAACTATTAAGAGTTCAAAGAAACTACGCAGGCTAATCAAGTACGTGGTAACTAATATTCATAACACGGTTGTTTTAAACACATTTAAAATGCTAAATTCTGCAAAATGTTTTAATAAGTTTGTGATAATAAGTTTCAGAAATAAGATTTTACATAAAACTTCAAACTTTTAATATTATTTTTTGCAGAAGGTTTATGGGAATAATGTATGAGAAATTTACTTCCGGAACTGGGGGCTGAGCTCCATAGATGTGTAGTAGTAGCAAAAGTACTTTACCCAGGAGCACAAAGTGGCTGTTTTTTATTGTTTGTTGTAATGTAATCTAATTCTATCCTAATGCTTCAGTTAATCTCGTTATAAAAATATTTATAGACACTTAGTTTTTCCTTGTATTGTTGGGTTTGAAAAACCATCTAATCCAGTGATTTCCAAACTTTTTTGTCTGGAGTACCCCCCAAGATCTCACACCCCGAACAATACCCCCTAACTTGCTAACCAAATAAATCGGTCTACGTTACGATGGTATAATGTTGTTACCTCCGCAGAAGCATACCCAGAGTTTGGATTTATTTCATTCACATGTTTGAGTAATCCTGCATCATTAGTCTTCATCTCTTGAACTCAAAATGCACCTTCAAGTTAACAGTTATCTTTTTATTTTTAGTTCAGTAGAGACTGGATATTCCAGGGCTGATATCGTCCAGATGATCCTAATGAAGGTGTATAGAGTGGAGCACTTCCTGTATCGCCACATGACATTACTAGCTGGAAAAGAGTGTTTTCTGTTTGAGAGAAGAACTCAGCCTAAATGTGCAGGGTTTATGTGTTAAACATGTGTGAATGAAACAAGCACAACTCCGAGTATATTTTTGATGAAACAACATTATAACAGATCAGAAAATAGCCTAATATTGTTGAAAGAATTACTATGATGTTATCAAATATAATGTTATCAATTCCTCATGTCTGTGTCTCAAGAGCTTTCTTTATCATTAGTACAGAAGCAGAAGTACAAGTGCAAGAGATTTGTTTTATCATGTTGTTTCTTTGAACTGCTGTGTGAACTCTTAAGATTTGTTTTTTGCCCCACCCCTGTAACCTCCCATTTACGCTTTAAGATAATAAAAGGCAGGAGCTGAAGTGCCCTGGCGGCTTGGAGCGCTTACTAACTTCTCACTTCTCTCTTGCAAGTAAAATATAACTTTGACTGTCTGCCTGGTTCTTAATGTCTATAGATGTGTCACAAATATACAGCTCTGGGAAAAAAATAAGAGACCACTGCAAAATTATCAGTTTTTCTGATTTTCTGTTGTTTGAGTCTATAAACTACTGACATCATTTCCCCCAAATTCCAAATAAAAATATTATCGTTTAGAGCATTTATTTGCAGAAAATGACAAATGGTCAAAATAACAAAAAAGATACACTGCCTGACAAAAGTGTTAGGATGACAGTCATGGTCTAGTCCTGGTTTAGATCAGAGTTAGACCTACACTGCGATGAGCCCCCAATTTTGCAATAATATGCCTTTACACATTATGAAATTTGCTTTAATATATCAATAAATTGATTTGTTGTCATTACCAATACGTCTTGTTATCATTATTTATGAAAGTTCAGAAATAAACAATTGTCCTAATACTTTTGTCAGGCAGTGTACATGTTTTCAGACCTCAAACAATGCAAAGAAACAAGATCAAATTCATTTTAAAACAACATAATACTAATGTTTACACTTAAGAAGAGCTCAGAAATCAATATTTGGTGCAATAACCCTTATTTTTAATCACAGCTTTCATGCGTCTTGGCATACTCTCCACATGTCTTTCACATTGTTCTTGGGTGACTTTATTCCACTCCTGGTGCAAGAACTGAAGTAGCTCAGCTTTGTGTTTGTGTTGGAATTCAACAGACGCTGGAATGGAATGGCTGTAATACATGCTGATTTCAGAAAGAAATGCAGTGCTCTCTTATTTTATTTTTTTCCAGAGCTGTATGCCCTTTAAATATATATAATTATACAAATACTGTTCAACTGAACCTTTTTTGCCACTTGTTGGTTATTACTGAAAATGACTGATAGAAAAACGTGATCTATGAGCTTTGTCGGTCACGTGTACGAGGATGTTTAGTGTAACTAAATAGCTCACCGGCTTGACAATCACGTTTTTGATGACATAAAGGGGGGTCAGGTCCTTATATGGAGGCATGTGGTGGGGGGCAGTGTTCAGACTGTTACTGCTGCTGTTACTGGTGCTGGTGGTTTGTCTTTCACTTGCACTGCTGCGCTGGTCATCCACATCAGTATTCACCGTGTCTGAGCCCGCCTCTGAACAGAAAAACACACAAACCAGGGGTGGAAAGTAACTAAGTACAAATACTCACGTTGCTGTACATTTTGAGTACATTTTTATATAGTAGTTATAGTAACAGCACTTTTTTGATACTTGTAATTGAGAATAATTCTATAATGTAATTTTAAAGGTCCCTTATTACACTATTTTCTGATTTATGTATCAAAAACATACCTGGAGTTGTGTTTTGTTTCAGTCTCGCATGTTTAACACACAAACCCTGCATAATTAGACCCAGTTCATTTCTCAAACTGAAAACAGTCCTTGTTCCACCTTGTGATGTCATGTGGTAATGCAGGGAGTTAGCCACTATGTTTTTAAACTCCATACACCTTCACTAAAATCATTTCGATAACTTCAGTTTTGGAATTGTCAATCTCTACTGAACAAAAGGTAAAAGTAGCTGTTAACTTGAAAACTACCGCTTTGTGACATCACAAGGTGGAACAGAGCATTTTGATCTTGGGAGGTGTAATGCAGGATTACTCAAACATGTGGGAATGAAACAAAACACAATCCTAGGTATGTTTTGGAGGAGGTAACAATATAACATTCCTTAAAGCTCACAAGTTCCAATAATGTCTCTACACCTACAAACACACGAAACAGCACTGAATTGCCTGCTCTGCTCAGTTTTAAACAGACTAAAATTACATTAAAAAGTAACCAGTAACTAGTATTTGAGTAGTATTTTTACGTTTATTTACTTAGGTACACTATGTAAACTTGTCTTGATAGAGATAATATTGTTTTGCATTGAATTCCACCGTAAGGCATGGCTTTATCTATCATTTATTCATTATCAGATGTTTTTATTGCTTAAAAGTACATCAAGGTCCATGAACATTTACAGCCTAGTGAGGGGGCGTGACTTACCTGAGTATCCCGAGTCCTTCTCAGAGTCCTTCTCAGAGTCACAGCGCAGCATGCGACTGGTCAAGTCGGCCATGCCAGTCTGCTCTCTGTGGGTGCCACCTTGGGATGCCCGCAGAGTCGCGCTGTTGCTCTTGTCCTTGGCATTCTTCGAGGTGCTACGGGCGCCACGCTCCCCAAAGTGCCCTTGTTCCTTAGGCATTCCAGACCTTTGAAAACAAAACATGTCATCATTTAGGATTATTTCATTCTATATTTGGAGATTTTCCCTGTTTCGGATCATCTCTGCAGCACTGGAGGAAAGAGAAAAGGACTGAATGATCTTTGAAAATCCTCTGGTCTGGATGTAGTATTTGTGTAACATGTTTCAAAGCAGTACCTTCAGCAGTAAAATACAAAATAAGAATTTCAGAGATACGGCCATTTTTACACTGTATTTAAAACATAGAACATAAAGTAAACAATTGATAAACAGCAACTTTAAATGTTGTTACACAAATATTTAGTCAGCCTTGCCTTACAGCATCACATTTAGGAAGAAGAAGAAGCGACTTTATTGATCTCACACTGGAGAAATTCTCTGCATTTAACCCATCCTGTTATTAGGAGCAGTGGGCAACACATTACTGCGCCCGGGGACCATCTCCATGATCTTCCTGCTTCGGCTTGGTCAGGACCTAAGCTGGAGGATTTTACCTGGAGCATGTTTTGGGACATTATAGTAGTTTAGGATAGTGAATTTCTCCTATGTTAGATCAATAAAGTCTCATCTTATACAGCTGTGCAGTGTTGAAGCAGTTTGTTTTTTCCATTAAAGTTGAGTTTGAAGTGAGGCGGTAGGCAATGCAGGTAATACATAATTGCAACTACATTATCAAAAATATTTTGGTTAAAATGCTTGTCCTGTAGTATGCTATCTGCATAGACTGTTTTTCAGCGAGGGTACAGCTCCTGCTTGTCTCCAGACGTACACAGCTCTGACATTGAACTTATCCATCTCCACGAAGACAAGCAGCTGATAAACTGTGATACCAAGTAGCACTATTTGAACATTTGATTTTATATCGTTGGTTTTATTGTGTCGTCAGGAGGGGCTGTATGTTTGCCTGAATGTTGAAGAGAAGAATTTCGGTTTTATCAAAGTCTGAATTCTGTTGTAAGGTCAATGGATATTTGAGAATTGAACTTGTGTTAAAGTTTAAAATCACAGAAACGATAATAATTACAGGGTGTGTAACAGTTTCAATGTGTGATTCATACCTGGAGATTACATCAGTGAAAAAAGGATAAGTCATAACAACTTTATGCTGTTGATTTGCAGGCCTTGATTCTATTCTCAAGTTTTGAGCGGGGTCGTGCGTGAGACTGCGTAATTTCCGAGGAGCAGGGGAGGGGTGTGAACAATTTTTCCCGAGGAGCGGATGGGGCGCTTCAATTGCGTGCAAAATGCCGTGTCAATGCGTGAGACTTGAGAGCCCTGTGTAAATGTTTGTCTAAAGAGCAAACTTAAACTACAAAGCAACTAATGAGACTTATATAAACAGGGCTCTCAAGTCTCACGCATTGAGTGTGACACACGCAATTCGACGTGTTCACACGCACACACGACATGGCATCTCTCACGCTGATTAAAAAAAATAAAAAATTTTGTGCCCAGAAAATCGGTCTGTGTGGCTCAGTTTATGCAGGCACCGCGCGTTTTCAGCGAAAAAAACTCCCCCTGCTCCGGGCGCACGGTCTGAGTGAGGCCGGAGCAGACGCGCAGTCCCCCGGGCACGTCCTGAGCCTCAGTCCCGGACTCCGGTCCCGGTGTCTCCGTCTGTGCGTAACGTGTCCCCCCCGAAGGCTTACGCGCGGCCCAGAGCCGAACTGCCCATGGTGACCCATGGTGACCCATGGTGACCCATGGTGACCCATGGTGACCCATGGTGAGCCATGGTGAGCCATGGTGAGCCGCGGTGAGACGCGGTGAGACGCGGTGAGACGCGGTGAGACGCGGTGAGACGCGGTTCGCCGCGGGCCCGGTGCATTAAACAGACTCTTACATGAATCCGTTAAAAATGTCCCACTCCCCCCCGCCCCGCTCCCTCCTCCCCGCCCCTCTCAGCGAGTGTCTAAGCGCGCACTGCACTCTGTCAGTGATAAGGACAGTGACTGAATACGAGGAAAGACAAAACGGTGATGATAAAACAAACTGAGAACCATCAGGTAATAACTTCATTTATATAACTGTCATTAGTTGCTTTGTAGTTTAAGTTTGCTCTTTAGACAAACAGGGCTCTCAACACGCAATTCGACGCTCACACGGCATTTCTCACGCAATTCAAGCGCCCCTCGGGAAAAATTGTTCACTCACACCCCCCGTCCTCGGAAATTACAGTCTCACGCACGACCCCGCTCAAAACTTGAGAGCCCTGTATAAATGAAGTTATTACCTGATGGTTCTCAGTTTGTTTTATCATCTCCTCCTGTTCAGTCGCTGTCCTTATCACTGAGCGCGCACTGCACTGTCAACAGTCTGCCCAACAACAGAACAATCTATTTTCTGATTGGCTGAAAAGGGCCAATCAGCACCTGATATCTGAGATTTTTTTCCGGGGAGCGGGGCGGGGGCGGGTTTTTTTTTCGCTGAAAACGCGCGGTGCCTGCATAAACTGAGCCACACAGACCGATTTTCTGGGCACACAAAAAAAAAATCAGCGTGAGAAATGCCATGTGTGGCGTGTGAGCGTGTGAACATGTCGAATTGCGTGTGTCACACTCTAAATGCGTGAGACTTGAGAGTCCTGAATTGTGACTATTATTAGACTTTAATACAGTTGAGACCAAAACAAACTTGTGATGCATCATGCAGCAGCGAAAACCAAAGGCTGTGGTCAGGCGGCCCATTCACGGATGCGCGTGTCCCGAGCCTCGTGTGTAAACAGCTGAGCACATGGATGAGGAACAGCGAACTTGACAAGATCCTCCTAGGCCACCGTCCCGCCCACAACACTTATGTAACCGCTCTATGAGAAACAGCTTTCTGGAAATGGCACCAACTCATACAGTAAATTACACTCAAAACATGCCCTACAGGCTGGTTATTCACCCACAAGGTCACCAGAAAAACTGCATACAGAGAATATATGCGCAATAGAAAGTATCGCACTTACCTGCCTTTTTATTATCTGCTGAAGAGGAGCGCTTTACTTTTGGCACAGGGAGAACATGGCATCTCTACTGTCAGGAAGACTAACGCTTCCCTCTTGAGTTTTACTCATCCATGTTGCGGTCCGAATCTCTGTCACGAGAGTGAGAAAAGTCCTCAAGAGACAAAAATAGGACAAATAGTGTTGTGAAGCATAATGGAGCTGCTCACGCCGGAGTCCTGCGCGGAGCCAGTGTGGTCAGGTACTGAAAGCATCCATGATGTTCATTTGTTTGGTCCCGCCCACTCTGCGTGAATATTCATGAGGCCGCGGCGGCGCTGGAGGCACGTCCGTGACGCACCGGTGACGCAACCTCCGCCATTTGGCCAATCCCGTGCCGCGCCACGTGAAGGGGCGGTGACGTCCGCCAGTCCACGTGAGGAGCGCTTTTACAGCTCGTGTGGCGCACTCCCCGGTACTGTCATGACCGTGCCAGGCGTGAGTCTAAAACAACACTGCAGACAACAAAAAAGGACTGTTCACAAGACCTTTACCAACACCCACATTTAATTCATCACAAAATACCATGATCGTACTTGAAGACTGGCTGACCTGTTGGAGAAGGTTATAAAGGAGCTTGGATGATAATAGATACTCTGGTTTCTTATTGCGGGCTTAATACAACACTAAATACGCAACACTAAATAATACAACTACTGTTAAAAGTATCCTACTCAAACATACTACCTAGTCTGAGCCATACTTGAGTTTATTCCATCTCCCCTCCCACCAGTTCACATCTCAACTATGGGCCAATAAAATGAAGTGTAGGTGTGTGAAAATCTGTGCGTGTGTCCCCCGCAGGCCGTGGACTGTGCGTGGGGACAGTGTGGTGTGTGTGGGTACATGTGATCTGGAGCTGGGTCTGTACGGCGGAGGGAGGCGTGGTCGGTGCCCGGCAGATAGCACATGGACCCTGCCCGGAGAGCTCCGTGCGTCTGCCCGAGAGAACACGGCGAACCAGACCGTCTAGTAAACACGGGAGCCGGGGAAAAGAACAGCGAGCTTACCCGGTTATGTAACAATGGCTTTCTTACCTTCATCCTCTGATGGACTACAGGAGCTGAAGTGAACTCTGCCTTTCCCCGCTGGTTTAAATAGTCTCGATCATGGAGGCACTAGCGATACATATTTATGGAAGATTCTCCAACTACAGTCAAATTTGGTCACATTTTTCAGAAAATCCAACACATTTTTTGAAATATTTAGATTTGTGCTACTTCATCACAATGTGTAGAAACATTAAAAAAAAAACACCAATAACAATAAATAAAGTGATGGAAATGACAATGTTTAGTATTTCTTTTAAAATCTCATGACATATTAGCATGCTAATCTGTTTTAGAGTTAGCATAAAATATACTCAAAATACACAATATAAAATGTTATTTTTCCTCATTATTTGTACATTCAAAGGAAATATGAGGTGTTTGGAAATGACGACCAATAAACCTACCCTTGGTTTTGCAAAACTTAACTTGATTTTGTGATAAAAGGAGAAGTTCAATTTGTCAACTGGACAAAATTTGTTTGGTTGAAAACGTTTCGCCGCTCATCCGAGAGGCTTCGTCAGCTCTGCTCAGAGCTCAGAGCTCAGAGCTGACGAAGCCTCTCGGATGAGCGGCGAAACGTTTTCAACCAAACAAACTTTGTCCAGTTGACAAATTGAACTTCTCCTTTTATCATGGATTCTACCTGGACGACTGAGGGACTTTTCACACATCTTAACTTGATTTTGTTCTTGTTTCCCTTCCTTCCATGGAGCTAACGCTGCTATCCTGCCATGAGCTCCTGTAACATCACAACTGATGTGGTTCAGGTCGACAAAGGTTTTTAAAAAAAGTCACATTTTGTGGTGGTGGTGGAAATGACAGTGATCCTTAGGGACAGGTGTTCTTTTTATGAAAAATAAATAAAATACTAATATATCTTTCAAGCACATGATATTTTTCATTAAAATAAGGAATTTCTTTGCCATTTGTCAATGAAGTTACTGTTGAATCAAATTTAATTTCAGTCTTATGAGGGACAAAAAGCCTGTCCAAGGGACAAAGGGCATACAGCAAAAACACTCAATATATAATAAAAATAGTAATTTATCTGTCATAAATTTTTTGTAAGTTCATCTGTGTCTAGTAAGTGTCTAGTAAGCATGAATAAAAAATGACAAACGTGTTTTTCTTTTTCTTATTTCTGCCTGGGACACAAATTCTTTGATAGTTGGAGAATCATCCTTATATCATTTTATTTATTCATCTTTTGGAGTAACCTATAATGTCTTGAAAAAGCACTGATTACAGATTAAATATAGACTAGTTTATTATGACAATACCACAATCATAAATTATAATTCGTATAGCCTTCTCCAGTTCAGCTTGTTTTTAGACTATGCATGCAAAATTAAGACTATACTGGAGGCCACCATAGTCTCAATTACTGGGAAATGCTGCTTTGCCTACGTGACACCATCTACATCGACGCTGACTGTGTGTGAATAAGACCCAAAAAGGAAACAGTGCACATATTGTTCTTTGTTGTTGTTTGTTGTTGTTTCTGTTATGCACTTTTTAAAAAATAAAATAAAAGGCAAAACATCAGAGAATTTGCCTTTTTTCATAGATTATTCGTAACAAAAAAGTGCATACTTACAAATCCATAAAATACTAAAGGAACATTAGGTTTGTAGACTTTCGGGCAGTACAATGAATACTGAACCATCATTAAACGTTTTTGAATTATTGAAATACTTTTGCTCTCCATCTGCAAATTTTACATCACAAGTAGCTGTATCATTGTGTCCTTAAGCAAGACATGCAGAAGAGTCACGTTTTTGAATGAGTGATTGGTGGTGAAAGGAGGGCCAACCTCACCTCTGTCAGTCTGACCCAGGGCAGCTGTGGCCACAGAAGTAGTTTACTACCACAGAGTATTGAGTGAATGAATAAGAACTACAACTGCAACAACCGGCTGGTTAGCTCAATAACTGGCTGGTTAGCTCAATTGGTAAGTCACTGACTTTCCCCCTGGGGGTTGTGGGTTCTAATCCCCCCCCGGCAATGAGCTAATCAGTGGGGGTCCTTGGGCAAGACCCTTCACAGTACTGCCCCCCGGGCGCCGAAAAAAGATGGCTGCTCACTGCTCCTGAAAAAAGGATGGGTCAAATTTCTCCCATGTGTCACTGTGTGTCATTGTGTGTGAGACCAATAAAGGCTTAATCTTAATCTTGAGACCCGTCAACAAGCCTGTGATGAGTATTACAAGTGTAAGGCATTATTATTTTCATTTTTGTGGTCCTTTAACATTTGTTCTAATCCTGTTAACTTCTAAATATAAATCATGTTATATCCGCACAGTTCAACTTCCAATGAAATCACGTTTTTGTCCTTTGATTTCATGTCACTAAAACTACTAAAAAGGCACTTTTGTTGATTAATATTTGTTCATGTCCTTTTGTTCAGGCTGTACTTGAAGTTATTAGATTAAAGAGATAAACACTGAGAATTAAGACAGGTAAAATGTGTATTCAATCATTGTCTTTCAGTTTTACATTCATAGACAAATAGAAACAAATAGTTTGAATAGATAATGTAACTGAAAAACATACATTTCATTCAACAGTTGGGAATTTTCCCTATTTCAGATCATCTCTGAAGAACTGGAGGAATACGAAAAGGGATGGACAGCCATTTGAAAAGTACATCCAGAAACAGACACAATAATTGAAAACAGCAAAGGCAGTGGAGCCTGTGATCACTGGGACAGGACGCTGAAGCAGCCTGTGTCTCAGGGGCACTTCAGCTTAGCACCAGTACAATGATGGGCACATTGTCTTGTACAGTATTATCTCCAGTATTGCTAACCAATACAGTGTACCCCTTCCTTGTTACTCTTTGTTGTGCAGCCATTTATAACAATTGGGGAAGATTGAATATAATAAAAAGACATCCTCACTAATCACAATTGCACTCACAAAACACAAAATCTAATAACGGACCATGTTCATAATGTAGGCCATTTTCAGAAAATTACTTTAAAATGACGGCAAATTGCTGCTGTTGGTATGTTTTTCTTTCTATGAACAAATTCCTCCTTGAAAATAATCAAATACTGATAGTCCAGGAGAGTTTGCTTGTACTGTGATGTTCGGAAATGGCACAAAGCAGATAAATAATATGAAAAAAAGAATTGTAATTACACTGACTGTAATAGACTGTAATAGTGTTTCAGTTGTATAATTGAGACACTGAGAAAACTTGAATCATACTTCCATGACAAGAACATGTCATTCCTCACATGGATACAGCATTAGAGCACCTACACTGTGAACACGGTCCCATTACAAAATGAGGTCTGCGTTAAATCACTAAGTGCTTATTGACCCTCTTAAATCACATGGTGTTTTTCTTGAAGATCAAGAAAGATCAAAATGTGTCAGAATTAAAAGCCTTGTTTTAAAATAATAATATACACCCTGTGTATTTAGCTATTCCCAAAATTCATTATTAGCTGTCACATTTTCCAGATCAGTTACAGCGATCACATTCGATGAGTGATTTCTTTATATGGTTCTTTAGGTGTTTCTCTTGCATACAAATGATATTTGTTGTTCCTGACAGATATTGAGTAAAGGTGTGGAAAGGCACTAAACTTTTCTCAACACTGTCACTCTCACCGCTTGGATTAGATCTGATGCCCCAAAAACACACGCACACCCAACAGATAGTCAAACTGCCGCACTAGTTCCTTCCTTATTAGATCCAGTCTACAGTGAGTAAAAGCTAATCTGAAAAAGAGCACTTATGACAGTGTATGGCTTTGAGGAGACCATAAAGGATCACAGGTGGTTTGACAGTCTGAAACAGCAGTGCTGTGTTAGGCCATCTGAAGGTGCTACGCTCAGAGTTTAGCCTGTGAAGTTGTGCTGATGACTATGTGAGGTACTGCAGTCCAGTTTGATACAGTATAGCCAGTGTGGCTCGGCTTTGTCCGTAGTGTAATAAAATGGCCGCCAGCCTAGGCACTTGCCGGGACTAAAGGTCTGATGGGGATTGTGGTCAGTTCATAGTTGCTGGCGACAAAGGCAGCTGACACGGGCTTATGTTTGTGTCAGTGTGTGCGTGTATGTGCTGGTACATCACTCTCTTATGCTGGCCGAATAGGAAAACTGGGGGAAATGTGCTTGTTGTCTGGGGTCCTCACAGTCCAGATTGAGCTCTAGAAAAGGTCACACACACAGAGGGTTAAACAGAGGGCTCTGTACTGCCACCTGCTGAATAGTCTGAGTACTCACGTTTGTCTGGAGGTGTGAGTGTGATAGTCTGCGCTGTGAACTCCTCGTCAAAGTACCGCGTGTCCGTCTCTGATGTCACTTGGGGTTTGAAAATAGGGGTGATCTAAGGTGAAAGGAAAAGGTTCAGTTATGAATTGTGAACAGGGCAGAATAAATACAGTTATATCAGTTTTTGTCCATTTGAAGCAACAGAGGTACAGTGGGTTGAGTGTTTGTCCACAAGCGAGAGGTTGCTGCTTCAAACCTCGCTGAAAACATAAACGGTTTTATTCCAGTCCAAGACATCACATTTTTTCCTTTGGCCCACTTCAGTCACAACTGAACAGGTGAATGATTTAATGTAAGGACAAAGTGACAAAGGATTTTGGGATTGGGCCAGACTTGAACTACTGACCCTCTAGTTAGGTTAGCACTTAATCCACTAAATCATTGGCTGCAGTTACATTCACAACAAAAAAATGGGTATTATCTCATTTCTGGACCTTTAAGATTAATTGTAGAACTTGCAAACCGCAAAATCTGAAGTGAGTAACCAGAGAGTCCATGTAACCCCCTTCTTCATGTTTAATAAAAACAGTTTTGTTATACCTTCTTCTGTACGAGGTCCTGCCAGTTAATGGTGATGAAGAAAATGTGACTCATGACGTCTTTGGCATCGTTAGGACCTCCGCCTAACCTGTGGCACCGACATACAAAAACTGTAACTTTGATAGAGGTTGACATAATAATACAGCCCTCTCTGTTAAACTTACCTCTGTTTGGGGTCTTTCTTGAGCAGGCCGGCCAGGAGGGATTTGGCCTCTGGAGACAGATTTCTGGGGAAGCGGATCTCCTCCATAAGGATGAGTTCAAACAGGCGCTCATGATCGCGGTTATAGAAGGGCAGGCGGCCACACATCATCTCATACATGACCACGCCCAGACCCCACCAGTCCACTGCACGCCCATAGTCATTGTCCTCCAGAACCTGAGCACACACAGTTACATTGTGTATTTTGTTTGTTGTTTATTTTGAATATAGAAAAAAAAAAAAAAAAACAGTAGCAAGACATAACAAGAAAATCATCAGATAATGAGGATTCATTATCTGTAAATACAAGAACTTACATGTACGAAAAGGAGTGGGGTTAGGGTTTTTCTTACATAAAAAAAAGTAAAAACTTTTTTGATTTCATTCTAATCTTCAGACCCTGCTGCAAGATGCAACTGGCTTCAACCTCAGAAATAGTTCTAGATTTTTTATCTATCTATCTATCTATCTATCTATCGAGAGAGAGAGAGAGAGAGAGAGAGAGAGAGAGACAGACAGAGACTTGGGCAAGCCAACAATATGCTACGTACTTATGAAGGTGCAGGATCCTCAAATGGGACATCATAAATAAAATATTGTACATTTTATGAGCTTTTTGTCATGTTATAAGAGTGTTCCCTCATAATTACCTTGCTCAAAGTTGTATTTCTGTGTTGTCCTGCATTTGAGGCTTGAGTAAATTTCAGTTTTAAACTATCCCCCATCACTGCCTACAGCTTTGTACTTACTTGGGGTTATTCAAAAATATTCAACAATAACTATGAGGAGGGCAGTTGTAGATTTTAACAGGTCATTGGACGATTATTAAGCTGTTTTATATCAACTTTTCACAATGAACAAAATGTGAAATAATCATGTACATGTATGCAATTTTAAAATTCTAAATACCAGAAAAAAATATGTCTTCTTTAAAGGTCCTATATTACACCGTTTTCTGGTCTATGTTATAATTGTGCTTTCTCGTCAGAAACATACCCAAAGTTGTGTTTTGTTTCATACACAAACCATGCATATTTAGGCTGTTCCACCTTGTGATATCATGTTGTAATACAGGAAGTGCTCCACTCCATACACCTTCACTAAAATCATTTGGATAATTTCAGCTCTGAACCTGCCATTCTATTAAACAAAAAGTTAAAAATTAGCTGTTAACTTGAGAAGTACCTCTTCATGACGTCATAAACTGGAGCAGAGTGTCCTGACAGAGCTGACAGACAGATGTGAATGAAACAAAATGCAACTCCAGGTACGTTTTTAATGAGATATCAACAACAAGCCCCCAAGAGTCAATTTTGTGTAATAAAGGACCTTTAATGAGCATATATATGATTTTTGACTGACCTCAGGAGCGAGATACTCAGGCGTTCCACAGAAAGTCTTCATGGTGGCGTCAGACGTAATTCCTTCTTTACAAAGGCCAAAATCTGTGATTTTAATGTGTCCATCTTTGTCCAGCATAAGGTTCTCCAGCTGAGGGGTCAAAAACAACTCCATGTCATTTTCAGATTAAATAACTGCTCCTAGATGAGTTGTCCAGTCACCATTTACTAGGGCTGTAGTCCTGGGCGATTAATCTGTCGATGATCTCTTCGACAACTAAAATTTTTGTTAGTCGACCCGTCAGTTTATTTAGATTAGAAGGATTTATATGGGTCAAAGGCAGCAACATCAAGGTTTGTAAAATAATGAGGTTACACTAACCTGGGAAATCCCAGGCTGCTTTGCACGATTGTTCCGATCTAAAAGACAGCCTGGCAACTAGGCTAAGCAAGGGCTCCTGATTTTGGGAGCCAATCAGAGAGCGGGGAGGGGTGGAAAGACGGTGACTCGTACTACGTGACAAACGGAAGCTTGTAGTTTGAACTGAAAACTGACATGATTGGCTATGGGCTACGTATACACCAATGATAGACATTTCTAACGCCCAATAAACGGCCGTTGGCAATCGTAAAGCACACCTCCGCTAGGAGATATTCTTTAGGTGGTCCCCAGACCATATATCACTTGTGATATGGTCTGGTGTAAACCAGGCAAAGGTTACACGTGTTTAATCAGTATTTTTATGGAAATACAGTTTCAGTACTTTTCTATCATTATAAATAGTTTTCTTGTGAGTGCAGTTTGATACATGGTCAGATCAAAGAGATATTAAATAGTTTTGAGTTTTTGCCACACCCTGTTTCAGTGAACTAATCAAATCAGCAGGGCATGTATTTAGCTGTCCAAGAATTTTCTTTGTCGACTACAGCGTTACTATTCACATGGCTAATAGCAAATTTGAACACTGGTTATGTGGAGATATGCTATATACAGTTCTGTTGACACAATACCTACTGTGACAGGTTGTAAATATGACATATGTAGTAGGACTGAACAATCTGTGAAAAATATCTTATTGTGATTTTAAACATGTTCAGAAGAAATGACAAAAATACGAAAATAATTAATACAAGAATAGGATTTCAGAACATGTTTGTACAGGTCTAAACTACGGGGTTAGCCATTTTTACTAGGACTGGATTCACAGGGTTCCTCATGGGATAAGACCCAAATACATATTAGCCACAATATTCCTTTGCTAAACCGCTCCTAGTTAATATGAAAGTTAAGTTCATATGAAATACATCTATTTCATCATCATCAGAACAGTAAATATGTAAAGTGTATTGCATAACTAAGTTGCTTGCCACTAAATAAGTGACAAAATTATCGTGCTGTGACTAAATAAAATGCTAAAAGAAAATAAATAATACTCTTGGCGATATATCGTTAAAGCACCCCACGATAACAAAGCTGAATCACCAAGTTTAGTATCACGATATTTCAATATTTTTCCACACATTTGTATTTTTACGCAGAATTCAAATAATCTTGCAGCCCTAATATGTAGCCCAAAACAGCAGTATTTTCTATACATGGACATACCTTGAGGTCGCGGTACACAACATCTCGTGAGTGGAGGTATTCCAGCGCTGATACAATCTCTGCCCCATAGAAGCGAGCCCGATCCTCTGTGAAGACCCGCTCACGTGACAAGTGGAAGAACAGCTAAAAGAAGCAGTTAGTAATTAGCTCTTTGACACACACAATCTGTAAAAGTGCAAACAGATGTCTCACCTCGCCTCCGTTGGTATACTCCATAACAAAGCACAACCGATCGTGTGTTTGGAAGGCATATTTCAGTGTCTGTGGAAAAAAAGAGAACCACTTATCAATGCTGCATGCTACATAGTTAATGCTAATCAAGGTTTGTGATTAAAGGTGCACTGAGCAACTTTTCTGGTTTAACTTTAACTTAAGTATTTTCTGCCCATTTCCCTTATGATAGAAGTTGCTGTCATGTATTGACTGTTAATGTGATTTGCTGTTAATGTACGGTCAGTGTGTTTATTCAGTGCTTTTATTACGACAATGGACCCCTGTGCACTTGCAGAGACTAAGTAGGGATGGGGCCGATCCGATCCAGTATCGATATCGGGTTCCAATACCAACGTAATTCACGGATCGGAAATTCCGATCCAACTTGCAAAAATTTCCGATCCACGAGCCATGTCTGTATATACACATTAACTGCTGAAATGACTCCACGAGTGATTCCCTGTCGCCTGCTCTGCTCCTGCTGCAAAATGTGGAAAATGGGCGTATCTCAATGAGACACAGTGTGACGGAGCGCCTGTAGCTGCCCACCCCCCTCCCCCCGCCTCTCTCTCTCTGGTGCGAGAGCGAGCAGAGCGCGGGTGGAGCGTTCCCCCTGGTTTGCGGAGCTAGGCTCCGGTGCAAACTATGAGAGGCCGTATGAGAGGCCGTGTAGGCCAAAACACACTGTAATTCTCGCTATCTGGACTCTGTTCCCCTCCCTAGTGCGTGCGAGGGTGCACGGATTCACATGATCTCCCTACCTTCAACTGTTTCTGCGCTGCTCTCTGGTTCCGGGGCACTTCCTGGTCACATGATAAATAGCGCATAGTGGTGCGCCAAAGGGGGCCACATGACTCGGACTGAACGATTAATGTTAATTTGTGGGTTTATTTTATTTTCTTAAGTCTCTTAGTTCATCAAGTCATACCATATGGGGGGTTATTTAAGTATTTTCTTTATTATGTTGAATTGCAGGTGTTTTATCATTATGCGTACTGTTATTTGTAGTTAAACAATAATGATGATAATATTGAAAACAAACAGTTTTGGTATTGGAATAGCATCGGTATCGGGCGATATCCAAATTCAGGTATCGGGATCGGAAGTGAAAAAATGTGGATCGGTGCATCCCTAAGACTAAGGCTACATTCAGACTGCAGGGCTTAAAGCTCAATTCGGATTTTTTTTGTGAAATCAGTTTTTACCGGAGACAGAACATGTACAGCTTATTTGTTTCAGGGAGGATTTTGAGAAGGTGAAGGACAAGGTTTTTTGGCCATGGCGTTTTGTGGGTTCCTCTTCAGTAACGCAGCTATCAGCAATTCTATCGGCTCAACGTTGGGCTTGTCTCCTAAAATACGGTCCAGTTCTGTTCAGTTTCCACCTACTTTATTGCAGAATAGTGACGTTTGTCGCTTGTTGATGACCTGTAGGTCAGATTAATGCGACCTGGCCATTCAGACTGAAGTCGCATGTCAAAAGATCAGATATGTATCGGTTTTAGGACCACATATCCAAGTGGCCTGGGTCACATTTGAAAAAATCTGATCTGTGTCGTTCAGACTGTCATTAAAAGATCAGTTACAGATCACATAGGGGCGAAAAAAAAAAAAATCAGGTTTGGGTCACTTCGGGCTGCAGTCTGAACATAGCCTAATGGGGATCCTTAAAGGTGCACTGCGCAACCTTTCTGGTAGAGGGTCCGCTGCCTATTTGTCTCCATGAAGGTGTTATTGCTTTGGCTGGTATGTTCCATGGCATGACTTTAAACATATCCATCTAGCATTTATTTATTATGGATGTTTCTATTGCTCAAAAATACAGTAATTCCTTCTGTGAATAGGAGCGATTCTCCACAGATCTGAATTGTAATGTAGCGTAGTGCTGTAACCTAGTTGTCTGCCTAGTGATAGACAAGTTTAATATATATTGTGGAACATTCTAGACAAAGCAGTAACATTTTCAAGGAGACAAGTAGGTGGCATACCATCCACTAGAAATGTTATACAGTTCACCTTTAACTCATGTAAATGCATTTTCTGCCCATGTCCCTTAAAAATAGACGTTTCTGTTATGTATTGACTGTTAATGTCTGGTCAATGTGTTCTGCTTTAATTACAAAAATGAACAAAAAACGTGCACTTGCTGAAACTAATTGGGATCCTTAAATAAATAAATAGAAATGTTAAGCAGTGGACCTTTAAATAAACTAACTCGTCACACAAGTCAAGTGTGTAGAAATGCAGATATACAGATAGCACAAGCTCTGCAGACTGTAAAGCCCGATCTGTGCTGCACAGTGACTTGAGAACAAAACTTTATCTGCCCTCATCTTAAACAAACAATATCAATATCTTTGCATACTAGGCCTGCCACAATAATTACTACACTGACTTATCATTCAATATATGAAAGCTGGAACAATATATTTTGGGGCTCAGTATTTTTTATGGGCACTTTTTCTTTTTTTTAATGTAATAACTTAAGGTCTAAGCTGTAGAGAGTTGAATAAATACCTGCTATGACTAATTGGTTCATTCTGCGGTGCATTTGTTGTAGCTCAGGCTTTTTAATGAAACTGTCTATTTAAAAATGAGTTTACTGGAGAAATCATCCTGCTTTGTGTCAGTTGCATAAAGCCGTTTCAATATTATGGTTTATCACTGCGTCTCTGTAGCAACAGATTGTGCTTCAAAATGTGTTATCGTGACAGGCCTATTGCAAACTAATTATTGTTATTGTTAACTGACATAACTCTTGAATTAGAGGTAACTACTACAGAGCTGGATATGACCAATAATGACCTAACAGACGTGACAGAGAGCAACAACAGGAGGCATTTAAGGCCACCCCAGACCAAAGAAACCTTCATCCACTGGGGACATGAATTTTCATGGATTGGAGTGGTAGAAAACAAAGAACTTGCTCGCTGGTGTCGCAGGGAATCACAGGGACTCTCACGTTTTGATACACAATATATAGCTCATGGTACAATGTTATCACAATATGGCGATAACTGTGATAATTGATGTACTGTGTCTGATAGATTACTGTGTTTTAAGAACCAAATACATTTTAGCAACAATATTTCTTCAGTCTGTGGCCGTCATGGCGGATATTGACAGTGTTACTTTCAGTTTTCCTTTGTGATGTTATGCATAGTACATACTCTGGACCACGCTGGTGCTTGTTTGGAGTGATTGCTCTACATCCTCAATTAATACTAAATATTATATTGCAGCTGATGTCATCAGGGGTGTGAAGCTAACTAGAGGCTCTGCTCAGGGTTTAATCTGATTTTATTTTAACACAATCTGACCAGAATGAATTGACTTATCTGGACAACTGGTGAGTTGATCTGTGCTGTGAAACAAGTCACAAGCCAACAGTTTTTTTCAGTAAGTCACACTCACCAAACGCCTAAACAACACCATGAACGCTCGTATTGATCAGAGGCTCCTGAAAATGTGTTGTTTACATCCATTTTGTATTTTTTCTTGAGTTTTCCCACCATCTTAAAACTTTTTTGACAGTGTTTGCTAACGTGTGCACAGTGTCTCCATGGTAACTTCTAAAAATTCCACCATTAGAGATACATGTAGGACACCCTCACCATGATGCCACTGCAAAGTATCAATAGTTGACAGAGATTGCTTAAGGCCGCGTCCCATTACTCTGTCTTACCCCTCCCCCTCCCCCTTTATCTACATCTTTGTCTTACCCCTCGATACCGAGCTGAGAGGGCTTGGGGTACGAATGTTCCCCTAAGAAATGGGACGCCACTCGATTACAGTTTGCGTCATCATCCCTTGCCTCTACCTGGCTGCTACTTCTACAGAGGCAACAACAATTGATGCAAAGAAATTTAAAAAAATGTCAAGGATTATCGGGTACCTCAGCGCGACAACAAAACTAGCTTGTTTATACAAGAAAGTTCGATGAAAATGATAAAACATCACTACAATTACAACCACAACAACAGTTCACTAAATGTAACGTAGAACATAAGCGTCATAATTGTAAACCATGCTAAACTGTTAATTGATCATTACAACTGCTGAAAATACATTTATGAGACTCCTTGGCTGGTCGATGTGACTCTGTCATCCTGATCCCAAAACCTGCCTGAGCTTGTAGGCGTACCCCTTCGCTTCAAGTCTGGTTGAGAGCTTAGTTCGTTTCAAGGGGGATGTAGCCCTCGGTCGTGGCTCTAGCCCTTGATCAAAATTAGAATCGGGACACCCCTCGCCCTCACATGAATGCGCAAAACCAAGGGGTAAGGGTAAGACAGAGAAATGGGATGCAGACTTGGTCTGGAATGGCCTTAAAACCATCAGTGTTGTTGAGATGAGTGGAAATGTTTCAGTACTTACAGTGAGAAAAGGGTGACGCGTGTTTTGTAAAACTCTGCTCTCTGTAACTGTGTGGGCAACTTCATCCTGCAATTAAATACAGCAACAATCTGTCATTTCACATTTCTTATTATAAGTAATATACAGAATAAGGACACTGCCATTCAGACTTACCTTAGCTATAATTACTTCTTTGCGCAATATTTTCATGGCATAGTGTACTCCAGTAGACTTTTCCTTGACAAGAATCACTTTTCCAAATGTCCCCTTACCAAGCAACTTTAGATACTCAAAGTCACTCATGTTCTATTTAAGGGAAATTCATATACTTAGTCAAACTGGGAGAAATTTGAATTATATACCAATAAAGTTATAATAGTTGTACCACTTTATTGCCACTCTTGGACATAGCCACTTCCATCTCCTCCAAACTGCACTCACTGGGTGAACCAAACACGTCCATTGGCTCCTCCTCTTCCTCCTCGCGCATCTTTAAACTGTTGGCCACCGACTGAATGGCCCGCATCCATTCCTCTCTGGTAATTAAAGATAGCCAGGATTTATTAAGAAGAGTAAAAATGTACAAAATGGATTCTTGTGAGCTTTAAGCCATGTTATGCGATTACCCCCTCAAAAAATACCTGAAGTTGCGTTTTATTTTCACACATGTTTGAGTAATCCTGGTTTATTAGTCTGTCTACATCTCCAAAGCTCGAAATGCTCTGGTCCACGTCGTGAAGTCATGGAGTGGTAGTTTTCAAGTTAACAGCTACCTTTTACACCTTTAGTTCAGTAAAGATTGGCATTTCCAGGGCTGAAGTCATCCAAATGATTCTAGTGAGGGTATATGGAGTTTAAAAACACAGTGGAGCACTAGTATCACATGACATCACAAGGTGGAACAGAGCGTTTGCCGTTTGTGAGAATAACTATGCAGGGTTTGCCTGTTAAACATGTGTGAATGAAACAAAACAAAACTCTAAGTACGTTTGTGATAAGGACACATTATTACTAGGGCCTGGTTGCAACAAAACTGTAGCACTGTAACAAAATATTTTAGTAAAATATACCATATATTTTTTCAGATATATATATATTTTTCAAATATATATATTTTTCAGATATGTATGTATGTGATATATATATATATATATATATATATATATATATATATATATATATATATATATATATACACACATATACATATACATATATATACATATACATATATATATATATATATATATATACATATATACATATACACACACACTTTTCAAAATTAAAAATAGCTCACCAGTTCTTATAATTAAACTAAAATAGACCCATAGCAGTTGGCCACTATGATAAATATTTGGCTTAATGATTTAGGCTACAATCATTTAAAAAAAATACTCTCATAAGGAGCATGTTTAAAGAACATGGTTTATGATACGGCACTGGGTATTTGACAGAAACCATCCATCCATTTTCTTCCTCTTATTCGGGCTGCGGGGGCAACAGTCTAAACAGATCTCCCGCCCAGATCTCCCTGCACCGGCCCCTATGGATCCTCCTGCGGGTGGTGGGTCCACGGGAGGACGGCCCCTCATTGCTCCTTCGGGCTGTGCCCGGCCGGGCCCTGTGGGGAAAGGCCTGGCCACCAGACGCTCGCTGTTGAGCACCCACTCCAGGCCTGGCTCCAGGGTGGGGCCCCGGTGATGCCAATCCAGGCGACGTAACTGGCCTTGCTGTGTTTCTCATCACAGGGGCTTCTGAACCGCTCTTAGTCTGACCCGTCCCCCAGGACCTGTTTGCCTTGGGTAACCCTACAAGGGGCATGAAGCCCCCAACAACATAGTTCCCGGGATCATTCGGGCACTCAAACCCCTCCACCACGTTAAGGTGGTGGTTCAAGGAGAGGTTAGACATAAACATCACCATTAAATCTTTTTGTTTTCTGCATTTATTTTGATGGCTAAAGTCTCTGCTCAGCCGATTCTCTCATGTTTGTGTATCTGCAGGTTTCTGCTCCCAGCACCAGCCCCTACCTCTGATAAAAACACACTCTTCTCTTTTCCCCCACTAAACGTTATAAGACGTAATATTGTAAACAGGTTATTTACTAAGTCAAACTGATTGTGTTTTTTAAAAAGATCGCAGTAGCGTGAGTCAGGTGTGAATTACAAGCGTATTTGATCGTCGTGCGTAAAGTGGTTTTGAAGAAGTTCATATTTATGTAAATTTTAGTCTATCAACGTAAAATAAAAAGTGACTGAAAGCTAAAACTCACCTCTTATCGAATAAAATGAACCTCTATAGAGCCGTTTATCTAAGAAAGGACCACAGTGCGCATGGAGGAACACGTGAGAATCAAACTTAATACAAAATCGAATCTAAACACCAGAATCAAACGATCTTTTTATGAAAATCGTTCCATCCCTACCCCTAATTATTACATATATTAGAAAATAGTAATATGGGCCCTTTAATCCTAAAAAACACCAACCTCTCCTCATTAGTGTCCACATGAAAAGTACGTTCAATAAAAGTGGTCCACTGAAGGCAACGGATGACAAAAGTATTTGGCTTAGGTCTTTCAGTCTTCATTAACTGGCATTCTGCAATAACAAAAAATAGAGAGAGTTTGCAATACTTATGAACAATATAATGCTTAATGGTCCTACATTATGTAGAATTAACTCTTGTGAGCTATACGCCATGTTATAATGCTTTTACCTCATCAAAAACAAACCTGGAGTTGTGTTTTGTTTCATTCACACATGTTTGAGCAAACCTTTATTATTGGTCTGTCTACATCACCAAAGCTCAAAATGCTCTGTTCTACTTTGTGAGGTCATGTAGTTTAAGTTCACAGCTACCCTTTACCTTAGTTGAGTAGAGAGAGGCAATTCCAGGGCTGAAATTATTCAACTTATTATAGTGGTGCATTTCCTCTCTTACCACATGACATCACAAAGTGAAACAGTGTTTTTCATTTGAGAGAAGAACTTGTGTGTTAAAAACACATGAACAAAACAAAACAAAAGCCCAGGTATGTTTTTGATGAAAAAACAACATTATAATATAAATCATATATATAGGCCTTTTAACACTTACATAATATACATGATACTCACGTGCTACTGAGAAGTTGTTGAGAGGAGGAGAACTCTGGTCATTGAGGTCGGGTTTTTCTTTGTAGCCAATAAAGGAACCATCACTTTTTAAAATGAAATATCTGGGCCTCCATGTTTTGATGTATTCACCTGGAATTAAAGGGGACAATTGAATTGAATTGAATTGAATCTTCCGTTTGAGACTTTCCACTTTAGACCTATCCCCACCCACTTCCCTGTATTTACTGGTATTTGTGATTATTGAAAAGATACATAATGGAGGTTGTGGGTTTAAAAATGTCTCATAACCATTTTTCAACAGTAAAAATATGTAAAATCTACTGTGTGCCTCTGTGAAATGCCAGGACTATACGAGTCCTGCAGTTTTAACAGGAAGTCAATGTCCCAGTTTTCAATGAACAAAGTGTACAATAATGATCTATGTGATGCACCAATACTGATACTGCTATTGAATATTGGCACCGATACTGAAAAATATGCTGGAGCACGTATCAGTTCATAATATCAGTTAAGATGATATTGTGATTTTTATTATAGCCAATATAGTTTTTATTATAGCCAATTAAAAAGCCCCATTTACATGCTGATTCTGTCATAGAACTTGTATTCATACAAAGAGGTGCTGTAGTTATTTGCTAAAAAAAAAAAAAAGTTACATAACACAACTGGATCTCTTGTGTAATAAGTTAACTGTGTGTGTGTGTTTTTTTTTTAAAATAAATGCCATTTTCCATCCCTAAACTGGAATCTGTTAATATAGGTCAAAGTATCGATATCAGTATTGGTGCATCCCTAGTAAACCATACCATATAAAGCTCGTTACCCATGTTATATTTTAACATATTAATTAATGGATCTGTGCCTATATTAATTTTACTGTGGCAAAAAAAAACCCCACACACACACATTTGTATTTGTTGGACTCTTACCTCTCTTCTGGAGCCAGCCCTCTCTCACTAAACTGACTTCATTCATGGTTAGAGATGTGTTTCAGAGGAGAGGGTGAGGACGGGAGGATGGGGAGGGGAATGGTGAACTTTTTAATTGGTCTGCTCAATTCCCAGTCACTGTCATCAAATATCACCTGCAGAACAAAATAGTACATTATTATATTTATATTACTTTCAGTTCTTTCAAAAACTAAAGAAGCAGGCTGGGAGTCGTCCACAAGACAAAATAGCAGATCATACCTCAATATTGTTTTAGCTGTTCCCACACGTGTTAAAAGCTGCTTTTAGATCAACATAAACATACAATAGCTTTTATTTAGTTTTACTTGCCAGTTTGGGAGAGAGTCAAAAGAAGATTATTAAACTTAAATTGTGTTTTAAATTCAATAAAATTATGATATATTGTGCAGTCCTATTGAGTTGGGTTGAGTTGCGATTATAAAGAAAATAGAATATGCTCTGCAAAAATTTCCTGTCTGATTTTTTAGAAAAATCTTGTTGTACCTGTAGTTTAAACTTTAGACCTCTTACAAACATGTTCTGAAACGCATGGCATTCTTTTATTAGTTTATCAGTTCGGATTTCAGTCTTCTCTCAAATGTTAATCCTCCTGGTGTTGTTTACAATGTGCACCCTGAACAGAATCTTTATATATCGCAAATCTAATCGCAATACTTATCACATAAATTGTAAAGGAACTTATTATTATTACTGTTAAATGTTGCAGCCATACATACAATGGAATACAACACAATAATAAAACATAATTATTTAGTTTTAGTTCTGAGAGACAAGAGACAATAAAAATACAATTATAAAAAGTACTGCACGTGTGTTTACTTCTGATCAACACCTGACAAATCTTATTAAACGGTTGAATTGTATTAGTTTAGGCCTAAAGACAATAAATATTTATGCATTTTAAAATCAGATAGGAAAAACCTGTGTGTGGTAAAATGGTAGTTGTTTGTTTGCTCGGGTCCAGCTGCATTTATCAGAGTGAGTTAGCACGCAGCCGCTGACAGCAGCTAGCACCGAGCTAACAGAACTGGGTTAACTTTTAACAGATGGTTTACAAGAGTTAAACAACCTCACGAATCGACAATAAAAGACCGCAATGGCTACAAGTGCAGCCGATATAAAGTGCAATACGGTAGGACACGTGTGCACTGAATCACGGAGTATGAGGATTTAGAAAACAAAGCTTGTTTTTCCTTTTGCACTCACAGCTCGCTTGGTAAACCTGGGTTACTTGTAGTTACTCATTAGTGAGATATTTTGGACTGAATGTCGCATATTACTGCTTATTTTCACACTTTACAATGATAAATACCAAGCGGTCACTTCTTACTCAGTTGACAGATTACTGTATTAGAACACCAGAGCCATAAACTTTGTCTTATCAGCGCAAAAGTGGGTTTATTATTATTAAAGAGCCTTACTTTAGCGATCTTATTCCTTGGACTGATGCAGCCCTGCTACTATTAGCGACTCAAGGCTATTTCAGAGGCATGTTGCACACTTTCACTTCAATCAACTCGCAGGAATCTACGTAAACAAAGTGATTAATAAGTAAAAAACAGGTATACGGGTTGAACGTACATGTAAGTAGCTGCTTGGTCCGCGTTGGTGCGTTTTGGAGCAGTTTTGACAGGTTAGATCCAGAGCAGGCCACAATCATCCACCAGGAAAAAAAACACCATGGATTCACTTCTTCTGCGGCGCACGGAGAAGGTCGCAGCGCACTGTCACCACAGCGACATCCAGTGGCCACAGAGCGCAATGCATCACAATAGGATTTTAGTTTCTATTCACCTTCATGTTTTAGGTCGTTTTCACACCTGCCTTGTTTGGTTCGTTTAAAACGAACCAGAGTTCGTTTGCTCCTTTGATTCGGACCTTTTGGGCTGTTGTGAATAAAAAACAAAAATCTCGATCCGGAGCAAACAAGCGAACCGAGACCACCTAAAAAGGTCGGTCTCGGTCCGGTTCCATACGAACTCTGGTGCAGTTTGTTTGAGGTGAGAATGCAGACAGGACTCGATCCGACACAAGTTGGCTTTTTGTACTTAATAAGCTCCCGTCGTATGTCGAGCATTATGGGAAACCGAGTCTGACGAAACGAAACAAAACGAAACTTACGAGGCTTACTTACGTTTTGCGTGAAGAGCAGGGGGGCAGGGCAGAATTAGAAGGTACTTTGTTAATATGGAAATGCTTTTATAACTAAAAGTCCATATTATCATTCAATAATGCACAGGATAATATGTTATCACACTTAGTCTTGGTTTAGTCCTGGTTTAGTCCTGGTTTAGACCTGTTTTAGTCCTGGCTTAGTCTTGGTTTAGACCTGGTTTAGTTTTGGTTTAGTCCCGGTTTAGTCCTGGTTTAGACCCGGTTTAGATCTGGTTTAGTCTTGGCTTAGTCCTGGTTTAGTCCTAGTTTAGACCTGGTTTAGTGCTGGTTTAGACCCGGTTTAGATCTGGTTTAGTCTTGGCTTAGTCCTGGTTTAGACCTGGTTTAGTCCTGGCTTAGTCTTGGTTTAGACCTGGTTTAGTTTTGGTTAAGTCCTGGTTTAGTCCTGGTTTAGTCCCGGTTTAGTCCTGGTTTAGACCCGGTTTAGATCTGGTTTAGTCTTGGCTTAGTCCTGGTTTAGACCTGGTTTAGTCCTAGTTTAGACCTGGTTTAGTGCTGGTTTAGACCCGGTTTAGTTTTGGTTTAGTCCCAGTTCAGTCCTGGTTTAGACCCGGTTTTGTCCTGGCTTAGTCTTGGTTTAGACCTGGTTTAGTTTTGGTTAAGTCCTGGTTTAGTCCTGGTTTAGTCCCGGTTTAGTCCTGGTTTAGACCCGGTTTAGATCTGGTTTAGTCTTGGCTTAGTCCTGGTTTAGACCTGGTTTAGTCCTAGTTTAGACCTGGTTTAGTGCTGGTTTAGACCCGGTTTAGTTTTAGTTTAGTCCCTGTTTAGGCCTGGTTTAGACCCGGTTTAGTCCTGGCTTAGTCTTGGTTTAGACCTGGTTTAGTTTTGGTTAAATCCTGGTTTAGTCCTGGTTTAGTCCCGGTTTAGTCCTGGTTTAGACCCGGTTTAGATCTGGTTTAGTCTTGGCTTAGTCCTGGTTTAGACCTGTTTAGTCCTGGTTTAGACCTGGTTAGGCCTGGTTTAGTGCCGGGTTAGTCCCGGTTTAGTCCTGGTTTAGACCTGGTTTAGTCTTGGTTTAATCCTGGGCAGGGCAGAATTAGAAGGTACTTTGTTAATATGGAAATGCTTTTATAACTAAAAGTCCATATTATCATTCAATAATGCACAGGATAATATGTTATCACACTTAGTCTTGGTTTAGTCCTGGTTTAGACCTGTTTTAGTCCTGGCTTAGTCTTGGTTTAGACCTGGTTTAGTTTTGGTTTAGTCCCGGTTTAGTCCTGGTTTAGACCCGGTTTAGATCTGGTTTAGTCTTGGCTTAGTCCTGGTTTAGTCCTAGTTTAGACTTGGTTTAGTGCTGGTTTAGACCCGGTTTAGATCTGGTTTAGTCTTGGCTTAGTCCTGGTTTAGACCTGGTTTAGTCCTGGCTTAGTCTTGGTTTAGACCTGGTTTAGTTTTGGTTAAGTCCTGGTTTAGTCCTGGTTTAGTCCCGGTTTAGTCCTGGTTTAGACCCGGTTTAGATCTGGTTTAGTCTTGGCTTAGTCCTGGTTTAGACCTGGTTTAGTCCTAGTTTAGACCTGGTTTAGTGCTGGTTTAGACCCGGTTTAGTTTTGGTTTAGTCCCGGTTTAGTCCTGGTTTAGACCCGGTTTAGTCCTGGCTTAGTCTTGGTTTAGACCTGGTTTAGTTTTGGTTAAGTCCTGGTTTAGTCCTGGTTTAGTCCCGGTTTAGTCCTGGTTTAGACCCGGTTTAGATCTGGTTTAGTCTTGGCTTAGTCCTGGTTTAGACCTGGTTTAGTCCTAGTTTAGACCTGGTTTAGTGCTGGTTTAGACCCGGTTTAGTTTTAGTTTAGTCCCGGTTTAGTCCTGGTTTAGACCCGGTTTAGTTCTGGCTTAGTCTTGGTTTAGACCTGGTTTAGTTTTGGTTAAATCCTGGTTTAGTCCTGGTTTAGTCCCGGTTTAGTCCTGGTTTAGACCCGGTTTAGATCTGGTTTAGTCTTGGCTTAGTCCTGGTTTAGACCTGGTTTAGTCCTGGTTTAGACCTGGTTAGGCCTGGTTTAGTGCCGGGTTAGTCCCGGTTTAGTCCTGGTTTAGACCTGGTTTAGTCTTGGTTTAATCCTGGTTTAGTCCCAGTTGAATCCTGGTTTAGACCCGGTTTAGACCTGGTTTAGTCTTGGTTTAGTCCTGGTTTAGTTCTGGTTTTGTCCTGGTTTAGTTCTGGTTTAGTCCTGGCTAGGTCCTGGTTTAGTCCTGGTCTAGTCCTGGTTTAGTTCTGGTTTAGTCCTGGTTTAGACCTGGTTTAGTCTTGGTTTAGTCCTGGTTTAGTTTTGGTTTAGTCCTGGTTTAGTTCTGGTTTAGTCCTGGTTTAGTCCTGGTTTAGTCCTGGTTTAGACCTGGTTTAGTTCTGGTTTAGTCCTGGTTTAGTCCTGGTTTAGTCCTGGTTTAGACCTGGTTTAGTCTTGGTTTAGTCCTGGTTTAGTTCTGGTTTAGTCCTGGTTTGGTTCTGGTTTAGTCCTGGTTTAGTTCTGGTTTAGTCCTGGTTTAGTCCTGGTTTAGTTCTGGTTTAGTCCTGGTTTGGTTCTGGTTTAGTCCTGGTTTAGTGCCGAAATAGATGCAGAAATAATCTGATATGACTCACCCATAAGAACGCGGTCACTCGTATCCATGTATGCACATGTCACGGTCTTTAATAATCCGTAGCTCCGGAGAAAAGGACATATCCCGAACTTATCTCGTGTCCCGAGGCGAGAGTTCCTTCTTACGTAGCATTAACGTAGCAAGTTATGGATTCTTCTTCTCTTGGAAATGCCGCGTAAACATTCACGCGGCTCGCGCCTCACAGCTGATCGCTCAACTCGAGTACTGGTGTGCGAGTGACTTTTTTTTCGCTGAAAACGCACGGTGCCTGCATTAACTTACCGATTTTCTGGGCACAGAAGCGCTGTGAACAGTGGCTACAGTTTTGAATTGCTTAAAAAATTTCAGCGTGAGAAATATCATGTGTGAGCGTGTGAACACGTCGAATTGCGTGTGTCACACTCTCAAAGCGTGAGACTTGAGAGCCCTGAAGGAGCAGCAAGTGCGATATATACAGTATATACAATATAGACAGTGTACAAATAAATAGGGCAATATGAACATGTGGCAGTACTTCGTTGTTAATCTGTATAGGGGATATAAACAGATGTATTATAAACAAGTATACAGTAGCATTATTAGTATATATAATGAGCTATGAACAAGTATACAGGTGTGCTATAAATATATAAGTGAATAAGTATAATATGTATGAACAATATGTACAAGATACCGGAAGAACTATAACACAGAGATATACATACGGGCGCCACTGCAGCCCACTTGGGTCAAATGCAGAAGTTCTCCTGTGTGTCACTGTGTGTGAGATCAATAAAGTCTTAATCGTAATCTTAATCTTAATATACAGTATTGACCATACGTATGTGGTTTGGGTGGAGTACCAATGGATGCAGGGATTGGGTAGAGTTCATTGACATTGGGAGAGATGGAGAGGTGGAGAGGGAAGGGGTGAGAGTGGTGGCATGGAAGGGGGGGCATGGAGGTAGTGGAAGTGGTGGCATGGTAGGGGGTGAGAGTGGTGGCATAGTAGGGGGACATGGAGGTTCAGTGGGGAAACAGCTGTAGGAAAGAAACTGTTTCTAAACCATACCTGCTTGTCAAAGCCTGATCTCGTCAGATCTCAGAAGCTAAGCAAGTACTTGGATGGGAAACCGCTGGGAATTCCAGGTGCCACAGTGGGGCGCCAGTTGCAAAAACTGTTGTTGTGTCCTTAGGCAAGACACTTCACCCACATTGCCTTGCATGAAAGTGGAGTGCTGGAGTGAGTGTTGGTGGTGGTCGGAGGGGCCGGTGGCGCAGATTGGCAGCCTTGTTTCCGTCAAGCTGCCCCAGGGCAGCTGTGGCTACATAAAGTAGCTTACCACCACCACCACCAAGTGTGGAGTGAATGAAAAATGAACTGTAAAAGCGCTTTGGGTGTCATGAAAGGCACTATATAAATGCTATGAATTATTAATTAATTATTATAAACCTGCTGGTTTTAGTCTGAAGTCTCCTGAAGCGCCTTCTGGAGGGAAGGAGCTGGAAAAGTCTATGGTTTGGGTGCGAGGGGTCCTTTAGAAGGCTATGCGCCCTGCGTAGGCATTGCTTTCTCTGGATGTCCTCAGTGGTAGTTAGTGGAGTCCCTGTGATGCGTTGGGCGGTTTTCACCACCCTCTGTAGTGCTTTGCGGTCAGCGACATGTGAGTAGTGATTTATGTTGGTGTGGTATAGGACATCACAAAAAATTAAAATAATAATACATAAAAAATGCATTCATTTAATTGAATTTAACAAACATTTATATTTTTTTTATTTAATTAACAAATAACACATTTATTTAATAACTAATGTTCCTTGAGTTCTGGGTTAAGACTTCAGTTCCATTACAAACTGAACAGTGCCCATACACATAGGCGAGAAACAACAGATGGTACAAAAATATATGTGTGTTTTTATTTATTCTTCAATCACTTTTAGATGTACTTTAAACACAGAAGTACAAAAAAGTACAAAATAAAAATTACTTAATTAAAATATAAATTAAAAACAGCTGAAATTTCAACTCATGCAAGTGACATAAATTATGATACGGTGACGTGTTATTTGTGGAGAATGACACATAAAATCATCATAAATCCATGTTTAAAAAAATAACTTGTGACTGGAAATTGTCAAATGAGAGCAGCATCTTCACTGGTATTTTGCGCAATCTGAAGCTGCTGAGTCAAAGCTGAAAGACAAATATGAAATTATCAGAACATTAGAATTATCAGGCTATAATTAGTACTGCAAATACCTGTGATAAGAAACATACCTGCTATTATCTCCTCCTTCACTTTATGGAGTTCCTTCTTCACTTCATCGAGAATCTCCTGCTCTCACAAAAAGTGATGTGCAATGTTGAGAAATATAATGAATTTAATTATTTCTTTTTAATTATGTTTTTTGTTTTGTTTTTTTGTTTATCTGTCTATAAATGTATTGAGCAAACCTGTTTTAATCTGTCTACATCCAAGCCAGTGCTTCCAGACTCTTCAGAGTTCCTCTTTGTCATTTTGATCCTAGAACAGTAAAGAAGGAAAAAAGAGAAAATCTTTTTAAGACAACATAAACTTTAAAGGTGACAATCTGAGGACTTCGTTGTTCTCAAACTCTAGAAAGAATCCGCAAAATGTCCCCACAGTGTCCACTCGATTGAGGTGGTTCAATCAAATATCTTGGTATCTTGCTTGATGACGCCCGGACTTTTAAACCCCACACTGAGAATCCTGTGAAGAAACTCAAATTGAAATTGGGTTTTTTATTTCGAAATAAATGTTGTTTTTCTTTTAAGGTTAAAAAGCGCCATGTCACTGCAACTTTTTTAAAAATCCATTTTAGACTATGGAGACTTGCCGTATATCAGTGCTTCTCAATTATTTTCTGTGACGCTCTCCCTAGGAAGAAGAAAAAATTTCACGCCCCCCTTCCTGCGCACGACTATAAATAGTATTATTTGTCTAGAAAATGATTAGAACACCATTGTATCCTTTTATTAACATTATAAACAAAAAAAAGAAAGAAACTTACAACAAAGACTGCACTGAGGACTCAAATATTAATGTGTTTTTAATGCAGCTTTGCGCACATTTGTTTACGTTTTACAGAAATGAAACTTAAAACCACCTCATTTGCATAAGCTAAAAGCACTGAAAAAAAACGCTCTCTCCTTGTGCCACTGATGCGTCAGCTTCTGTCGGACTAAAGGACACGACTCAGTGGAATATACGTGTTTTTTCTGTGACAGAGGATGTTCTGTTAATGGTGAGACTGTGCGTAAATCGCATGTGAGAACGCCATTGCCAACTACTGTTGTTGATGTGCAATTACACTTAGTTCTAGTACAGTACAGCAAAAAAACAGGGTCATACGCCCCCCCCTGGCATCAGGCCATGCCCCCCCAGGGGGGCCCGCCCCACTATTTGAGAAGCACTGCCGTATATGAACGTTTCAGCTCAGAGTAAGACTGACTCTTTGTATCTGCTGCTTTGAGGTTTGTTACTAACTGTAGAGCCTTGACCCACCACTGTGAACTATATTCTCCAGTGGGATGGCATTCTTTATCCACCAGGAGATTGACAAGGCCATGCTTGGTCTACTGCCCTCCTACATGTCTAACTTAATCACACAGAGAAGTGTTGATTCTTATGGTTTGCGTTTGAATGATCAGTTGTTGCTCTCTGTTCCGTTTGTTCGCACAGAGTTGGGAAAAAGGGCTTTTGTCTTCTTTGCCCCCTCAACATGGAACAAGCTCAAAAAGGGCTGGAAATTAATGGAACTTACTGTATCTCATTGAATGGCTTTAAATCCAGACTAAGAGCACTTGAGACATCCTCCGTAAATTGTATCTGTTTTGACTAATTTATAAATAATTTTAATTGTGTTGTAATTGTCTTTTTTGCTGCCTCTTGTCCAGGGCTCCCTTGAAAAATAGGTGTTTAATCTCAATGGGATTTCCCTGGTTAAATAAAGTTATAATAATAAAAAAAAATCGAGTTAGAATATTTTGTTTTGCACTGGTGTTATTTCATCACTTTGCATGGATAATGCCATAAGCGGGAGAGGGTCTGCTACCTGCTCGCCTCTATGGTTACTGGTTTGCCCGTGATGTTCGTCAGTATGGCATTTTGCTGTTCATAATGCATTGAAAACTACATACAGCTGGGTCACCTTTCCACTGATACAACCTGTAACTTGACCTACTGGTACCACCTTTTTGTCACAGTCCCTCCACTAGAAAGGTTACATATAGTAGAGCTTTAATTCCTGTTTTTATTTTTTGAGACAATCTTCACATTTCTCATGTATTTAGAAAAAAAACATTGCCTTTTTCTGTGCAGTACTTGCTCAATAAAGGGGAAGGTTTAAAATCGACCATTGATTACATAGTACACTGTATGACTCTTACTGAATTATGAATTTTGTATTAAATATTTCTACAGATGAACAGTTAGCCAAGTCAAGCGTATAAAACAGAAGTACAGGAGATAACAATACTTCTCCCTTTGCATAATAAAGCCACCTAAATGTCAAAGTGTTGAGTCATATAGAAAACAGAAGTGAATGCTGTGCTCATTTTATCAGAGCAGCTTTCGGTGACAGGAAGCAGCAGCGTGTGAAGTACTGCGTAGTTTTACCTGGACAGAGGAGCAGCGGAGGGTGACGGGGTGGTAGGGCTCGAGTCTCTGTTGGATGAGTGTTTGGGCCTACGAATATTCAAACTGTCGTCAAAAACTCATCAAAATAGCATCACAGTTTGACATGTTTATGACCATATTAATTTGCCGTCATTACATCGTGCAGTATAAGGTTCCAGATTTGTCTTACCTCGGCATGGTGGCAGCTTTGTCCTTGGGTTTCTCAGTGGCTTCTGAAAGGTTTTTAAAGAAGAAATATTATGCATTGTTTTTTGTATTGTTGACCTTTAAACGTGATCTTGAATACCTTTAAAACTGAAAAAATACTAGTAGCCTATAATGATCTCTTATTTAACACCAGTCTCTTGCTTTTTGAATTCATCATTACCAGTTATATTTTTTTGCTCGTTGTTATTCTGATATATTGTGATGTGTGAGCTATTGTTTCCAAATACAGCTCTGGAAAAAAATAAAAGAGACCAGTGCATTTTTTTCCCCCTGAAATCAGCATCTCTACATGTATTACAGACATTCCATTCCAGCGTCTGTTGAATTCCAACACAAACACAAAGCTGAGCTACTTCAGTTCTTGCACCAGGAGTGGAATAAAGTCACCCAAGAACAATGTGAAAGACTTGTGGAGAGCATGCCAAGACGCATGAAAGCTGTGATTAAAAATAAGAGTTATTGCACCAAATATTGATTTCTGAACTCTTCTTAAGTGTAAACATTAGTATTATGTTGTTTTTAAATGAATTTGATCTTGTTTCTTTGCATTGTTTGAGGCCTGAAAACATGTATCTTTATACGTTATTTTGACCATTTGTCATTTTCTGCAAATAAATGCTCTAAACGATAATATTTTATTTGGAATTTGGGGGAAATGTTGTCAGTAGTTTATAGACTCAAACAAAAATGTTCCTTTTGCCCAAACACATACCTATAAGTAGAAAAATCAGAAAAACTGATCATTTTGCAGTGGTCTCTTATTTTTTTCCAGAGCTGTAATTTCCCTTGTGGTTCAGTAATGTTTATACAGTGGTACCTCACCTTACGAATGACCCAACAAACGAAAATTTCAAGTTACGAAACGCCTTCACGGTAAATTTTTGTCTCTAGATACGAAAGAAAATTCAAGTTACGAAATGCGAAATCTCAAAAATTCAAATAATGCGCGCTCAGCCACACACATTATACGCTTTTCTCAGCCTGGATTTAAACTTTTCTCACATTTGTCTCTCGTTTAAACACTCAAATTTTCATAGAAAGATGGCGCATTGGAGAACTGAACGTCCCTTCCATTCAGCTGTAAAATTGGTCTTAAATGACCTAAAACACATCGATTCCTTAGAACCACAGCAGCTGACAGCTCTAGAGGCCTTTCTTTTCTTTCTTTTCTTTTGTTTTGAGTCACAGCTGAGGCGAGCCGCTGCTCGCATGCAAGAGCCGCGGTCTAGACCTGCTCTCCAGGGCCCCTCCAGGCACGGAGCCCCAGCCATCCAGGGACCCAGGGGGACACTGCCAGCCCGCCTTAAGAGCTCCCTAAGTGGGCATGGGTCCGGGGATTGTCCCGGTCACCGGCCTGGAGGTCTTGAAGAGGCCGACCTCACGGTTCTATCCAGGCCGCTCTGTGAGCACCTTACGCGGGCAGGTCTAGAGCAGCGGCTCGCCTCAGCTGTGACTCGAAACGAAACCAGGAAATAGACCCACGTGCGGCGCTTTAATCCACCTGGTCTAGTCCTGGTTTAGTCCTGGTTTAGTCCTGGTTTAGTCCTGGTCCAGTCCAGGTTTAGACCTTGGTCTAGACCTGCTGTCAGCTCCGCGCCGGGTCATGTGCGCTATCACACGTGTCAGAGCGTACTCTTCTCCCCCCTCCTCCTTCCCCCCCACACTTCACTATTAATAATTTGGTTGAAAATCTATGAAAGTTTGAGTGTTTAAACGAGAGACAAATGTGAGAAAAGGACGCAGGACGCAGAACACAATGTTACACTATAAAAAAAAGTTACACTATAAAAAAAAAAAAACTTGGATCGGGGTCTTGGAACGAATCAGGCTTTTTCCATTGAAATAGCTACTCAACTTACGAATTTTTCACATCATGAAACCACTTCTGGAACGAATTAATTTCGTAAGGTGAGGTACCACTGTACTCTGATCTGGTGCAGTTTGCCATCTACAGGCAGCAGGGGGAATTGTCACAGTAAAACAATTAAAGTGTGTAATGAGACATGACATGTTTGTGTAAGCACGCGGCAGTAATGAGCGTGATTTCACAGCAGAAATAATTAGTCTGGAGAAGATTTATGGATTTTAAACTGTGCAGACCTTCTATTTGTAACATCATAAATCCATGACACATCTGTGAGTGTTTGGTGAGGCTCAGAGGCAAAGGACTTTTTACAGAGGATTAGTAAAACTAGCGTGAATGATATGAAATACAAATCCAGGTATGTTTTTAATGAGGGAAACAATATTCTAACATTAGTCCTAGAGCACTATCGCCGGGTGATTTTCACCCGAGCAAAAGTATTTACATGATTTTCAATATGTTCCATTTTTCTGAGCGTCATGGGTCCCTGGGGAGCTTCACCATTGTTTTTGACAGTTTCCCTACCCCAAAGCTCACTTTTTCCTACAGGCTTTCAGGTGATTTTCACCCGGTAATAGTGAAAGAGGAATGTAAGAATGTAATGAATTTAATGTAAGAGGATGTAAGGAATAGGTAAGAGTGTTCCTGGAATGTGTATCTATCCTTATTTAGTGCAGTGGTTATGAATAAATATCACAAAGTGGTGATTTCAAAGGGAATTCTTATGGTGAAAACAATATTTTAGTCAACTGGTCATTTTTACCCACTGAAAAAATACTATTTTTTGTTCCTCCCTCCTGCAACTGTTCGTGTCTCAAGGAGTCTGAGCCTTCACCAAGTTTCTATTATTATTATTATGATGATGATGATGATGATGATGATGATGATTATTATTATTATTATTATTATTATTATTATTATTATTATTATTATTAATTAATGAATTAATTAATTTTTTTTTTTTTTTTCAAATTCCTAATTTTTCAGTAATTTTGGAGCATGTTTTTAGGGTCTTCCTATGTTTTTCTTTTTCATTTTGTTACACATACCACAGTTGAAAATAAAAGAAAACCACTTTAATTTATCATGAGTTGTCATATTTTGATCTATTTTTTATGACAAGTACTTTTTGTTGGGCATATTATATCGGGTAAAAATTACCCGGCAAAAGTGATGGTGTTACTTTTTATAGCGAAAGTGTGCTCCAAAAAGGTATTTTGCATTACATGTGTTCTTTAAAAATCTTATATATTTACTGAATTTAGGTCTTCACATGCACACGTTCACATTCTTTTGTGTCGTGTGAATCAAAAGCAGCCCTGCTCCAATTAGCATACTGTCACTTTGATATATAAAGTAGTGCAGTGTTTTAGGGCCTGTTTATTTCCTGTGTGAGCCCATTCTAGTCTGTGGTAGTGAACTGAAAGTACCCAGCGCAAACGTGACCCGCCACGGCGATCTTAATCTTACCTTCTGCTCCGGAGAACCTTTTGGGAACCATCTCATTATTGTCCTTTATGTAAAAAAAAAAAAAAAACATCAAATAAGTTAACAAATTGGGTAAAAATGCGTAAACACCCACAAATCTGATTAAAAATGTTTAATTTAGGTTATAATATGTAACTTTTTCTGATGGAAGGTACACCACCACTTTCTCTATGTTAAAGTTTTGCTTAAAAATTCAAAAAATCTCTGTGGAAACAATCGGACGACACCCCCAGGCCAAATTACAGCTCTGATCTGTGGAGAGGTGACCCCACTCGCAGTAAGAATTCATGGTATTTTATTTTTTTTAGCAATAAAAACACCCGTATGAATAAATGCAAGCCCCTTTAACTGCATACAATATACATTTCAACAATTTTAAACTTGTACACGGAAAAACATGACATAATACAATAAATTAATACTGTAATTAAGAATAAGTTTGTTTTTAGAGAACTTACATTTTGTGGTTCTTCCTTTTTTGGTGCCGGGTTATTTGAAGCCTTCCTCCTACATAATAAACAGTTATGATCACAAGAATACAAGTAGATATAATGGAATAAATTGTATGTTTAACCTTCGTGCGAGAATAGCGCTCATTTCTCCCATCAAATCACCGCCCCCTCCTCCTCCACCAGAAGAGGGCGCCGGTTTGGGTGGGGCTGCTGCTTCATCCTAGGAAATAAAGTTTAAAAAAATGCATTATCTGTATAGGAAAATCAAAGAAAAAAGAACTGAGTAGCTAGAATTCAAAGTTATTATTAATGGATGGAAAAATAGAATAGGTGACAAGAGTGCAAACCAAACAGAAAAGCCACTTCCTGCGCAGCAGACACAACAAGTGTGAGGGCCACGTTTGCATCTACACAAGTGTGAGTGCATTTTCCCGCTGCCAGACCGCAACAAAGTAGACATGCAAAGATAACACAGTGAATGCTTTTATACATATAGAACTTAGAGAACTTTTTTAACTTTGAGTCAAGAATTTTCCAGAAAGTCTATGTGTTTCTATATGCAAATTCTCTTTTTCTAAATGTTCACCAAAACTGGCTTATTTTTGGGGACTGAAACATTACCAAAACGAACCATTCCTCAATATATTTTAGTCTACAAAGGGGGCAGATGCATTGATGTTAAGTATTGTTCTTGTCTCCTCTATATAGCTGTGATTTTATATTTTATTACTTATTTTTCTCTTTTATTTTGACTTGTACATATACATTTATTATTTTTATTATTATTTTTTTTATTTGTATAATTATTTTTATTTTTATAATTATGTCTCATTTGACACCGGTCTCTTGTCATCTTTTTTCACTGCAAAAAAGCTTGGCCAAAATGTAAGAAATAAACACTTAAATCTATCAGAAAATGATTTAAAAGGAGTGAAATTATCATATTACTTGACAAGTTATCTTAAAATAAACTACAGTGGTACCTCACCTTACGAAATTAATTCGTTCCAGAAGTGGTTTCGTAACGTGAAAAATTCGTAAGTTGAGTAACTATTTCAATGGAAAAAGCCTGATTCGTTCCAAGGCCCCGATCCAATTTTTTTTTTTTTTTTTATAGTGTAACTTTTTTATAGTGTAACATTGTGTTCTGTCCTGATTGGTTTCTCAGACTGGATTTAAACTTTTCTCACGTTTGTCTCTCGTTCAAACACTCAAACTTTCATAGATTTTCAACAAAACGTATCAATATTGAAGTGTGGGGGGAAGGGGGAGGGGGGAGAAAACTGCGCGGACACGTGTGCGCAGCATGACCCGGCGCAGAGCTGACAGCAGGACTAGACCAAGATCTAAACCTGAACTGGACCAGGACTAAACCAGGACTAAACCTGGACTAAACCTGGACTAAACCAGGACTAGAACAGGTGGATTAAAGCGCCGCGTGCGGGTCTATTTCCTGGTTTCTCACAAGTCCGCAGGGAGGAGGGGACCGCAGGCAGTCTGAGCGCATGTGAGCGCTCAGACTGCTGGTTTAGTCCAGGTTTAGTCCTGGTTTAGTCCAGACCACTGCGGCTCCTCTAGACCTCCTCTAGACCTGGTCAGGTCTAGACCTGGTCAGGTCTAGAGGAGGTCTAGAGGAGCCGCGGCTCTTGCATGGCTCTTGCTCACATGCGCTCAGACTGCCTCGTGAGAAACCAGGAAATAGACCCGCAAGCGGCGCTTTAATCCACCTGTTCTAGTCCTGGTTTAGTCCTGGTTTAGTCCTGGTTTAGTCCAGGTTTAGTCCTGGTCCAGTTCAGGTTTAGATCTTGGTCTAGTCCTGCTGTCAGCTGCGCCGGGTCTGCGCCGGGTCATGCTGCGCACACGTGTCCGCACACACTTCTCCCCCCTCCCGCTTCCCTCCACACTTCAATATTGATACGTTTTGTTGAAAATCAATGAAAGTTTGAGTGTTTAAACAGAGACAAATGTGAGAAAAGTTTAAATCCAGTCTGAGAAAAGGTATAATGTGTGTGGCTGAGCGCGCATTATTTGAATTTTTGAGATTTCGCGTTTCGTAACTTGAAATTTCATTCGTATCTAGAGACAAAAATTTACCGTGAAGGCGTTTCGTAACTTGAAATTTTCGTTTGTTGGGTCATTCGTAAGGTGAGGTACCACTGTACCTCTAAACTAGAATTATGCACTCTTTGGTCTATAAAGTCGATAATAAATATGAAAACAAGATGAATAACCTGATAGAAGTTGTAAAATCTTGGCCAGATCAGAGAAATTTGCAGTGTTGCTATACCATCTATTTTTGTCACTCTCTATTATTATATTATATTGTGACGAGTGAGCTACTGTATCCAAATAATTTCCCTTGTGGATCAATAAAGGTTGTCTAAGTCTAAGTTCAAGGTGCACTGCGCAACCTTTCTGGTAGAGGGTCCGCTACCTCCTGTTTGTTTCCATGGAGATATTATTGCTTTGCTTTACTTTGAATGTTCCATGGGTTGACATTAAACATATCCATCTAGCATTTATTCATTACGGGGGTTTCTATTGCTCAAAAAGTCTGTGAATAGAGGCAACTTGCTTAGCTCAACTGGGAAGTCACTGACTTTCCCCGGGGGAATGTGGGAGTGTGGGTCCTTGGGCAAGACCCTTCACGGTACTGCCCCCCGAAAGATGGCTGATCACTGCTCCTGAAAGGGATGGGTCAAATGCAGAAGTCAAATTTCTCCCGTGTGACTCTCCTCATTGTGAGTGAGACCAAATAGAGGCTTAGACTTAATCTTCACAGATTTGATTTGTAATGTAGCATAGTGTTGTAACCTGAAGAAAAAAGTCTTTGTTTTGTTTTTTTGTGATTCTATTTTGAGGTAAATAAACACCTTAGCATTCACATTTTGTTAATTTTATTTTTATTCATAATGTTGTAACATGTCCTCTCTAATGGATGTATTGTATTATTATTATTATTATTTTTTTTTTGATGACCAACATCTCTGACAAGCTTCTACAGTCACCTCAAAAAAATGTTTAGACTCTCTTTTAATTTCTTATTTTTTGTATTTTTTTTTTTTTTTTTTAAATAGTGCAGCCACAAACTAGAGTCTATCTCAAAACACTTAAAAGACAAACTGGTTAACTCAATGTCCACTATAAAGGACACAAATGAATGGGCTGGGTCTCAGGAGGATATAGACAAAGCAATAACTTTTCCATGGAAACAAGCAGGTGGCGGACCCTCCTAGATAAAAGATAAGATAAGATAAGACTTTATTGATCTCACACAGGAGAAATTCACTTACCACATTAGCTCCAGGCAGCTTCGTGCAAAAGAAAGTTTGAACAAAAAAGTACATATAGACAAGATAAGTAATAATAATAATAATAATAATAATAATAATAATAATAATAATAAAATAATAATAATAATAAAAGTAAATAAGAAAATAGTAGAAAAATTGTACATTTAGAAATGTTACGCAGTGAACCTTTAACCAAACTGGACTTCTAATCCACATTGCTTAGACAGATATTTTGTTGGTATTAGGTATTTGTGTCTTATTTTTATGTTATGTTATATTTTAAAACGTACCTTGGGAGTAGTTTTGCGGAGTTTGGCCCCTGCCAGAGCTGAGGCCAGGTTAGTAGGCCCTCCACCCCCTCCTGAGGCGGGGGGAGGTGGCGGAGGAGGCGGTGGGGGCGGCCCTCCTCCACCAGGGGGCGGCGGGGGTGCCGGTGGTAACCCTGAAGGATCAGAGCTGGGGGCAGGAGGGGCGGGAGGGGCTGGCGGGGCAGGTGGAGCGGCAGGGGCAGGAGGAGGAGCAGGGGGGGCAGGTGGAGGGGCAGGGGCAGCAGGGGCAGGTGGGGGGGCTGAGGCCTGTCTCTCCCGGGCCGCTTGCTCCTGCTCCTGTCTCTGCTGTTCTAATCTAAACATTAACAGCACTAGTTAATCTCAAACAGGAAACTGGTGAAAAACTAGCTTCAATTAAAAGAAAAGTCCAGTGATACGACTTTAGGACACTGACACAAAGCAAGACAATCACAGTAAACCTATTTTTAAATATACGGTATCATTAAAATGCCTGAGCTGCAACAAATAAATAGCAGAATGAACCAATAATGAGCCAAATTAGCACAAATCGCCCCACTAACACTGAGCGCCAAAATATATTGTCCCAGCTATTGAATGATTAAGCTGATTTTGTAAGAGTACCACAGGGTTTTCCCATTGTTTACTTTTGCATGTTTTAAGTTCAGATCTGAAGCACATCTAACCCTTTACAAGCCTAGTATAAACACTGAAGTAACTTGTTTTCATAGAGCAAAATATCTCTGACAGATTTAGCTGTACACGTACCGTCTCTGATGTTCCAGCTCTTGGGGAGAGGGCCCATTTTGAACTTGGGCTAAAAAAAAAAAAAGCTTCTTATTAAATCTTCATTTGGTAACACAACACACTAGTTTAAAGACTGTATATTAGTCGCTATCTAAGTGGTATGCTACAATGTGACTATTCAGGCAGTTTCTCTAGTTTGTATTTATGCACACTAATTCATTTATAGCAGGGGTGTCAATCATGCGGCCCAGGGGCTGGATCTGGCCATCTAAGACCTTTAATCTGGCCCTTGGTTGATTTTCTATTAAAATATTTGTCTGTGGGCTTGGATATATTTTATCAATTTCTCTTGCCAGGATATCCTAAACTAACAGTGCTGGCTGCAAAATGCTTTGCATGTTCAGGATTACCTGCCTTTGTGAGCAGGTTTTCTCAGTAATGAACATTAATAAAACAAAGTTGCGCTCAAAGCGAACACACAAGCACTTGAATGACGTTCTGAAGTGGGCAGCTCCTCGGAACATGGGGCCTGATATTGATACACTTGTTCAGGCTAAAAGAGACCAAGTTTCAAGAACAAAAAGAAAGCATGACTAAATTCTGTGAAATGCATACAAGTTAATGTTAAAACTTTGTGTTGAAATTGCATTTTTCTTAAAGTTTGAGGTTGTTCATAATATTATAATATTTTGTAAAAGAAAGAGTTCATCAGATAAAAAACACTTCTGTAATAGATTTGTGTTTCTCTGCACAAATATTTGGACTTATTGCTATTTTTGGGGTGTGTATATATATATATATATATATATATATATATATATATATATATATATATATATATATATATATATACCATGAGTTTTCTGATCCGGCCCCTTTGGGATCAAAGTAGGTTGGATACTGCCCCCGGACCAAAATAAGTTTGACACCCCTGAATTATAGTGACATGTATTGTTATATATATATATATATATATATATATATATATATATATATATATATATATATATATATATATATATATATGTATGCATTGTGTTCTGGGCAACAGATCTGCTTGGACTGCTGCCCCCACGACCCAGAAATGGAAAAGCGGAAGAAGATGGATGGATGGATGGATTTTTAAATTTTTACTTTTACAGAACATTTGTAAAATTTTATTTGACACCAGTTTCTTACTATTTTTACTATTTATTTTGAATTTAATATTACATTTATATTGTTGCTCTTTGTTACTATAATATAATGCAATGTGTGAGCTAAATAATTTCCCTTCTGGACCAGTAAAGTTTGTCTATGTCTATGTACAAAAGCATGTTGCTGATAATGCTGATGAACACTACTTCACTAGATGCGTGAAGAGTCCCTCAGTCGTCCAGGTAGAATCTATGATAAAAGGAGAAATTCAATTTGTCAACTGGACAAAGTTTGTTTGGTCAAAAACGTTTCGCCACTCATCCGAGAGGCTTCGTCAGCTCTGGTTCTCATGCTGGTTAGACCCTGTTTATATCTAGCTGCAGGGAGGAGCTACTTACACTGAAACAAGCTCTGAAACTATCCCAGCTACTCTGTCTCTTTTGTTTTACGAATTCCTCTGGCGTCTAGTATTAGCATATCTATAAGCCCTAGGAGGCGCTCACTACACTGAAATAGCTCTAAATTCCGTCGTTAAACAGAAATGGGGGAGTTAGACACAACTTGTCTCCCATCTATAATTCGATTCTCAAACCAAGTCAAAAACAGACAAAGAAACATTAGGACAGACAAGCCATTGCAGAGGGGTGGAGAGGGTCGTTTGTCTTGAATAGGGAGACGAAAATGGACGCCAGAGAAATTTGAAATACAAAGAGACAGATTAGTTGATAGTTTCAGAGATATTTCAGTGTAGTGAGCGCCTCCTAGGGCTTATAGATATGCTAATACTAGACGCCAGAGGAATTCGTAAAACAAAAGAGAGTAGCTGGGATAGGTTCAGAGCTTTTTTTCAGTGTAGGTAGCTCCTCCCTGCAGCTAGATATAAACAGGGTCTAACCAGCATGAGAACCAGAGCTGACGAAGCCTCTCGGATGAGTGGCGAAACGTTTTCGACCAAACAAACTTTGTCCAGTTGACAAATTGAATTTCTCCTTTTATCACTACTTCACTAGGAAGAAATAGTTAATGAATACTTGTCAGATTTGATCATAGGCAAAAAGCAAATGATAATCTTCTATGAGCAGGTCACTCTACATCAGGCCTATAAGATCCTGAATGTTGACAGAATCACCTCAGAGAGACTGCACTTCACTGTGACCTGAAGAAATATAATTAACATTTTTGTATCTTATTGTTTTCTCTACACATTGCACAGCACTGGTGGCAGCATAGGTGGATGGCCCAAAACAAGTCAGTCTAGAATCTTGAATCTTAAAGGGTTCATATTACGCTGTTTTCTGATCTGTTATAATGTTTCCTCATCACAAACATACCTGGAGTTGTGTTTTGTTTCTTTCACACGTTTACCACAAACCCTGCATATTTAGGCTGAGTTCACTCTGTTTTACTTTGTGATGTTATGTGGCAATACAGGAAGTGCTCCACTGTGTTTTTAAATTACACAAACTTAATACACACTCTAGAGCAGACCTGGGAAAACTGTTCCACAAAGGGCCAGTGTGGCTGCAGGTTTTTGTTCCAACCAACCAAGAGCACACCTTCAACTGCCTGAAGACTGAGATCAGTTGATTAAATCAGTGTTTCCCAACCAGGGGTACAAGTACCCCTAGGTGTACGCGAGCACACTGCAGGGGGTACTCGGCAGTGTCGCTGCCAGGCGCAGGGGGAGATTTTTTTGAATTTTTAAATTATAATTTGAGTAAATTTGTGTTAAAGAAAAGAGAGAAAATGCCTGAGAATTAAAATTTCAAATTAAGGAGATGAAATAAAATGATTTTCATTTAATAATCTGTTGTGTCACGTTCTACTTTTGGAGAATTATCAACATGTATGAGTGAGGGGGTACTCGAGGTATGACAAAAAGGCTCAGGGGGTACACAAGACAAAAAAGGTTGGGAAACACTGGATTAAATGAGTCAAATCGGGTGTGCTGCTGCTTGGTTGGAAAGAAAACCTGCAGCCACACCGGCCTGTTGTGGAACAGTTTGCCCAGGTCTGTTCTAGAGTGTGTAGCCATGTCCCAATTCTCAGTGTGCACAGTTCGGAGTGTGGTTTTAAGGGCACTCTTGCACACTCCAGAGTGCACTTTGCAGGCTGCATGGGCGTCGGCGAAATGGAACAGGTCCTGAGAATTGGGACACGGCTGCCGACTCCATTTTCTCCTGTGGAAGAAGTAGTGCGCTGTGCATGCTGGGATATATGAGTGCACGAAGTATGCATGGATGCACATCTGGTTCACGCCCCGATTTCCATGGAAACGACTGCAGTTTTCAGGGTGCATTTTAAGTGTGCATGGGACAAAAAAGCAATGGGACAGCAGTTGTCGCGCCGGAAGTGATGTATGCGCCCTTAAAACCACACTCCAAACTGTGCACACTGAGAAGTGGGACACGGCTTGTATGTATACACTTACATACACGCTCACCTGGAATTCCAGATCTCTACTGAACAAAAGGTAAAATGTAGCTGCTAAAACTACCTCTCCATGACATCACAAGGTGGAAAAGAGCATTTTGAGGTTTGGCAGACCAATTACAAAAGATTACTCAAACGTATGAATGAAACAAAACAACTCCAGGCATGTTTTTGATGAGGTAACAACATTATAACATGATTTAAAGCTCACAAGAGTCCGTTTTGAGTAGTAGAGGATGTTCAATATGTGATCTAAAGTGCTACTGTTGCTTATAACCAAAACAAAGAGGAAGTACATATTATGCAGTAGTCTGTGTATGTACCGGCAGGAGCAGGAGCACTGAGAGTGTCTAAAGCATATGCCATGGCTTTAGCAAAGGTGGCTCCGTCCTCTTTACTGCTGAAGTTCAGACCCCACACCTGTTTGGGGTCCCTCCACTGGTGGAAGCTCGGGGTGGCCTGGTTATACTTCATCCCCTTAAGAATTGCACAATTTATCACAACCTGTAATCACAAAAAAGTGTTACACAGGGCACAGTGCAATTTTTATTACAATGTTTTATATTGGCTTTTTCCGGGTGTCACAGATGCAGTATGTAGCTACTTCAACTCTTCCAGACAAAAATGTAACACTAGTGAATCGTGAGTAACTGGAAAAAGTCTGCTGGTATGAAACTGGAAATGCTTTTGTGTAGCCTGGCCTTCATGAATAAACAATGATATTCTTTATAGTGTCTAATACTTCTACTGCTACTACTACTGCTGCTACTACTACTGCTGCTGCTGCTACTACTACTGCTGCTACTACTACTACTACTACTACTACTACTGCTAGTACTACTACTGCTAGTACTACTGCTACTGCTGCTGCGACTACTACTAATACTACTGCTGCTGCTACTGCTACTACTACTAATACTACTGCTACTAATACTACTGCTACTGCTGCTGCTACTACTACTAATACTACTGCTGCTACTACTACTACTGCTACTGCTGCTGCTATTACTACTGCTACTGCTACTACTACTGCTACTACTACTACTGCTACTGCTGCTGCTACTGCTACTACTACTAATACTACTGCTACTGCTGCTGCTACTACTACTAATACTACTGCTGCTACTACTACTACTGCTGCTGCTATTACTACTACTGCTACTGCTACTACTACTGCTACTACTACTACTGGTACTGCTGCTGCTACTGCTACTTCTATTAATACTACTGCTACTGCTACTAATACTACTAATACTAATACTACTGCTACTAATCAGGGCTCTCAAGTTTTGAGCGGGGCCGTGCGTGAGACTGCGTAATTTCCGAGGAGCGGGGGGCGAGTGAACAATTTTTCCCGAGGAGCGGAAGGGGGGGCTTGAATTGCGTGAGAAATGGCGTGTGAATGCGTCGAATTGTCTCTCTCAATGCGTGAGACTTGAGAGCTAAATGTTTGTCTAAAGAGCAAACTTAAACTACAAAGCAACTAATGAGAGTTATATAAATGAAGTTATTACCTGATGGTTCTCAGTTTGTTTTATCATCACCGCAGTGTGCGCTTAGCAGCTGAGACTACACTCTACAGTCTGCCCAACAACACAACAATCTATTTTCTGATTGGCTGATTTCTTTCCGGGGAGCGGGACAGGGAGGAGGGGGAGAGTTTTTTTTCGCTGAAAACGCGCAGTGCCTGCATAAACTGAGCCACACAGACCGATTTTCTGGGCTAAAAAAAAAAACAAAACGTAGAATTGCGTGTGTCAATGCGTGAGACTTGAGAGCCCTGTACTAATACTACTGCTGCTACTACTAATACTACAGCTACTGCTGCTGCTACTACAAATACTACAGCTACTGCTGCTACTACTACTACTACTGCTGCTGCTGTTGCTGCTGCTGCTACTACTACTACTACTACTACTACTACTGCTGCTACTACTACTACTACCACTACTACTACTAATACTACTGCTACTGCTGCTGCTACTAATAATACTACCAGGGCTCTCAAGGCTCACGCATTGAGAGTGTGACACACGCAATTCGACGTATTCACACGCGCACACGCCACACATGGCATTTCTCACGCTGATTAGTGTTTTTTTTTTGTGTTTTTTTTTTGTGCCCAGAAAATCGGTCTGTGTGGCTTAGTTTATGCAGGCTCCGCGCGTTTTCAGCGCCGCCCCCTCCCCCTGCTCCCCCGAGCAGGGGGAACAGGGGGAGGGGGGGACGGCGCGTCTGCTCACTGTCCCCCGGGCACGTCCTGAGCCTCAGTCCCGGTGCCACGTCTCCCCTGAGACTCACCGACTCCGGTCCCGGTGTCTCCGTCTGTGCGTAACGTGTCCCCCCCGACGGCTTACGCGCGGAATACGCGCGGCCCACAGCCGAACTGCCCATGGTGAGTCGCGGTGAGACGCGATGAGACGCGGTGAGACGTGGGCCCGGTGCATTGACCAGACTCTTACATGAATCCGTTAAAAATGTCCCGCTCCCTCCTCCCCGCCCCTCTCAGCGCGCACTGACAAAGTGCGGTGATGATAAAACAAACTGAGAACCATCAGGTAATAACTTCATTTATAGAACTCTCATTAGTTGCTTTGTAGTTTAAGTTTGCTCTTTAGACAAACAGGGCTCTCAACACGCAATTCGACGTGTTCACACGCTCACACGGCATTTCTCACGCAATTCAAGCGCCAAAAATTGTTCCCTCGCACCCCCCCCCCCCCCCCCCCCCCGTCCTCGGAAATTACAGTCACACGCACGACCCCGCTCAAAACTTGAGAGCCCTGATACTACTATTACTACTACTGCTACTACTACTGCTGCTGCTGCTGCTGCTACTACTACTACTACTACTACTACTACTACTACTACTACTACTACTACTACTACTACTACTACTACTAATAATAATAATAATAATAATACTGCTACTGCTGCTGCTACTACTACTACTATTACTTCTGCTGCTGCTGCTGCTGCTGCTGCTACTACTACTACTACTGCTACTGCTGCTGCTGCTACTACTACTACTACAACTACTACTACTACTACTGCTACAATTTTATGTGTTGTGGTTAAGTCTAATTTTTTACTGGATGTCCTACAAAAGCATTATATTATGTTCCATTTTGATTCTGGATGAGTCTTGCTCATGGACAAAGCTCTCCACTTGGGAACAGGACAAACTGTGAATCCTCTGGGTGTCGGGTGAAAGCTCGTCCTTTGGTTTTATTCAGGAGCATAATATTGAGCATGAGCAGGAGATATCACAGGGGTTGTTCTACTTTTGAAGTGAAAAGAGGAAGTTGCGTTTGTACTTCACCACAAAGCAGCATTTCAAAAAGTGGGGAACGTGCAGCGGCTCAGAGGGATTGGATAATGTAGTCTGACAACACCGGTGACATACTGTAGTCATAGATAATTATATACAGCAACTTTCTGATTCATTTCAGAATAAAAATAACCAGTTCAGGAAGGGCTACGATATCGTGTCAAAATAAATGAGAAATTAGCAATGTCTCAACCAGGATGTCGCACACACCACTAGTACAGAAGCACTCTCAACACTGTTTTTAATAAATTTAGTCATTTAGAATTTAGTCATAATGTTTATTTGTATATTTAAATAACCAAAGCAGCGTATTGGTCTGTTTAAAGGGTCCTATATTACGCCTTGTGAGCTTTAATCTGTGTTATAATGTTGTTACCTCCTCAAAAACATACTCGAAGTTTTGTTTTGTTTCATTCACACTTTTATTACATCTCCAAAGATCAAAATGCTCTGTTCCACCTTGTGATGTCATGAAGCAGTAGTTTTCAAGTTAACAGCTGCAAATTTACCTTTCATTCAGTCGTTATTGGCTATTCCAGGGCTGAAATTATCTAAATTATTCTAGTAAAGAGTGAAGATGTGTGGAGTCTAAAAACACAGTGGAGCATTTTATCTATTACCACGTGACATCACAAGGTGGAATAGAGTGTGTTCTGTGTGAGAGAAGAACTAAATATGCAGAGTTTGTGTTAAATATGTGCGAATGAAACAAAACACAACTCCAGGTATGTTTTTGAAGAGGTAACAACATTCTATATTGACTTAAAGCTTAAAAGAGTAAATTTTGCATAACGTTGGAACTTTACGCTGTTTTAGATCAATGTTGTGGTTTATAATTAACAAGATTACTGTTTAATGCAAAATACCCAGACAAAAACAGGACTTCTTTAATAATTTCATAGTTAGTGTTGCTGTATATGGTCTCCATACAGCTCTGGAAAAAAATAAGAGACCACTGCATTTTTTTTCTGAAATCAGCATCTCTACATGTATCACAACCATTCCATTCCAACACAAAGCTGAGCTACTTCAGTTCTTGCACCAGGAGTGGAATAAAGTCACCCAAGAACAATGTGAAAGACTTGGACGTGGAGAGCATGCCAAGACACATGAAAGCTGTGGTTAAAAATAAGGGTTATTGCACCAAATATTGATTTCTGAACTCTTCTTAAGTGTAAACATTAGTATTATGTTGTTTTAAAATGAATTTGATCTTGTTTCTTTGCATTGTTTGAGGTCTGAAAACATGTATCTTTTTTGTTATTTTGACCATTTGTCATTTTCTGTAAATAAATGCTCTAAACGATAATATTTTTATTTGGAATTTGGGGGAAACAAAAATGTTCCTTTTGCCCAAACACATACCTATAAGTAGTAAAATCAGAAAAACTGATAATTTTGCAGTGGTGTCTTATTTTTTTCCACAGCTATATGTGTGTGTGGTACCTGCTGGTCGGCCTGGAGCTTGCGTCCCACCACTCTGAAGGTGTGGGCGGAGGGGCTGTGGTAGATGTGGACTCGGCTCAGAGAAGGAGCGTCAGAGCCGGAGGGAACCCAGCGTTTACTGCTGTCATCGTAGAGCATCACCGTGGCCCGCACCTGGCATATACTCGACTCACTGATAAAGAGAGGAGTGAATAGAAGACAAATAATAATACATATTATTTATTTATAACACTCTTACTTTTATTTGTATACTATTACTTTTATGCAGTTCCAATAATAATTGAGGTCCGACATGTTAAAACGTTCTCTCTCTCCTCTCCCTCTCTCTATCTCCTCTTCCTCTCTCTCTCTCCCTCTCTTTCTCCTCTCTCTCCTCTTCCTCTCTCTCTCTTTCCTCTCTCTCCCTCTTTCCTCTCTCTCCTCTTCCTCTCTTACTCCTCTCTCCCTCTTTCCTATCTCTCCTCTCTCTCTCCTATCCCTCTCTCCTCTTTCTCTCTCCTCTCTCTTTCCTCTCTCTCCTCTCCTCTCTCCCTCTTCCTTTCCTCTCTCCTCTCCCTCTTCTCTCTCTATCCCTCTCATCTCCCTCTCCTCTCCCCTCTCCTCTTCTCTCTCCCTCTTCTCTCCCTATCTCCTCTCTCCTCTCCATCTCTCCTCTCCCTCTCCTCTCTCTCTCCCTCTCTCTCCTCTCCCTCTCTTTCTCCTCTCTCTCTCCTCCCTCTCTCTCTCTCTCTCTCTCTCCTCTTCCTCTCTCTCTTTCCTCTCTCTCCCTCTTTACTCTCTCTCTCTCTCCTCTCCCTATCTCCTCTCCATCTCTCCTCTACCTCTCCTCTCTCTCTCCCCTCTCCCTCTCGTCTCTCCCTCTCTTTCTCCTCTCTCTCTCCTCCCTCTGTCTCTCCTCTCTCTCTCCTCTTCCTCTCTCTCTTTCCTCTCTCTCCCTCTTTACTCTCTGTCTCCTCTCTCTCTCTCCTCTCTCTCTCTCCTCTCCCTCTCTCTTCTCTCTCTCTCCTCTCCTCTCTCTCTCCTCTCCCTCTCTCCTCTCCCTATCTCTTCTCCCTCTCTCCTCTCCTCTCCCTCTCTCCTCTCTCTCTCCTCTCCTCTCCCTATCTCTCTCTTACTTTTATTTTTAACTTTTATGCAGTTCCAAAAATAAAAGAGGTCAGACATGTTAAAACGTTATGCAGCATCTCAGCTCTATGATCATTTGGGCCAATTCAGCAGGATCCCTGGGGGCCAACAAAAATTGGTCAGAGGGCCCGATTTGACCCCTGGGCCATAGTTTGGACACCCCTGCACTAATGTAATGTTATCAATATGGAACTCTATAAAATAAAACTGTCTACTTCCTGTAATTTTAACATACAGTAGTTTCATCTTCACAAGTTACTTCTTGATTCGTGTAAAAATATAATTTATATTTACAACAGGTATTATCCCACCAGATGAAGTCAAAATTAGAGACTCGTCATATGCAGTATTTTTCTTGTCTTCATTTTGCTGTGCAGCACTTTTATACATTATGTTTATAAAATGTTTACGTAAACTACACTGGATCATGTATTCGCTCCACATGTGGTACTTTTATGGCCACAGCTGCCCTGGGGTAGACCGATAGAAGCCGGGCTGCCAATCTGCACCATTGCACTTCCAAAACCTCACGTTCACACCGCATTAACACCGGGGAAAGTGGGTGAAGTGTCTTGCCCAATGACACAACAGCAGCATGCAACGACATCAGCTGAAATAATTATGTGCTTTAACTTGCCTGATTTAAATCATATGTCTTAAAACCCACCAGTCGAAAGTCTGGACACACACTCTCATTCAGCTTTTCATTTATATTATTTTTAAAATCTTACATCCATACAGAAGACATCAAATATACGAAGCACGATATACAGAATTATGAATCAACGAAGAAAATATTTTTCGACAAAGCAAAGGGCTTTAAGGATTTGAATGTATAAAAAGGAAATTTTAGTAGCATTATTTACCTTTTTTTCTTACATAATTTCATGTATCTGGATTTATACTGTACATTTGATATCTTTTGAATGTATGTAAAATGTAGAACATGGTAAAAATAAAGAAAAAATAATAACAAATGACATGGTGTGTCCAGACCTTTAACTGGTAGTGTATATAATGCAATTTTTAAGTTAACAAAAATATCTGAGATAAGATAACAAGTTAATAAATTATTGTTAATAAATAATAATAATAATAATAATAATAATAATAATAATAATAATAATAATAATAATAATAATAAATTATAAACATAAAACACAAAATAATAAATACAAATAATACAATAAAAATAAATAAAATAAATAAATATAAATAAATTAATAAATTAAAAAAGTAAATACATAAAAAATAAAACATAATAATAACAAATAAAAAAAAATAAAGTAGTATTTATCTCGATTTGAGTAAAATAAGATAAGATTGTATATACACTCTACTGGATAAAATCTATAGTCATATATGGAAACGTTCATTATATGTGAAATCTCCACTTCCCCCCCTCTTTTGTCATCACTGTTTCCTGTGCGTTGTCTCTCAGCAACAATTTCACCTGCCAGTTTATGATATTTTAAAGTATAACTTGTACACAACACTCTCATCCATAAACATATCTGATTATATGACAGTTGCGCGTTTTAACTCAACAAAACTGCCAGTAACATTCTTACACACATGCCCATTACTGACACTGAAACAAAATCGTACAGTGATTGACGATGACTTACCCCATGTTTGTAGTTTTGTACGGTCTTCTTTGTAGTTTAGATGCTGCTAGTTGTGGCTAAACCCTGCTGATTAGATTTCAGTTTGTGTTCATCTCTGCGTACAGACCTGTGACATATTGAACAGCAGTTCACTTCTGCCTTTGCACGCTTATTTCCTAGACACTTTTTTTCTCTCTTCACACTTCCTGTTCTCGGCAGCTTCTCAACAATCTCTCTCAATTGTTACTTCGTCATAGCATGGCTCTGATTTCTGCACGACAACTTACTGCGGTGTATTTAGTGATATATAGGTTTATTTTATTTTATTTTGTTACAATTCAGTTTGGGTAGAAAGAGAAAGCAGAAAAGTGTATGCAAATTGAGGAAATCACCAGAGCACATGCTAAAAAGTACTATTTATATTTAACCTGAGTGCAAAGGAAGTCAGTTTACGTTGAAGTTTAAACCACACCAATAACATGTGTGGTACAAGAAAAGGGAAGTTCGATGCTGTTTCAAATACACATACTGTAAGTGACTTATTTCTTAAAAATAATGACCCATTGACATTATTGGCAAAGTGGGTGTGGATGTCCGATATTATGCTATTTCTGATCTATGTTGTAATGTTCATCACATCATTAAGCAGTAACAATATTACAACATGGCTTAAAGTGTCAATTTTGTGTAATAATAGCACCTTTAACACTTATTTATCAATCCTAACCACTCAGAAACTGCAGCTGTAGTCTTGAATATGTTGGTAATTATCACATTCTAGAGTCTATTTTTATCACAGTGCGTTGCAGGAAAGAGTCAAGGTAGGTTTACACAATAACTCTATAAAAATAAGGGCTAAACTGCGACTAAACCCAGATTTAGAACAAGATTAGACCAGGACAAACCTGATATCGATATCAGACCTGAAAAAGATGGATCCAAAAGAGATCCAATTGTGTTATTTATCCTTCAAATGACTACAGTTTTGTAGGAATAAAAAGTTCAAACATTATGAGACGTTCCAGGCCAAAATCACCTTCTAAATAATCTTGTTGCATCCAATTAAAGGCCCAACCAATATCAATACTGATATTCGATACCAGTGTCTGTATCAGTGCATCCTTACACTAAACCAGGACTAAATCAGGACTAAACTGGGACCAAACCAAAGTGGGAACACACCCTTAATCTAGCAGAGAAGTTGCAGTAAAATTGTTTCATAGCAACATTTATCAGACTATTGTTGAAAAGGTCTTGTTGACAATTTGACATTGATTGTTTATGTTTTTACCTCTATTTTCAGACCCATATGTCCAGCGTCATTATCATGGACCCACGTTTTCATTCAAATCAGACATCAACCATATGGGCTACTCATTAAAAACACAAGATTGAGCTCCTCGTTTACATAATATTAATGTGCTGCTATGTCTGAGTCATAAATGGCATGTTTTAGAGAAAGAATAGTGCAGAACATTAATTACGATTAATCAAATTTCAGAACTGTTTTAGCCCTACGTTGTTGGACCAGGTTGGGGTAAAAATCTCAATTGAAGTTCCCAACAATTTTCCAATTAATGGTTTCACCTTCTTCAGTTATACAGAACATAGAGAACTTTCTTCTCATTCAAAATACAGAATATTTTGCTTTAAATTGTTAATCGCTAATCGTGGTAATGGTCCCACTGATACCACCGCATTACACAGCTCTGGAAAAAAAGAAGAGACCACTGCAAAATTATCAGTTTTTCTGATTTTACTACTTATAGGTATGTGTTTGGGCAAAAGGAACATTTTAGTTTAAGTCTATAAACTACTGTCAACATTTCCTCCAAATTCCAAATAAAAATATTATCATTTAGAGCATTTATTTGCAGAAAATGACAAATGGTCAAAATAACAAAAAAGATACATGTTTTCAGACCTCAAACAATGCAAAGAAACAAGATCAAATTCATTTTAAAACAACATAATACTAATGTTTACACTTAAGAAGAGTTCAGAAATCAATATTTGGTACAATAAGCCTTATTTTTAATCACAGCTTTCATGCGTCTTGGCATGCTCTCCTCAAGTGTTTCACGTTGTTCTTGGGTGACTTTATTCCACTCCTGGTGCAAGAACTGAAGTAGGTCAGCTTTGTGTTTGTGTTGGTATTCAACAGACGCTGGAATGGAATGGCTGTAATACATGTAGAGATGCTGATTTCAGAAAAAAATGCAGTGGTCTCTTATTTTTTCCAGAGCTGTATAACTTAAATGACATAGTTCAGTTAGTGAGGAGTAAAGTGCTGTTTATTCTCTCCTCATGGTTGTTTGCCTGTATAGTGACCATGATCAGTTAAAGGTGTAATCTTCTGGAGGGGTTTTCGATCCTGAAGCCTCCTCCGGTGAAGTGTGGTTTGTGGACCAGCTGAGGAAGACGCTCAATGTGCTCCACTTTATTTTGGTTCTTCATTTCACTGTAGAGACGAGACAGAAATGATTCAAACGTGTTTAACCAATGAGAATGCCATCAAACAAACGTCATAAAATTAAGTGCAAAAAAGAAGGAACTATAGTTAAAGGTCCTACATTACAATATTTTCTGATCTATGTTATAATGTTTCCACATCACAATCATACCCGGAGTTGTGTTTTGTTTCATTCACACATGTTTAACACACAACCCTGCATATTTAGGTCCTTCTCTCTGTTCCACCTCGTCATGCCATGTGGTAATATGGGAAGTTTACTCCATACACCTTTAGTAAAATCATTTGTATAATTTCAACCCTGGAATTAGCAGTTAAACTACTGCAGCATGACATCACAAGCTGAAGCAGAGCATTTTCACCTTTGGAGATGTAGACAAACTAATAATAAAGGATTACTCAAACATGTGTGAATGAAACAAAACACAACTGCACGTGACAGTATTATAACGTGACTTAAAGCTCACAATAGTTAATTTTGCGTAATATAGGTATATTCAGCTGACCCCCTGAATAAAGGAAAAACATTTGAACACTTGTTATGTGTTTGCAGTACAGGACTGTGAATGAGTTCAGGCCATATAATTCGGGGAAAAGTTAATTGACCATTAGTTGCTTTTTTTCCCTAAATAATCAGCATTGTGAGAAAAAAACATATTGTTCCATCTCACATGAACATCTGACCAAATGAACCGACAGTATTTAAAATGTCATATGGGTCTATAAATGTGAAACAGAACTGAAAGAGGCCAAAACCGCCATCTATTTTATGATATGAAAGTGCCAGTCTGGAAAAAGCCCAAAATATGAAGCAACCTGTGACTGTCCAAATTTGCATAAGACTTTCCAAAAAACAAAGCCCAAATTTGCTACAAAAACATCAGACTTGGCAGCTCTGGACTTGATCAATGTAATGTTCAAACCTTTCCAGTTTCTTCTGTCGTAGATACTTCTTCTTGGTGTTGGCGAGCTCATCAGCCAGTCTCTGATTCTCACACTTGTACTCGTTCACTCTAGAGTCAGTCACTGTGAGCTCCGCCATCAGCAACTGAGTAACACACAGTAAAAAAGCTTATATTTATACTTTGCAGCTGAAGTCATCAACATTCCCTGGGGGTGTGAAGCTAACTGAAAGCACTACTCTGTAAGAAGATCTGTTACTCAAGTTAGACTTAGGCTGCGTCCCATTACTCTGTCTTACCCGTTCCCCTATCCATTTATCTACGTCTTTGTCTTGCTCCTCGATACCGAGCTGAGAGGGCTTGGGGTATGAATGACGCAAACAAACGTAAACAAATGTCAAGGATTATCAGGTACCTCAGCTCGACAAAAACACTAGCTTGTTTATACATGAAAGTTCGATGAAAACGATAACGTCGGTTAAACAGACATCACTACAATTAAAACAGTTCACTAAAAGTAACGTAGAACATAAGCATCATCATTTTAAACCATAAACTGTTAATCGATAATTACAACTGCTGAAAATACATTTATGAGACTCCTTGGCTGGTCGATGTGACGCTGCCATCCTGATCCCAGAACCTGCCTGAGCTTGTACGCGTACCCCTTCGTTCCAAGTCTGGTTGAGAGTTTATTTCATTTCAAGGGGTATGTAGCTCTCGGTCGTGGCCCGAGCCCTTGATCAAAATTAGAATCGGGACACCCCTTGCCCACACAGAAAGAGTTTTCAGCCTAAACGTTTTTTGTCTGTGTTTGCTTCTGTGTGCATTGTGCCACCATGGTAACTGCTGAACATTCTGCGAAAAGAAATACACGCAGGACACCCCCAGCGACATGTCACTGCAAAGTATCAATAGCAGTGTGAGGCTGAAAGCACATAGTTTACCTTAAGTTTCTTGGTTTTCTCTCTCAGCATCCAGCGGCACTGTTGGAGCTGCTCGGCCACTTCGGGACCAGGCTGTCGGACCAAGACATGCTTCAGTTCAACGTAGAGCTTCTCCTTCTCCTGTACGGACAAAACGCAGAGATTCATCAAGGGCTGTGCAGACTTTCAAGGAAGACAATTGCAATTTGTACACAATAAAAAAAATAAAAAATAAAATAAAGATGTTTTTTTTGTCATATCAGAGCATTTTGAGCTTTGGAGATGCAGACAGCCTAATAATAAAAATAAAGTGGTACTCAAACATGTGCGAATTAATAAAACAAAACACATCTCCTGGTAGGATTTTTTTTAAAGATCACATGACTCATTTTTGTGTAATATAGGACCTTTAATAAAACACAAATTGGGTGTTGAGTGTTTACCTGTAATACAAGTTCACTTTCTTCGAGCTCCTGAGTTTTGGTGATAAGTCTCTTTTGTAACGACTGGATCTTCTGAATGAGCTCATATTTACCAGGATCACTTCCCTGTGAGAGATGTGTGCAAAAGTCCTCTCAGGGCAAAGTACAATCACATTACAGGCTGGTTAAAAGAGGTTACATTCGCATTTTATTTTAGTTGCAGGGGCCTATATAACTCTGTGGAGAATTCACTGTTTTTGAAAGAAATAACCAAACTTATGATTCACAAAGTCATTATTTGATAGGGATAAACTCCACAAACTTGCTATAACACTGGTCTACAAGCAAAATGCTTCCGGAACAAAAGTAGTGAATTTTTTCTTGGTTTAGGTCACTAATAAAGAAAAAGTAAGTCAGAAGTGCTGATTGGCTATAGTTTCCAAGATATAGTACTGAGTCAAAAGAGGAAATGTATGCAAAATAAGGCAAAAACGGTAGTTTATCAGAAAGTACAGTGTGTCTACAAGCAACCAATTCTAACCAGCACAGTTATCAATTGATTTTCAGTTCATCTTATCAGTATAAATGAGATTTAGCCACTTTTATCTCGGAAGCAGATCGAGTGTAAAAAATGTGTAGACCAGTGTAATTAATAATCTACTATATATCTGTGAAATTCTACCGTAGATTTCTGACCTGTACTCCAGCTTTATCACTGTAACCTCAATAGCATCTCATTGGCTTGTGCTACAGAGCTTAAAAGTGTGCTACAAGACTTTTTAAAGGTGCTGTGGTTATGTCAAACTTGTGTAAAATGCATCTATCTGAAAGTCTCACTGTTTTGACCACCCGTCTGCCGCCCTCCATTACGAATATGCTTCTATAAGCTTCGAGCACATGAACAATGAATTACAAAACTCAAGTTCACCTCAAGTCGTCTCCATCTGTGAATATTGATGGGTTTGAGCTGCTCCTCTAAAATACTGTTTCTGGTCCGTTCTTTCAACAGCTCCCTCTGCAGGTGAAAGAGCTCCTGTCTACACCACAGGGCATAACATCAACATTACTGAATAAAGTCAGATCTAAATAATCATCAGATTAATCTAGCATATGTATGTATATGTATAAAGCATTCAATACAAGACTGAAAAAGCAACGGAATAAACATTGCCAGGCAACTTTAGAATGGAAAATTGGCTGAAAAATTGGAAGTGGCAGGTGACAAAAATACTGAATTCATGCAAAAAAAAGTAAAGGTGTCTGATACAGAACAGTTATTCGTAAAGAAAAGCACACAGACTACATTAAACTCTTCTCAACTTCCTCATTTTTCCTTTTTTCTTTTGTCTTTTCTCCAAAAATAAAAAATAAAAAAATAGAATAAGCAGATAACCCAATTTTTTTTTTTTTTTTTACTTACTGCTATGTACAAATTATTTCAAAAGAACTCATTAGATCTTGAACATTTTCTCTTTCACTTCTGTTTTTTCCCACATTAGTTTGTCCCGTTTTGCATAATTTCCTTGTAAAAAATCTGAAATAAATCAGATTACTCATATACACTCACTGCTTTTGTGACATTTCAACAATCAGATTATTTCAGAAATCAGATAATAATCATATTTTTGGCAAGCAAATACGAATGAATGGATTTAAAAAAATCTTAAACATGTAAACTATAGAAACAACCAAAATGACAGCTATTATACAAAGAGAGAGGAGAGAAGAAGAAGTGGGAAGAAGTCGAATTTATTTAATCCCACCCTTTCCTATTTAGAATTTAAAACTTTCAGTTAGTTCATTAAATACATGGATTATTAACAGAGGAGATAAAAAGAACATTCAAATGAGCACTTTTCACTATTTTCATATTCATCAATGTAATTTTTTTTAATATTTCTTCTTAAATGTTATTATGCTTGAGCAGTGTTTCATATTTAGGACCAAGTTTAACACCAGAGAGAGACATGCAAAAGAGAGAGACATGCAAAAGCTTTTTTCATTGTCCTGAATTTGGGTATAGTGTATTTGTCCGTATTACGCCTGATGTTATATATGTATAGTTAGTTTACCTGAGCTCTTCTGTGTTGGGGATTCGCTTGTCCAGGATGCTCTTCTTCCTCCTCAGTCTCCTGATCTCCAGCCTGAGCAGTCTGATGTCCTCCAGGCGCTGGCTGTAGTGGTGGTCTCCTTTACTCAGCACAGACTGTTGGATTCGGATCTTCTCGTACAGAAGAGCGCGCTCATCATTGCGTCGCAGCAGCTGCTTGCCCAGGTTATCTCGCTCTCGGATCACCTGGAAGCAGTGATGGAAGAAGTACTTCATTTTGTTACTTAAGTAAAAGCACAGATACAGGAGCAAAAAAAAAAAAAAAATCAAGTAAAAGTATCAACTTTAAAACCTTCTTAAGTAAGTAGTAGTAAGTAAGTACAGATAGCTAAAATGCATACTTAACCCTAGAACACTTTCGCTATAAAAAGTAACACAATCACTTTTACCGGGTAATTTTTACCCGATATAATATACCCAACAAAAAGTACTTGTCATGAAAAATAGATCAAAATATGACAACACATGATAAATTAGAGTGGTTTTCTTTTATTTTCAACTGTGGTATGTGTAACAAAATGGAAAAAAAACATAGGAAGACCCTAAAAACATGCTCCAAAATTACTGAAAAATTAGGAATTAAAATATAGCTGCAAGCAGCAATGTGGGGCCAAGCAGCGACCCAGCCTAATTTGATGTGATGTGTTGGATCAGTCTTCGCCCGAGGATCCCAGCGATACCAAGTTTCTGAAAATCTGACTTACGGTTTAAAAGTTACAAGCAAAAATGTCCCTCAAACTTTTACCCGTTGGTGGCGCTAGAGGATTTGAGTTGAGGCCCTGTCATTTTTTGTGTGGAATCCTGGGACAGACTAGAATATGTGTGAAAAGTTTGAAAATAATCCTATGAAGGGATCCTGACATATGAGCTCACTTCCTGTTTGGCGACTTTTAGGACGCGTTTGATTGGCTGTCACGACAAAACGATAAGTGAAATCAAAACGGTGGGCAAGTTTCTGATGAGGCTCAGTCCAAAGATGCTATGTACCAAATTGGAGCAAAATTGGTCCAAAATTGAGGGAGGAGAAGCATTTTGAGTGTTTTTCATAAAATTCAAAATGGCGGAAAATCTACTTGGCGGAAAATGACGTCACAGAATGCGTTGGATTCGTCTTGCCCCAAGGAGTCCAGGGAGGCCAAGTTTTAGAAAATCAGACGTACGGTTAAAAACTTACAAGCCGAAATGTACCTGCAACTTTGACCTGCTGGTGGCGCTAGAGGGTTGGGGGTGGGGACGTAAAATTTGTTGAAGGGCATCATGAAACTGTCTGGAATGTGGGTGCACACCATTTGTTGTGGAAATTACAAGTTAAGTTGTAGAAACAGAAGAATTTTATTGATTTTCACAAAATCCAAGATGGCGGACATTCTATTCCGGCAGACATGACGTCATAGGATGCGTTGGATCAGTCTTCGCCCAAGGATCCCAGGGATACAATTTTTTTGAAAATCGGACGTACGGTTCAAAACTTACAAGCCGAAATGTACCTGCAACTTTGACCTGCTGGTGGCGCTAGAGGGTTGGGGTTGGGGACGTAAAATTTGTTGAAGGGCATCATGAGACTGTCTAGAATGTGGGTGCACACCATTTGTTGTGGAAATTACAAGTTAAGTTGTAGAAACAGAAGAATTTTATTGATTTTCACAAAATCCAAGATGGCGGACATTCTATTCCGGCAGACATGACGTCATAGGATGCGTTGGATCAGTCTTCGCCCAAGGATCCCAGGGATACCAATTTTTTGAAAATCGGACTTACGGTTCAAAAGTTACAAGCAGAAATGTCCCTAAAATTTTGACCTGTTGGTGGCGCTAGAGGGTTTGAGGTGGGGACCTGTAATTTTTTGTGGGGAATCCTGGGAAGGACACGAACATCTGTGAAAAGTTTGAAAATAATCCTATAAACGGTTCCCGAGATATGAGCTCACTTCCTGTTTGGCGACTTTTCGGACACGTTTAATTGGCTGTCACGACAAAACGATAAGAGATATCAAAAAACCGGGTAAGTTTCTGATGAGGCTCAGTCCAAAGATGCTATGTACCAAATTTGAGCAAAATTGGTCAAAAATTGAGGGAGGAGAAGCATTTTGAGTGTTTTTCATAAAATTCAAAATGGCGGAAAATCTACCCTGACGGAAAATGACGTCACAGGGTGCGTTGGATTCGGCTTGGCCCAAGGAGTCCAGGGATACCAAGTTTTTGAAAATTGGACATACGGTTCAAAAGTTACACGCAGAAATGTACCTGAAAATTCCTGCAACTTTGACCTGCTGGTGGCGCTAGAGGGTTGAGGGTGGGGGCCTATAAATTGCTGTGGGTAATGAGGAGACTGGCTGGAATGTGCATGCCAAATTTCACAACTTTTTACCAGACGGTTCTAGGGGTTGCCATAGACTCCCAGAGGCGGAAGAATAATGTATAAATATAGCTGCAAGCAGCAATGTGGGGCCAAGCAGCGACCCAGCCTAATTCGATGAGATGCGTTGGATCAGTCTTCGCCCGAGGATCCCAGGGATACCAAGTTTCTGAAAATCGGACTTACGCTTTAAAAGTTACAAGCAGAAAAGTCCCTCAAATTTTGACCCGTTGGTGGCGCTAAAGGATTTGAGCTGAGGCCCTGTCATTTTTTGTGTGGAATCCTGGGACAGACTAGAATAAGTCTGAAAAGTTTGAAAATAATCCTATGAAGGGATCCCGAGATATGAGCTCACTTCCTGTTTGGCGACTTTTAGGATGCGTTTGATTGGCTCTCACGACAAAACGATAAGAGATATCAAAGCTCCAGGAAAGTTTCTGATGAGGCTCAGTCCAAAGATGCTATGTACCAAATTAGAGCAAAATTGGTCCAAAATTGAGTGAGGAGAAGCATTTTATTGATTTCCACAAAATCCAAAATGGCGGACATTCTATTCCAGTGAACATGACGTCATGGGGTGCATTTGATTTGACTAGGCCCAAGGATTGTAGGGATATCAAGTTTTTGAAAATCTGACATACGGTTCAAAAGTTACAAGCAGAAATGTCCCTCAAATTTTGACCTGTTGGTGGCGCTAGAGGGTTTGAGCTGGGGCCCTGTAATTTTTTGTGAGGAATCCTGGGACAGACTAGAATACATGTGAAAAGTTTGAAAATAATTCTATGAAGGGTTCCCGAGATATGAGCTCACTTCCTGTTTGGCAACTGTTAAGACGCGTTTGATTGGCTATCACGACAAAACGATAAGAGATATCAAAAAACCGGGTAAGTTTCTGATGAGGCTCAGTCCAAATATGCTATGTACCAAATTAGAGCAAAATTGGTCCAAAATTGAGGGAGGAGAAGCATTTTGAATGTTTTTCATAAAATTCAAAATGGCGGAAAATTTTACCCGCGGAAAATGACGTCACAGAATGCGTTGGATTCGTCTTTCGCCAAGGAGTCCAGTGAGGCCAAGTTTTAGAAAATCGGACGTACGGTTCAAAACTTACAAGCCGAAATGTACCTGCAACTTTGACCTGTTGGTGGCGCTAGAGGGTTGGGGGTGGGGACGTAAAATTTGTTGAAGGGCATCATGAGACTGTCTAGAATGTGGGTGCACACCATTTGTTGTGGAAATTACAAGTTAAGTTGTAGAAACAGAAGAATTTTATTGATTTTCACAAAATCCAAGATGGCGGACATTCTATTCCGTCAGACATGACGTCATAGGATGCGTTGGATCAGTCTTCGCCCAAGGATCCCAGGGATGCCAAATTTTTGAAAATCGGACTTACGGTTCAAAAGTTACAAGCAGAAATGTCCCTCAAATTTTGACCTGTTGGTGGCGCTAGAGGGTTTGAGGTGGGGACCTGTAATTTTTTGTGGGGAATCCTGGGACAGACTAGAATACGTGTGAAAAGTTTGAAAATAATCCTATAAACGGTTCCCGAGATATGAGCTCACTTCCTGTTTGGCGACTTTTCGGACACGTTTGATTGGCTGTCACGTCAAAACGATAAGAGATATCAAAAAACCGGGTAAGTTTCTGATGAGGCTCAGTCCAAAGATGCTATGGACCAAATTTGAGCAAAATTGGTCCAAAATTGAGGGAGGAGAAGCATTTTGAGTGTTTTTCATAAAATTCAAAATGGCGGAAAATCTACCCTGACGGAAAATGACGTCACAGGGTGCGTTGGATTTGGCTTGGCCCAAGGAGTCCAGGGATACCAAGTTTTTGAAAATTGGACATACGGTTCAAAAGTTACACGCAGAAATGTACCTGAAAATTCATGCAACTTTGAGCTGCTGGTGGCGCTAGAGGGTTGGGGGTGGGGGCCTATAAATTGCTGTGGGTAATGAGGAGACTGGCTGGAATGTGCATGCCAAATTTCACAACTTTTTACCAGACGGTTCTAGGGGTTGCCATAGACTCCCTATGGCGGAAGAATATTGTTTAAATATAGCTGCAAGCAGCAATGTGGGGCCAAGCAGCGACCCAGCCTAATTTGATGACATGCGTTAGATCAGTCTTCGCCCGAGGATCCCAGGGATACCAAGTTTTTCAAAATCGGACTTACGGTTCAAAAGTTACAAGCAGAAATGTCCCTCAAATTTTGACCTGTTGATGGCGCTAGAGAGTTTGAGGTGGGGCCCTGTAATTTTTTGTGGGGAATCCTGGGACAGACTAGAATACCTCTGACGAGTTTGAAAATAATCCTATGAAGGGTTCCCGAGATATGAGCTCACTTCCTGTTTGGCGACTTTTAGGACGCGTTTGATTGGCTCTCACGACAAAACGATAAGAGATATCAAAACTCCAGGCAAGTTTCTGATGAGGCTCAGTCCAAAGATGCTATGTACCAAATTAGAGCAAAATTGGTCCAAAATTGAGTGAGGAGAAGCATTTTATTGATTTCCACAAAATCCAAAATGGCGGACATTCTATTCCGGCGAACATGACGTCATGGGGTGCATTTGATTTGACTAGGCCCAAGGATTGTAGGGATACCAAGTTTTTGAAAATCTGACTAAGGGTTCAAAAGTTACAAGCAGAAATGACCCTCAAATTTTGACCTGTTGGTGGCGCTAGAGGGTTTGAGCTGGGGCCCTGTAATTTTTTGTGGGGAATCCTGGGAGAGACTAGAATATATATGAATAGTTTGAAAATAATTCTATGAAGGGTTCCCGAGATATGAGCTCACTTCCTGTTTGGCAACTGTTAAGACGCGTTTGATTGGCTATCACGACAAAACGATAAGAGATATCAAAAAAGCGGGTAAGTTTCTGATGAGGCTCCGTCCAAAGATGCTATGTACCAAATTAGAGCAAAATTGGTCCAAAATTGAGGGAGGAGAAGCATTTTGAATGTTTTTCATAAAATTAAAAATGGCGGAAAATCTTACCCGCGGAAAATGACGTCACTGAATGCGTTGGATTCGTCTTGCCCCAAGGAGTCCAGGGAAGCCAAGTTTTAGAAAATCGGATGTACGGTTCAAAACTTCGAAGCCGAAATGTACCTGCAACTTTGACCTGCTGGTGGCGCTAGAGGGTTGGGGGTGGGGACGTAAAATTTGTTGAAGAGCATCATGAGACGGTCTAGAATCTGGGTGCACACCATTTGTTGTGGAAATTACAAGTTAAGTTGTAGAAACAGAAGAATTTTATTGATTTTCAAAAAAATCCAAGATGGCGGACATTCTATTCCGGCAGACATGACGTCATAGGATGCGTTGGATCAGTCTTCGCCCAAGGATCCCAGGGATACCAAATTTTTGAAAATCGGACTTACGGTTCAAAAGTTACAAGCAGAAATGTCCCTAAAATTTTGACCTGTTGGTGGCGCTAGAGGGTTTGAGGTGGGGACCTGTAATTTTTTAAGGGGAATCCTGGGAAGGACACGAACATCTGTGAAAAGTTTGAAAATAATCCTATAAACGGTTCCCGAGATATGAGCTCACTTCCTATTTGGCGACTTTTCGGACACGTTTGATTGGCTGTCACGACAAAACGATAAGAGATATCAAAAAACCGGGTAAGTTTCTGATGAGGCTCAGTCCAAAGATGCTATGTACCAAATTTGAGCAAAATTGGTCAAAAATTGAGGGAGGAGAAGCATTTTGAGTGTTTTTCATAAAATTCAAAATGGCGGAAAATCTACCCTGACGGAAAATGACGTCACAGGGTGCGTTGGATTCGGCTTGGCCCAAGGAGTCCAGAGATACCAAGGTTTTGAATATTGGACATACGGTTCAAAAGTTACACGCAGAAATGTACCTGAAAATTCCTGCAACTTTGACCTGCTGGTGGCGCTAGAGGGTTGGGGGTGGGGGCCTATAAATTGCTGTGGGTAATGAGGAGACTGGCTGGAATGTGCATGCCAAATTTCACAACTTTTTACCAGACGGTTCTAGGGGTTGCCATAGACTCCCTATGGCGGAAGAATATTGCGTAATAATAGGAATCAATAGAAACACTATGGGTGCCTTGCAGCTACCGCTGCCTGGCCCCAATAATAGGAATCAATAGAAACACTATAGGTGCCTTGCAGCTACCGCTGCCTGGCCCCAATAATAATAAGAATCAATAGAAACACTATAGGTGCCTTGCAGCTTAGCGCTGCTTGGCCCCAAAAAAAAAAAGAAAAAAAAAAAAGATACTGGAAACATGGTGTTTGGTCCACCCATTAAATTCATTACATTTTTACATTCCTCTTTCACTATTGTCAGGTGAAATTCACCCAAAAAGCCTGTAGGAAAAAGTGGGCTTTGGGGTAGGGAAACACCTACACCTTCAAAGATGTCAAAAACAATGGTGAAGCTCCCCAGGGACCCATGACACTCATATTGAAAATCATGTAAATGCTTTTGCTCGGGTGAAAATCACACAGCGATAGTGCTCTAGGGTTAAGTACAGTACGTTACTACTTTTACTTTAAGATTAAGATTACACAATGACACACAGTAACACATGGGAGAAATTTGACTTCTGCATTTGACCCATCCTTTTCAGGAGCAGTCATCTTTTTCGGCACCCGGGGGGCAGTACCGTGAAGGGTCTTGCCCAAGGACCCACACTGGTTAGCTCATTGCCTGGGGGGGATTTGAACCCACAACCCCCGGGGGGAAAGTCAGTGATTTACCAGTTGAGCTAACCAGCCGGTACTTTGTTACATTCTACCAACGCCTGAAAGTAAGAGTGTGTTTCTGTTCATTTTCTAACACTAAACCATGTCTCAAATACTCAAAATGACCATTACTGCCACTGTAAGTGCACTTGTATAACAATAAGTTTGAGATACCTTTGGTAATTCGATCTGACCATCAATTTACCGCACATATTGTTAAACACCCCTGTAAACAAGGATGCAAGCTCAAATAGTCAAAGCTCCTGTAATATTCCACAGTGTGCCTTTAAACTTTCTTTAACTATTTCAATGGAACCATACAGTTGATGTGGCACCTCCAGTAAGTTATGTACTGTTGCTTTAATTAATCTGTATTATTAAAGTTTTCTCTTTTTATTTTTTTTCTCTATCCAAATAATGTACATTCTTATATAAATTAACCACTTTTAAATGGGGCTAAAATAATGGACATTTGTTCACCTCATTGTTTACAAAGGAAATAACCAATTAACTACACCAGTGTCTATGGTAAGAAATAGATTTGTAAAATAGTCACATAATCCACACAAGTGAAAAATTATTTAGATTTTTTTCCCCATGTGGCAAAGGTTAGTTCTTTAGAAGCAGTTCAATGACAGACAAAATATGAAATAAAATTAATCAAAAGTCATGCCGTCAAAATGTATTTATTATCAAATCTGTCAAAGTCTTGTCTCATATAGATCATAGAATAGTTTCTCCTCTTGGGTGAATACAGTCTCCCCTTCACGCCCCCTGCTCATACCTGCTCGAGCTGCTTCCTCTGCAGAGCCTGGTCAGAGTCTGCGTCTGAGATGATCTTGTGGAGTTTGTGCTGTTCTGTTTTCTGTATGTCCACCTGCTGCTTCGTCTCCTCCAACTGTAACTTCACCGTCTGCAGTTCTGCCTGAAACCCAAGACAGGAAACATCATCCAAAGAACAATCTACAACTCTAGAAAAAATAAGAGACCACTGCATTTTTTCTGAAATCAGCATCTCTACATGTATTACAGCCATTCCATTCCAGCGTCTGTTGAATTCCAACACAAACACAAAGATGAGCTACTTCACTTCTTGCACCAGGAGTGGAATAAAATCACCCAAGAACAATGTGAAAGACTTGTGGAGAGCATGCCAAGACGCATGAAAGCTGTGATTAAAAATAAGGGTTATTGCACCAAATATTGATTTCTGAACTCTTCTTAAAGGGATATGCCACCCCCAGGTCAAATTTGGGCATCTCCCCACAGTCCAGAGACTAAAATAAGTGGTGGAAAGCGTTTTCCTGCTCACCCAGCCATTGTCCGAGTCTGTCGCCACTGACCGCCGCGGTATCTGGTGCTCCTCCGCCTTAGACTGGAGTCTAACGTCGCCAGAGAAAGATTTCGGCCAAAAGGAATTAATTTGCTCGATGCATTTCCCAATTACTTTGTGTGTAGTGCACATTCATATCGAGTGCAAATAAATGCTCTAATCAAGATAATATTTTTATTTGGAATTTGGGTGGGAACTATTTTCCAGTGCGTAAGAATACAGCCGTATCACGCAGTACGCTGCCAGGGGAATCCCAGTTACGCACCGGGAAGGGAGTTCCCCTGTTGCACAACGTGGTGCGTGATACGGCTGTATTCTTACGCACTGGAAAATAGTTCCCACCCAAAATGACCAAGGCAAGCTCTCCGTGTTGATTTGCACATTTATTTGCACTCGATATGAATGCGCACTACACATAAAGTAATTGGGAAATGCATCGAGCAAATTAATTCCTTTTGGCCGAAATCTTTCTCTGGCGACGTTAGACTCCAGTCTAAGGCGGAGGAGCACCAGATACCGCGGCGGTCAGTGGCGACAGACTCGGACAATGGCTGGGTGTAACACTTTCCACCACTTAAGCAAGATGGTCTGTTATTTTATATTTTAGCTAATATTTTTCAACAATAAAAACATGTTAAAGGGCCCACATTATGCCATTTTATGATCTATTATAATGTTGTTTCCTCGTCACAAACTGAAATTGTGTTGAAGTTTTTCTCTCAAACAGAAAACACACTCCACCTCGTGATGTCATGTGGTTATACTGTGTTTTTAAACTCCTTACACCTTCACTAGGATCATTTGTATAATTTCAGCTCTTGAATTCCCAAAAGGTAAAAGGTTAAATGTAGCTGTTCACTTGATTAAAATTTCAGTTTCATGACATCACAAGGTGGAACAGAGCATTTTGAACTTAAGAGATGTAGACAGACTAATAATAAATGCTTACTCAAACATGTGCGAATGAAACAAAACACAACTCCGAGTATGTTTTTGATGAGGTAAAAACATCATCACCCGACTTAAAGCTCACAGTCTCTTTTGTGTAATAAAGGACCTTTAATAATGTGGAGCTGCAGATTTACCCTTAGTGCCTCGTTGTCTTTGTCCAGACGTTTGTGTTCTTGTTGCTCTTTGGCGATGGTCTGCTCCTTCCCCGTGATCTCATCCCTCAGACGGGACACCAGGTTAGTCAGGGACTTCATCTTCATCTTTAACTCAGACACCTCCTCCTGCAATAGTCAAGAAGAGATTAATACAACGGAAAATACAGAAAACTGATTCCTTTGGGCCGCAGAGGTAGGCTTTGTTACATGTACTCATATACTCACTCATTTAATGGAGTAAGTTTGGAAAGAAATTGCACTTCTTGGAGTACTTTTCATACTGCATATTTACTTACACAGATCTACTTGAGTTAGTTTGAAGTGAAAGTACTTTACTTGAGTAAAAGTTTAGTTTCACTTCCCTTTGTGGGTGAGTCTACAAGTGACAGCAGCTTTATTTTGCCAAAATGATTTGAACATTAGTGTTTCTTGCACTGCTCCATCAGATTTTTTTGTGGTTTTGAAAATGCTACATTTTCTGCATTATATAATGTTTTGTCCTTAAAGGAAAAGTAACGTTATTTTACAATCTGAGCCTTCTTTCGGTAATAAAACAAGTCGTTTGACTCACCCATATCACATTCGTGTCATTTGGAGCTGTTTGAAGAAAGTTATGTTGTAGCGTATCCGTTAGCATGAGTATTCGGGGCATTACTTTGCGGTCTCCAAATAACACAAACTTTAGCACTTTTCAAATCATAGAAGCCCGATGTCTTAATGTAAGATTTCGTTTGAAGCAAAAGTGGCCTGTAATCCGAGATTTATCCATAGTTTTCAGCTTTGCGTTTCATGTTTGGGTCCTGGGAGCTGATAGCACAGTCCGCGCATGCGTACTGGCGTCCTCATCAACTCGAAACTATGGCTAAATCTCGGATTACAGGCCACTTTTGCTTCAAACGAAATCTTACATTAAGACATCGGGCTTCTATGATTTGAAAAGTGCTAAAGTTTGTGTTATTTGGACACCGCAAAGTAATGCCCCGAGCATATGATACGAGCCCCATGTTAACGGATACGGGATCATTACTAGAACAGAACGGCTCAACATAAGTTCTGCGATACTGCTCCAATTGACAGAAAAATGCTATGGGTGAGTAAAACTACTTGTTTTATTGCCGAAAGAAGGCTCAGATTGTAAAAAAAAATGTTAATTTGCCTTTAAATTACATACACTTATTATAATCAGATGTTGCATTCAGGCAGTTCCTCTTCCAGTTACTATTACTTGAGTACTGTATTACTTTTATACTTTTTTACTCTAAATATTAGACCACTACTTTATACTTCTACTTGAGTAATGTTACTTTTTACTTTCCTTCTGGGTGCAGTAATTTTCTTTTTTATGTACTGTATAGCGCTTTCCTAAACATTCTACTGTCACCCCTTTGTCTCTGCAGTACCTGTGCTTTACTTGACTATAAAATTATTTTGAAGTAGGGCTGTCAACGCATTAATTAGATTCATTAATTACTCTGCAAATTAACACGTTATAAAAGTTAACTCAATTAATTATGAGCGGCAATTCAATGTGCGCGCATTTTAAATATGGCGTGCGGTGAGAAAATCACTGCCAGGGCCTTTGAACGGCAAGTTTATTTATAAAAAGAACGAAGACGGGACTGTCAACAAGAACGCGGTGTTTTGGAGCTTTTGTCAAAAAGAATTTTCCGATCACCGAAGCTGCTCCAGCCTGACGGATCATTTGAACGATAAACACGTCCGGACAAGTTCCGTTGTTACCGGTGATAGAGCGAGCGTGAGCGCACTTCAACAAACTTAAACAAATAAGCACAGCAACTACAGAAAAACTGATAAACTCAATCGCAAAGTGGGTTGTCTCTCTCTCTCTCAATCTCTCTCTGTCTCACTCTCTCACAAGATTAAAATGCGATTAATTAGATTCATTACAAATCCTGTAATTAATTAGATTATTTTTTAATGAACTATTTTGAAGTAACATTCCTCTTACTCTGGCGCGGTTTGTGTCTCCTCTCCCCGGGTGTGTGAGGTACCTGGGCTTCTATGAGGTTCTTGCTGTACAAGTTCTTCTCGGTCACCACAGATTCCAGAAGGTTCTCCTGCTGCTTCAGTTTACACTCAGACTCTGTCACCTTCTTCTTCCAGTCGAATATCTCCATCTCTTTCACCTCCATGTCATTTATTTTCACTTGGACCTGTTTTGAGGAAGAATTAGCTACACAAAATGAATCAAATACAAAAATACAGCACTATATCATGATCAATATATTATTATTATTATTATTTTGTTATTACGTATGTTACTATATTCAGGGCAGTGGGATTTTAGAATGTGACACAACCTATAATGCTACTAAATCTTTGAAAATATAAATCCTGATGTCAACTATCATAGGAAACTCTGCTCATAGGAAACTGCTGCTCATATTAGTTTAAAGATTCAGGTTTGGGTCCTCTGGCTTCATTTGTTTAGACAACCACGACTACACAAAAAACAGACAGTCCATCAACAGTTTATCTGGATTTCTGAGTATTGGTAGAAAGAAAAAAAATACATTGTCTCTAAATGAAACATATACTAGACCTACAAGTTCCACCAGAAGCAGTCCATGTACCGCCAATGGTACGTGTAGTAACGCTGATCTAAGCATTTATGTTGTTTTTTAAGTGATATTAACAACTTATATTAAAATGGTTTCAAACACAAACATCTCCCCACACTGTCCTCCATAGTCCCACACTGTACTTCACAGTCCCACACTGTCCTGTCCTCCATAGTCCCACACTGTCCTCCATAGTCCCACACTGTACTTCATAGTCCCACACTGTCCTCCAGTCCCACACTGTACTCCATAGTCCCACACTGTATTTCACAGTCCCACACTGTATTTCACAGTCCCACACTGCCCTCCATAGTCCCACAGATTACTTCACAGTCCCACACTGTACTTCACAGTCCCACACTGTATTTCACAGTCCCACACTGTCCTCCACAGTCCCACACTGTCCTCCATAGTCCCACAGATTACTTCACAGTCCCACACTGTACTTCAGTCCCACACTGTCCTCCACAGTCCCACACTGTCCTCCATAGTCCCACAGATTACTTCACAGTCCCACACTGTACTTCAGTCCCACACTGTCCTCCATAGTCCCGCACTGTTCTCCATAGTCCCACAGATTACTTCACAGTCCCACACTGTACTTCACAGTCCCACACTGTACTTCACAGTCCCACACTGTACTTCACAGTCCCACACTGTACTCCATAGTCCCGCGTTGTCTTCCATAGTCCCACACTGTCTTCCATAGTCCCAGACTGTACTCCATAGTCCCACACTGTACTCCATAGTCCCACACTGTACTCCATAGTCCCACACTGTCTTCCATAGTCCCACACTGTCCTCCATAGTCCCACACTGTCCTCCATAGTCCCACACTGTACTTCACAGTCCCACACTGTCCTCCATAGTCCCACACTGTCCTCCATAGTCCCACACTGTCCTCCATAGTCCCACACTGTACTTCACAGTCCCACACTGTACTTCATAGTCCCACACTGTCCTCCATAGTCCCACACTGTCCTCCATAGTCCCACACTGTCCTCCATAGTCCCACACTGTACTTCAGAGTCCCACACTGTCCTCCATAGTCCCACACTGTCCTCCATAGTCCCACACTGTCCTCCATAGTCCCACACTGTACTTCACAGTCCCACACTGTCCTCCATAGTCCCACACTGTACTTCACAGTCCCACACTGTCCTCCATAGTCCCACACTGTACTTCACAGTCCCACACTGTCCTCCATAGTCCCACACTGTACTTCACAGTCCCACACTGTCCTCCATAGTCCCACCCTACCCTTCGTAGTCCTCACCTTGTGCATGAGGCTGCTGGTCTCATTGATGTAGCGGTCACGCTCCTTCTCCAGTTGGTGGATGATCTGTCTCTGCTTGTGGGCCTCCTGTCGATACCCGAGGATCTCGTGTTCCAGGGTCTTCTTGTCATGCTCCAGAAGCTTCGCCAGACTCTGCTGCTTCTCTGTGGACACCGCTGCTTTGATCATGTTCTAAAGACAGTTTAAATATAAATTAAATATGAAGCAAATAGATACAGGACTGACCATACTATTGTGCTCAATATGTTGACTATTTACACTATGCAACTTCTTTGCTGGAGGGAGCACCACTTGCTTGTGTCCATAGAGATGCTCTTGCTTTGTATAGAATGTTCCACAGTGTGGCATTAAATGTTTCTATCTTGCATTTGTTCAATTACAATACCTTGAAAAATGAGCATTCTTACTGTTTATCCACAGATCTGACCCATAACAGTGCAGGTGCTGTGCTTTTCCACAGCTGCCATATAGTGGAACTTTCTAAGGAAAGCAATCTAAAAAGTTACAGGCTGTAGCTTTAAGTTTAATTGTACCTTACTGAGGATGTCTCGTTCCCTGGTCAGCTCGTCAATGGCTTTTTTATCTGAATCGACCTGCTTCTGGGATGCTTCAAGATCTGTGGAACATCAGGAGAATAACATGAAATAAGCCAATAATGTGTATGGTAAATAGAACTATGGCAAGACTATGTAATCTAACATTATAAATATTGAAATGTGTTTGTAAAATCAAATAAGTACTCAGTTTAAAGTAGGGCTGCACAGGAAAAAAACTGTAATTGCAATTTCTCTAATGAGTTTTTACAATATATTTAAAAAGTAAGATTTTGTTCAAGATGCACATTGTAAACATCTCCAAGAGAATTAATATTTGAGAAGATTGAAGAATCCTGTGCATTTCAGAACATGTTTGTACAGGTCTAAACTACAGGTACAAGATTCAGAGGCATTCATGGCGATTTGGTGTTTGTGCCAACTCAAAAACTCTGACTTCGATTAGTTTGAGAAACCGGGCAGCCCTACTTTAATGTAGTTTTCTTATTGATTAACGTTGACCTTTCTCCAGTCCAGAGATCTGTGCCTTGAGTGTCTCCTTCTGTACGTCTGCATCTGCCTTCTGGTCCTCCATCTGGTGATACTTCTTCTGAACACTCTCTCGCGTCTTTATCTGTTTCGAAATCTCCTGCCTCATCTGACTCACCTCCTCCTCTCTCATCTGCCAACAATGTCAGCACATCAATAAAAATACAACAACAATAATACATCCAGCTTATATAATGCTTTTTGGACACTCAAAGACACTTTAAAGATCCCATGACATGGTACTTCTTGATGCTTTTATATGGCTCCTTAATGGTTCCCTAATACTGTAAATGAATCCTTCTTCAAAATCACCACTCAGTGCATGAGAAACAGAGATAAGCTGAGAAAGAGTATTTTTTCTCACTCTGAACACTCTATAATGGGCGTTGTTGCTTGAATGCAAATGAGGAGAAAAGAGCTGGCCAATAGTAGAGGGTGGGGGCGTGGCCAAACGCTCCGCTCTCCGCTGTAGCTCACAGCTGATCCATTTCCTTGTTTTTGCACGGGGGGAGAGATTTGAAGCGTTCCATTGAAAAATAAACACATTTCCACATAAAATGAAATTAAACCACTGCTGTTCAAAGGTCCAGAGGCTCAGATAAAGGACTTCCGAGCCTAGAAACACTCGGACGTGCCTCCAGGCAAATAAAAAAACGCATTTCGCATTGCCTAGCGCATTCGCAGTCCAAACTCTCTGGGCGTGATTTACAGAGACGCTGAGTACAGACAGACGGGGGTGGAACTGCATTTGCATTTCTTTTTTCTATCTGACGTCAATAAGGTGCCTTGTTCAAAATCGCCCGTTTGAGCTCCGATTTTTTTGTAACGCAGAAAAGGATCGCAAATGCTCAGTTTAGACATTTCACAACTTTTAACCATGGGGGGGGGGGCTAAACAGGGTAGGGGAGCTCACATTAGCGTTCAAAAACCTCAGAAAGTGAAAATTTCATGCCATGGGACCTTTAAAGGGCCCATATTACACTATTTTCTGATCTGTGTTATAATGTAGTTTCCTCCTCACAAACATACCTACCGTTGTATTTTGTTTCATTCACACATGTTTAACACCCACACCCTGCATATTTAGTTCTTCTCTCAAACGGAAAACACTCTGTTCCACCTTGTGATGTCATATACTAATACAGGAAGTGCTCCGCTGTGTTTTAAACTCCTTACCCCATCCATCCACCCATTTCTTCCGCTTATCCGGGGCCGGGTCGCGGGGGCAGCAGTCTAAGCAGGGACTCCCACGCTTCCTCCAGCTCCTCCGGGGGGACCCCAAGGTGTTCCCAGGCCAGCCGGGGGACATAGTCCCTCCAGCGTGTCCTGGGTCTTCCCCGGGGCCTCCTCCTGGAAACTCCTTACACCTTAACTAGAATTATTTGGATCATTTCACCCCTGAAATGTGCAATCTCTACTGAACAAAAGATAAAAGGTAAATGCCCTTGAAAACTTGAAAACTACCACTATTCATGACATCACAAGGTGGAACAGAGCATTTAGAGGTTTGGAGATGTAGACAGGCTGATAATAAAAGGTCAGTCAAACATGTGAATGAAACAAAACACAACTCAAGTTTCTGAGGTTTTAACAATATTCTAAAACTCACAAGAATCCATTCTGTGTAATATTGGACCTTTAAATTCAAGAAAACAAAGTAAGGAGAATAATGGTGAAAAAAAAAAAAGGTGGAATATGTAACTTTTCTAGTAGGGGGTGCATCAGGAGATGTTTGGCAAAAGGAGAAATTCAATTTGTCAACTGGACAAAAGTTTATTTGGTCAAATATGTTTCTGGTCAGTCGCTGGTGAACACTTGCCTATATCTGCCTCAAGGGAGGAGCTACAGTAACTACAATGAAATTACTCTGAAATTACAACACCTATTTGTTTACAGTTTCTGTTAGTTAGGTAGGCCTATTAAGAGATGTTATTTGTTTACCTGGAATATTGTGCAATATGGCATTTAATGTATCTATCTTGCATTAATTACAAAATAGATATTATTATAGCTCAAAAATTATTATATTGTATTGTATTGTATTGTATTGTATTGTATTGTATTGTATTGTATTGTATTGTATTGTATTGTATTGTATTGTATTGTATTATATTATATTATATTTAGGGCTGTCAAACGATTAATTTTCTTGATCGCAACTAATCTCAGAAATTTCATAGTTAATCGCGATTAATCGTGATTTATTTTGCATGTTTAAAATTGATATCTTGCAGTAAGACCGTTCGAATCTAAAGTTAAACTCACAATGCAAAGTATTTCTCACCATTTTTTTTTATTTCAAAAAAGTGCAGAGAAAGGAAAAAGTAACAATGAACCAGTAATAGTGCTTACTTTGAGAAATTGTAAATAAATGATTGAAGCCCGCTCGAGCTGCCTACGGATGTGTAGAAGGAACAAAATACTAGCAAACTCAAAATAGCGCGTTTAACCGACAATGAGTTTAATTAATACAACCAAATGAGCTGCATATGGATGGTAGAATTGCGGAAAATGCTGGCAAACTCTGATCGCGATTAAAAAAAAATGTTCGCGATTAAAACTCTATCGCGATTAATCGCGATTAACGCGTTAATATTCCCAGCCCTAATTATATTATATTATATTATATTATTATTCAAGATCATTAATAATGTGGAACTTCCACCACTGAAAAGGTTTGTCAAATTAACATCTGGCCAAATGGTCCGGACCACCAGGTCAGCGGTCAGTGGCCAACATACAATACCAAAACGTAAAACATCACTGGGACAATCTGCATTTTCTGCCAAAACAATCTCAGAATGGAACAAACTTTCCACTGAGCTAAAACTGTGCAAAGACTTAAAACAATTTAGTGTAGGAGACAGTCGACATTTCTTAAGAATACAAACCTGTCAGCATTAAGACAAACCTGAGAAGGGGACGGGAAGGTGAAAGGGAATCCATTTTAACTAATATAAATAATGTACCTTTGATGAAATGTTTATGAAATGCATTATTTTATGCTGTGTGTAATGTTTTGTCGTGTTGTGGGTCTCAGGGACTGCAGATGGAAATACAAAGGATCTCTTCATTTATTGTGATTAATGCTCCTGTACATGATCCCTGTCAAATAAATCAAATAAAGAAAGAAAGAAAAAAGAAAAATACCTTGAAAAACACACATTCTTAGGGCTCTCCTCTCCACAGATCTACCCTATAATTTGGCCTTGAGGTGCCTCCTGCTAACGCTAACCCTAGATATATGTAATGCCATACTACGAAACGTACACTGTCTCTGGAAAAAGTTTCGTAGTGCATCTTTAACACTGCTTCTGTTCTACACTGTGCTCTTACTGCCCTCTAGTGGTTGATATTGTTCTGAACAGCGTTGCCACATTACAAACATTTCAAACTCAATTTCAGTACTAACATAAAATAGATTTGATACTCAATACCGATTCCACTGCTACAATAATAAAAACACTCTTTCTTTGGAGAGCGTAATGTGATTTTCAGCATTAAATCATAGTACTTTCTTTTATATTACCATGTGGTCATATGTGTCCAGTCGTCCAGGAATGTCCCATTGACTCAAAATCATTCTAAAGTTCTTTAAAAAGCTTTTTTAGTAGGTAGATACCTGCTCAAGTGAGTATCTAGTTTTGATAGTAGTTTAATTATCGAGTAGTATCTGATTTTCAATACTTCTGACAACCGTAATAGGAAATAGAAATGATTTATTTGGTAATTAGATAAGATATTTCATGTATTTCCCTATTTAGGAACCAACAATCTTTTTTTTTTTTTTGTATAATGGTTTAGAAAACAGATGTAAGCCGTTACCTTGAGCTCATTTGAGATCTGGTGGTTTTCCAGAAGGAGATGTTGTTTAGTGGAGCTCAGCTGCTCAAACTCCTGTTGTTGTTTTGCACTTTTCACTTGCATCTGCTCCAGTTCTTTAGTGGCCCTCTCATTCAGAAGCTTTTCAAAACACAAGAAAAACAAACAGTCAGAAAATATGTTGAGGAAAAGATCTTTAGTTAGTTAGATGTGTGTAGGAATAAATATATACCAAAATGAGAAAAGACCCTTTAAAATGCTATGCCATTAGAATGTTGACCATTTCTGAATAGAGGCAAAATTGACAAAAAATAAGAAACTATTTTAAATTTCTAAGATATAAATGTGAGTTAGGTTGCTTTTTCATTGGAAAGTATGAAAAAAGTAAAATTTGTGGTGAAAGATGGAATAATTCTGTTGCACCAAAATATAGTGAGGTCAACATTGTTTTATAAAACCTGAAAATCTGTATTTTGCCTTGTGCTGTGTCAAATAAACAAATGATGTCAAATATAATCTGTGTGGTTCTTATTTGATAAACCCACCGTGTGCTGCCCTCGTTAAATAAATGCTTTTAAAGTTTTTTGTTAACCAAGTTTTCTAAATACACAGTTGGTTATATGGATACCAGCAGCTCCCAGCGTGTATTTAAGTTTCTGTATGTTTAACTTCACTCGTTGTCTCATCCCACACTTTCACTGTATTTATTTACACACTTTTAAAGAGAGTATGACTTTGCAAGCGTTACCCTGAGCTCCTTGAGTTGCTGCTCGAGCCTCTGCTGCTCATCTTTGGCCTTTTGGCTCTGCTGACTCAGAGCCTTCACATCGGCCATCTTGGAGTCCATGTCCGAGTGCAGCTGCTTCAGCTCTTTGTCCAGTTTCTCCTTGAGCCTCATCTCTCGAGAGATCTCATTCTGCTGAACCTGGAGCTCCTGCTGCAGCTACAGAACCACAAAACACAGAGTTATCCACCACCTCACTTTAGATTATTATCTAATCTCTGAATTAAAGCATGGTCAAAGTTTGGGTTTCATGGTATATAACAGAATAAGAAACATAAAATGATGGAATAAAAGGAATTAAAAAAAAACTGAAGTAAACTCAAAATACGCGAAGAGTCCCTCAGTCGTCCAGGTAGAATCCATGATAAAAGGAGAAATTCAATTTGTCAACTGGACAAAGTTTGTTTGGTCGAAAACGTTTCGCCGCTCATCCAAGAGGCTTCGTCAGCTCTGGTTCTCATGCTGGTTAGACCCTGTTTATATCTAGCTGCAGGGAGGAGCTACCTACACTGAAAAAAGCTCTGAAACTATCCCAGCTACTCTGTCTCTTTTGTTTTACAAATTCCTCTGGCGTCTAGTATTAGCATATCTATAAGCCCTAGGAGGCGCTCACTACACTGAAATAGCTCTGAAACTATCAACTAATCTGTCTCTTTGTATTTCAAATTTCTCTGGCGTCCATTTTCGTCTCCCTATTCAAGACAAACGACCCTCTCCACCCTTCTGCAATGGCTTGTCTGCCCTAATGTTTCTTTGTCTGTTTTTGACTTGGTTTGAGAATCGAATTATAAATGGGAGACAAGTTGTGTCTAACTCCCCCATTTCTGTTTAACGACGGATTCTCTTTTTTGACAAAAATAGCCTCTTTAACTCCCCTCTCAAACCAGTTCTTTTCCCTGGCTAAGATCTGAACCTCACTGTCCTCAAATGAATGGCCCGCGGCTTCTAGGTGAAGATGTCATCTGCCGTACATCATAAACTCAAAATAGTTTTAAACTCGTGGAAATGCTGAGTGATCACTATAGGTTTTTAATAGTAATCATAATGTAATGCCTTCTCAAAGCTCTACACTGGAGCCAGTATTCACTCACTCCACACTCTGAGGTGTTAGGCTACATCTGTAGGCACATCTGCCCCGGGGCAGACTAGTGGAAGTAAGGCTGCCAATCTGAGGTATTGATCTCTCAAACCCCTCACACACACCCCACATTCATATTAAGTCATGTGGGTGCAGTGTCTTGCCTTAAGACACAACAACAGATTGCCACTGTGAAATCCCAGTCTTTTGTCCACCAAAATGTACAGTATTTAGTGGACTCCATTCCTGTTCCAGATCACTAGTGTTGGTATTGATACTCCAGCCCTGTTCCTTTACCTGTGAAACCGTCTCTTGTGCTTGGTCTCGTAGGGTCTGGGTTTCCTGTTGTGTTTGAGAAAGATCTTTCAGTTTCTCTCGGAGTTCTTCTGCTGTGGCCAGCAGCTCGTCCCTCTCTCGGCTCAGATCTTCATTCAGTTTGAGGAGCTCACTGTCACACACAGACACACACACACCCAGCTCATCTTCAGACACAGCCAATATATGAGAAAATGTGTACTTGAGTAACAGTACAGTTACTTAAAATGTACTCAATTGCAAGTACTGCTGTAAAAAAGTAAAAGATACAACTCAAAGTACTACTTGTACATAGTTGTACATACTGGTTTCTATTCATCTTTTATATAACACTTAATTCATTAGAAATTTAAAGTAATTTGAAGCAAACAGAATTTAGCTGTTTTAAGCTACAGTCCACATATTCTCTGAGCTTTTCCTAATCAGAGCAGGTGCAGTGCTGATTTTAAATTAATAATCATTTATTCTCCACCCGAGCACATGTGAAGTCAAATCTGATGAGTGATATTTGAACAGAGAACAAACCTGTGCTGTTGGTCTCCTGAATATCCACTTTGCTCTTCGAACTTTTTGGTGAGGTCGGTCACTTCTTCTCTCAGATGTCTGATCACCTCCTTGTCCTTCTTTTCTTTCTCGTGAGCGGTATCCACCATTTTCCAGGCTTTATCAAGTTCCTGTGGTAATAATAACAGTAAATTCATCATAAAACAGCATTTCTCTAGACACACGAGATTATCACTCCCCAGAATGAGGTGGGAGGGAGGTGATGAGTCTTGCCCAAGAGCACAACTATATTGAGTATCAACCTTAAACTGGGCTATTTAACTTTTCTGATGGAGGGTCCGCCACCTACCGGTCTTTATGGATATGTTGTTGCTTTACTTAGGATGTTCCTCATCCATCCAGCATTTATTAAATTAGTTATTATATTATTTTCACCAAAAAATTCCCCAGATGACCTGTAACTCTGGTGGCCCCAGCTGCTTGTCTCCATGACGACAGGTAAGTGTAATGCCATAGTTTGGAACATCAAATCAAAACCTCCACATAGACAAGCAGAGGACAGACCGGGCACCAGGAAAGATACACAGAGCACCCTTTAAATACAAAAATGAAGGGATAAACAGGGCTAAATGAGTTTTAGAAAAATACCGAATTGTGATTTTCCTTTCAAGTATTGCAATTACAATTCACAATATGTTTTGTTAGTTTAATTCTATTTAAACTGCCCAGGAGCATTAACATTTGACTGAAAGAAGACTGAAATACAAGGATTTCAGCACATGCTTCGAGCACGAAACTACAACGTGAGCTTTTTGTTACATTATAAGGCAGCAGAATGTGTTGTTTGCAAAGGAAATTATGTTAAATCATGCTAAATAATTGCAGTCATGACACTCAAAGACGCATTATGCAGAACACATATTAAAACAGTCAAAAGAGCAATAAACAAATAATACAGGAAAGATAATATAGAGAAAAGTTAAACATTAAAAGCTCTTCTAAATGCTAAATGCTAAATACCCTTTTGAGTGAGGCGATGGTGTTCTCATCGTCCTGGGACAGTTTGAGAGCAGCAGACACTTTGGAGGAGGAGTTCACGATCTCTGCGTTCAGCTCTCTGCACTTGGACATCAGCCTCCTCTCATTGTCCTTGGACTTGTTCAGAGCGCGCAGGAGCTTCTCGTATTCCGCACGGACCTTCTCCAGGCTCGGGTCTCCCAGGAGCTCGTTCAGGACCACATAGAACTCCTCCAAGGACTCAAAAGTGTCCCCAGCCCGCTTTTCCTCCGGCTCAAACTCCTGCACAAACATGGGAGACTGAACCTGAACTTTTGAATTATTTGTTTTTTTGTCTGCTCTGTGAAATGACCTATTGTCTATGTCATCTAAGCCAGTGGTTTTCAAAGTGTGGGATGGTTCCAGAGGTGTTCGCCTAATTTAGCGTAAACTGAATCAACATTATGAGCTCCCTTGTGTGAGTCCTTATTAGGATACAATTGTGTAGCCCTATTTAAACCTGGTTCAGGAGTTCAGCCAGTTTAGACCTGACATCAGTCATAAGGTCACATATTTTCTTATTTTCTCAGGTGGCAATTTGTGTGTGATGTTTAAGATGCAATGACAATAAATAGCCTAATATAAAGCTACGATTTGATATCGACTGGTATCAAATTATACCTTTACCAGTCAATACCAGTCGATAATAAGTTAAGCTTTTTAGTTGTTGTTAAATAATAAGCTTAACTTTTATTTCTCAACTTTTAAATGAAAAATATGATCCTAACCATTTTTGTCTTGTTTCTCATTTTAATGTCGGCGTACAGAAGTAAACCTACTCTCATCATTTTCATTTTGGCTTGCAGACCTCACAGCTTTTATAACATTTGAGCTAATAACATGTAGGGTTTCCTTCCTGTCTCATGTCCCTAGTCCCGTTTGAATGTTTGAATGTTTGAATGTTTGAATGTGAGTCGTAGAGACTTACCTCCATAATGTCACAGACTCTGCGGGTCCAGGCTCGTGCGAGGCGCTCGTGTGTTTGTTGTTAGTTGCTAAGTGACTGTTGGTCTCGCGGAGTTACTCAGGCCTTTGAAGGCGCGCGGCACCGCAATTTAGCGCATCCAAACAGCGCCCCCTGGAGTACACAGAGCGCTTTGGCATCTCATAAATAATATAATAAAATACTAAAACTACTACTAAAATAATACAATAAAATAAAATGCTTATTTCCTAGTTGTAAAGGTGCACTATATAAATTTTGCTTGCTTGGCTTGGATTATTTTTTTGTCTGCAATGTTCCACAATATGACATTAAACGTATCTATCTACTGGCATGCATTTCAAGGCCCGGGGGCCAAATATGGCCCGTGAGTTGATTCTGACCAACCCGCGAAAGGTTGCTTGGATATAAGAATATAAAACCTACTTTCAAAATTGTACATAATGCATTTGTACTGATGATCATCTGCCGGACGTGCTTCACATCTCCACCTCAAACATGCAACCTGAGTTTGATGCACTTGTTAAAGCTCAACAGAGGCTAGATTTCTTTCACTGATCAAGAAAAAACACTAAAACATGCTACCTTTGACTTTTTTCTACACAGTTTGGCAGTTGGACAAAAAAAATGTTGTGACATATCTTGTATTACTGTATATTATTTGGCATACAAAGACATTGTGGTGTCTTAATACAAAGTTAAGAAAGTTAAACTAAGAAAGCGTTGTGGGGTTAATGCAGTGTTTCTCAAATAGTGGGGCGGGCCCCCCTGGGGGGGCGTGGCGTGATGCCAGGGGGGGGCGCGTATGACCCTGGGAAACATGTTTTTTTGCTGTACTGTACTAGAACTAAGTGTAATTGCACATCAACAACAGTAGTTGGCAGTGGCGTTCTCACATGCGATTTACGCACAGTCTCCCCATTAACAGAACATCCTCTGTCACAGAAAAAACACGTATATTCCACTGAGTCGTGTCCTTTAGTCCGACAGAAGCTGACGCATCAGTGGCACAAGGAGAGAGCGGTTTTTTTCAGTGCTTTTAGCTTATGCAAATGAGGTGGTTTTAAGTTTCATTTCTGTAAAACGTAAACAAATGTGCGCAAAGCTGCATTAAAAACACATTAATATTTGAGTCCTCAGTGCAGTCTTTGTTGTAAGTTTCTTTCTTTTTTTTTGTTTATAATGTTAATAAAAGGATACAATGGTGTTCTAATAACAATTTTCTAGACAAATAATACTATTTATAGTCGCGCGCAGGAAGGGGGGCGTGAAATTTTTTCTTCTTCCTAGGGGGGGGCGTCACAGAAAATAATTGAGAAGCACTGGGTTAATGTGACTGAAAAAGAGTTACAAATGTTTCATATTTACCATTGTTTTGAATTATTTTACTGAATAATTTCAGTTTTTGTAAAACCTCACTCTCTCATTACTTAATAACACAGAACTTACCAGCTTCTGTAAACAACGCCAATTACTGATTTCAACGTAGAAATAATATTAATAACCATAGACTTCAAACTTTTGGCCCGTGATATTTTCAATGATATTTTCTGCTTCTCATTTGGCCCCTAGGGAAAAATAATTGCCCACCCCTGATCTACTGGGACAAGCAATGACACCTCCGGATCAACTTACGAATCAGATCTATGGAGAAGTGTGGGGAGTCACATTAAACATATTAATTAAAGTAAAGACACAAATACACATTGTGGTTGTAGAAAATTTAAACATTTTAATAAATAAAATTTGATGTAATATACACCATTATGAGTATACAACTACAACAAGCATACCAAGACGTCTGAAATACAAAAAACTGACAGTTGAGTCGCTTTAAAAGCTCCAGTTTTTCGGGGTGAGGGGAAATTACAATAGCCATACATTCTTGTTAGTGTTTGTGCCGACAAATAAAAAGCATGAGAGCTTTCAGAGAGGTGAGACATGTTCTGTATCTGTAAGTGTAACCAGTGATTTACTGAGGTACTGAGTTGTCTGTATCTAAAAATGAGCACACTTCAAACTAACTGCAGTTTTGTGAATCTGAAAGTTGTAGTATTAAAAATAAAGCACTGTAAAAGAATGAAAACGGCCTGTAGACCTCTCAGGAAGACACAACATTACTAGTGTTTACTTTCACTATTGCAGTTAATGCGATTTCAGAAACATATAAAATGGCACTTCCACAAAGAGATTCAAATTGTAGAAGCCTTCAAAACGTCTAGTCAGTTGACGCTTTCTTCAGTCAATTCTAGCACTTAAAGGTTCTATATTACACAAAATTGACTCTTGTGAGCTTTAAGTCATGTTATAATGTTGTTACCTCATCAAAAACTTACTTGGGAGTTCTGTTTTTTTTTTTTTTTTCATTCACACGTTTCAGTAATCCTGCATTATTAGTCTGTCTACATCTCCAAAGCTCAAATTACTCCCCCTTGTGAGGTCATGCAGTGGTGGTTTTCAAGTTAACAGCTTTTACCTTTTGTTGGATTGGAAATTCCAGGGCTGAAATTATTAAAATGATTCTAGTAAAGGTGTATGGAGTTTAAAAACACAGTAGAGAATTCCCGTATTACCACATGACATCAAAAGGTGGAACAGAGTGTTTTCCATTTGAGGAAAAAAAAAGGCTAAATATGCAGGATTTGCATGTTAAACATGTGTGAATGAAACAAAACAAAACAACAACAATATAACAGAGATCAGAAAATAGCGTAATATGGGCCCTTTAATATTATTTCACTATAATTATTCACGGTACTGCCCAAACTGCTTTTTTCTAACTTCATTCATCCATAAGCAACATTTTTAACATTATATTAAATATAAACCAGCACCAAATTGAAGAGTTTTCTTGAAGTGATCCAAGTAGCGCAGGTATATCACGGTTGTGTCTACTTTCAACAAATTACACCAGGAGTCATATATTTCCAGTAGTCACTTCTCAAACTATGCTATAACATTGAAAATCCTTGCATGACTTATGAGTACAGTACATAAGAGCTACATTTGTCTGAAGCGAGACATAAGTAACCAAAAGAAAGCACCACAAATGTTGTATAATATAGCACCAGTTTTGTGAAATCTGTGATGTTTTGGCAATGTCCATCCTACAGCTGCAATGCCCAATTTCCAACACAATAATAACAGTGGCAAACGGAACATCTTTGAGTGCACATGCCTGAAAAGAAATAACATGACTAAAAACAATTGCATCCTTATTAAACACATATACTGTTAATTAATATACATTTTTAATTTTCTTTTGTGTCAGCGTACAGTGGTGACTCACAAAATATATCTGAGGGATTAAAGTTAAAGTGCAAATGACAGGTTTTCATATTTTTTGCTAATTATGACTTAGTTTGGTGGGGTAGTGCCTGTGGTAAATAGGTATCTTAGTTTTACATAAATTAAGTGGAAATTTGTGGGAAAAAAAAAAGTTGAGAGGAAAAGTATAAAAATACAGGAAGTAGCAGTAAGTACTATACAAGTACCTATGCCATGAACAGGAAATTCCATCCAAAATTCATAAAAAATTTACGTGCATTCATTAAAACATAATGCCATTTATTTTATTAGTCTAATCCTAACTTTGCTCTTAACAATAGGCTCTGTCACTTTTATCAAAATTGTAAAATATAAAATAATCAGTCTATTAAAATTCAAATTCATTACAATAAAGACTACCCAATTATTTTTAGACGTAGAATACTCCAGTTTGTGGCGTTGTTTTAATATTTATTTTGCCTCAAAATTACCATTAATGTTAAGATAAGACTTTACGTTACTTTACTTTAGTACTTTAGCATTTAGCATACTTTACGTGAGCATTGAGACATGAATATCTCTTTCTATACACAGAAGTGTCCTCCGCTCAAGTATTAATTTTATTTGTTAATTTTTTAACACATCCTCCCTGTTCAATGGCTTATTTTAAATATTTATTTATTTTAGCACGACTCAGCAAAAAAAAAAACATAGATATACAATTGAACAGGAGGTAATGACGGTAACAGTGTATTTGCTGGGCGCTATAGACTTTTTTCATAACGGCCGGCCTTTAGCTTAATGGTTTTCTATGGCAAAATGTCTATGGAAATGTCTCATGTATTCTCCACCAGTTTAATAAATCTGCCCCATCAGCAAATCTTCAACTAAAACGGTCCACATAAACATTCTTCCATGAGGAATTTATCCACAACTATCAAGGTAAGAAAGATGAAAACTTAAAGCTGAACGACGACGAGCATTAGCGAACTACTGAGCAAAATAGCGTTAGTGACATGCTAGAGATGTCTAGAATTCAAACTGCACAAATCTATCTATATTAATATCGACATCATGATTTTTTATTTTAATTGTAGAATCAGTCTGACTGAGTAACTAACAAGTTAGTTATGTTTTATTCATTACCATATTGTTAGCTTTGCTCAGTAGTTCGCTAATGCTAGTCGTTGTTAGCCTGTTAAAACGTTTAAAGGATTTTTAGTAAAATATTAACTACTATATTTTAGTAAAAGTAGCAGTCTAACCTGTCATATGCACTTTAAGTAAAAGTAACAAAGCTGTTTTATTTTTTTAAGTTGGACGATGATGGCCTGTAGAAATTCAACAATCACCAAACATCAAGCGAACGCGAGCTATAAAAACTAAGTCTCTGAGTGTTTCTGAGCAAACATTAAGAAGGAGAATATAGTGCACCATCATTTTTTGTTTTGTTTTGTACACTGAACCGAAAAAAAGCTTCTCTCTACTGGTGTGCATTGCTACAATAGTAAAGCAACACAAGAATAGAAAAATAACAGACTTGTACATTCTCTTAAACATAAAAACTGTCCCCAAATATAGATACTCATATAACCATTTGGTTCCATGACAATATATATTTATATTTTTATATATGTTTTCTCTATATGCTTCAGCTCTAGAATATATCCTTAAAACTAGTGTCTATAGCTTTCCATCACTCACATACAAACGGACGGCAGCCTGTTACAGTTGGTATATTGTGTTACAGACCCTACACTACTGTTCCCACTCACTTGTCAGGACTGGATACGAGATGTGCATTTGGCTTTTTTTCACCTACAAAAAAATCTGTCATAACAAGATGTTTTGTTTTTAAGTATTTACATAGTCGGATATTTGATCCAACTCTGTAATGCAGGGTTGTTTGTTTGTTAGTTTGTTTGTTTTTTTTACACGATTTAGAAGAATATTGTATCGAATTGTGTCCAGGTGTGACAGCTGAGTCTGTAGTGTGCCTTTAGGGTAAATATGGAGCTTCTGTTTTTCAAAGGTCACTGTAATGAATAGTTTTTTTTAATATTTGTTGAAATGATTTAGATTGATGTGATGCGATTCATTGGGTAACACTGAAAACTGTGCCCATATGTAGCACTTATCAGATATATTCAGTACTTGTATTTACAAAAGTGTATAATGAATAAAGTATAGAATAAGTCATACCAACATGCATGAGCTGGTATGAAGGTGAGCCTGTCCTTTCAGGCTTCAGTGTGGCTTACATTTCAATATCAGTCCATCTCTATGTTCAGATGAAGCAATTTAATGTACGAGTGCAAAAAAGTGCATGGGATAAAGCCTGTCTACTTTATAGATAACATTTTTTTAAATGATAAAGTCCTTAAGTCTCTCAAACTTTGAACAGGAACACAGTAGCTCCTCCTCAAGAGGATAACTGTGGTACAGTACTGGGATTGAAGTGACAGCATTAGTGCCAAAGAGAGAAAATATTGAACTATATAACAGTATTACATATCGTAAACCAATAAGTAGTATTAAGTGAATTCATCAATTACTCAAGAATAGAAATGCATTGGATAAGCAGTTATTGCATCTCAAAGTTACTGTGCCATCGCAATTATGCATCCAAGGCCTAACTGTCTTCATTTATTTATAATATCGTGGTTTACAAATCCTCAATAAAGATCTACCCTGAGGATGGGGCCTTGTCATTATATTGAATCTTAAAATCAGAACCAGAATCATGTCATTTAAAGCATTATTCCAGCTGTAAGTCTAGCTCAGGTCTGAGATGACTATTTCAACATTGGGTCAGGGGCTTCTCATAAGCATACTTATTTTACAGTCACTGTTTGTGTGTTGTATCTTTGACCAAGATCAACCAAAAGGATTCAGATTGTTGTCCACCCTGTCTGATTTTACATTATGTACACGATTCTCTTAGCGGCCTGTTCTTTGCCCTTAAGCTCTGACCTCTGACCCCGCTCTCGTCTGCACATTTATTCCCATCACTGTCCTCTGGTGTCAGTGTAACAGAAGCCTTGGGTCATGCTATTTTTCATACATGTTTTCACACATTCAAGATCTCAGCAGTCCACAGCTACAATATTATACCATTCAGTGCATAACTCACCCTCTCAGGTGCAAAATCATCTTTTGACTTTTTAATTTGGAAAATATACTGGCTCTGTCAACATTAAGATATAAGAATATTTTTTCTATATAAATTTATTTTGAATAAGTTCTATTTAGATGCATGCATATTAATCTTCCATTATAGGTTTCCTTGTAATAAAATAAGCCCCTTTATCATACAATATTTTATGTTAGAAATATTTATTTAAGATTGAATGTTGACACAATTCAGTGCTCATAAGTTTCAGGTTGTTCTGTGTCTTCTTCGAATCTCCACACGCATTTGTGTTGTCGTGGGAGATGACTGGTTTCTCTGATTGGTTACACTGCCTGTCAATCTTCCTGCCATCACAAATGAAGGGAGGGGAGGTGTCCTCTTATTTCGCTCTGTAAGCATTTACACACACTTCTGGTGCATGCAACAATAGTCAGCGGCATTAAGGATGTTAATTATGCATTCATTGTGTTCATACTGAACCAAAGTCTCAAAGCAATTTTGTTAAAAGTTGTCATTTTGCTTTCAAGCAGCAGGTTGTGGTTGTAACAATAGAGCAGCTTTCTGTCTGGTTTGCTTAGCACCGTAGCTCTGCTGGAATGAAATGGCTTGTTGAGCTTTTTGGCAATTTTATGAATGATAATAACTCTGTGACAGTGTCCAGTAGCACCAGGAAGTGGATTTGATGGTCTAGTTGTTTATTGCGCCACAGTCTACTGTAAGTATTCACTCATAAGTCAGTTTGGGGATACACTAATGTTTGTTCATTGCATTTGTTAGTTAGAAGATTGTATGTTATCTTAGTTTTATGAGGCCCAGTATGCCACAGTAACATGGACCACATTTCAGTTTGTGATTCAATTTCACAGTTGGCACAATTTAACCTCCATAAAACTACACTAAACTGTTAGATTTTTGTGTGTGAATAGTCTTTTCTAATCAGCAAAAATGGTTTAGTTGTTTACAATACAAAACACATGGTTCACATTAGGATTCCTCAGTGATCAGTATGGTGTTATAGCTCATTGTTTACCCTAATTAAGTCTCAAACATTCAGACACTCAAAAACTAAAAATACATAAATCAGGCAACTGATGAAAAGCTCTTTAAGGCCAAAAAAAGGTGAAGTTTTTTAATATGACGAATACTCTAATATTCAATGGCACACACAATCCTATGGTTGGTGGTTTTGTTTACTTTTTTGGCATTTCTCAAGACTAGTGGATACTGATATCCTACCAAAAATGCAGGATCAATATTTTGCTCCAGTGCAAATCACATCTGAGAGCTCATAGCCAATTTGTTTATTTATTATTGTTGTTTTATAATATGCAAAAAAGGGCAAGCTAATGCGGCAAGGACAGAAACAAAAGAGAAAGTGTTAAAGATTCAAAGAGTTACTTTAAAATCCAGTGCATTTTGTCTCGATGTGAGGAGTCCTGACTCACCCTGACTGTGTAAGACCAGTTTTGGGTAAACCAAGGTGGTCCCTGATGTCACTGGTGTGTGCAAAAGCAGCTGTAAAGTGCTGGAAGCTCTTCAGAAGACAGGGACCAGAGGAGAGCTGTGTGTAAGAACTTTATGTCACTTTCACCCAGGGGAAAAAATGGGCTACTGCACACAGTGTTACACAAAAATAAGAAAAAAAATCACAGAAGTTGCAGGTTTTAACAATCTGTTAAAACAGGTGTTTGCCATTTTTTGGACCACACACACAGAAGCATTGCATGGTTTGGCTGTAACTGTATAAATGTAATATATTTCGGTGATATGGAAGGAAACTGCAGGAAGCAATTCTGTCATAAGCCATATGAAATCATAGTTAATAATGTTATTACAATTTTGTTAACTCTGGTTTTGTTAACTCTGGTCCTTGGAAGTGATGATAGTTAAGTTCAACAAAACATTTAAGTCTAAAAGAATAGAGCATGATTTTGCACTGGAGTAAAACTTGGAATCTGGTAACTAACACTAATATTTCAAATAATTTTTTATATTTTTGGATTCAAATATCAAGAATATCTAGTATCTAAAATGGTAGATGAGGATTAATTCTTTAAAACTGATTACAGCAGTATAAGAGGTGAATTGCTAAAAAGTTTGGACTAGCAGGCCCCTTGTTGTTTACATAATAAATGGCACATGTATAAAAAAATGTAAATTTGCAAAGCTTTACAGAATCCATGATTCTGCTAAATGTGAACATTTGAATCGAGTGCTACATCCTTCAGGATAATAGCGTTTGTGTGAAAGGAACATTGCCTTTCCTGACTTAGAGTAGAGTGGTGTGGTCGGGGTCGATGTGTTCCATGCAGGCCAGAATAGCCTTCTGGTCCTCCTGCTGTGGCCGGCGGTACAGCAGAGCAGAGAAGCGCGTGTACGGGTCATACAGGAGCGGGCGTTTCTTCTTCCTCCGGAGGTAGAGAGCTTCTTCGGGCTGGAGTACCTGAGAGGTGTAGGCCTGATGGGTCTGAGAGGTGGACACACCTGTAAAGATGACAGCTATCAGACTAGACACACAGAACAATACAATAGGACAATTACTATTGTCCTTTGTTTGACTTTTAGGATGTGGTCTTTTTAATCAGTTTATAATAGCAATGTGTTCTTTGCATATACAACAATGAGTCATACTCATCATGTATCATTCTAAAGAGGCACTATATCATGTATATGTACTGTGTCTATGTCACCCCCTGTATGATAATGGGGGGCCACCCATACCACATGTGGTGTAGACTCATTATAGTATTATTTACTCAGTGTACCAACTGTCTCCTCTGAGGTTTGAACCTGTGATCTACCAACACTCAACTACCACACAAGGCAGTACAAGCTCCTGGCACAGTTCACAGCGAGATGGCATAACTTCAGAACATGAGGTATGGATGGATCCTTAAACATCTGTTGCTAGATAATCCAAAATAAAGTCTGAATTTCAGTGACAAATCTTCATTTCCAGAGCCATCAGCGCTCTGTGGTGCTTCGAGGGTGTGTGTCATAAACAAACTTTGAGACTGATCCTGAACCATAATAATGCCTTGTAAGAGATAGGCAAAGACAAAGTAATATTTAGTGCATTTTAGCATTCTGCCATCATTTCACCACAGTGAACGGTTTTGTGAGTCGTCTTTAAAGACAGAAAGAGCCACACCTGCTTTCTTCCTCATCTTGGAGTTATTGTTGTTCACGGTCATCTTCTTGGCCTTTTTGATTCGCTGGTATCTCAGTGCATCCATCCTCTCAGACCCGGATAGGGCGCTCACTGCACCTCGACGTTTTCTGTGTGAAGAGGAGAGGAGAGTACAGGTAACTCCAGGCCCTGACTGTCCCTGAAGAGTCTAGTGTGACTAAGGAGCACACCCGACCTCAAACCACAGCATGGCTCATGTCAAGCAACAAGTGCAGCACATGTGAAAGTCCTACCAAGCAAATATACACACACACGTACAATGCCCTGCTCTTATTCTCTACTCTGACAGATGCACCATTAAACTGCCTCACTATCTGCATTGAAAACTATTCACAGTAAAGATTTTACAGTGTACTGCCTGACATGATGTATTTTATATCTGGAGGGCATTCCTTCCTTTGGTTGAACCACAAAAGTCCACAAATCTTTAGCACAAACACACACTCGGTTCTCTCAGGGCACAGTAAACAGCAAGACTCTGGGCGTGGCTGCAGAAAGAAACCCAGGGTTGTTAGTAGGGGAACCACAGCTCAGCAACAAAGCATTATCAATATGTATTCATAGACATGGATACTGTCTACAATGGGCTTCACCATGCTGACAGGGGGAGAGATGGCGGGAGGGGAAATGACTACTCAGGAACAGTCACATAATGGAAAATAAGCCAAAGGAAAGCGAAGCACTAGGACAACAACTGTAACAAGGATTATCCAGATATTGGTTTGGTTTTTGGTAACGGAGCAATATTTAGCAATGGCATGCATGGCAGTTTGCACATGGAACATGACTTTAAAGGGGAATACATTGCAAAGCTGTTCATTGGGCAGTTGACTCATACTGAACGAGTGTGCCCCACTGTGTGCCCTGGCTCTTTTCCCAGAGGGAAGTATTGTTCCTTTACCTGAGGATGAAACTGCTTTAGCAGGACAAGGACAAATGTTCTGCAGTCTAAACTCACTGGTGTCTTATGGTCCAGGTAAGTTTATCCTGATTTGAACTTCATGCACGATGATCTAAGTGCACCAGGATCATATATGGTCCCAGTGTACACTTAGCTCCAGTAATGTCACATTACTGATTTGACTAATTATTTAATTATTTACTAAGCTTATCCAAAATGTAAATAGAAAAATGTGTCATGTGTCTATTTATTTTCTGAGAATGTATGTATTTTAGGGTTGGTTTTATTCATAGTTGTTTCATTAAAACAAACTACTGTTGGTTAGTTTTAGGGGTTTACAGTCTCTACCTACAGATCCAAGTTTGCCATGCTACCTCTCAAGAAATATCCATATACTAGTTCCTATACTCTGCAGTAAATGAGACAGAAGAATCAATGGTTCGCAAAAACAATACATGATCATTGAGGGCAGGTGAAATTCTGAAAACCTTTGCGTTTTCAAAGCTACTATTCAGTAATAATGTATATACCGTACACCATAGGTGTATGAATATGTATAAATAAATGTACTTTCCTTATAAATCCGACATGTGCCTACATACATATCTGACAATAGAGATGCTCCAGATGCAGTGGTTGTTTAATGAACCACTCAAGCATGGGTTTAGTTGTGATACATGTCTGACCTGAGGATGGAAATGTCTTGGTCAGAATGCACACAGTACAGAGGACTGCAGAACTGAAAAAAGCATAGGCTCTTTGACAAACGGAAAAGGAAAAAACTCAAACTGTGGAAGAACACATGAAATAAGACTCCGAGTTTTGTATTCCCCTTTAAAGGACGATGTGATCAAAAGTCCCACCTGCTAACCCCCCCCTTTCAGACATGGATCCAACCCTTACCTATTGCGGTGTAGAGGACCTGGTCACAACAACGCTGCCCAGGTAGCTGAGATCAATCAAAAACAAAGCAGGTAAGACTCCAGGAGTCGTCAAGAACCACCATTCTGCCCCTAGTTCATAATGATGAAACATTGCAGTACATGAGAAGCGGACAGGCCCTGTGACACACTTTGGCTTGGAGGTCAGACCTGGGGTGTCCCTGGGCGATTAAGGGTTAAAGAGGCAAAAGGGTAGGAGGATCTGAAAGGGTAGAAGCTAGTGTGGACAATTGGTTAAACGCTCAGGTTACTAAGGTCAAGCATGGGCCGCAGGGCCTGCCAAGATGAGCTCTTCTTAAGCATCCTTCTGCATGATGGAGGGAGGAGTCTTCAGAGGCTACACATAACAATGAGTGTTTTGTTCTTATGTGGGGTCAATCGAATGAAAATAATTTTCTCCCAGAATGTGAAAGCAGGACACATGATGAGATGGACAACAGGGCTCTTGTGAGGTTTTTGATTCCCAGGCCTTAAGGGGCTTGAGCCAAAGACCCCTCTTGTATTCATTCAAATGTAATGTGCACAGTAGCCCTAAAAGGTCTGAAGAGTGAAGATCTGTGAAGCCACAGTTTAGTTGTTTAGTTCTTTAAATAAATGTGTAAAAGTTGTTTTCAAACTGTTGCCATATTAGACATAGCTTCACAGATCTAATGGGTGAATACATTTTACTTTGGATCTGACATGAAAAGCAGCATTGGTCTAATAAAACATGAATGAGCACTTGAGGGATAAATAAGCACAAATATTGTTCACAATTTCACCCGAACTATAAATAAAATAAAATGCAGAGAACTAAGATGGTTTAGCAACATAAAAGAAAGAGCAACTCAACACATGAAGGCATATGGACAAATCCTCTGGGCATGCCTACTGCACCTACCCTGAACTGGACATCTGGGGTGGAGTGGTCTCAGACGGAAGGATCTCTTCTTCAGCCCTCCTCTGCGACGGCATCGGCCCAAAAATGCTGCTGCTTTCCAGGGGAGGAGACGGGGACTGGGAGGGGGGATAGCTGGCAGCAGAGGTGGCAAAGGCCAGGTGGGAGCGGTAGCTGGGACTGGCTCTCCTGCTCCCCTGGCCTAGGGCGGGTGAGGAGGAAGGGGAAGATCTTCTTGAGAAGCTGGCTGTGGAAGGAGGGAGGAGGGCAATCTCAGTCATCTCCGGAGGTATAGATGGTTGCACAATGCTGGGGCGTGGTCTTGGACGGACTACAATCTCAGGGGAGCCTTGGTGTGAGCTAAGAGGGCTTTGGGTGAGGGGTGAGAGTCGAGAAGGCTGAAGAACAACCTGATGTAAGCCAGTATCGATCCTACGAGCCTGCCTGGGACTGAACCGAGGACTAGTATCAAACCACCGTGTGTCCAGACTACTAAAAGTGCTAGGGACAATGTGGGCCATCGGATCGGCGTAAGGCAAACCCGGCACGCCCATTGCGTGGCTAGTGTGTCTTAGCTGCCCTAAAGGTGCCTCTTGCATAGCTAGATGCCTGGCTGGGGAGCCATGAGGCTTGGCCTTACTTGGAGACTTGCTTGGGTGGCTCTTTGGGGCCTCCAGCGGAAGGACAGTGGGGTACGTTGGCATTGGGAGAGTGGAGGGTTGAAAAGCACTAAGGGGAAGAACATGAGGAGGGGGAGGGTAGGGGTGATGTGGGGGGAAGATGAACTGTGGCCCCTCAAGACTGGCAAAGGTCAAATCCAGTCCCTGCCAAATCTCAGGTGTGCGAGACGTAGAGGACAGAGTCAGAGGAAGGGGGAAACCAGAGATAGTGTACTGAGGAAGCTCGCCTTCGCCCATCTCTTCAGGAATCACAGGGTGCCCAAATGGCCCCTCACCCAGGTACGGAGGGGATGACATAACTGAGCTGAGGGGGCTGGTGTCAGGCATATAAAAGGGAGGAGGGGCCTCATGGTCCCCTGAGGGGCCCAGATAGCCATAGAAAGCCCTGTGGTGGTGCAGAGAACCTCGGATCTGGCCTGTAGCCTGCAGGCGACTACTTTCCATGATGGTCATACCTTCAAAGGGCCTGTGGAAGCGGGGGCTGTAGGCTGGGGGCTGCAGGTAGGATTCCTGACTTGAGATGGGGGAAATCTGGTGAGGCCGTAGAGTGGCCATAGCAGGGGGCAAAGGCCTTGGGTCATCGTTCTCTTCATCGGACTGTCGGAATTCAGGATATAAGTCGGATTCTTCCACAAAAGGGAAGCCCTCGATGCGGCGAGGTTTGATGGACATCTCCATATCGGTGGGATCGATGACAAAGCGACCATCTGGACCGCGACTTATGAGTTCTATGGGTGTGGTAGGCTCGGCTTCATGCTTCATGCTGTACTTTTTGCTTGTTATTGCTCTTTTGGTCTTCTTGTATAAAGACAATTCCTCCTTCCTCCCTGGGCTCGGAGGAGGTTTTTTGCCACGCTGGTCATGACTGTCTTCTGACGTTTCCGACAGCGATGCCTTGGAACGAATGCTCTCTGGGCTCGCTTTTTCTGACGATGACCTGAAAAAAAAATATATATATATAATTCTGTACATAATATGTGTATTTGACATTGTTAGATGTGCAAACAGAAAACGACTATTTGGGTAATATTGTAGGCATAGTAAATAATGACAAAACTCATGTGTTTGTTAGGTGGAAAATGTATTTATTGAATGGTATATTCTGCATGAGTACATAATGGGGAGGATTACATTTGTATGCATGTATACCAATATTCATGCAAGAAAAGCAGTTATTTAGCCACCTAGCCATATATGGGCAAAATGTTTAGTATGCTAGTCAGCTGAAATGAAATGTGATTAGACAGTGTTTTCCCCTCATTCATCCAGGAGTGGTCAGAGGTAGAAAAGGTTTTCAAAGGTGTAGTCATTTGGACAGTTTTTAAAATTAAGATGTTTCCACTGAAACATTTAATTTAATTGAAAATGACTCCTGGATTTAAAACTTTGATTTCAAAAACAGGTTCCAGGTGACTTCCTTTGAAACCTTTCTTTCATTAAATGTAATTGTTAAAACTTGAATATGATGTATTTAAAATATATCAATTTCATTTATTTTGTTTATTTATTTAATTTAAAGGTGCACCATGTAACTTTTGGGTCCACCATGTCATTACTGTTATGTCGTTATCTCTTGGCCTATAATGTTCCACAGTATGACATTAAACCTATCCATATTATATGTTTGTTTTCTTCACATACATATACATATTATTTATTTCTGATTACAGATAACAGAGTAGGAATATGTCAAAGCCAATGTCTGTGGTCTGTCTTATTGTAATTGCTTTACACTGTACAAGTATTCAAGTATTGGCAGCCAACCACTGTCACCGGTTAACTGTAAAAACACAAAAATAAGGATTACTACTAACTTTGGGAGAAGGGGTGGGATTTAATAAGTTTTACTTCTACCCACTCCTTTTCGGGCATGTACATATACGCAAAAAAAAAATAAAAAAATAATGTATTTGTGTCTATATATTCTTTCTTTTTTATGTTCTTTTTTTGTTGTTTATTTAAATTGTATGACACTGTACATTTTCTGTGCACTACAAGTATCATATGCTCGAAATAAATTACTATATAATTAGCACAACACAAAGTCAAAGGATTATAGGGAACACACACACAGGGTTTTTACAGCCTTTATTCATGCCCACTTCAATACAACAAACCAAAGTGACAACAACAAACTGGGTTACTTTAGGCCAATGGCACTGGTCGGCACAATGATTCTTCACTAAGGATGAATATGGAGATGATTGCATACTCATATAGATACTGTATTTGATAAGGTCAAAGTATAAGAACACTTTTATTACTTTACTCAGTAATATCCAAATCATAAGCTTGATATTTACATAGTATTGGTGACAATTCAACTACACCGATAAGGTAAACTAAAAGAGGCTAAGCAAACTATATAAAAAAAAAAAATCATATTGAATTTTTAGAGACATTTAATAGAATACAAACTTGAAACTAGAGATTGGAGTGTGTCACTGTGATATTTGAGTGAACAACTTGGTTTTCATTATTTAATTAATTAATGTGTTACACACAAAAAAATATTCCACTGGTACTGGCAGAGGTTCAAAAGTTCTGTACTTCCGTAAAGTTGATTGTGTTCAAGGTAAAAAGACGCACAGTTAAAACACTGTGTTTAGAAGAGGCGTATTTACACACTGTCATCACCATAAACTACAAACTGACACAACTGAAACACAGCTCTGTCTTCTTCTGAATGCGAACAGCAAAGCACTATCTATACTTAAACAGCATCTTATTGTAACATAAGACATCATTTTAATTACATCAGACTTTTTGCAGTCAACTGTGTGTTCAGATAACTAGTGGAGTGTGCTGTAACTTTAATGCATGGTCAGATGTAAACATCAAATCTTTATTCACTGTATATAGTGTAATTTATTTCAGGAGCCCAGTGTTGTTGTTGCTTTGTGGGGACTTTTGGTCCAACATGCACCGGGTCAGGTTCAGGGAGATTATCACAGTGAAGGATGAGGACAGTGTGCACAGAGTACAGGGGAAGGCACACTCACTGAGGACTGAAGGCTTGGGGCCTGTACCTGCTTGCTTCAAGCCCCTCCCAGTAGGGGGCAACACTGGGTATGAAGCTAAAAGAACTCCTGGAAGATTGGGACATAGACAGGTAGTGGATGAAATTGTTTTAAGTAATTATAAAATCAGAATAAATTGATAAGACTTGTTAAAGAAGTGACATGAAACCAGTGATTTTTGCAGTTACCATTGTAATTCCTTAAACATATGAATACTTCAGTGACATACAATGGAAGAAAGAAAGTGAGAGTTTGAATATTTGAAGAGACTTTTTTAAATGAAGTTCTCCATCGTCGGATTACATTCGGCTGAATGCTGCACAGTCCACACACCTGCAGAGGCTTGTATACCCAGAAAGTACAACTACTGTTAGCACTAACACACAATTCATATTTATTGTTCTGCTGTTTTTTCCAGTATATATTTAAAGTTACACAATGCACATGGTCATTATCATCCACATAACTATTTATTTCATACCATGATAGCATCCCATGATGACAAGATAAGAGATGGTGTCTTGAGATGTCACAATATAAAAGGTGACACACTACCATTTAACGATTATTCACAAATATTGAAATCATGTGAAATCATTTATTTTATTTCATTTCTGTTATCTATGGCTCAGGATTCTACCTGGATGACTGAGGGATTTTACACAAATCCTTCCATTATCTAATTGAAATAAAACTAAATGACAAGTAAAGTGTAGGTGACAAAATGCTCTGGGGAAAAAACAGTTCTTGTTATTCATTGTATTTTTATAGTTTAAATGGAAATTCCATTATTTTTTAGTCTAAAATTTATAGCCTTTAAGATTATATTGTGCCCTGAATTTGATCATTATCAATTAAAGGGCTTATATTACACAACATTGATTCTTGTGAGCTTGAAGCCATGTTAGAATGTTATTACCTACCAAAAAACATATCTGGAGTTGTGTTATATTTATTTCACACATGTTTGAGTAACCCTTTATTAGTCTGTCTATATCTCCCAAGATCAAAATGCTCTGATCCACCTTGTGATGTCATGAAGCAGTAGTTTTCAAGTTAACAGATAATTTTTACCTTTTGTTCAGTAGAGATTTGCAATTCCAGGACTGAAATGATCCAAATGATTGTAGTGAAGGTGTACAAAGTTTAAAAACACAATGGAGCACCTCCTGTATTACCTCAGGACATCACAAGGTGGAAAAGAGTATAACATGGGCCCTTTAATGTAATAATCATCCCTAATGGTGACACACGATATAGGCACACCTTGTGTGGATGCCAAAACAAACAAATTTTATATATATATATATATATATATATATATATATATATATATATATATATATATATATATATATATATATATATATATATATATATATATATATTCTCCATTTCTCTCTCTGTTGGAGAACATTAATGTTTAATGTAATAACTGATTTCTTACTATACATCTTTGTAAAATTAGCTCACACATTTTTGTATAACATACAGCTAAGTTTATCTGCTTATTTTTGAATACTGCATATATGTTTAAAGAGCAGAATTAAACACTTTACTTGACTGAAATCTTTAGTTTAGTGAGTTGTGTGGATGGTACTTACGGAGTTTCCAGGCTTTTTCTGAGGTGGGTGATGGAAAGAGGGGGATCTGAAAGAGAAAATATCAGTACTATATAAATCAGTCTCCTCCTAAATTACAACATTATATAATAATAGCCAATAATGGGTTTATAATACGGATCTTGAAAAGTTAGAAAAATTACAATATTTGCTATCTAAACTTACTAGAACTTTAACGTTTTGATCTTTACCTTTTTTTCTCTTGAGCTTTCTCCGGCGTTGCTTGTTGACGAAGCAGGCGGCCATGGTGCTGAAGAGAACCGCCGCGGCCAGGAAGCAGATGGTGGCCACGATCCCAGCCACTACCGGCCGCGCCAGTCCACTCTCCTCCACCATCTCAGGGGGAGGGAAGAAGTCTATGTACACAGCAGGGGGCAGAGAAGTCAATATTCACCTTCACTCTGGTCATTTGGGCCATTTTAAAGCAAACCTATTATTTCAGACCTGTTACCAATGTTATAGTTATTTCAACTTCTCATTTCCCCTTTTTAAGTTGTATTTAGAGTGAGTCAATTCCCGTTATCACCACCTCTCGCATACACCCACTGCTGTCTACTTACTTCATTCTTCAGTTTTATTTTCTTAACCAGTGATACGTATAGGATTCAAAGAAAAACCTGTTACTCGCCAGTGTGGTGTGCAGCTGGTGTACTGACAACTTCCCGGCTCATTGTTGTGATGACATTTACCGCAACATCAGCTCCCACTGGGAACCACAGTTTTCTAACGTGGAAGTCAGTGGACTTGTTCCTTTTATATGTAATTTTACATGAATATTGCAATTTAATTTTTTAAACAGTTTTTCACTAGAGATTCCATGTTACTGTATTATAATGTAATATTTGAAAGTTTCTGTATAGTGATTGTGTTGGCTGGTACCTTAGCCAAGTCTCTTTAAATAAAGATATAAATAAAATAATATTTTACATACGTTGGTTGAATTATGGGACAAATAAACTTTAATACTGGCGTCTCTCTTTGCTCAGCTCTAATTGGGCACACTGTCCTGTTGACCTACATTATGGTGAATCATACAAAGGGGTTACACTGCATGTAATTATGAACAGGCATTTAGTGCTGTGTGCAAAGCATAACAACATAAGCCCGATTTGATCCATAATTCATGTTTTGATTTTTTGTTCGTTTTTTTTTTTTTTTTACATCTTTGCATTGGTATCACACTATTTATAGTTTAAAATAAAGTTTGCATGTGAGTACAGGGAGTCCTCGGGTTACGACGTAGATCCGTTCTTAAGACGCGTCGTAACCCGAATTTCGTCGTAAACCGGATTTTGCCTTTGATCTTCCAACCAAAGCACCAATAACCTTTCCATCTCAATAATTAGACCACTACGCTGCTTGGTTATCACTGCCGCTTTCATAGGAGCAGATCAGAGCCCACATCAGGTACTTCCGCCCACATTGGGCACGCACATGAGGCCGTCTTCTTCTCCCTACAACCACAACAGAGCGTATTCTTCCGCCGTGCGCTGCGTGCCGTTCGTGTTTGTTTACATCTCTTACCACGCTAAACCGCGTAAGACGGAATGACGCGTAATATATACATATTTTTTTTAATGGGGGCGCGTTCGTAACCACGAAACGTCGTAAACCGAGACCGTCGTAACCCGAGGACCCCCTGTATATTGCCCTGAAATTTGAGCATTCAAAGTTCCAAGCTCTTGAGAAAGTGACAGCCTAAATATGTATCATCGTACATGTGCTAACTGGAAGCACTACTCTGTCTGAAGTTGTTACGCAGGTTAGACTTAATCTGATTTTTATTTTAACACAATTTGACCAGAAAAAACTGACTTAGTTGGAACTACAAAAAACTGACTTAGTTGGAACTACAACAGGTGAGATAATTTGTGCTGCTAAAGCAGATTCTCACACATACAATTACAGTCACAAGCTAGCTAACATTAGCCAATAGTTTTTCAGTTAAATCAAGTTTTTTTTGTTTTGCGTGAAGAGTCCCTCAGTTGTCCAGGTAGAATCCATGATAAAAGGAGAAATTAAATTTGTCAACTGGACAAAGTTTGTTTGGTCGAAAACGTTTCGCCGCTCATCCGAGAGGCTTCATCAGCTCTGGTTCTAGTGCTGGTTAGACCCTGTTTATATCTAGCTGCAGGGAGGAGCTCCCTACACTGAAATACCTCTGAAACTACTGTTTTCCAAATTACTCTGGCGACTAGTTTAGCCTCTCTATTCAAGCCTAACGACCCTCTCCACCCCTCTGCCCTGGATTGTCTGCCCTAATGTTTCTTTGTCTGTTTTTGACTTGGTTTGAGAATCGAATTATAAATGGGAGACAAGTTATGTCTAACTCCCCCATTTCTGGGGGAGTTAGACATAACTTGTCTCCCATTTATAATTTGATAAGTATTCAATAGAGTAATGTGGAAAACAAAGAGACAGATTAGTGGAGATAGTTTCAGAGCTATTTCAGTGTAGGGAGCTCCTCCCTGCAGCTAGATATAAACAGGGTCTAATCAGCACTAGAACCAGAGCTGACGAAGCCTCTCGGATGAGTGGCGAAACGTTTTCGACCAAACAAACTTTGTCCAGTTGACAAATTTAATTTCTCCTTTTATCTTTTTTTTGTTTTGTTTTGTTTTTCCCCTTAGAAAATCAAAAACCTAAACAGGACCATGAATGCTCGTATTAATCACAGGCTCCTGAAAATATGTTGTAACTTTAAATCCATCTTAAAACGTTTTAGCAGTGTTTGCTAATGTGTGCACTGCGTCTCCATGGTAACCGCTGAACATTCCACCACATGTAGAACACCTCCAGTATGATGTCACTGCAAAGTATCAATACAGGTGCTTTGCTGAATGAATTAGATAATATTAGTTCTGTATTGTATTCTTAGCATCCTGTTTTTAAGACAAGCAATGTGAATAGTATAATTGCAGTCTTTGTGATTTCCTAATTGTGTACATTTTTGCATTTAAATTTGATCATTGTGATTAATCTTGTAGCTCTAACGCTGATCATATCATATTTGCAAACATTGAGTACTGGTACATTTACACAACTAGTACAAATCAGATAACTAGAATAATCACATGACCCCATATTTAGATGTGATTTTTGGTGTGTGTTTACATGTCCAAGTGAAATCTGACCATCAAAACCAGTGTCAGTGAATCAATGGATTATTAGTTTAACTGACAAAATATAATTAATTTAAAATAACTCTTTAAATTTTTAACATTTCTTTTGCCCTTTTTGTATAATTTTACAAATAAACTGATTACTCATATCAGATGTATCTACGCACATGACAATTCTATAATCCAAAAACTCAAGATAATTGTCAGATTTGCTGTGTGCCAGTTATCATACTGTCAGTTTAAACACAGTTCTAATTTCACCCAGCAGGGGGAAGCAGCAGCACTCAGACCTGCCAAGCCTCAGAGCAAAAATCTTCCTTATAAATGCTAGCAACAGCTGCTTATACAAAATGATGTGTACTCTGTGACCTCTGCAGCATAGCAACATTTGAAGCCTTGTGATTCTAGATTTGACCTCAGAACTGATAAACACCAGGCTAAATAAATCATATTTTTAGTGCAGTTTTGCAGTACAGGCTCAGAGTGAGACTATGATGTCATACTTTAGAGAATGGCCTTAAAGAGCCTTAAGCTGAGATACTGCTGAGTAGGGCGAAACACAAATGCAAAGATTGCTTCAGGTTTATGATGCAGTACGGTTTAGGGGGCTGGTTTTAAAGGTGCACTGTGTACACTTTTTTGGTGTAGGGTCTGCCACCTGCTTGTCACCATGGAGATGTATGGAATGTCCTGATATGACGATGAATGTATCCATCTCGCATTTACTCAATAACGTGGGTTTTTATTGACCTAAAAACATTTTTTAAAAAAACATCTTAGTGTGAGTGGGCTCGGCTCTCCACAGACCTGACATGTAACTTGGCTCTGTGCCGTCACCTGCGGTCACCATAGAGATAGACTATATTGCCAAAGGTATTCGCTCACCTGCCTTGACTTGCATATGAACTTAAATGACCTCCCATTCTTAATCCATAGGGTTTAATATGAGATTGGTCCACCCTTTGCAGCTATAACAGCTTCAACTCTTCTGGGAAGGCTGGTTTAGGAGGAGGTGTTTATGGGAATATTTGACCACTCTTCCAGAAGCGCATTTGTGAGGTCACACACTGATGTTGGGCGAGAAGGCCTGACTCAGTCTCCGGTCTAATTCATCCCAAAGTTGTTCTGTCGGGTTGAGGTCAGGACTCTGTGCCAGTCAACTTCATCCACACCAAACTCTCATCCATGTCTTTATGGACCTTGCTTTGTGCACTGGTGCACAGTCATGTTGACGAGGGCCATCTCCAAACTGTTCCCATGGCATTGTCCAAAATCTCTTGGTCTGCTGAAGGATTCAGAGTTCCTTTCACTGGAACCAAGGGGCCAAGTCCAGCTCCTGAAAAACAACCCCACACCATAATCCCCCCTCCACCAAACTTTACACCAGCACAATGCAGTCAGACAAGTACCGTTCTCCTGGCAAACGATGGAGAAGCATGATTCATCACTCCAGAGAACGTGTCTCCACTGCTCTAGAGTCCAGTGGCGGCGTGATTTACACCACTGCATCCGACATTTTGCATTGCACTTGGTGATTTATGGCTTGGATGCAGCTGCTCAGCCATGGAAACCCATTCCATGAAGCTCTCTACACACTGTTCTTGAGCTAATCTGAAGGCCACATAAAATTTGGAGGTCTGTAGTGATTGACTCTGCAGAAAGTTGGCGACCTCTGCGCACTATGCGCTGACCCCGCCCATCAGTTCACATGGCCTACCACTTCGTGGCTGAGGTCCTGTTGTTCACTTTGTTATGATCCAACTGACAGTTGACTGTGGAATATTTAAGAGAGAAAATTTCACGATTGGACTTGTTACACAGGTGGCATCCTATCACAGTACCACGCTGGAATTCACTGAGCTCCTGAGAGCGACCCATTCTTTCACAATGTTTGTAGAAACAGTATGATGCCCAGGTGCTTGATTTTCTACGCCTGTGACCATGAAAGTGATCGGAACACCTGATTTCCATTATTTGGATGGGTGAGTGAATACTTTTGGCAATATAGTGTAACTAAGTGTAATGTCATAATGTGGAACATTACAGACAGTATCTCCATGGAGAGAAGCAGGTACGAACCTTTCACCAGAAAAGTTACACAGTGCACCTTTAACTCAAGAGTATTGTGAGGTGAATTCACACTACATAAAGGGGCATTACATAACATTTCTGATGGATGGTCTTCCACCTGCTTGTCGTCATGGAGTTCTTTTTTCTTGGCATGGACGGATCCACAGCATGGCATTAAATCTATCTCCATGGAGACAAGCAGGTGACTCCACCAGGCCAAGTTGCAGGTCAGATCTGTGGAAACGCAACAGACCATCTGTAAAGTTAAGTAGCAACTGAGGACATTGTACAGGGGATTACTTCACTACATTTGAGAGCAGGGAAAATTCAGGACAATAGTTTAAAGCTAACATCTGTAAACAGACTGGTCCACCTGCCAATGGTGTATTCCCACATGTCTCCACTAGATGCTAGCTACGTTACTGCAGTTTGATAGTGTGCCATGTTTGGCCTGACAGAACCAGGGAGCAGAAGTAATGGTAAAAAAAATATATATAATAACAATAAAATAAAAATATTCAGATGGTAGCTTTAATGGTTCTCAAAATCTGTGTGAATTGTGAAACACACACACTTTCTACAAGAAAAGTACTTTTTAAAACCTGATACTCCAATAATTTCAGACATTTTAGTATGTCTGGTTGTGTGGTGTAGTGGCTCACCTGTGCTGGACACTCCCACGATGTTACTGGGCTCACTGATGGTTTCATCCATGACGGCCATCACACGAAACTCATACCACGCCTCCTACACAGTAACCATCTTTAGCATTTTCAACACTACAGCATAACAGGTCAGAAATATGGTTTACATTTTGTTTTCGTTTCACTTCAAAGTTTTCATTTGTAGGTGTCCTGTTATAGGGATGTATTGATACTAGTATCGAATATTGGCGCTGATACTGAAAAATTTGTTGGATCAGATGTCAGTTCCATAATATCAATTGAGCCTATATTGTGGTTGAGCCTTTTAACAGAATGTAATAAGACTATTTACAGATGATGTTTCTGTCCCAGAACGTTCATAATATTTGAACTTTTATTCATACAAAGCTGTTCAGTAGTTATTTGAAGGATAAATAGCAGTTACATAACACAATTGGATCTTGTGTAATAAGTCAAGAAAATAAATGTCAATCTCCGTCCCTACACTGGTATCAGTTAATACTCAATATGCTAGCAGATACTTAAAGTCAAAGTATCGATATTGGTATTGGAACTTAAAAAGCTGGTTCAGTGCTACCCTGTAAGTCTGTAGTTAGTCTGTGATGAAACTGAGGACATAAAATGCAGCAGGGAGGTATTCTTATTGTTTTAACAAATGAATAAATCATTCAATTAACACCTTATATAAGCCTGCATCTTATTATAGAATTATATTATAGAATGTGAGAGTGTCATAAACTAAGATTAAAGGGATAGTGCGGTTTTCTTGATGTTAATCTGTATGGGTTTCCTTCTAAAAGTTACGTGTGTTGACACCGGCTTACCTCTGACACTCTCAGCTGATCCCGGTTCGGCTCGCTTTCTGGAGCCCACGTAAGTAGGTCTGGTAACTTCCCTGGAACATGAAATAAAGCTTGTTTTTCTTCTCAAAACAAAACATTTGTCCGAAAGGTGATATATTTGCGTCAGAAACAGTTGTCCACGAAACATCCAGCAGCGTATTTCGCATTTGCGTATTGTCTCTCTCCACTCGTATCACTACGCCCATGTTAAGTCTATCAGCCTGTTCACTTGTAAACTTCGGTGTAGACATCCGCTGAAGGTGAACAGGCTGATAGAGTTAACATGGGCGTAGTGATACGAGTGGAGAGAGACAATACGCCAATGCGAAATACGCTGCTGGATGTTTCGTGGACAACTGTTTCTGACGCAAATATATCACCTTTCTAACAAATGTTTTGTTTTGAGAAGAAAAACAAGCTTTATTTCATGTTCCAGGAAAGTTACCGGACCTACTTACGTGGGCTCCAGAAAGCGAGCCAAACCGGGATCAGCTGAGACTTTCAGACAGTGTCAACACACGTAACTTTTAGAAGGAAACCCATACAGATTAACATAAAAAAACAAAAAACAAACGCACTATCCCTTTAAGATTAAGCCTTTATTTGGCCTGACACACAATGACACACAGTGACACACGGGAGAAATTTGACTTCTGCATTTGACCCATCCTTTTCAGGAGCAGTGAGCGGCCATCTTTCGGCGCCCGGGGGGTAGTACCGTGAAGGACCCACACTGGATTGCTCATTGCCGGGGGGGATGGGGGGATGGGGGGGGGCAATGTTGAGGCAGTTGAGCTAAACAGCCGGTTGATCGTACTGCCAGATGGGGGCAAGAGCCAGTTTTCAGCATTGAAAACATTGTACTTGATGAAATAGTAATTAGTAATAATTGGTCACTTATTGTATTAAAACAATGAACTACAATATCCATTTGACCTATCCCCCAATCCCCATCTAATATTAAATATTACTGCTCTATAGAATGTTGCGATGTCACTCCCACTGAATCAAGATTGCCCCAACAATCACAGAACAATGGGCTGTCTGGTTTTTGTTAATAAACTTTGACCTGACTTCATCCTATATAGAGTAGTGAATAGCACATCTTGTATAGCAATGCCACAGTACAGTATAGACATCAGAATTGAGAGAGGAGAGTGAGTGGGTGTTTGCTGTGCAGTGAAGGTGGTGATAAAAGCATCTGTACTGAGCTCCAAGTGGATGATGAGTTCAAAGACCGAATCCAAAATACGTTTCAAAATTTGTCTCAAATTGTGAATTAGGATGAGCAGAGAGCCCAAAAATCCACCAGTGCACTTAAATGTGTTATATGAAGGACAACGTTATGAGACTAGCATTACTGACATTTATAAGGAAAACCATGACAACAAGAACAATGAGCTGAGTTTCTGTTACAAATCAGTGCTCATAAAAAAGACTGTTCGACTAAAGCACACAGCTAAGAGAGGAAAGACTCAAACACTGTAATTTGATGGTAGAGATTACCTACCATTATATTTTGAAGTAAAAGTTCAATTTAACTATTAAAATCAAGCTGAACACTATTAGTTAAAATGCAGGGTTAGTCACTACAGTGTCTGCAAATATAGTATAGTTCAGTATGTTATTGTAAAGTAAGGCTCACTTTGGGGCAAACTGTCAGGACCAGTGGGAACCCATCAAATCTTGACACAGGGAGAAACATGCAAACTTCACAAAGAAAGGCCTGGTGCCTCAGCATCATGCACCAATGTGAATGTAGTATATACCAGTATAATATACAGTGTAACATGGTGTTAAACATCCCATGACATGGTACTTCTTGATGCTTTTATATGGCTCCTTAATGGTTCCCTAATACTGTAAATGAATCCTTCTTCAAAATCAACACTCAGTGCATGAGAAACAGAGATAAGATGAGAATTTATGAGATGAGAATTAATGAGTATTTTTTCTCTCTCTTGAACACTCCATTATGGGCCTTGTTGCTTGAATGCAAATGAGGAGAAAAGAGCTGGCCAATAGTAGAGGGTGGGGGCGTGGTCAAACTCTCCGCTCTCTGCTCTGAGCGCTCAGCTGATCCATTTCCTTGTTTTTGCACGGGGGAGAGATTTGAAGCGTTCCATTGAAAAATAAACACATTTCCACATAAAATAAAATTAAACCACTGCTGTTCAAAGGTCCAGAGGCTCAGATAAAGGACTTCCGAGCCTAGAAACACTCGGACGTGCCTCCAGGCAAATAACAAAACGCATTTCGCATTGCCTAGCGCATTCGCAGTCCAAACTCTCTGGGCGTGATTTACAGAGACGCTGAGTACAGACAGACGGGGGTGGAGCTGCATTTGCATTTCTTTTTTCGATCTGACGTCAATAAGGTGCCTTGTTCAAAATCGCCCGTTTGAGCTCCGATTTTTTGTAACGCAGAAAAGGATCGTAAATGCTCAGTTTAGACATTTCGCAACTTTTAACCATGGGGGGGCTAAACAGGGTAGGGGAGCTCACATTAACGTTCAAAAACCTCAGAAAGTGAAAATTTCATGCCATGGGACCTTTAAAAGTTCTATGTCAGTATTTTACCTGAATGAGATCGCGGGCGAGCAGCTCCGTCTCCCCTGCAGAAATGCTGTCGTCCAGAACCTCCCATTTCTCTCCCAGGCGAAATTCCATGACATAATGCTGAAGAGGTGCCGTGTGATTGGCAGGTGGCATCCAGGAGAGCAGCACTCCCTGCTGCGTGCGATTGGCTGTGAGGCACCGTGGTGGGGTAAGCAGCACCAATGGTTCAGGGGTACTTATAGGAAATACTAGGACAACACAAAGTACAATACAGTAAGTATAACATACTCCATTATTTATCACCTGAATCAGTGATATAATATTATATGTGATTGGACTAGATCCACCCTTCTGCATCACAGCTTCATGGTTTGTATAAATCACTTGTAAATGTTTCATCTAAAGCTCCTAATAACACAGAATGGCAGGTGTCCACATGTCTGGATATCTCTTGTTATTATTATTAAGGTCAGACTGGCACACACCTCAATGAGGAGTTTGTTACTGTAAAAAGTTTTTAAAAGCACATTTGACACATATGACGACATAAATAAAGCTCTATAAAAGCCTCTGGGCTGAATGGGGAGTTGGCTTTGTTCCTGTTTTGTGGAGACACAAAGGTGATGCAGCACGAACAAGGCTCTCAGAGTCAGGGATGAAAGTGGCCAATCATGAAAAAAGCGGAAAGTCCCCCCCCCCCCCGGGGAAAAAAATAAAATCCGGAAGGGGGGGGGCTTTAATAAATAGCAATAAAACACATTTTTAAACAATTGTAGTGTTTTTTTTCTTTGAAAGTTGATATCAAAACACGGCACTGACCCCGATTTTGCGACATCAAAGTCTGATAACAAGCCGAGAGAGCGCACTCGTGGCACAGCTCGGAGCGTGCAGTGTCCGCAGCACCAGAAGAGCACACAAGCTCGCGCGGCCCCGCACACATGTACAAGTTTAATACGAGACATGTACTTTTGTTTCTGAATACGGGACGATTACATTTTTCAACGGACGGTTGGCAACCCTAAACACAATTATACATATATAATACACACCCAAAATTTCAACGTATTTGGGAAAAAATAAATAAATAAAAAATTACCACGCGGCTAAAAAAAAAAGCGGAGATCCGCTAAAAAGCGGAACTCTTTCATCCCTGCAGAGTGCAGGGCATCACTCACTTTTACACAACTCTGAGTGGCAGCTTCATTTACACATTATAACCAACACTTTTGCTTCAGTCCTTTTCAACTAGGAGGTACTGTATAGTTCAAGGAGAATGACAGTCATATTCTGTACCTCTTGTAGTACACAAAGGCCAGAAGCCTTGTGATACATGTAGCTTGCATTAAATTATTGCTTTTAACCTTGATGCCCTATCTCACATGATGTTCCCAAAGCTAACACAACTGCCAGTCCAGAGCAGAGATATTGACAGTGCTTTTGTGCATTTATTACAAGAGTGTCTTTGCTGGATGAACACTTGTGACTTGTTCAGGCTGTGAAAACTCACAATATCAGGGAGGTGCTGCTGTAGCCGATGTGTGAACCAGTCACCTGTTTCACTTCATTTACAGCAACGCAAGGGGCACCTGCTGCTATTCAACATAAAAAGGACTGTGCCTCATAATGTAATAAAGTTAATTTTGTACTGACACATTGTAAAAGCAGTACTTAGTGTAGCATGCATCTTATTATAGAGCATTTTTGTCCTCTGCGAACCAGGAAGATACACTGGTGCACTGTTAGCATGCTAGTTGTAGTTAGCATTGCCATGACAGCCTCTGCAAGTTGTAAAAATATTGTAGTGAATAATTAGCCCACATATTGAAGACAGCACCATCGTAAATGTGCTATTACTCAGCATTGGGGCCCCGCTGTGCCCTACTACCTGTGTTTTCGCAGTGCTGGACGCTCTCACCTAGTGTGTTCACAGTGACAACCTCGCTGAAGGGGCCTGTGCCCAGTTTGTTTTGGGCCAAGACACTGAACTGGTACGTCGTCTCTGGCTCCAGTCCTGGTACCACCATCCAGTCACGCCCCCCCGGGACTGCCACGGACAGCCAGTCGTGTGGACCCAAGTGAGCCCTCTTCAGCCTGGTCAAATGCCCACAGGAATACACATTAAACACAGCAGGAGAGATGAGGCAACTGTTCAGTCTTAAAGGTGTTTGTATTTTCTGGTGGAGGGTCCATCACCTGCTTTTTTCTATGGATATGCCGCTGCTCTGCCTAGAATGCTCCACATTATGACATTAAACTGCATTCTGACTGTGGAAGGGGTTGCCTCTCCACAGATCTGACCTGTAACTTGGTATGTTTTGGTCTCCATTAAGATTGAAGTGTTTAAGACTATACCGTGAAACATTCCAGGCGAAGAAATAACATCTCCATAGAAAAGCATGTGGTGAACCCTCCACCAGAAAAGTTACACACTGCACCTTTAAGCTTATAATAACATGTTCTATGATGTCATTAAAGCTTCGCGAGCACATATTTTATGCATAAATCACAGATAAATGTTTGAATATCTGATGATGTCACCATTTCCACTTATGTAATTAGCCCATGCCGCACTTAGCTTTGCATTTTGCTGGTTGCCCATGCCAAACAATTAACATTAGCTTTAACAGCCTTGGCAATAAAAAATAAACAGTATGCATGCATGAGCTGACACACGGATATGACGATATTTAAATCCAGGCTCAAAACTCACTTTATGATGATTATTTATGTTTTGCATCGTGATTTTTATTATCTTTCTTATTCTGTAAAGCACTTTGAATTACTTTGTGTATGAATTGTGCTATACAAATTAACTTGCCTTGCCTATGCTCACATTTAAAGGTATTTGTAGAACTTTATTGAAACAACGCCACTCACTAGCATTGGCGCAAAGTTCAAAGCATCAGACTGAGCAGGACATTAAGGTTTTAATACAGAGTTTATTTGACAGAGGGTGGAAAGGATTAGAAAAGCATCTATGTGCTAAAATACTAAAATAATAGTCTGATCTAATGATGGAAAAGGACTTCCATATTTGACTGTTGAGCATCTGTTATGCTAAATGCTAAATTCTATTATTAATGGATTGTATTTTAGAGAATAATAATACTGATGACTTTGATAATTGTACATTTTAGAAGATATTGAGAATAATTGTAGATTTTTGTCTATATATTATATATTTTAACCATTTTAAATGTTTAATGATGAACTGGATTGTTTGCTATCGGTAAAAATGTTGGGGGTGCTTTAATATAAATAGGCTCTGTACCTGCTCAAGGACTGCAGATGGAAAGTAGCTTGTAGCTAAATCTGGCGCAGAGCATCTTTTCTCTTTGAGATTAATGTTTTCTGAGCACTGTCCTTGTTTGAAATAAATAAAATAAATACAAATTCAGCTTTTTTTTAAATAAAAAAAAAAGATGGTATGTAAGAATTGGACACGGTGGCTAGCACTCATGCTTCACAGCAAGAAGGTTCGGGTCGCCCGGGCCTTTCTGTGTGGAGTTTGCATGTTCTCCCCGTGTCTGGGTGGGTTTCCTCCGTGCACTCCGGTTTCCCCCACCAACCCAAACATGCGCCATAGGTAAAATCCTCCAGCTGAGGTCCTGACCAAGCCTAAATAACAAAATTATGGGGATGGTCCCCGGGTCAAATGTAGAAACAACTTCTCCTGTGTGAGATCAATAAAAGTCAATCTTCTAATCCTTAAAAGAAAGAAAGCTATGCCTTTATTAGTCCCACAGTGGGGAAATTCCAGTTCTGCATTTAACCCATCCTGTTATCAGGAGCAGTGAGCAGCACATTACTGCGCCCGGGGACCATCTCCATGATCTTCTTGCTTCGGTTTGGTCAGGACCAAAGCTGGAGGTACCTATGGTGCATGTTTTGGGTTGGTGGGGGAAACCGGAGTGCCCGGAGGAAACCCACCCAGACATGGGGAGAACATGCAAACTCCACACAGAAAGGCTCGGGTGACCCGGGGATCGAACCCAGACCATGCATGCAAACTCCACACAGAACACACACAGAAAGGTCTGGGCGACCCGGGGATCGAACCCGGAACCTTCTTGCTGTGAAGCATGAGTGCTACCCACTCAGCTACCGTGCCTAACCACTGTAAGGCGCTTTGTGTTACATTTTTGTATGAAAAGTGCTTTATAAATATTGTTTGATTGATTGATTAAGTTTGGCATGGATACAAATAGAGAGAGGAAGGATCTACAATGACTAGGTTTTGAGTGGAATAGGATATTATATCTTGAATCATTTATTTAATTTTAAGTATTCATTTGTTGTTTGTGCTTTAAAATGTAACCTTAAAATGCTGTCATTATCTCTAAAGATTCATAAATAAATATTTAAAGTGCCCTGGTCCGATCACGGTTCTTCCATTTGAGCAGCAGCAAAGCAGCAGCAGCGAGACAGATCTGGGGTCATGTTCAGTGGAGTTGTTTTGAAGGTCTCCTCACGTTCAAAGGTCATTCTAAAGAGATGGACCTCCATGTATTTCCATCTCTTATGTTTCACAACTGTTCTGAACACAACCCTGGAAAACACATTTTAGAAGTAACAGAGGAAGTAGAAGAAAAGCAGGAAGCAAAGCATGCTGGGATGACTCACACATGGCCATACCAGACTGAGAATGTCTGCTGGTAGCCTCCATCGTAGCCCACCTCCCAGGACACATTGGCCCAGGTGGAGGACCCGACCACGCGCACATTGGATGGAGCGTGGGGACTTGTGCCTAAAAAGGAAAAACACACACACAAAAAACACAGGTTGTTGAATCTATAAATCTTTAAATATATAAATATAAGATAAATATATTTTATCGTGAGCTGATTTGTGATATTTTTTTTATTTTTGTGTTGATCCAATGTCTACCAGGGCTAGAATTGTGATATTGTTTTGTTGCCTAACCACCCAGTCCCTTATACATTCTGTTTGAATCCAGAAGGGACTGGAGCCGGACAATAGAGCGTGAAAATCCTTCCAACCACAGCTACTAATTTGTATCACGTGTCTCAAATGCGACAACCCCTTGTGAAAATTCTCGTAGCGTTCAGAACAAAATACATCACTTGTTTTACCTGAAATAAGTAATAGTTTGGTTTGATGGTTGATTCTGTAAAAATCAGAGCTGTTTCTCAGTGATTAGTTTTTTCCCCTTTTTCACATGTAAGCAAATATGTTTTTTTTTTGTTTTTTATGCGAACAATGCGTCTCTCTGACTGGCTAATCCGCCTGTCAATCACGCCCTCTGAAATCAGGGAGACAGGATACCACTCCAGATCCTCTCGTCTTAGTAAAGTTTTGTCAAAGCGTGTGGTTCCAGCTGGTCTGGTAAAATAAATTGAATTAACTCGAGGGTGTTAGGAGAGGCCGGAGAATGGATGTCTAACATAAGTTTCACGCAAGTTTATTTAACATCAGTGCGGGACACAGACATGAACACTCAACACATTGTGGTAGTATTGTCCATTCAAGTCTAGCCATGCCTCCATTGTAGGGAGTATTATAATGTTTGATGATGTAGACCAGATAACAAGCACTGAGCTGGAGGTGTCCTTGGAACAGTAGTGGAACTTCTTATCAGATACCGATATCAATGTATCTTGCACAAAATGCATTAAAACTTTAGATTAAAAAATGCAGCTTTACCTTGGAGTAGAAATGCTATCATCGCTCTGCTTCTCACTTTTCCAGAGTCAAAAGATTAATATTTTGATATTGGTTCACCCATCAAAACAATGCACATTTCCCCCCATTATTTTTGTGTTTCTAGTTGTAGTAACATTTAAGTAGCTGGGGGCACGATTGAGCCTACTTGAGCATCTACAGCATTTATTTAATTGTCAATTTAATTTACATATTGTCAGATTTTTCCTTAAAGGTCCCATGGCATGAAATTTTCACTTTCTGAGGTTTTTGAACCTTAATGTGAGCTCCCCTACCCTGTTTTATGCCCCCCCATGGTTAAAAGTTGCGAAATGTCTAAACTGAGCATTTGCGATCCTTTTCTGCGTTAGAAAAAATCAGAGCTCAAACGGGCGATTTTGAACAAGGCACCTTGTTGACATCAGATAGAAAAAAGAAATGCAAATGCAGTTCCACCCCCGTCTGTCTGTACTCAGCGTCTCTATAAATCACGCCCAGAGAGTTTGGACTGCAAATGCGCTAGGCAATGCGAAATGCGTTTTTTTATTTGCCTGGAGGCACGTCCGAGTGTTTCTAGGCTCGGAAGTCCTTTATCTGAGCCTCTGGACCTTTGAACAGCAGTGGTTTAATTTTATTTTCTGTGGAAATGTGTTTATTTTTCAATGGAACGCTTCTAATCTCTTCTCCACGCAAAAATGCGGAAATGGATCAGAGAGCGCACAGCTGAGAGCTGAGAGCGGAGAGTTTGGCCACGCCCCCACCCTCTACTATAGGCCATCTCTTTTCTCCTCATTTGCATTCAAGCAACAACGCCCATAATGGCCTGTTCAGAGAGAGAAAAATTACTCTCTCATCTTATCTCTGTTTCTCATGCGCTGAGTGTTGATTTTGAAGAAGGATTCATTTACAGTATTAGGGAACCATTAAGGAGCCATATAAAAGCATCAAGAAGTACCATGTCATGGGATCTTTAAAGGATTTAGCATAGGGTAAGGATAAAGCATAATAATAATAATAATAATAATAATAATAATAATAATAATAATTCATTGCATTTGTATAGCGCCTTTCATGACACCCAAAGTGCTTTACAGTTCATTGTTCATTCACTCCACACTTGATGGTGGTACTTTCTGTAGCCACAGCTGCCCTGGGGCAGACTGACAGAAGCAAGGCTGCCAATCTGCACCTCCGACCACCTCCAACACGCATGCACACACCACTTTCATACTAGGCAATGTGGAAGAAGTGTCTTGCCTAAGAACACAACAACAGTTTATTTATTTAGCATAGGATTTAGCATAGGATAAGGATAAAGCATAACCCTGCTTAAACATTCTAAAACCTAAACTGTATCTCTGGCGGTGTTGTACCTATGACTTGGACGTGCGTGCTGGCAGTGATGCTTGTGGCGACGTTGGTTGCGACACACTCCCACTCTCCGTGGTCGTCCTTCGTCAGGGACTTGAACTGTATGTTGCCGCGTGGCAGAACATTGTGCTTGCTTTTACTGGGCTTCCCTACCTGTGCAGTAGAGCAGGATAAAGATAAAAGCACATTCACTAGCTAGGACCACGCCATCAACATAATGCAGTGAAGATATTTATTATTGAATGATAGTGGATGTCTGAGTGAATAGGCAATAATGGCTGTGTTGAGACGATGGGTGGGGGCTCCGTCTCAATCTTCGATTGGCCCAGTGGAACGGGACCCCCCCTTTAGGAGATGTCTTGTGGCTGAAAAACAAACGAGATAGGGGTGGGAGGGAGGGGTCGAGTTAACCGAGACGAACTGGAATGAAGGGATGAGTGGCTATAAATAGCTCCGGGAAATTAGAGGTGTGGTTATGGTGAACTGTAATTCGCTGGTGAGGAGAAGGTGGTTGAGGCGTGGTCCTGCTCCTGAACTTCAGTTAATCACATTAACTCCATTTCACTAGCTAGGACCACGCCATCAACATAATTCAAGATATTTATTATTGAATGATAGTGGATGTCTGAGTGAATAGGCAATAATGGCTGGGTTGAGACGATGGGTGGGGGCTCTGTCTCAATCTTCGATTGGCCCAGCGGAACGGGACCCCCAAAAGTTTTGGAAAGCGCATAAAGTGGAATGGGTCTGGAGGAAATCGTTGAGGTCGTGACGAACGTACATGAGGTAGGTGCTGGAAACCTGACAACCAAGGGTTCGAATTTTTCCGGTCGGGTACATCTGCCCTGGCCGTGGACATAGTGGCACCAATGCGAAATAAATGAATGGAGAATGGATGGGGTGTTATGCCAGAAGAGGTCCGTGAAAGGCGAGAGGTCGCCGGAGCGCAGAGTGAGAGTGCAACGGTAGCGAAGGTCCGAAGTAAGTGGTAGGCGTTTCGGAGGAAGGCGAGGTTCAGTTTTGCAGTCCTTTAATCAGCACGGGAACATGAAGATGAGACTGGCAGTCTTCGCCAGAAGTCAGCTTTTTTTTTTTCCTCTCTTATCTATTGCTCCTGCTGTCTGCGTGCCTCTCTTGTTTTTGTCATTTTCTCGCTTTTTGGAGCAGATTTTCCAAATTCCAAAAAGATGGATGTGATCAGCTGGACCCTCAGCGCTATTGATACTCTTTTTTCATGGAGGAGTGCCGCTCCGGGAGAAGCGGCGTGTCCGGATGGTACTTTTGCTGCTGGATATGCGAGGGACTCGTATCGTGCGTGGCAAGTCGTATGTTTGGCACCAATGTACCTGGAGGATGTGGAGGATATTTACGTATTTGGATTTCTGATAGCTGGACATCTGTTAATTGGCCTGGGATTGTCCATGATCTATCGCATAATTTGTAAACTGGCAGCTTGTAAAGAGTCCCCTAAGCTGTCTGCCGAAATTTCGAGCCATTGTGAAGGGGTTGGAGATCTTGTGAAAGGATTACATCAGAAAGTGGGACAGGTTGAGGTCCTTTTGGAAGGATTTCAACCGAAGGAAACATCTCGACGTTTGGATATCATCACGGGGATGGTGACAGAACTGTGTAAAGCCAACGCAGCGCAGTCTGTGCGCCAAGAGGAACTAATGAGATCTCTCATGAATCTTCATGGCGATATGAAGATGGGGGTCTGGCACCCGAGCTCAGTCTAAATTATTTACCTGGGTCTCTAAAAATGTATTCTATTATTCTCTCCTGTGAAAATCGGTCCCAAACAGTTATCTGTGTTTTGACTTAGCCTCCCTGCATAAACAAGGCCAAGGCCACAGAATGTGGTTTGTTATCTGGACTCTACATAAACATGGCACACACTCTTACACTGTCACTGGAAACAGAAACAATAGTAGAATTCCTGTCTTTAGAAAGGTCTGATCTCTGCTCTCGGTTCAATCAACTTCATTGATTTCCAATCTGACCCCTTCCTTATGTAACCAACAAAAAAGATCACCTTATGTTATATCTCCAATTGTTTTTTCTGTCATTACATGTTGTTAAATTGTCACTGATTGTACTTGTATTGCATCTTTTCTGTTCTGCATCTCCCAGTCGGCGGCGCACGCAAGTGCAGCGGCCCCTCCCCTAGCCCACTCTATCACTGTCCTGCCTGGTTAGTGGGGAAACGAAATTTCGAATTCATTCTATGTACATGTACATGATTGTTTTTCGACAATAAAGCAAACTATGACTATGACTATGACTATGATATGAGATTTATCCCTGAGAGGTAAGCCTGGACCTACCCCCGTGGGAGGATTCAAGGGGGCCGGTGCATAGTGTTCTGGGCAGCAGATTTGCTGCCCCCGTGACCCAGAAATGGAAAAGCAGAAGATGGATGGATGGATGGTAAGCCTGGACGGTGGAGACGCGGACATTCCTGGAGTGGCGTGAGAGGGTGATGAAATTGCAGATGATGGTGACGTCAGATGAGCAGAGGGGAAGCTGATGAAGGTGGTGTTGACTGATCTATTATTCTTAAAATGAATGGGAATGCCTGGATTAATCAGATCCCCAAAAAATGGTGGAAAAGTAGGACGAAGTTCCGATGAAGCTGAAGGCTAATTGTGCGATTCGAGGACTCTAGAAGCAATGCAGAATCCGACTACTGCCGAAGATTCGGATTGAACACTCGGGACCTGTCGGGAGGGAGACCTGACAGGAGGAAGATCTCCCGTCGTGGGTCGGGAGAGAGGCAGAGAAAGACCCGTCGGGGGTCGGGAGGGAGGGAGACCCGTCATGGGTCAGGAGAGAGCATGGCAGAGAAAGACCCGTTGTGGGTCAGAAAGGAGTGAGACCCGTCGTGGGTCAGGAGAGAGGGAGACCCGTCGTGGGTCCTGAGAGAGACAGAGGCGGAGAAAGACCCGTCGTGGGTCGAGAGAGAGACCCGACGTGAGAGCTGGACGAGCCGTCGAGAGCCAGGCGAGCCGTCGTGAGAGCCAGGCGAGCCGTCGTGAGAGCCAGGTGAGCTGTCATGCGATCGTGAGAGCCGGGTGAGCCGTCGTGAGACCCAGGCGTGTTGTCGTGCCGTCGTGAGAGCCAGGCGAGCTGTCGTGCCGTCGTCCTGACGGGAGGAAGACCTGTTGTGGGTCAGGAGAGAGGTGGAGAGAAGAAGGTTCGTCGTGGGTTGGGAGGGAGGGAGACCCGTCATGGGTCAGAAGAGAGCGAGGCAGAGAAAGACCCGTTGTGGGTTGGAAGTGAGTGAGACCCGCCGCGGGGCCGGAGAGAGGGAGACCCATCGTGAGTCAGGAGAGAGGCAGAGAAAGACCCGTTGTGGGTCGGAAGGAAGTGAGACCCGTCGTGGATCCGGAGAGAGGGAGACCCGTCGTGGGTCCGGAGAGAGGCAGAGAAAGACCCGTTGTGGGTCGGGAGGGAGGGAGACCTGACGGGAGGAAGATCTGAAGACCTGTTGTGGGTCAGGACAGAGGTGGAGGAGAAGACGACCCGTTGTGGGTCGGAAGACTCGTGAGAGCCGTCGTGAGAGCCGTCGTGAGAGCCGTCATGAGAGCCGTTGTGAGAGCCGTCATGAGAGCCGTCGTGAGCGCCGTCCTGAGGGCCAAGCGAGCAGTCGTGAGAGCCGCCAAGAGAGCCAGGCGAGCCATTGTGAGAGCAGTTGAGCGCCAAGCGAGTTGTCGAGCCGTCGTGAGAGCCAGGCGAGCTGTCGTGCCGTCGTGAGAGCCAGGCGAGTTGTCGAGCCGTCGTGAGAGCCAGGCGAGTTGTCGAGCCGTCGTGAGAGCCAGGCGAGTTTTCGAGGCGTCGTGAGAGCCAGGCGAGCTGTCGAGCCGTCGTGGGAGCCAGGTGAGCTGTCGTGCCGTCGTGGGAGCCAGGCGAGCCGTCGTGAGACCCAGGTGAGCTGTCATGCGTTCGTGAGAGCTGGGTGAGCTGGCGGTCATCCTGCTGTCATGAGAGCCGGTGAAACGTTGTGAGAATCGGCCAGTCGTCAGTCGGCTTGGAACCTGTGGAACAGCTAAGGACCTGAGGGTGGAGGTGCATATTGGGGATGTTCACAGGGCGGGTATGGGTTGAATGCTGGACAGATGAGAGCGGTCGAATTTGGAGACCGTAATAGTAGTCGCGACATGAGAGCAGAGAATGATGAAGGAATGCAATGATGTAGCATGAGCAGGAGGAGATGAGGATTAGATGGCGAGAGCATCGCTGAGGATGCGTATAGGATAGAATGGTGAAGTCATGAGCTGACGTCGATGGTAGGATCCCCGATCGGGAAAGAGGTGGTGAGCCGAGATGGTGTAGCTCAGGTGAGGGCGGAGCTGGGAGGGGCTGAATAGTGTGACACATGCTTATGATGGCTTAAGCTAGCTTGTAATGGATGACGTGAGCTGCCCGAGCTATAATAGCGTGAAACAGCAAGGGCCGGAATATGAATTGATGGTGAGCGGGTGTAAAGACAGCTAGTCTACGTCAAAATTGCGTGAGCAGCACGAGCTGAAATTGAGTGACGTGAGTCGATGGGTGCTGAATATCGGAATAGCAGAGAGAGGATGTAGAGACTGCTTAGCTAGCATGTGATGGAATGGTGTGAGCTAGCATGAGTTGCATGAATTAGAATGGTCGGATGCGATTCGGTAGGAGAGGTTGAATACGAGATGACAGTGTGCCAGTGCAGAGGAGTTAAGCGAACAGAAAACATTGGTATGACGTTTCGGAGTGCGAACGAAAATAGTGTGAGTGGGCGTGGTGACTTGTGTAGGCTGCAACGACAGAAAAAACATTTGGGTGTTGGGGAAGGGGGTGGGGGTGGGGGGAAGGGATAGAGTAGAAGACAGGAAATGGATTAGAGGTTCTGCCTAATGTGGGTAGGGCGCGAGAAGCCATCTAGCTCATGATGACTGAAAAGAGAGAAATGAGAGATGGGGAGAAGATGCATGTGCATGGGGAATTGTGCAGCCTGCAAGACGGGGACAAGAGTGAGACATGAAGGGTGCAGGCACAGGGGGAGATGGCCTGCTTGAAAGCAGGCTGAGATGATACAAGAGAATTCAAATGAAACTGCACAGTAGACAGAATACGTTTACTGGCCACTGGTGGTGATACTACTTAGCCCCCGGCAGGGGGAGCTATGAGACTGTAGTGGAGGAGAGGAGGGAGTGGCGATGTCTGCAGCTGCACGCGGGAAACTTGATGGGAACCCGGAAGCTCATTCGTCTCGTTCCAGGGCGCCGGGGTTACATTCTTGATCTAAACTGTTGAAGGTCCTGTCTTGATGTGTCAGCCTGAAGGGGAACGGCGGGTGCTGGGTGGTACCGAACGCTGTGGTCGCTGGAGGCCGGACCGCGCTGTGCCGAAAGCCATGGTTGCCAAAGCCGGTTTGCGCGCCGAGATCCGGGCTGCGCCAGGCTGCGCGCTCGCCTACACGAGGAGGAGGAGGCGACGAGAGGGACAATGTGGATATCCCGTATATGCCGCCAGCACAGAGATATTGACGGTGGGTGCTCCTTAGAGGTGGAGGTCCGCTGCGTGAGAGCGCGCCTGGAGCGTTCGCTGGGTGGCGCGGGCTGTGGGCTGGACGCCGGCCGGCGGTTCTTACCGTGGAGCGGATATGCGATGGAAGATCCTCCGGTTGCGGATTCCTGAATAGAAATCCGTCGCAGTGTAAGGAATTGCGAACTGGAAGGAACGAGGAAACGTGAGGCAGGTCAGTGTTTGAATGTGACAGGTTGTTAGCCCAGCTCGAGCGAGCTGACACGGTTGAGAGCGGTCGAGTTAACCGAGACGAACTGGAATGAAGGGATGAGTGGCTATAAATAGCTCCGGGAAATTAGAGGTGTGGTTATGGTGAACTGTGATTCGCTGGTGAGGAGAAGGTGGTTGAGGCGTGGTCCTGCTCCTGAACTTCAGTTAATCACATTAACTCCATTTAAAAGGATTCATACATCTGTTTGTGAAATAATTATGTATAGTCTATTTCAGTCTACTTACAAAAGTCTTAAATGATTCATGTGATTAAATGACTACTGTAATTGTATTATCAATAAAAAATGCTGCTTAACAATCACACACATTATGGTCTAACAATCTTCTTGATGGCATCATTTATAGATAACATTAAAATGTGATTAAAAATAAATAACACTGCACACTTAAGCCCATTACATTTTGAGTAGTCACTTTAGAAATATAATTTGCAACTTCAAAATCCTCTGAGGTTCAAAGGGAGTAGGCGTGTCTCATGTACCTTCCTCCATGTGATGTTGGGAAAGGGGTCTCCCTCGGCCTCACAGGGGATGACCAGCTCTCTCCCAGCCTCCTGCCTGTACTCCCCTCCAGGAACCACTGAGAATTTGGGAGGGTCCTGTCCAAAGAAACAGACTCTTCATAGTAATAATAGTAGTCTAGTTCAGGTGTCACTAGACCAGACACCATCTCGTACGGACCTGAACCTATAGTCAATATTAAATTACTTTTAATTTTGATGGGGTGATTCTATTTTAAGCGGTAACATTGCAGCTTTTCTGTAAACCTTAAAGCTGCCACACACCACAGGAGAATTTGCCCAATTTTGGCGGTTATTTGCTTCTCCCTGAGTTCTGGGACCTGCTGCGCTCCTCATGTGCGTGGTGTCAGTGTGACTCGGATCTGCTCTGTAAAATCGTAACCAAAAAAAAAATTGCAACGCCATGGTAAAAGCCAATAAAACAGCGTCAGAGGCAGACGGAGTAACGGACACGGAAAATTTTAAGTGCAGCTTCTCATCCACATTATCCATAGTAACTGTCCTCAGCAAATAATGACAGTCCACAAAACCGCGCTATTAATCCAGTTTGAGGCAATCTTTGAAAGTAAAAAGGCGAGAGTAGTTCCTCACGTGTGTCTGTTTAGATCCACACAGCGCACGGATCGAGGTGAAGCTGCAGATTAGCAATACCGACTCTACTTCCTGTGAACTTTATCGCCAATCTTTTATGAATCTTTTATAAATCATGTATCTGAAGCGCTGCACCACGTTTCACAAATAATAATAACACAGTTCTGACTTGATGCTCTGATCTTTTGAACACTTAAGAGTAGGGCTGTGCAATTAATCGAATTTTGATCACGATTTCGATTTTGGTGTCAAACGATCTCAAAATTCATATAATCGAGTCCAAACGATTATTTTTTTCTTTTCTCTGTCGAGAGGAACGTGCACGTGCAATACATTTCCTTCCACGCAGGCCAGTGCGCAGTGCAGAGACTAGCTGGCGCCTACACTGGCACGAGAGGAAAAGGAAGAGAGAAAGAAAGAGAAGAGAGAGAGAGGATTCACCCCCTCCCTCTCTGCGGCCGATTTGACCAATGTCTGCCCGAGTTGCTACCAAGAATTACCAAGAATTGACAGATCATGGCACTAGTTGCTACCAGGAATTGACCAATGACAGCACTAGCTCCTACCAATAACGCACATGCTCACATATGAAGCCAAGAACACGGAAACTACAGAAGACAATAGTAAACAAAGTTAGTATAACGCAACATTTAATCACTTTTAAATCGATCGTTCACCCTCCGTGGTATTTACTATGAATACAACGTACAAAGACACACTATGTAGAGATACGTGATCGGCATTTTCAATAGGCTACACGAATTACCCATCCCGGACAACACTTCATCTTGGAGCTGCTCGGATTTGCTGGACAGTATCTCATCTTTGCTTTTGGTAAGTCATGTCATGCAATGTGTTTGCCATATCACTATTCTATTTTAGCGCTATTATATTATATTTAGGGCTGGGAATATTAACGCGTTAATCGCGATTAATCGCGAATCGCGATTGATCGCGAACAATTTTTTTAATCGCGATCAGAGTTTGCCAGCATTTTCCGCAATTCTACCATCCATATGCAGCTCATTTGGTTGTATTAATTAAACTCATTGTCGGTTAAACGCGCTATTTTGAGTTTGCTCGTATTTTGTTCCTTCTACGCATCCGTAGGCAGCTCGAGCGGGCTTCAATCATTTATTTACAATTTCTCAAAGTAAGCACTATTACTGGTTCATTGTTACTTTTTCCTTTCTCTGCACTTTTTTGAAATAAAAAAAATGGTGAGAAATACTTTGCATTGTGAGTTTAACTTTAGATTTGAACGGTCTTACTGCAAGATATCAATTTTAAACATGCAAAATAAATCACGATTAATCGCGATTAACTATGAAATTTCTGAGATTAGTTGCGATCAAGAAAATTAATCGTTTGACAGCCCTAATTATATTATATTATATTATATTATATTATATTATATTATATTATATTACATTATATTATATTATATTATATTATATTGTATTAATTGTATTGTGTTATATTTATTATATTATATTATATTATATTATACTATACTGAGGAGAAATCTGTGTGAGGAATAGCTGTGTGTGGGTCGGGAGGGAGGGAGACCTGACGAGTTGACGAGTGTGTGTGTGTGTGTGTGTGTGCCTGTGTGTGTATATCATAGCACCATTTTATGTTTATATTTGTTAGGTTGTATTTAGGGCAATCTGTAGAATAAGACAGAAGAAGAATAAATGTTTAAGGGGAGAGTAGCCCACTTTGTGTGTGTGTGTGCGTGTGTCTGTATGTAGGTAGGGGATTTTGAAAAAATCGTTTGAATAATCGTGATTTCAATATTGACTGAGATAATCGTGATTATAATTTTTTCCCTACTTAAGAGTCTCAAAGTGAGTCACTTTACTGTAGAGAGGAAATAGCTAATGCGAGGGGAGCTCACAACTTTATAGCCTGTGGTATGCAGCCATATGCCGGTGCAGTCTTTGCGATCGGATATTTTAAGTCTCATAAGATTCTCCTCGTGCCTGTGGTGTGCCCTTAAAAAATGTTTAAAACCGAAAAATCCTGTAGTGTGTGGCGGCCTTTACAGCGCTGTATTAATGGGCCATGGAACATGCAAACCAATTGTGTGCGAGTTAAGCCACTCCCCTGACGCTACTTAGTCAATGTTTTTAACTTGTATTTTTGTTGATTTGACAGTCCATTATTCATACATTCAGACATTGATAAAACTAGGCTACTTCTGTATCACAGTCATAAAGCAAGTTAGACATTATGATGTCCCAGACCTCTGCTTGAGGAGATTTTCTCTAACTGGACCTCCTTCAGTTTTAGTTGAATATTCCTGGTCTAGTTGTATTAAAAATATTAAGTTATAATAGTAAAAGTAAGATATTAATACTGAAGGGGGCTTTCTCTGTGTGGGCTCTCTCCCTCTGGAACTTCCTGTCCCCTGACCTCACTTTTTTCGTGTTTTATTGTAATATTTTGTATTTCAGTTCTAGTTTTGATTCTAACATTGTGTTGGCTACTTGGGGATTCTCTTTGCTGATTTGTTTTTAATGACAGGGCAAAGCACTTTGGAAAATTATTATTATGTGATTATTATGTGTGGGGAGATCAAACATTAATAGTGCTTTTGTGAAAATAATACTTTGGATAAAGCTGCTAAATAAGTGCATTCGTGTACCTTTAGCACCAGGGGAGCAGGAGGGGACCATCCCATCGTCCCCAGAGCGTTGTAAGGCATACAGGTGTAGGTACCCAGGGAGTCCTCTGTCACCTCTGCCACACGGATGCTCCCATCCTCCATCTGGCTCCAGCCGGGGTACTGCACACGGGGGGTACAACTCAGTACTCAATTTACTATTACTATTTGAAGACTGTATACTTTTCAGAGTAGTGTTTAGACATCACGCTTTTACTTCTACTCAAGCAATAGTAACAGTATGCTTACTTGAGTTAAAGTTTTGGTTACGCTCTGAGTAAGTCTACAGGTGACTATAGGATCTTTATGTTGACAATATTAAAATTATTTGAACATTTGTATTTATTACACTTGTATTGCAGCAGATATGATTTGTTTTTGTATTTTTTTATCCTTTGGAAATACCAGAATCTATGCATTATTATGTTTTATATCTGGTTAAAATAACTGATGAATCATAATTTCTTCAAATATTGTTACTACTATTATTACTGATATTTTACTCTTACTTAATCATTTGCACTACTTGTTACATCTAGGTACAGATTTTGTACTCTACCCACCACATATTTCCCTGTGGAGACAATACACTTTACCTTAACCTCTGGTCCTGGCCATGGAGAGGAAACAATCTTCAACAACAGATCCTATTTGCTACAGATTTCACAACTGAGCCTGACAATTTAAAGTTGGACTAAGTGAGTGGAACAAAAGAGGCTTTGAGGCGGCTGACCTTGTCTATCCTAAGAGGGAGCCCATCTTTCTTCCACTTCACCGTGGTAACAGGGGGGTTGGCATCGACGGGGCAGCGGATAAAGCCGGGCAGACCAATGGCCACGTATATGACCGCTGGCATGTTCACCACTCGGGCAGGATCTGCAAACACACAAGACCAAGAGACAGTTACTGTTAGGGTCTTCAAGCTGGAGGGGAGTTGTGATCTGGGATACAGTTGACTGGAAGAAGACATAATTGATAAATCCATTAACGGTCCACTATTTGCCTGGAAGATGACTCATCGCTGTACCAGCGGATGAGTCTGGTAACGCTTGATCCACAGAATGCGCTGCTGTTGCGCTTAGACAGACAGCTAAGTGAACCAATCAGAGATTGCGCCATCTTGATTCAAAACTGAGGAGGAACTTCCGCTGCCTAAGAGTGACTTTGCGGGCAAAGGCGGGTGCACTGACGTCACCATCTTTGAACGAATCAGAATCGCGGAGTCCGTTTGTAACCGGAGGAGCGAGGGTGGAGCGAGGGTGTCCAAATGGTATCGCGGTGTATAGGAAATACAGAGAGATATCATTTGGCTGGCCAGGTAAGTGCACTATATCACTTTTCTGGTAGAGGCCTGGCTTGTTTCCATGGAGAATGTATTGCTTTCCCTGGAATGTTCCACAATAGGAAATTCACTTCTCTATATTGCATTTATTCATGCAGCTGTACTTACTACTCAAAATACCTTGAAACACCTGCATTTCTTACCTTGATCATAGTTGCCTCTCCATAGATATGATCAATAAATTGACTTGATTGCACTACCTGCTTGGAGGATGATCCACCATATGCATGTCTCCATACAGAAGTTATGACTTTGTCTACAACTTTAACACAGGCATATTATGATATTTACTGTGACTTTTATTGTCAAATGTATTATGTACCACAGTTATGATCAGCCAGGTTTGATTCTGTTTCAGCCAGTGTAAATGAGATAACTACACATGTATTTATTCAAGACAATTACGTTTCACTGAGAAATATGTCAAAATACAAAATCATACTCAAAAATGAGGAAAAAACAGGACTGGCTTAGTTAAGTGACTGTTTTAAGTAATACACATTAAGGGTGCACACATGCACAATTAGCACATCAAAACTGGGACTATTAATATTGGGAACTAAAAACCAACACTAAAGCCAGACAGAAACCAGGTCTAGACCTGGACAAAACCAGGACTGAAACAGGACCAAATAAAATCTACATTAGACTAAGGTTGCGTCCCATTTCTCTGTCTTACCCCTACCCCTTGGTTTTGCTTGTTCATGTGAGGGCAAGAGGTGTCCCGAAGGGGTAGGGCCACGACCGGGGGCTACATACTCCTTGAAACGAAGTAAGCTCTTGACCAGACTTGAAACGAAGGGCAACGCCTACAAGCTCAGGCAGGTTTTGGGATCAGGATGGCAACGTCACATCGACCAGCCAAGGAGTCTCATAAATGTATTTTCGGCAGTTGTAATGATCGATTAACAGTTTAGCACGGTTTACAATTATGACGCTTATGTTCTACGTTACTTTTAGTGAACTGTTGTTGCGGTTTGAATTGTAGTGATGTCTGTTTAGCCGACGTTATCGTTTTCATCAAAATTTCATGTATAAACAAGCTAGTTTTGTTGTCGAGCTGAGGTACCCGATAATCCTTGACATTTGTTTACATTTGTTTGCATTAACTGTTGTCGCCTCTGTAGACGCAGCAGCCAGGTAGAGGCAAGGGATGATGACGCAAACGGTAATCGAGTGGTGTCCCATTTTTTAGGGGAACATTTGTACCCCGAGCCCTCTCAGCTCGGTATTGAGGGGCAAGACAAAGACGTAGATAAAGGGTTAGGTGAAGGGGAAGGGGTAAGACAGAGTAATGGGACGGAGCCTTAAACTGGTCACAAACCAGGACACACCCTAAAAGCTCTTGGCCTTCTACTTGTAATACAAAAGCTGTACAGCAAATTAGAAGACATCATGCTGTAACTGCAGAAGTAATCTTTAATCTTTAATTAGCGAAAACAGACGGGTCAGGTAAATGTCATCTGATGTACGCCTGAGGTGAACAGGCGAAATTAAAACTTTTTATTCCAAAATCAGAAATGTGAAAACGCCAGAGCAACACCAGTCCAAATGAGGTCAAGGAAGAGGGCTTATGGAAAAAAGCAGAGACTGATGAAAAGGGAAATGTGTGAAAGAACGAGAGGGAGGGGTGGGTTAGGAAGAGGAGGAAGAGCGAGCGCTATCATTAGAGCCACTGAGGAAGGGCGAGCAAAAGCGTGGGAACGAGGACAGGTGAGAGAGAGAGAGAGAGATGGAGAGATGAGAGAAGAGGGTGACGTAATGCTGAGAGAGGAGGAGAGGAGAGAGAGAGAGAATAGAAAAGCTGGTTTGACTCTGTGAACTCAATATCAGCTGCTGTGACAAAGGACCACAGAGAACGATAGAGGAAACGGACAAGAGGAGGGGAAAAATAGGAAATGATGACCTTTTATATGACGATTATATTTGTGATTTATGTTCTAATAACAGGATTCTCACATTTCACAGTTCACATTTTAAAAAACTGAAATATCAATTGATACACTAATACAAGAATCACATTTCTGAACATGTTTGTCTCTAAATATAAAAAAAATCTATATATTGTGATACTAAACTTGGTGATCATTATCATTATCGTGCGCTACTGTATCGCCAAGAGCGTTTTTTTTTTTTTTCTTTTCTTTCGATCTTTTGTGACCGCATTACAAATTTGTTGGTAAAAGAGAAGAAGAAGATACGAGAAGAAAATAATCCCACACTCCGTCTTACTTGCAAAAATTATGATTTATTAAGACATGCAACGTTTTGGCACTAAACGTTGCACTAAACTAGTGCCGAAACATTGCATGTCTTAATAAATCTTACATTTTGCAAGTAAGACGGAGTGTGGGATTATTTTCTTCTCGTATGTTCTGGGGCTGCTCCCTCTCCTCCAACGCATCCGTTTGAAGAAACTGAAGTGCGAAGTTCTCATTCTTGGTAATCTAATATAAGAAAACGTGTTTGTGCAATGCACTTCACATATTCACTGTTGATGATTTAGATAGATGCATTTTATATTTTTGCACAAAATATTGTTGCTAAAATGTATTTGGTTCTTAAAAAACAACAATAGATCACAGAGTATCATGTGCCATCGATCGATTATCACATATATCATCAGATCGTGATTAAATGTATGTATTGTGTCTCGTATCAAATCATGAAGGACCCAAAGATTCCCAGCCCTAGTTTGCACTGATTTAAACTAAAGGGGACAGGATATTGTGTTGTTTGTGAAGGAAATTATGGTACTTAAAGACTGCAGATTTGCTAATTGCATCCATTCAAGGAGGGAACCCGGTTAGATACAGAGGAAACAGGAGAGAAACCAGACAGGATCATTTGACTGCAGCATTGCCAACACAAGTTTGTCCTACAACTCCAAACCTAACCACCAGCACTGGCATCTCCACCACAAAGCACCCAGTGGAGCCCCGGAGAAAGTGCCTCGGACAAGAATATCTGCCAAGAGTCTAAAAATAGCTTTGAGACAGCGCTGGCTCACGACACACCGGTACCCCGCAACATGACTTGCTTTTGGAGAACTTTCCCATTGGCTGAGTGCCGTGAGGGAGGATGACAAGCAAAACAGAGGAGGAACGGAGGGTTTTAGGATGGAAAGAATGAATCTGGAGCGACGTGTGAAGAGAATGAGAAGAGGACGAGAGGATGCTGGGAGCTCTCTGCAGCCTGGCGGAGAATCGCGCTTACAGCAGTGATGTAATCCCTACCAATGTGCCCCCCGCCCCGCCCCCTCCTCCTCTCACGACTGCTGTTCCACGCACAGTCTAACACGCAGCCATCGAAGAAGGCTGGAGAGCGAGGGAATGTAAAAATGTCTGTTGCCTTGACTACTGCCGGTGAATGCTGGCGATCAGTAGACAAGGAGAATACAACCTCCCATCTATGTGTTTTCTTCCTGCTTAAAGTCACAGGTTAGAATACACATGTCACTAAAAGATGGTCCACAATAATTTACATAATTTTCGTACATATTTTATTTTTGTATTGTATTTTATTTCATTTTAGATATGACGCAAAAAGTGTCAATTCCTTAACTGTTACCTAGCAATCAGGGCTGGACTGGGACAAAAAAACGGCCCTGGCATTTTTGGCTTAGACCGGCCCCTCATAATTAGCGGAGCACAACCGACTAATTTATGTTTGTTTTCCCCGAAGCAAAGTATTTTACTATTGTTACGTCTTGGCTGAGGGGAAACCAGGGCGCAACATTTAAAGGTCCCATGGCATGAACTTTTCACTTTCTGAGGTTTTTGAACGTTAATGTGCCCCCCCCCAACGCTAAAGAAAGAAAGAAAGCAAAGAAAGCTATGCCTTTATTAGTCCCACAGTGGGGAAATTCCAGTTCTGCATTTAACCCATCCTGTTATTAGGAGCAGTGGGCAGCACGTTACTGCGCCCGGGGACCATCTCCATGATCTTCTTGCTTCAGTTTGGTCAGGACCTAAGCTGGAGGATTTACCTATGGTGCATGTTTTTGGGTTGCGAAATGTCTAAACTGCGCATTTGCGGTCCTTTTCTGCGTTAGAAAAATACACAGCTCAAACGGGCGATTTTGAACAAGGCAACTATGTGACGTCACATCGAAAAATGCAGCTCCACCCCCCGTCTGGATGTCTACCCACCGTCTCTGTAAATCACGCCCAGAGAGTTTGGACCGCGAATGAGCTACGCAATGCGAAATGCGTTTTTTAATTTGCCTGGAGGCATGTGCGAGTGTTTCTAGGCTCGGAAGTCTTTTATCTGAGCCTCTGGACCTCTGAAACAGCAGTGGTTTAATTTTATTTTCTGTGAAAATTAGTTTTTTTCATTGAAAAGGCTCTCCTTTGCTCCTCCGCTCTTAAAACACGGAAGTGGGGCCAGCACACAGCGCACCGCATTTGGCGGCGCATTTGCCCCCCCACCCCCCACCCCACCCGCTCCTCTAACCTATCTCTGTCCTTCTCATTTGCATTCAAGCAACAAGGCCCAGAATGAGTTGTTCAGAGAGAGATATTCTGACTCAGACTCTGTACATGTGTCTCTCTCATGCACTGAGTCTTGATTTTGAAGAAGGATTCATTTACAGTATTAGGGAACCATTAAGGCACCATATAAAAGCATCAAGAAGTACCATGTCATGGGACCTTTAAAGGAAAAATCCCAGCTCCCAAAAACCACCAGCAAACTCGCAGGAACTACACATTCAGTGGTTTATTTAAAATGCATCTTGCACACACACACAAAAAACATTCTCATCGAATTTACATGTTTCACGTAGGTCACCTGTTTTGGCTTCAAAACGGCAAATTTTGCCAAAAGGTGAGCGATTTTCATGCCTGTCCATCACATAAAAGTCCCGGTATTATCCTAACATTCCTACCTACTTACCTGCTGTGCCTGTGCTACATTTTCTGGTCACTCTGTCCCTCGGGTTTCCTCGGGTTCCCTCAGGTTCCCTCGGGTTCCCTCGGGTTCCCTCGGGTTCTCTTGGGTTCCCTCGGGTTCCCTGTCCACAGTCTCTGGCTGCTCCTCTCCCTGTCCACCTTCAACCTGGACTGCAGAGAACGTGGATGTATTTTAGAACATTCTGAAGCATCTATAGCGAGATTTTTTAATCTTTTAGCCCGCAACTTCTCCACACCCCCTTTCTGCCGCTTCTCCATTATTTCAACAGCATCGGCCCCTGTGACTGTCGGCCCACGGGGAAAATGCCCAGTATGCCCGATTACCAGTACAGGCCTGCTAGCAATCATCAGTTATAATCAGTTATAATTAGACCATGACAAATAAATGGTAACACCTTTGTTTTGTTAAATAAATGTGTAAGACTGCCAGAAAAATAACTACTCGTAACATATTATGCTATTTTCTTATCTACTTTATAATGTTATTTCTTCATCACAAACATACCCAGAGTTGTGTTTTGTTTCATTCACACATGTTTAAAGCACAAACCCTGCAAATTTAGGCTGAGCTCTTCTTACAAACAGAAAACACTGTTCCATCGTGTGATGTCATGTGGTAATACAGGAAGTGATCCACTGTGTTTTCAAACTCCATACACCTTCACTAGAATCATCTGAATAATTTCAGCCCTGGAATAGCCAGTCTCGACTGAACAAAAGGTAAAAGGTAGCTGTTAACTTGAAAACTACCACTTCATGACATCACAAGGTGGAACAGAGCATTTTGAGCTTTGGGGATGTTGACAGACTAATAATAGTGTTACTCAAACATGTGTTGATGAAACATACAGTATTTTTTGAGAAAGTAACAGCATTCTAACATGGCTTAAAGCTCACAAGAATCAATTTTGTGTAATATAGGACCTTTAAAGTGCAACTGTCACTTAACTGATGTAAAACCGTGATAATATTTCATTTTGTAATACTAAGAAAAGCATGAAAACCTGTCAGATGTACTTTAGGAACAGAACTGTGTGATAAAATAGCCCACAGAGATCTGCGAGTGTGTGGACTGAGCTGTAACAGAGAAAGATGTGCAAATTGATGCACGGCAATTTGCGTAAATGAGTTGAGGTAAATGACAATCAAAGGACGAAGGCAAACATTTGAATAATAGAAGAGAGTCCTGTGAAATTGCAGTTTTGTTGGGATGGCGTGTGGTGCAGAGGTTGAAAAGAGTTTGCCCACAGACTGAAAAAGTGTCCAAAATGGTTTCACAGTGCAGATGATGCTCTGAATGCATTTTACAGCTCAAAAGTATACTTAAAAATACAACACAGCAGGATAGAGCTCTTAAGTGTGTAGAAACTCTACAATCAGAAGGTAAATATTGCACATGAACTCTAAAGCAACAAACAGAAATACTATAAATGTAGCAGTAATCTTTGTTTTTGGTGGAGGGTTTTCCACTTTCTTGTCTCCATGGAGATGTTATTGCATTGCCTGGAATGCTACACGGAATGACATTAAACATATCCAGCTAGAATTGATTAATTATGAATGTTTCTATTGCTCAAAAATACAATAATTTCTCGAGTCTCCACAGATCTGAATTGTAATGTAGCGCACTGCTGTAACCTGCTTGTCTCCCTTGCGATAGATAGGTTTGATTTATATTATGGAACATTCTAGACAAAGCAAAAACATGGCACAGGGACAGGCAGGTGGCAGACCAATAGGCGGACCCTCCAACAGAAATTACGCAGTGCACCTTTAAAGAGGGGGTATTGGCTGACATTTTGGATCTTTTTTCTTTTTTACCATGTTATAATGTTCCCTCATCAAAAACATGCCTGAAGAGGTTTTATATGTCATCCATGCATGTTTGCGTCATCTAGTGATCTCTCCGGGGCCCTATCAAAACCTTCCTTACGATTAGCGGAGCGTCAGAAGCAAAACTGTAATGTATTAAACATGTTAAAACTCAGTTTTTGATATTTTGACATTTTTGAACAATAAAAACACCCACCACTGAATAAATGCATCTACGTTTAATACCATTTTGTGGAACATTACAGATAAAGCACTAGCATCTCTGTGGTAGAGGAGTCAACCTGAAAAGTTACACAGTGCATCTTCAGACAAACTATTTTCTATTTCATATGGTTAATGTCTCTAGTTACTGTACAAAGCCCAACCCCATTATTGACCTTTCCAGAAAATGGCTTCCAAATACAAATAAACTCTTTTGGCAATGCTAATAAATGAGAATAATGTGAATAATGAGCAGTCTAATGTGTACTCACATTGCACTGTTAGATAGGCAGAGGCAGTTGGTGGCCGGCCCAGGCTGTTGCTAGGTGCACAGGTGTATCTGCCAGTATCCTCCGGCTTCACTTGGGCAATGATGAGAGAGCCGTCAATAAGAATACTGACTCTGCGCTTCAGGTCACTGTGGAAATAAACAAGTCCACATTCAGGGCTGTGATCCAGAAACACTTTATACATGACCTAAATACAAAATACACTAAAACTTAAATAATTTTACCATGCAGTGAATATTCATATTTATGATCCGATGCAGATTTTGTTCCTTTGTTTAAATACAAGAAACCAAGCAGCATCTGCATGTTGGAGGGGATCCCAGAGATTTACATTTATGGCTGACTGGGCCTGAAAGCACTTCAGCATTACACTCCACACAAAACAAGTTGGATTTGGCAAGTGCCTGCTGCTCCAAATGGGCCTCAAACCAGCTGTAATTATATAGAACATGTTTAATATGAGCTCCCTGTGCCTCAGCAGTGGATGACAGAGCAGCCTTTTGCAGGACACAACACCATGGGCTGTGGCTCAGATTATGATTGACTTAAGAGCAGAAAGCCCTTTGCTGTGGGTTAGGTGAGGTCAGGCCATTTGATTGGCAGGCTACAATGCAAGAGAGAGCATTAGGGATTTTTTTTGTCACTTCTGCAGATCTGGGGTTCTGCTGAATCACCATTACTGATAATACATTCAGAATAAATTAATCAGCTCCAACAATATGCATGTTTGGGGGCTCCATTTGACAGACAGAGGCACAGGACAGAATGAGTCTGGCTCTGACAAAAGCAGCACAAGAGACACAGTGAACAGACAATGAGGGTGAAATGGTGGACAATAATGAACCCGATCATAACTTTACTTCTTGAAGAAGACGTTGTCCTCTTCCCAGTACCAGGTGTAGGTCAGGTTTCTGGGGTAGGCCTCTGCCTGGCAGGTGAAGAAGGCATCCTGCGAGATGTTCACGGTGATGTTCTCCGGAGGAGAGACAATGAATGGAGGACCTGGAGACAAGGACCACACACTAGGTCAATAAAGAATAAACTTAGCATAGACACTGAAAACCCTTTACAGACCCTCCAGGAATTTGCGATGTTGCGATCTGCAACTTCAACGCAACTTCAGCCAATCCTCGTGAATTCAGGGCGGTGTTGCAATTTTGACCAATCACCGCAACTTTCCCGCAATTTTTACTCATTTTGACCAATCATCGGCGACGTATTGAACGCCGACCAACTTCCTTCTGCCTTACTTCCGTGTGATGAAACAAAACTGCGGCCGTGTCCCAGTTCCCAGAGCGCACAGCTCGGAGCGCGGCCCGAAGGGGGCTCAGACTGCAGTCAAGGCCGTGCACACTTGCTCAGCTCCGACTGCAGTCCGCGGACCGCTTAACGAGTGTGGTCTTCGGACTGCGTGTTAAGTGTGCATGGGACAAAAAAGAAATTGGACAGCAGTCGTCGCGCCGGTGTACTGTCGAAATGTGTGACGCACATGCCCTTCGGGCCACGCTCCGAGCCGCGCGCTCTGGGAATTGGGACACGGCTTCTAATGGCAAAGAAACATGTTTGCGGCGCCATTTGCCCACAAAAATAACAGCAAAAGACCGGGCGAAACAGTTCCCCTCCTAGTAGTAATTTATTTTCGATGTTGGTAAGGTTGTATTAGGACCATATCTGTGATCTCTGTGTCCTTGTATTATTCTTTGTCAGTAATAACTCAGTATTCAAAATATTACTCAATTTTAATTACAAAAAGGGAAAATCTCAACTATTTATCGCAACTTTCACTTCCTCTCGCAACAAAATCGCAATAAAAACCTTAAAGGCACCGCAACTTTCATCACAACTTTTTGGAAAAGCTCCCGCAAATTCAGGCATTTTAGCCCGCAACAATCACAAAAAATGCCCGCGAAATCCTGGGGGGTCTGCCTTTACATCAAATATGAATGTGGTGTGTGAGTGTTGGTGGTGGTGGGAGGGACCGATGGTGCAGACTGGCTACTTTGCTTCCCCCAGTCTGCCCCAGGACAGCTAAGGCAACAATAGAAGCTTGCCATCAGTGTGAAGTGAATGAATAATGTACAAAATTGTAAAATACTTTTTTGCTATAATGTGTACCTGAAGATTTTAAACAGTAAGTGAAAAAATATTTTAGTTTGAAGTTAGCCCCAATTCTTATATCATAAATTGTAAATAGTTAGTTGAAGTCGGGGAAAAAAACATTGTATAAAGCTTTTGTCCATTAATATCTGGATGTGCATAATATTATTATCATTATGAATGTATTGATGAATATAGAGAGGTATTAGTGACCTCTGTGTCAAAAGTCTTTTGCACTACCGTTACAGGGATTAGCACATGGCCTGTTTACTCACTCTCACTATCAGAAAAATCACAGCAGATCTCACTGCACTGCACTCTGTTTGGATTATCAGAACACATCATTATGCCAAGTGGATCAGATTGTCTGCTCAGGACGGCCTTTTATGTGAAGACTGAGAGATAAACTTGATTAAAGACATGTTGATGAATACCTTTTTTTTTTTTTGACAATATTGTACCTGATTTTTACTGTCTTAAAAACATGAAAAACTAGCAGAAAAAAATGTTTTAATCAGATGCGTTAGGAATATGACCATAGCGACAGCACTAAAGGCTTATCAAGACATTTTAAAAGGAAAAAGTAGCATTTTGGTTAGCATCCCCAAAATACTGAATTAAATATTGCACCGTCACATGAATATTGTAATAATATTATGATTCTGATTTTTCCCATGCCCTATAAACTGAACTACAACAGGTGAAGTATTTAGATGTGCCAAACTCTTCTCAGCACCAGCCCGGCGGTCCCGTGCTGAGGCTGGCTGTTGCTTTGTGAGTGTGTGTTGCCATGTGTGTCTGTCCCGCCCTATTTGGATCAATCTGAGAGCTGTGTGTTGGCTCAGAGTCTCTTCACTGATCTGCTGCTCAGTGGCTTTCCAGGAGGACCATTATTAATCCGCCTGTGCTGTAAATTATACATGCCAGGTCAGACATCTCCTCTGGCACAGCTCAAGGAATGTGTGATCTGAAAACACTGGAAAATACACAAAACGCACAGCCAAATAAAGAAGAAAGTAGTGTTGGCCCGATACTAAAATTTCAAACTTGATTTTGATATTACTTTATTTAGACAATAAAATGTAATTTTCATCATTAAATTGTCGTACAGTGGTACCTCACCTTACGAATGACCCAACAAACGAAAATTTCAAGTTACGAAACGCCTTCACGGTAAATTTTTGTCTCTAGATACGAATGAAATTTCAAGTTATGAAACGCAAAATCTCAAAAATTAAAATAATGCGCGCTCAGCCACACACATTATACGCTTTTCTCAGACTGGATTTAAACTTTTCTCACATTTGTCTCTGTTTAAACACTCAAACTTTCATAGATTTTCAACAAAACTATCAATATTGAAGTGTGGGGGGAAGCGGGTGGGGGTAGAAAACTGCGCGGTCACGTGTTTGCAGCATGACCCCGCGCAGAGCTGACAGCAGGACTAGACCAAGATCTAAACCTGGACTGGACCAGGACTAAACCAGGACTAAACCAGGATTAAAGCGCCGCGTGCGGGTCTATTTCCTGGTTTCTCACGAGTCACAGCTGAGGCGAGCAGAGAGGAGGCAGTCTGAGCGCATGTGAGCGAGAGCCATGCAAGAGCCGGAGGAGGTCTAGAGGAGCCACGGTGGTCTGGACTAAACCAGGACTAAACCTGGACTAAACCAGGAGGAGCCGCGCTCACATGCGCTCAGACTGCCTGCGGTCCCCTCCTCAGCTGTGACTCGTGAGAAACCAGGAAATAGACCCGCACGCGGCGCTTTAATCCATCTGGTCTAGTTCTGGTTAAGTCCTGGTTTAGTCCAGGTTTAGTCCTGGTTTAGTCCTGGTCCAGTCCAGGTTTAGATCTTGGTCTAGTCCTGCTGTCAGCTCTGCGCGGGGTCATGCTGCAAACACGTGACCGCGCAGTTTTCTCCCCCCTCCCGCTTCCCCCCACACTTCAATATTGATACGTTTTGTTGAAAATCTATGAAAGAGAGACAAACGTGAGAAAAATTTAAATCCAGTCTGAGAAACCAATCAGGACAGAACACATTGTTACACTATAAAAAAAGTTACACTATAAAAAAAAAAAAAAAACTTGGATCGGGGCCTTGGAACGAATCAGGCTTTTTCCATTGAAATAGCTACTCAACTTACGAATTTTTCACGTTACGAAACCACTTCTGGAACGAATTAATTTCGTAAGGTGAGGTACCACTGTATATTATTTTATATCACCATGTGGTTTTATATTTGTGTAATCCCTCAGTCGTCCAAGTGTGTTCCATAGTGGTCCATGGGCGTATTCTAGTCTATGTGCTCTTGTACTTCTGATACAGCTTAAGATCATCTAAAGCTATTCCAGAAAGGTCCATTTCTGTCCAATTGATATTAATTTTTTTGTATTGATAAGTTTCCATCCTAAATTTGATACTTTTTATGCAGAGGCAAGAGAATTACAAGTCTGCTCTTCATAAAATCAGGCTTAACTGCCATCGTGAGGGATCAGATGGCTTTAAAAATCTGCAACTTTCATCAGGAACTTTCATCAAGCAGTCGTGGCTTTCCAAGAGTCTGTGGAGTGGAAACACAGTTGGAAGTCGGATTGTGTATTCTCGGGGTTCAGAAGAGGTCACGATCATTCAGCTGTGTTCTGTAGGGACCGTGCTCTTTAAATTAGATGACCCAGAATGCCATGTTTGGTGGGATTTCATTTATCCTCTTTGGTGAGGCGTGACCAATCGGAAACAGGCGAACAGACGGACATTTTGGTCTTAAAACGTTTTATAGATCTGACCTGTAACTTGGCCTGGTATTGCCACCTGCTTGTTTCCGCGAAGGCAGAAAAGTTTAATGCCATACTGTGGAACTAATTCAACGCATCTCACACAGCCGTTCCTTCAGTCGTTAAATATGCCTTGCTTTTGTGGCATGAGCAAAGCACAGTCCATATTTAGATGGATTGCCATGGTTAAAGATGATGACATTTTACTTATAGCTAGAAGTGAAGTTTGCATATCTCTGGACACTTGCTGCTCAGTGAGTTTGGATTAAAATGTAACAGCTCAAATGCTCAAACAAAACTGCTCTGCTCCGTCAAGCTTTGGGTGCTAAACACAGTAGTTAGTGGCCCCAGTCTAATTTCAGCCTGGTCCAGCCAAGCAGCTAAACATAATGCTGAATCATCCATTATTAGGGTTGTGCTTAGTCATGTTTGCACAAGGATACCAGTGCTAGGCTGATTTCACACAAGCAGAAACAATTTTACACTGCAATAAAGGTATATACTACAATGGCATTATATACATTTAAAGGTCCTATATTAAACAAAACTGACTTTTGTGAGCTTTTAGTTATGTTATCAAGTTGTTACCTCATCAAGAACATAGCTGAAGTTGTCTTTTGTTTCATTTATATAATTATTATTAGCTTGTCTACATCTCCAAAGCTCAAAATGCTCTCACCTTGTGATGTCATGAAGCAGCAGAGTTTAAAACCACGGTAGAGCACTTCCTGTATTACCACATGACATCACAAGGTGGAGTGTTTTCTGTTTGAGAGAAAAACTCAGCCTAAATATGCAGGGTTTGTGTGTTAAACATGTGTGAATAAAACAAAACACAGTTGCAGGTACAGTATGTTCTAATGAGGAAACAACATTATAACACAGATCAGAAACAGGGTTATATGGTTAATGCTTCACTGTGTAAACTTTCTGGTAGGGGACCTGGTCTGCTTCCTGAACGACTCCGTGGAGATGCTTGGAATGTTCCACAGTATGAAGTTAAACGTTACAAATGTTGCCTTAAAGTTTTTAGAGCTAAAAATAAAAACTTGAAAAACAATCTTTCATACTGTGAGCAGCTTACCTGGCCAGCCAAATGATATCTCTCTGTATTTGATATACAGCGCGATACCATTTGGACACCCTCGTTCCACCCTCGCTCCCCCGGTTAACAACGGACTCCGCGATTCTGATTCATTCAAAGATGGTGACGTCAGTGCACCCGCCTTTGCCCGCAACATCCCTTCCATTCAGCTGTAAAATTGGTCTTAAATGACCTAAAACACATCGATTCCTTAAAGCCACAGCAGCTGACAGCTCTAGAGGCCTTTCTTTTCAAAAAAGATGTTTTTGCATTGCTTCCTACCGGCTTGGTTCACATCGCTGCCCGTTAACTGTTCTCTGATTGGTTCACTTAGCTGTCTGTCTAAGCGCAACGGCAGCGCATTCTGGACCAAGCGTTACCAGACTCACCGCTGGTACAGCGATGAGTCATGGATTCTTCCAGGCAAGTGAGCAGCATCACCTTTCTACAAATCTGATCTTGGTCTGGCTGCGTCACCTGCTTGTCTCCATGGAGATAGATACAGTATGTTTAATGTTTTATACATTGAAACATTCAAGGCAAAACAATAAAAACTACATGTAGACAAAAAGTTCTCTTTACTACACTCAACAAAAATATAAACGCAGCACTTTTGTTTTTGCTCCCATTTTTCCTGAGATGGACCCAAAGATCCAAAATTCACTCCAGATACACAACACTACCATTTCTCTCAAAGATTGTTCACAAATCTGTCCAAATGTGTGACAGTGAGCACCTCTGCCCCGCCGAGACAATCCACCCCACCTCACAGGTGCGCCACATCAAGATGCCGATCCGACATCATGACCAGTGCACAGGTGCGCCCCAGACTGCCCACAATAAAAGGCCACCCCGAAATGTGCATTTTTTTGCTTTATTGGGGGTCTGGGGACTCAGAACCAGTCAGTATCTGGTGTGACCACCATTTGCCTCATGCAGTGCAACACATCTTCTTCGCATAGAGTTTATCAGATTGTCAGTTGTGGCCTGTGGAATGTTGGTCCACTCCTCTTCAATGGCTGTGCGAAGTTGCTGGATATTAGTGGGAGCTGGTACACGCTGTCGTATACGCCGGTCAAGCACATCCCAAACATGCTCAATGGGTGGCATGTCCGGTGAGTATGCTGGCCATGCAAGAACTGGGACATTTTCAGCTTCCAAGAATTGTGTACAGATCCTTGCAACATGGGGCCGTGCATTATCTTGCTGAAACATGAGGTGATGTTCATGGATGTATGGCACAACAATGGGCCTCAGGATCTCATCACGGTATCTCTGTGCATTCAAAATGCCATCAATAAAATGCACCTGTGTTCTTCGTCCATAACAGCCTTTGAAGAGGAGTGGACCAACATTCCACAGGCCACAACTGACAATCTGATAAACTCTATGTGAAGAAGATGTGTTGCACTGCATGAGGCAAATGGTGGTCACACCAGATACTGACTGGTTCTGAGTCCCCAGACCCCCAATAAAGCAAAAAAAATGCACATTTCGGGGTGGCCTTTTATTGTGGGCAGTCTGGGGCGCACCTGTGCACTGGTCATGATGTCGGATCGGCATCTTGATGTGGCGCACCTGTGAGGTGGGGTGGATTGTCTCGGCGGGGCAGAGGTGCTCGCTGTCACACATTTGGACAGATTTGTGAACAGTGTTTGAGAGAAATGGTAGTGTTGTGTATCTGGAGTGAATTTTGGATCTTTGGGTCCATCTCAGGAAAAATGGGAGCAAAAACAAAAGTGTTGCGTTTATATTTTTGTTGAGTGTAATTTGACCTGTTACTTGTGCTGGTTGCATCTCTTGCTTGTCGCCATAGATAGTTTAATGTCTTACTGTGGAACAAAACAACCTCGTCATGGAGACCAGCACACTCTGGACCCTCTAACAGAAAGGTTACATTTACACCTTTAAATATCAGCATCATCAATAAGAGCAGTTTGTTTCCAAAGGCTGCATGGTTCCTGCAGGTCTGGGTTTTGCCTCGTGTCCTTGTTTTGGTAAAGGGCTTCTTGCTATTCTAAAAAAAGTCATCCATCTTTATTATGAAAACAATGCATCTCCGTCTCTTTGGTAATAGCATCTCCATACTGAAGCAGTGATTTACAACTATGAAACTTGACGTTCTCTTACAGTACCAGGAGGCCTTTTGGTTATTTGGAAAATCATGTTTGACCCAAACAAAACAGGAGGAAAAAACTGCTTTTATGTATGAAAACTGTAATCATATAACACAATAGCCATGGCATACAAGAAGCACACACACACACACACTTACATGCACACACTACAAAAATCCACATTGTAAATAGAATAGGCAAATTAACAATAGGCACCTTATTACCCACACTGAGAAGCACCTTTTAATCCACACTTTAGGCTAAGCCCATCAATTGTATTTTTACTGTAGTTTATTGAATTATATGCTACTATTGTATAGATACTAAATTGTTTTTATGTTTGTGATCATAACACATGTACTAAATTGTCTAATGTCTGCAACTGCAACATATTTTCTATTGTATTCTATATCTTTATGTCGGGGACTGCGGATGGAAATTAGCACTGTGCTAAATCCGGCATATTTACGTCGGTTTGTGTAATCTTATACAAATTGTGCGTTCATTAATATGCATTGTCCCTTCCAAATAAACGAATTTAAAAAAAAAACAAATGTGGGGATGGTCCGATCTGACATAAGTCTTTCTGCTGTGGCAAAATACAACAAAGAAAACTAGTAGAAACATCTATGTAGCATAACTCATAATGATATCTGAATTAAAAACTTTAATTAAAATAAAAAATTAAAAGTCCTATTGTGCTTGTGTCTGTTATATAGCTATAATCTATAACTTCCGTGGATAGCTGCAGATCACACTAATGAAGAGCAGATTTTTTTTAAAATTCGTACCAAAATGACTACGCGACACTGCTGTACCCTACGCATATCACTGATTAAGAAAATACATCTGGAGAATGACGTTAGTACAGAGAAGTCAGAGTATTGATTGGCAATATGGCGTCTTGAGCGATTAAAAATTGCTCAAACACACACGAGTCACTCCAAATATAACTTTGGCTGAGTAGCTGGTAAACAAAACACGTTTAAAAGCTCTAAAAAGTTGATTTTGCATAATAAGTCAGCTTTGACAATGACAATATGTTAAACCATAAACCGAAACACTCTGGCGCCGTGGTCTGCGTCGGTGTATGGGTGTGGTCGTTGGGGTCACCTTGTACTAGCAGCCGTGTGGTGTGGATGACCTCTCCCTGTGGGCTGAAGGCTCGGCAGGTGTAGGCCCCGCGATCCTCCCGCGTGATGGATAGCACCGTCAAACTCCCATCAGACACCTGGGTACAGCACGTACAATAGATTTCAATTAAGAATGGAAATAATTAGAACTAGTAGTCGTCAGCAGTTTTTTATTTATTTATATTTATAAGTCGATTAAATTATTCTTTTCACCATCACTGCCCCCTCTGGAACTCTCTCCCCCTTCACACCAGAAACTCGGATTTACTACATTCTTAAAAACTCACCTAAAACCTCCAATAACATTATTTGAGTGTATTTGGCTGTACTGGCTCTTTTTTGCTTGTAAAACAATTTTGGAGTTTCTTATCATTATTATGTATTTTTATTGTGCCTTGGAGATTGACTGATTAAATGGATGAAAATCAACTTTTAAAGGTCCTATATCACGCAAAACCGTGAGCTTCGAGACACATTAGAATGTTGTTACCTCATCAAAAATATATCTGCAGATGTTTAGTTTAGTTTAGTCTTTATTTGAAAAGGGACAATGTACAGAGACTTTAAGCTCAAAAAACAAAGATGATCTGCACCAGATTATAGCTACATAGCTAGTTTCCATCTGCAGTCCCTATTACATTAAAAATTACAGTAAAAATCTCAATCAACAATAAGAAACATTCACACTGACACATTCTCACACCACACAGGAACACAGATAAACACACTCTCACATAGTCACACACACATGTTCAATGCAAAATGCCATACAAGGCACACATTTTAAAATAATTACAAGTATTTACAAAATCTTCATCTTTTAAAATTCATACTGACCTACCATTCTACATTTCGTTTATATCAGTCTTTACGTAGCCTAATGTATATCAAGTAACAATAGAGATGCTGTTATATAAAAATTTGTGTTGACAGGCTTGATTGTTCTCCAGCCACTTTTTAAGCTCAGTTGAAAAAGTTGTATAGCTTGCCTGACATTTTAATTCATTTGGAAGGTTGTTCCAGTCTTTAATGGCGTTATAGGAGAAGGCTGTTTGTGCAAATGATGTTTTACGCTTTGGGATGGCACACTGCCCCCTGGTGGAGGCGCGTGTGGTTCTGGTTGTGACAGTAGAGGTGTAATGAACAAAGTGCTTCAGGGGGGCCAGTGCAGAGTTATTTAGGATTCTATAAACTAAGTGGATTGAGGCAAGTCTCTGAATATTTTCAAAGCTGAGCAGATGATATTTCTGTAAGATACTGCAGTGATGGTGTTGTCTTGGTTTCCTGTCGAGGACTTTTAGGGCTTGTTTGTGCAGAGATTCCAGTGGCTTCAGGGTGGTTTTGGTTGCCTGGGACCAGCTTGTGATGCAGTAATAGAAACGGGACATGATCATTGCATTAAAGAAGGTGTGTGCTGCTTCTTGTGTGAGTGAGTTCGTGATGGATTTAAATGTTTTGATATTGTATTTAAGGCTTTGGACACAGTCGTTTGATATGTTTAGTGAAGGTGAGAGTGGGATCTAACGTGACACCTAGGTATTTATACTCTGTCACATTCTGTATAGCTTCACCATTGACTGTAATATTTGGAAAGGATGATTTTTTACACTTATTGGTGAAGTACATTGTGGCCGTTTTCTTTGTATTTAATGTGAGGCATGAGTCACGCAACCACCTATCTACCTTTTCCATAGCCCTGGTGAGTTTGTTGGCTACCTGCTCTGCATCTTTTCCCCACGTATAAACGACCGTATCATCTGCATACATCTGGATTTGTATGGCAGGTCGTTTATGTAAAGGGAGAAAAGAAGAGGGCCGATGTTAGAGCCTTGTGGTACTCCAAAGTGGGTGGTTTCTATGGATGATCTGATATTATTGATGCAGACACACTGAGAGCGGTTGGTCAGGTAGGACTTAATCCAGGCTAGGATGTTTGTGGACAGTTTATAATTTGTTAGTTTAGAGAGTAGTATGGGGTGACTAACGGTGTCAAATGCCTTGCGGAGTTCCAAAAAAATTGCTCCCACGACCCCACCATTGTCCAGATGTGATTTTATTGTTTCGATAAGCAGGCAGCAGGCACTTTCAGTTGAATGATTTGCTCTGAAACCAAACTGCATGGGGTGTAGTAGCTCTTCCTCCTCTAGATGCTGTGAGAGTTGTTCTACTACTACTTTCTCAAGAGTCTTTGTTATAACAGGGAGTATACTGATTGGTCTGTAGTTATTAACATCCTCTTTGTTTCCTGCTTTGTGTTTTGTTTCCATCTCCAAAGCTCAAAAGTGGTAATTTTCAAGTTAACAATGACCTTTTTTCTTTTGTTCAGTAGAGATGGGTAATTCCAGGGATGAAATTATCCAAATGATTCTAGTGAACATGATATCACAAAGTGGAACAGATTGTTTTCTGTTTGAGAAGAACTCAGCCTAAATATGCAGAGCATGTGTGTTAAAAAGTTCTTTTAAGAGTTATAAAACTATTGGTGTGACTCAGCACAGTGACTACACCCTTGATATCTACAGTCCGGCAGACAGAAGCTTTCTGTAATTCTTTGTTGGTGATACAAATGAAATCAAGCATTTATTGTTTTAAAACAGGCTTTTAGTGGACCATTATATGGTGATTACCACATTTCAAATACTGCTTTCAGACATGAGCTTTACATAAGCTTTCAGACCTCACAATCGAAAGAATTGACTCCATAAATGTCAAATAAACCAAAGCAGGTTGAGAGCAGACTTTTTATCTTCATCATTCCCCTGTGTTAAAACTAACTGTATTTTAATCCCACATGTTGTACAATTGCTAATATAACCTTTAAAATGTGTCTGTTTTAGTTGGTAAAATCTGGCTTCTGAAACGACAATTTCTGATGAGTAACTTTTTTTTTAATGAACAAAGCTAGGTTCATTTGAATAATTGATTGAATGTGGGGGAGTCAGTTCCGCCATCAGTACTGCCACTACTGCACAGAGGGTCCCAGGCAATTTAGAAGTACTGTTTAAAGGGCCCATACTGCACTATTTTCTGAACTATGTTATAATGTTGTTTCCTCATCACAAACGTTCCTGGAGTTGTGCTTTGCTTCATTCACACATGTTAACACAAAAGTCCTGCATATTTAGAGTCCATCTTGTGATGTCATGTGGTAATACAGGAAGTGCTTCCCTGTGTTTTTAAACTCCATACACCTTCACTAGAATCATTTGGCTGATTTTAGCCCTGGAATTTCCAGTCTGTATTGAACAAAAAGTAAACAGTAGCTGTTAACATGGAAACTAATGTGCAGGATTACTCAAAAAAGCGTGAATGAAACACAATATTTCAATATTTGCACTATATCCCCCCCACAGCTTCCTAAGTAGAAATGCCTCCTCCCACTCCGCCAGTGCGCATACAGAATTGCTTTAACTATACTCTACGTTTTCAAATGATAAGCAGAAGTTTCCTGTCCAGAAGTAATTTAGCGACCAACGTGTTGGTTCAGGGCACGCCATTGCTGGAAGGAATCTCAGAGAATCACCTTAGTTTGTCTTCGCTTCTTATCCCCTTGTATTCTTCTTGTACTCTTCTTCTTTCAGAGACCTCGAAAACAAACTTTCTTTTGCAGCTAACTGGTAGTGGAGTCTTGTTTGCCCTCGCAACAAACTTTGTGCTAACTTTTGTGCTAAGAACCGCTGCGTTGGTCGAGTAAATGGCGTCTTGCTTCTGTGGAATGTGTAGGAGGCGTACACAAACCACGTAATCCCAGCGCGCCGGCAAGTCATTTACGCCAGAAGTGTAGGGAGTTTGATTGACACCCTAACAGCCAATAGATAACGATGTAGCCTTGTTATCTATTGGCTAATCTTATCTGGCCCCACCACATCCACAGTTGATAATAATTAATTACATAATTACAAGGCTGCTGTATAATGCTATCTTTGACAATTTGAAACAGAAAAAAATCCTCCATACAACCTTTAAATAAGCGATTGACTAAAAGGAGTTTTGCTTCTTTTTTATGAAGATTATCGATTAGCGAATAACTAATATATTCACACTGGATGAATTTTGTCATGTCATGTCATGTTTCAGCATTTCAGCATCTTTTTGTGAACATTACCTTGTACTTGGCACTGGTGACCATGAGTGCGCCCTCACGCAGCCAGCTCACAGAGGGTTTGGGGTTCCCGAAGGCCGTGCAGGTCAGTGTGATGCTGCCCGCTTCCTTGGCTTCGACGTATTGAGGAGGGGTCTCAGTGAACGTGGGGGGAGCTGCAGGAGGAAAAAAATCACAATGAATATATTATTTTCTTTTTGATATCCTATTTCTCAATAGGTGTAAAGAATCCCTCAGTCGTCCAGGTAGAATACATGGTAAAAGGAGAAATTCAATTTGTCAACTGGACAAAGTTTATTTGGTCGATCACGCAACTCATTCGAGCTGCTTCGTCAGTTCTGGTTAGAGTGCTGATGGACACTGCTTATATCTAGCTGCAGGGAGGAGCTAATTACTATGAAAGAGTAATTTCATTGCGTCCTAGTGTGTCCTAGTGTCCATCACCAGTTGACAAATTGAATTTCTCCATCTCTCAATGTTAAAATAAACCTACCATTAAAATTATAGACTGTTCATTTCTTTGTCAGCAAGAGATCAAATACTTATTTCCTCCACTATATACTGAATTATACAGTGCCGTGAAAAAGTATTTGCCCCCTTCCTGATTTCTGTGTTTTTTGCATATTTATCACTCAAAACATTGTCAGATCATCAAACCAATTTTAATATCACACAGAAACAACCCAAGGAAAGACAAAATTCAGTTTTTGAATGATGATTCCATTTATTAGTGCACAAAAAAAATCTATCTGGCCCTATGTGAAAAAGTAATTGCCCCCTTAATCTAATAGCCAGTTGAGCCTCCTTTGACAGCAATAACTGTAACCAAACGTTTGCGATAATTGGTGATGAGTCTTTCACACCGCTGGGGAGGGATTTTGGCCCACTCTTCTATGCAGAATTGTTTCAATTCTGCCATATTGGAGGGTTTTCTTGTATGAACTGCCCGTTTAAGGTCACACCACAGCATCTCAATCGGATTTAAATCCGGACTTTGACTTGGCCACTCCAAAACCTTAATTTTGTTTTCTTTGAGCCATTCAGAGGTGGACTTGCTGGTGTGTTTTGGATCATTGTCCTGTTGCATGATCCAAGAGCGCTTGAGTTTGAGGGCACGAACTGATGGCCGGACATTCTCCTTCAGGATCTTCTGGTAAACAGCAGAATTCATTTTTCCGTCAATCACAGCAAGTTGTCCTGGTCCTGAGGCAGCAAAGCAGGCCCAGACCATCACACTGCCACCACCATGCTTTACTGTGGGCACCATGTTCTTTTTATCAAATGCTGTGCCATTTTTACGCCAGATGAAACGGGCTGCAGACCTTCCAAAAAGTTCAATTTTAGACTCATCGGTCCACAAAATGTTTCTCCAAAAGTCTTGAGGGTCATCAAGGTGCTTTTTGGCAAAGGTGAGACGAGCCTTTGTGTTCTTTTGTGAAAGCAGTGGTTTTCTCCTGGGAACTCTTCCATGGATGCCATTTTTGGCCAGTGTTTTTCTAATGGTGGAGTCATGAACACTGACCTTAACTGAGGCCAACGAGGCCTGTAGTTCTTTCGATGTGCGTCTAGGTTCTTTTGTGACTTCCTGAATGAGCCGTCGTCGCACTCTTGGAGTAATCTTAGTTGGTCGACCACTCCTGGGAAGGGTTGCAACTGTTCCCAGTTTCCTCCATTTTTGAATAATGGCTCTGACAGTGGTTCGCTGGAGCCCCAGAGCTTTGGGAATGGCTTTGTAACCTTTTCCTGAATTATAGACTTCTATCACTTTTTTTCTCATTTGTTCTTGAATTTCTTTGGATCGTGGCATGATGTGTTTGTTCTTGAGATGTTGTAGCCAACTTCACTTTGTTTGACAGGAACTATTTAAGTGATTTCTTGATTCAACACAGGTGGTGACAATCAGGTGTGGGTGTGGCATGTAGAACTGAACTAAGTTTTCTCAAAACTGTGGTTAGTCACAGTTAGTTTGTGATTTAACAAGGGGGGGCAATTACTTTTTCACATAGGGCCAGATAGGTTTAGATTTTTTTTGTGCACTAATAAATGGAATCATCATTCAAAAACTGAATTTTGTCTTTCCTTGGGTTGTTTCTGTGTGATATTAAAATTGGTTTGATGATCTGACAATGTTTTGAGTGATAAATATGCAAAAAACACAGAAATCAGGAAGGGGGCAAATACTTTTTCACGGCACTGTATATAAGCAATTCAGTTTAATTTGCCTTTACATACTGTATCTAGGGTTCACTTTTGCTTTTCTTTTATGTTTGTATTTTAACAATACCTAGTTTACAGTACATATACCGGAACGTTCCTTTTTGACACCTATGCCGTGTTAACCACAATATAGATAGAATAAACCCCAATGATAATGTCCATGAAGCAAGATTTTACCGTTTCTTAAGGTACCTTTTGACAGTGCCCTGCCCTACACATTTTTCCTTATGTATCATGAAATATAAGGAGGGACAAGTATTTACAGAAGAAAAGCTGCAAAGGAGCAAAGAGAGAATCTCTAACCTTAGTATTTCTAAGATTGGTGCCGACACAGCATATCTGTCAAAGGACAAAGGAGTAACAGAGGTGACATTTTATAAAAGTAACTCCATCTTTCATAAATTGGACTTTTATATTGTTTTATTTTCAAGGACAAAGAGGTTGCCTTGTACTTTCCTTTATCTAAAACAGTAGTTCCCATTTTTGTTTTTGAGTACAACTTTAGAATTTTTTCACCCTCTGAGTACCTCCTATTTTGTGTATATTTAGTAATTATACATGCCAAAATTACTTTACAAAATATAATTATGTAACATGTATTCTAAAGAACATTTTATATTAATGAGAACCCCCTTTACTGCAAATTTCACATTTAAAGCAAGCCAAATTGCCAATCCCATTTAATCAATAAAAAAATTATAAGGATGTATAAAGTAGGGCTGGGAATCACAGGGTCTCTAACGATTCGATACAACGCATGATACATGGCTCACGATACGATATTATAACATCACTAACTGATGTTTTCAAGAACCAAATACATTTAGAAACAATATTTCTTTGTTAAACCGAAATACATCTATTTTATTCATCAAAACAATGAGTATGCCAAGTGTATCACATAAACAAGTTTCCTTCCACTAAATAAGCAACAAAAGCTAAAAGATATCAGAAAATAGAATAAATTAATAAATAGGACCATCTTTCCCAAAGCAATACTCACTACTCACTGCACATCTCATAGTATCAGTGATCCAACCCGCCAAGATTGACTTGATGAAGCCAGTATTGATACTCTCCATCTAATCACCTTAGAACAGAGCTGATCTCCTTACATGTGTAATCCTGCAGTATACAGCCTACAGCAGCCTCTCCAAACATGGCTGTGCATGTGCAGCTCAAACTGGGACAGAGTCATCGTTCTGTCTTCAGCTGGGCAACAATAAAAGTGTATTTCCCCAGAGGATTAAAAATAATGGAGGCAGGCCTGTAACTCGGAGACAAACTTGGAAAAAATTGCCTTTACTGAAACTGGTAACCTTTTCGGGAACTCACTCTGAAAAGAAATTATTAAATCGAGAATAAAAATATGAGTCTTTGGGTATATAGAAATAAACATACATATAACATACACATTAGTTGATTAATCTCTCATATTTTTATTTACATTATAAGGATTTCTATTGGAAAACAGCGGAAAGGAGACGTTAGTGAGTAAACTAGTTGAAGATTTAGTATATTTTTGGTATTAATATGTAAAAAGGCAGATTACTCATGATTCACAAGTTTGATCTGTTTTTATATCAATACATTGTTTCCTAGTACTTATTTTATGCATAAATAGTGAGAGCAGTTTGGGTCAGATACATAGATTCATAATACTTTTGAGAGCTTTTAACACACCCCCTTTTAGTTGACGAATCGATCAGCAGGACATGTATTGAGAATTGTGAAAGTGGATATCCTAAATGGGCTTTCAACAAAACTAAGAGAAACAAAGACAAGAAACAAGACAACAGAGAATCAGAACCCAGGAGGAAGGGTGTAACCATTCCTTACCTGGCCGGCATTTCTGAAAAACTACCGAGGATTTTCAGACAACAGGAAATTCCAGTCTATTTCAAACCCACAAACACTTTAAGATAGAAACTGGTCCACCCAAAGGACAAATCACCAAGCCACAAAGCAATGTGGTTTACTCCATTCAGTGTAGTGAAGACTGCAATGAGCGCTACACTGGAGAAACAAAACAGCCACTTCACAAGAGGATGTACCAAGACAGGCGAGAGAGCCAGAGTGGACCTTCATCTGCCGTACATCTCCACCTAGAAGCCATGGGCCACTCCTTTGAGGACAGTGAGGTACAGATCTTGGCCAGAGAAAAGAACTGGTTTGAAAAGGGAGTTAAAGAGGCCATTTCTGTAAAAAAAAAAAAAAAAAAATGGAATCCTTCCTTAGACAGAAATGGAGGTCTCAGACATCATTTGTCTCCCATCTATAACTCTATCCTCAAACCTAAATCAAAACAAACAAAGAAAACAATAGGGTTAGCCAGGTCAGGTCCAGAGGTGTGAAAACACCCATTATGACCATGTATGGTTCTGCTAACAAGACCCCACACTCCACCCCCACTGCATACCTAACTAACAGAAACTGAAAACAAGTAGGTGTGGTAGTTTCAAAGTAATTTCATTGTAATTAGCTCCTCCCTGCAGCTAGTTATAAGCAGTGTCCACCAGCGTCTGACCAGAACTGAAGAAGCAGTTTGGATGAGCTGTGAAACCTATTCAACCAAATAAACTTTTGTCCAGTTGACAAATTGAATTTCTCCTTTTGCCTACTCATTATTTTATATTTTGTATAAACCAAATATCTAAAACAGCTTAATAATAACACTGACTTCCTGTTCAAAACTGCAGAACTGATAATCCCCACCTTTTCATTGTTGTATTTCACTGTATCAAGTACCAGAAATTTCAAATGCAGGACAATAGAGGAATTACTCAAACATGCATGAATCAATCAAAATAAAACACTGAACATTCTTATATTATGGTTAGAATCTCATTAAAGTTGATTTTAGATCAGATGTCCCCTTTAACAACAATCAGTGTATAGTGCATTGCAAATTCAGATTTATTCATATGTAAACGTGATTCAAATACGCTGGTTAGGATTACAGCGAGAGGGAAGATGGTGGCTTCTCGTGAATCATCCCTAACTGTATCCTGTCTTCCACAAACAGCAGGTGATAACAGCGATTCATGAATCCTCTACGGCAGTAATTTCCATAGTGAGGTCAGAAAAGCACTGACCTATATTCTGAGAGGTGGTGTATAATATGAGACAGGCAATACAATTTTACTACAAAATGTGCCCCACAGCAAATAGTGGCAATTAGAGAACACAGCGAGACCGGTAAGTCTATATAAAGTCCCTGTTCTCCTCACGCAGATTCAGTGGTGGAAAAAAGTACTCAATTTTCAAAGTTCAAAAGTTCAAAGTCAGCTTTATTGTCAAAAAACATATGTACAGGTTGCACACACAGGATTTGAAATTGCAGCGCTCCCTAGGCCCACAGTGAACATAAAACATCTGATAAACAAGACAATAAACACAATGACTAAAACGTCACATATACCTGTAGCAAAAGTAGAGTAAACTTGTATATATAATAGGTAAAACAAAATGTGTGGCATAATAAAGCTCAAAATGGTGTCATTTAAGCAGCATTGTCAGTGTCCTTTAAGAATACAGCCGAATCACGCACCACGTTGTGCAACAGGGGAACTCCCTTCCCGGTGCGTAACTGGAATTCCCCTGGCAGCGTGCTGCGTGCTACGTGGTCCGTGATTCGGCTGTATTCTTCCGCACTGGAAAATAGTTCCCACCCAAAATGACCAAGGCAAGCTCTCCGTGTTGATTTGCACATTTATTTGCACTCGATATGAATGCGCACTACACAGAAAGTAATTGGGAAACGCATCGAGCAAATTAATTCCTTTTGGCCGAAATCTTTCTCTGGCGACGTTAGACTCCAGTCTAAGGCGGAGGAGCTGCAGATACCGCGGCGGTCAGTGGCGACAGACTCGGACAATGGCTGGGTGAGCAGGAAAACGCTTTCCACCACTTATTTTAGTCTCTGGACTGTGGGGAGATGCCCAAATTTGACCTGGGGGTGGCATATCCCTTTAATACGAAGTTTAATACGAGATACACGTACTTTTGTTCTGAATACGGGACGATTCTGTTTTTCAAGGGACAGTTGGCGACCCTAAACACAACTATACATATATATACACCCAAAATCTTTCTCAAAAAAAAAAAAATACCCCGCAGCTGGAAAAAAAGCGGAGATCCGCTAAAAAACGGAACTCTTTCATCCCTGTTTAAGTGTCATTTAAGCAGCAGTGTTATTGGGGGAGGGAGGGCAGGGCAGGGAGAGAGTTCAGCATCCTGACAGCTTGGTGGATGAAGCTGTCTTTCAGTCTGCTGGTCTTGGCCCTGAGGCTCCTCAGTCTCCTTCCTGATGGCAGCAGACTGAAGAGGCCGTTGGATGGGTGGGTGGGATCACCCAGAGGGCTTTGCGGGTGAGGTGGGTGCGGTAGATGTCCTGCAGGGAGGGGAGGGAGACGCCCACGATCCTCTCAGCTGCTCTTACTACTCGATTTAGCTTTTTCCTTTTTTTGTTACATAAGTAAAAGTACAGATACCATTTTTTAACTTGAGTATTGCACTTTACTTATTTATTACCTTACCTTTACCTTTTATGTTACCTTCCACCACTGCACACAACAAATACCAAAGTAGGTATTGCAGTCACTAGAGAAAAATTGACCTTATTCTGAAAATACCATTATATAGTAATGCAGTGCTTTCCTTTTTAATGCAGCTCTTTTCCCCAACACAGGCACTTTTCCCCACCCACTCCACCAGCAGTCATCATATTTTTTGGTTTTCACTTACACCCTAGCTCCGCCCACATAGTTGCGATTGTTTGAAATTGTTTAAATTCAGATGAACAAAAAATAAATAAAAAACACACCAATCTTGGTTTCACCTTACCATGTCATGTGATAAGACAGGACATGCTCTACTATGATTTAAACTCCTTACACCTTCATGAGAATCATTTGGATAATTTCAGCAAATCTGTACTGAACCAAATGTAAAAGGTAGCTGTCAGTTTTGCGTAATATAGGACCCTTTAAAGTCAGTACACTAAAGAGGAGCAGGGAGAAAGAGGCCGATGTGGAGACACTGCAGAGTTGTGCTGCAGTAAAAAGTCAAAGCTATTTTAAGAGGGGGCGATGCAACTGTAACCCTTAGAGACATAAACTTGCAACTTTGCCTTCATCTCACAGCATTCATGTGAGAAAGAGAGCGAGGATTCAGTGTAACCCACAGCGATGACAAACAACCCCTTCGATCAATATGTGAGGATGACATAATTTAGCTGATAATACTGCACTAACCTCTTCCGCACGCTGTTCAAAAGTCATTTCAGGGCAAGGCGAGTTCACGGGGAGGTATCGGAGGTGAAAATTGGCGAAGGTAGGGCCTGAATTTGATAAAGCGTTCTCTCAATATAATCTATATGCATCTCAGCTGGGATCTGTATGCATGGGTTCCTGCTTGAACGCCAATGGGCTGACAGCTAAAGTGCTCAGAGTAATCACAGACAAGAGCTGATGTTTGATAGGGAGAGGTGGATTGCAAATGGGGGGCTAAAAATAGACACACTTCTTATTATCAGGCTCCTGTGTTGTCTTTAAGTGTTCTATGAAATATACAGGTCATATTGATACAGTGACATCACACGGGGGGTGTTCTGCATGTATGTGTGTGGTGGGATGTTCATGAGTTACCATGGTGACACAATGCTCAAAAGTTTTAAAGGTGCATTGTATAACTTTTCACGTGGATGGACCGCCAACTGCTTGTTTCCATTTTCTACAGCACGGCATTAAGCGTATACATTTCCAAAGAAACAAGCAAGTTACAGTACAAGGCCAAGTTACAGGTCAGATCTGTGGAGAGATGACTACGCTGACAATGAGAATGCATGTTTTTTTTTAAGTAGGGCTGTCAGTTTAACGCGTTAATTAAATGAATTAATTACACTGCAAATGATCGTGTTATAAAAATGAACGCAATTAATTATGAGTGCCAATTCAGTGCACGTGCATTTTAAATTTGGCGTGCGGCGAGAAAATTGCTGCCAGGGCCTTTGAACGGCAAGTTTATTTATAAAAAGAACGAAGACGATCCCCAAAGCTGCTCCAGCCTGACGGATCATTTGAACGATAAACACGTTCACGCTCCGCTTTCTGCTCGTCTCCATGGAGATGAGATGAGATGAGATTTCTCTTTTTATTATTTCTTTATTTTTTTAAATATTTTTTCTTATTTCTTTAATTATATGTGTTAAACTTGTCCTTTATTTTATGGTTTCTTTTTAGTCTCACCTTGTGGGGGAAAAAATGAAAGCTCAACTTTGATTCTCTCTTAGAGCCAGAGAAATATTTGCACATTTTAGCATATGGGCTATGGGCCTTAAATATCCAGCACAGGTTGATGTTTTGTTTTGAGCAACCTGCTGCCTGAAGAGTGCACACAAAGCCTTATTTGAACACTCCATCCATCCATCCATCCATTTTCTTCCACTTATCCGCAGCCGGGTCACGGGGGCAACAGTCTAAGCAGGGACTCCCAGACTTCTTTCACCCCAGATACTTCCTCCAATCCCTCCAGTGTGTCCTGGGTCTCCCCGGGGCCTTTTCCTGGTGGGACATGCCTGAAACACCTCCCGAAGGAGGCGTCCAGGAGGCAACTGGAACAGATGCCCTCAGCTAGAGTTGGGCGGTATCCAAATTTTTATACCGTTAAACCGTCTCCACATTTTCCCGGGGTATACGGTATTACCGTTGCTAAGGCTAAAAAAAAAAAAAAACAGCACTACAGTGGAGTGGCCTCGCCAAATGGCAGCTTGCACCTATACCGTTCAGAAACAGAATAGCAAGCATTACATAGGCCTAATGATACTGAAAACATAACAAAACTTGTACAAAATTATAAACTTTTATTAACAAATGTGTAAAGTGCAAATACAGCAGCCAACCGACGGGACGAAATAATAATAATAATTGTCTGTGGGCTAAAGCTAACAAACCAACAGGAATAAAAGAAAAGAAAATCTGAACAATAAATAACAAGACATAACCGAAAATGTGCATATATAACCCTGTCCTGAGAACGCAGTGGAAAATACTGCTCGTTTGTATATTTTTAAAATCTATTAACATTAATCAAATAAATTAAACGTACAACTATACAACATCCCGGACCATTTTCGTCCGTCAGAAAAAGCTACTCCTTATTGAAAATAAAAATATTAAGCTATTGAATGCAAAACCAGCATGTTCACTTTTTCCGGCTTGAGTAGGGCACGTTGTGGATTGACAACTTTGCCCGCGGTGCTGAAGACCCGTTCCGATGGAGCTTGTGGCACAAACGCACAGGTATTTTATCAGGAAAGCGCCTGACTCCACTGGATTTCCACCAAAGAAGGGGGTCTTCATCTCCCAGAATAACAGCCTCGTGTGGAAGTTGCGTTTGTAATAAGAAACCCGAAAACTTCTCACATTTCAGACACAAAAACGGTGAGTTGTTTTTAACACGCGAGAATATCAGAAAAGGAGCTGCGTTAGAACACAAAAGCAGCGTGTCAAACGTCACGCCTTTTTTAAAGGGACCGCAACTATTATCAGAAGCAATGACTTTATAACCAAGTGCTTAACCAAGAACTGAGCAAAACCCGCATGGCAAAGCTGTAACAACACAGTTAAGAAGGTGAATTATGCATACATTCACGAGTGCACTACACTCGTGACAATATGCAGTTGCCTCTGCTCCTCCACAGTGCCGCTGTTATCTCTCGACGGGTAGGAAGTTTCACCAGAACACCGCCACGGTCTGCACGCACGTTTTACACACAGCCTCGTTGACATTTCCCGGCTCTCCCTTGTCATTTGGCCGAAATCCGAAATGCTGCCAAATTGCAGACGTTGTGTTTTACTTTGGGACCAACTCAGCGCGTCTGTCATGTGTCTTGTTTTTCTCCTCCTTCTGAGCGGTAATGTCACGTGACGACGCAACACCCAGGAACTTCATCGAACGTCATCTCTCGGATAGTAATATTAGTTTTAAACTGTAATAGTATTAAATTAACAAACACAACCACACATACATAGGTGCTGGACAAACACTCTTTATTTAGGCATTAAATTAATTATAGTTAATATTATATTAGGGCAAGATTTTTTTTTTTTTTATGACGGTAATGAATCTGATACCGTTGCTATTTTTAGATACCGCAGTATACCGTATTACCGTATTACCGCCCAACCCTACCCTCAGCTGGCTCCTCTCGATGTGGAGGAGCAGCAGCTCTATGCCGAGACCCTCCTGTGTGACTGAGCTCCTCATCCTATCTCTAAGGGAGCGCCCAGTCACTCTGCGGAGGAAACTCATTTCGGCCGCTTGTATTCACTATTCGCTTTCGGTCATTACTCAAAGCTCATGACCATAGGTGAGAGTAGGAACGTAGATTGATGGTAAATTGAGAGCTTTGCCTTTTGGCTCAGCTCCTTCTTCACCACAATGGTCCAGTACAGCGACCGCATCACTGCCGATGCTGCAACGACCCAATTGTCAACCTCACGCTCCATCCTCCCCTCACTCGTGAACAAGACCCCGAGATACTTGAACTCCTCCACTTGAGGCAAGGACTCTCCACCCACTCTGAGAGGGCAAGCCACCTTTTTCTGGTCGAGAACCAGGGCTTCGAATTTAGAGGAGCTTATCCTCATCCCAGCCGCTTCACACTTGGCTGCAAACCACCCCAGTGTACGTTGGAGGTCCCGGTTCAATGAAGCCATCAGGACAACATCATTTGCGAACAGCAGAGATGAGATCCTGTGGTCCCCAAACCGGATGCCCTCCTGACCCTGACTGCGTCTAGAAATTCTGTCCATAAATGCAATGAACAGAACCGGTGACAAAGGGCAGCCTTGGCGAAGTCCAACATAAGGAAAGATAAGATAGATAAGATAAGACTTTATTGATCTCACACAGGAGAAATTCACTTGTCACATTAGCTCCAGGCAGTTTAGTGCAAAGAAAGTTTGAACAGAAAGTGCATGCAGACAAATAGTAATAATAATAAAAATAAGTAAAATGAGAGTATAGAAAATATTGCATGTTTGGACTATATAGTGGAGTTATACAGTCTGATGGCGTTGGGGATGAAGGTAGCGCTCCTTCTTGCACCGGGGGTGCCTCAGTTGGCTGCTGAAGGAGCTGCACAGCTCCTCTACAGTCCGGTGCAGAGGGTGGGAGGTGTCGTCCATGATGGACGTATGTTTGGCCAGCACCCTCCTCTCAGACACCTCCTCCACAGAGTCCAGTGGACAGCCCAGGACAGAGCTGGCCCTCCTGACCAGCTTATTAAGTCTCTTCCTGTCCCGCTCTGTGCTGCTCGGGGCCCAGCAGACGACAGCGTAGAGGAGAGCAGAGGCCACCACAGTCATAAAAAGTCTTGAGCAGAGGCCTGCACACTCCAAAGGACCTCAGTCTTCTCAGGAGGTGGAGGCGACTTTGGCCCTTCTTGTACAGGGCGTCGGTGTTGTGGGACCAGTCTAGTTTATTGTTGAAGTGAACACCCAGGTACTTGAAACTGTCCAGTCTCTATGTCCTGCCTGTTTCAGGTGCATGCCCCTAGATGTGGCATGCACCTGAAACAGGTCCGACTTACTACACAGCTCCTGCTGCGGTCATACAGGGACCGGACAGCCCTTAGCAAAGAGCCCCAGACCCCATACTCCCAGAGCACTCCCCACAGGACCCCAAGAGGGACACGGTCGAATGTCTTCTCCAGATCTACAAAGCAAGTGTGGACTGGTTGGGCAAACTCCCATAAACCCTTGAGCACCCGGTGGTGAGTATAGAGCTGGTCCATTGTTCCGCAGCCGAGACGAAATCCACACTGTCAATCAATCAATCAAACCTTATTTATAAAGCGCTTTTCATACAAAAAAATGTAACACAAAGTGCCTTACAGTGATTAAGGATTAGAAGATTGGCTTTTTATTAATCTCACACAGGAGATCCTGGATCTGAGGTTCGACCATCGGTCGGATTCTTCTCTCCAGTACCCTGAACAGAGAAATGAGAGTCCAGCCCCCCTCAAGGAGTTGGGTTCCAGAGCCCAAACTGTGCTTGGAGGTGAGGCCGACTATATCTAGTTGATAACGCTCAACGCACAAGCTCGGACTCCTTCCCCCCCAGCGAGGGGACACTCCATGTCCCCAGAGCTAGTCTCCATGTTCAGAGATCTGGTCGTCAAGGCCCCTGCCTTCGACTGCCACCCAAATCTCCCTGCATCGGCTCCCTATGGATCCTCCTGCAGGTGGTGGGTCCACGGGAAGAGGGGCCCCACATCGCTCCTTCGAGCTGTGTCCGGTCAAGCCCTGTGGGGGAAGGCCCGGCCACCTGATGCTCGCTGTCAAGCACCCACCCCAGGCCTGGCTCCAGGGTGGAGCCGCGGTAACACCAATCCGGGGTACGTAATTGGCCTTGCTGTATTTCTCTTCATAAAGGACTTCTGAACCGCTCGTAGTTTGACTCGTCCCCCAGGACCTGTTTGCCTTGGGTGACCCTACCAGGGGCATGAAGCCTCTGACAATATAGCTCCTAGGATCATTCGGGCACTCAAACCCTTACACTACGTTAAGGTGGCGGTTCAAGGACAGGCTTATTTGAACACTTTATTAGTAAATTTCAGTTACATCATTTGAGGAAAATAGTCAAAACTGACCCCACACATTGGCCCAAAAATACTGGCAGAGCTTATTGGCCTGCTCTGGACTCTAAACAATCGGCATCTGTCATAGAAAAAAAAACAAAAACAAAAACTAATATTTTATATATATATATATATATATATATATATATATATATATATATATATATATATATATATATATATATATGGGTTGGTCTCTACACAATACTGTATTTGACAAGCAACACATTGTACAAGTATGATATAGAAATCTTCCATAGCCCTAGAGGCCCAGCAGACACTCTACAGCTCCTATTGGAATCACACATGGTCCTGGTAATGCGTGAACAGCCTTTTGACACTATCCCTGGATGTGGTCTGAAATGGGTTTATTCCAGACAGGCCGAGTACATGTTTGAATTGCAATTTAATGTCTATTTGCAAAAGGCGGTCACAAAGCTCAGGGGTCTCTGCAACCAATATATAAACAGCTTGTATTATTCATGTACATAACTCTATAGTTGACTTGAGCAGCATGCATATTACATGTACAGCCCAGGTCCATGAGCCAGGCCTCAGACCACACAACTGTCTCGGTCTGTGTCTCTGTGTGAGCTCTGCTGGTGTTTCTCCATATGCACATCTTATTGATCACATGAGCAAGCTCTGGTCCCCTGATCCACACAGTTTCACTCAGAGGAATAACTCAAGTCCAAAATGATTACAATGGTTTCTTTGCAGTCGGTTATCACAATATCCATATGGCAAGAAATACATGTCACAGGTAATGCTAAGTTGCCAAAATTAAAAAAGTTTTTATTTTTTTTAGATATGTTAGAACAGATTTTGGTCACGTACTAAGTCATTAAGTCATTACCATTTGTTAAATATTACACTTTAAAAAAAAAAAAAATCTAGGATATAAAGTTGTTTCCTCATCAAAAACATACCTGGAGTTGTGTTTTGTTTCATTCACATTTTAAACACACACAATCGGCATAGTTCTTCTCTAAGACAGAAAACAGTCTGTTCCACCTTGTGATGTCGTGGTGATACAGGAAGTGCTATACTATGTTTTTAAAGTCAGTACACCTTCACTAGTATCATATGGATCATTTCAGCCTCAGAATTGCAAATCTCTGCTGAACTAAAGGTAAAATGTAGCTGTTAACTTGAAAACTACCACTTCATGACACCACAAAGTGGAAGAGAGCATTTTGAGCTTTGGAGAGACAGATTAATGTGTGAATGAAACAAACTCCAGGTATGTTTTGGATGAGGTAACAACATTATAACATGGCTAAATACTCACAAGAATCTAGTTTGCGTAATATAGGACCTTTAAAGGGATATGCCACCCCCAGGTCAAATTTGGGCATCTCCCCACAGTCCAGAGACTAAAATAAGTAGTGGAAAGCGTTTTCCTGCTCACCCAGCCATTGTCCAAGTCTGTCGCCACTGACCGCCGCGGTATCTGCAGCTCCTCCGCCTTAGACTGGAGTCTAATGTCGCCAGAGAAAGATTTCGGCCAAAAGGAATTCATTTGCTCGATGCGTTTCCCAATTACTTTATGTGTAGTGCGCATTCATATCGAGTGCAAATAAATGTGCAAATCAACACGGAGAGCTTGACTTGGTCATTTTGGGTGGGAACTATTTTCCAGTGCGGAAGAATACAGTCGAATCACGCACCACGTTGTGCAACAGGGGAACTCCCTTCCCGGTGCGTAACAGGGATTCCCCTGGCAGCGTGCTGATACCGCGGCGGTCAGTGGCGACAGGCTCGGACAATGGCTGGGTGAGCAGGAAAACGCTTTCCACCACTTATTTTAGTCTCTGGACTGTGGGGAGATGCCCAAATTTGACCTGGGGGTGGCATATCCCTTTAAGCAACACATTAAGGAACATTTTACTGAACTTACTTTACTGTATGCTGAAATCAAATTACATTTGTAAAGTTATTGACAGCTTTTCTCAAATGGAAACTCCATCCTTACTGACCTTTAGTTCTTGATGAATCTCATGATGAAATGATGATGTCTCAGATCACATCCTAATTACATTGGCAGGCCCCAGTCTGGACATTTCAATCTGCCCTTTTCTCTGAGTATTATCTGCAAACAATACTCACAATGTTGTAGTATTTCACTTGTGGCTTGTAGCTCAGTTCATCGTACCAAAAAACATGATTTTTTTTTAGGGGACATGGAAGTGGACAGTTGTCAAGTCAAAATTTTATATAAGGCATGTCCAAACTGTGCAGAGGCAGAGGTTTTGGTTAATAGGGAAAAATTGGTGGGAGATGTGGGGTTTAAAAGGGGCAAAATGTAACCAATCTGTATCTTGTATAACTACAAATGATACTTGATTAAAAATTTAAATTTTAAAAGGCATGCCCACTATGCAGACCTCAGACCATTTTCTCTTGACCCCATTGCTTCCAGATGAACTGGCTTAAATTATCATGAGCAGTACTTTTTATAACAAAATCTACTTTGATAAAGCCAGTACCATAGTTACTCTGTCCTTTTTAGGGATGTATCGATCCAATAATGGTATTGATGCTTCTATATCGGCTTCTAAATATTGGTTGAGTCATTATCCTGATGTAAGGAGACTATTTACTGGTCGTATATGTCCCAGAAAGTCTCATAGGGATGGAATTTCTACTTATACAAAGCTGTTCTGTAGTTACTTGAGCAATAAATAAATATATTTGGATCATATCTTATTGTATTTAAAAAAAAATAAATGTGGTTTTCAGGCTCTGCACTGGAATCAGTTAATATCAAGTATTCATAAATCCATAGTATCGGAATCGGTATCGAAACTGAAAAAGCTGGATGGGTGCATCCCTAGTCCTATTGAGAATCAAAGTCTGAATAACGGTCTGGTGGCATCTCAGTCTAAGCTGTCCTAAATGAACCAATATGAATTATTCATTGTGACGTCCATTAAGTCTATGACATTTAATTGAACCTTTGCTTTGTCTGTGACTTCTTATGTGGGACACCAAAGAGTAACATGACAGAAGTTTGCAGGAGCAGCAGAGCGGTTAGCTGTGTCCTGCACTACACTGCTTCCTGTCCAGAGGCTTTCAGAGAAACTAGAGGCAGCTGCTGTGGTATGAGTCTGGAACACTTCAGGGTAGAGATGTTAAACTAATATCAAAACTAGTACCAGTACTAAAAAAGTCACATCTATTGTCCAAATAAAGAGTTTTTGATTTTCATTGTGGTATTGAAATCTGTATTAAGTCTATTTCTTAGTACAGTGAACCCTCGTTTTTCGCGGGGGTTAGGTTCCAGAAATAGCCCGCAATCAGTGAAATCCGCGAAGTAGGACAATTTTATATTTTACAATTATTCTACATGTTTTAAGGCTGAATAACGCTTCATCAGACACATTATACACCTTTCTGAGACTGGTATTAACATTTTCTCACATTTTTCTCTTGTTTAAACACTCAAACTTTTGTAGATTTTCATTAAAATATATTAATAGTGGGGGGGGGGGGGGGAGGGGCAAGACTCAAGCCAATGCTAAACAGTGCCAAACCGCTAACAGACGCCTCTGAGCACCAGTCCTCACCACAAGACCAGGTAAGACCAACCTGCGCTCACAAGAGTTGGTTGCATTTCACCCCGGGTCCAAAATCAGACCGCTATCAATGCGTCGCCAATACTCCACAGCTCTCTAGGACGGGGTCGGGTTCGTCCTCTCGGCGTGACGGGGAAGAGCCACTGTCTCCTCTGTGCGCGCGAGTGTCCTCCCCCCGCTGCGGCTCCCTCGAATGCGGCTCTCCCCGCTGCGGCTCCCCCGGCCCGTCCATGTTGATTCTTGGCTCTTCCATGGTCCGGCTCGCACTCTCTTCCATGGCTCGTGCAAGTAAACAAAGGCCACACCTCCTGTCACCCAGGCGCTCTCGTGAAGGAAATCAGAGACTCTGTCCCTGGTCTAGACCTGGTTTAGTCCTGGTTTAGACCTGGTTTAGTCCTGGTTTAGACCTGCTTTAGACCTGGTTTAGTCCTGGTCTAGTCTCTTAGCTAATCAGGGCGCAGGACAGAATGTTACACTGTAAAAAAAAAGTTACACTATAAAAAAAAATGAAAAAAAAAAAAAAAAAAAAATTGGAAAAAAAAATCCGCGAAACAGCGAGGCCGCGAACAGTGAACCGCGATACAGCGAGGGTTCACTGTATTGAAATTAAGTTTGAAATTTTAGTATCATGACACCACTACTTTAGGGGGAGAAGTCACAGAAGAGAGCGGCTCTGAAGAAAAACAACTAATGTGCTGTGACCATAAGGAGTGTGGAATGGAATTTTAATGGACAAATGATTCACAGATGGTGTAACCAATCAAAGAAACCAGCATGGCAGTTGTAAGAGTTCAGAATGTTATAATCAAACCACTCAAACAAAACAGTAATGCACACCACTACTGTATACCATTTAAAACTTGGCTTAATACTAGTCTGGTCATTCTAAGCCAATTTACAGCAGTAATTATTCTCAAAATTATTAGGAAATGAGGTAAACACCTAGTCATGCATGAAAAACAACAACAACAACAACAACTGTCAAATACCGTGACACTGATATAATTTTTTAAATATAATACTGTGATATCAATTTTTGGTCATACTGCCCAGCTCTAGTTCTCATCTATAAAAATGCCTATTAAATTGCATAAGGCAGGTGATGTACTGTGTCTAATTTTTTACGTTTAAAATACATTTCCAAACTGCTGATTTTACAACACACTTTATTGCTGAAAAGGTCATTTTCCTGAACAAAGAGGCATGGGTACTTGAAATAGAGAGACCGATATATCAGATGGCTAGTATTTGCAGTTTTTAAAGCATATCTGCTATCGGCCTTACATTTCCAGAAGAAGGCCAACCAAATTCCTAAAATTATGAATCATTTATTTGAGCACTTGTGTAAACTGCACAAAATGCGACTTCACTGCTCTCATATCAAGTTTATTGTAAAACAGAGCTGTGGAAGAATTTGAAGTAATTTCAAATGATATAATTTTGGGAAAATAATCAAAATCAGCCCTAAATCTTGGCCAAAAATATCAGCAGATCGGCCATTGGTTTCTCTGGATTCTAAACAATCAGTATTGGCACCGAACATGAAAAAAAGGCATCTTGGTCAATCTTTTCTGTTGGGGATCCGTCGTCTGCTTGTTTCTATGGATATGTCATTGCTCTGCCTGAAACAGCTCTACCTTACATATCATTCAGCTGCAGGTGGTTTTATAGCCCAAAAATATCGAGAAAAACAGGCATTCTGACTATGAGCGGGGTCGCCTCTCCAAAGATCTGACCAGTAACTTGGTCTGGTTTGGTCTCCATGAAGATAGAAAAGTTTAATATTATGGATATTTTTGCTCATTGTTATTATATTTATGGTGATGTGTGAGCTACTGTGTCCAAATAATTTTGTTTGTGGATCAAAATTAATACGAAGTTTAATACGAGACATGTACTTTTGTTCTGAATACGGGACGATTCTGTTTTTCAAGGGACGGTTGGCGACCCTAAACACAACTGTACATATATATATATACACCGAAAATCTTTCTCAACGAATTTGCACAGATGTAAAAAAACAAAAAAAAACCTGCGGCTGAAAAAAAAGCGGAGATCCGCTAAAAAACGGAACTCTTTCATCCCTGTTTTTTGGTGAAATCCGAGTACAATGAAGACAGATCTAAGTAAGAAATTACTTGTGAAATAATTTTTTTTTTTCTGCATGAATCAATGTCCCGCATGCTCACTGGAGGACACGTCATGTGCAGCGAGCATGCTCAGTGTTTACGCAAGTAGCTTAAACATGGACACTAGCATTGAGCGCCTGGAGATTTTAAAGTTGCGGTCGTGCCGGAGCCAGAACATGTACAACTTATTTGTTTTAGGGAGGAGATTGAGAAGGGGAAGGACAAGATTTTTGGCCATGGCATTTTGTGGGGCAGTGGCAGCAACATCCGTAGAAAAAGTAATAGAATATTATGCGCTTCATTGACATGGAATTCATACACAATTTTCATATGACGAGAAGAATGTTTGTGTACCTTTGTGAACTCCTACTTGTACCACTCTTATGTGAAGAAACACCGTTCAGACTGAAGTCGCATGCCAAAAGATCAGATACGTATCGGTTTTAGGGCAACATATCCAAGTGGCCTGGGTCGCATTTGAAAAAAATCGGATCTGTGTCATTCAGACTGTCATTATAAGATCAGATACAGGTCACATAGAGGCGAAAAAACTTCAGGCTGCAGTCTGAACGTAGCCTAGGTGTAGTCTCTTACCGTTGACAGTGAGATGCACCCAGCTGCCGTTGTGGAAGGTGTCGTACTGCTGTTCCAACATGAGCACCTTGCACTCGTACCAGCCCTGGTCGTCTGAGCGCACACTCTCTATCCGCAGGGAGGACTTTCCATGCAGACTGGCCCTTCCTGGAGAGAAAAACAAGGACATGGAGTCAGAGAGAGGGACACGCTGAGGTGAGGGAAAGGAAGGTACATGGAGGAAAAGCACTAAGAGACAAAGTAGAGCTTAGGCCAGTCAAGATAATTACCATACTGACTTATTGTTCAGTATATAAAAGCTGTAAGAATATATTTTGGGGCCGAATATTTCTTGTGTATGCAATTTCTTTTCCATAGTGGAGAGATTTTTGCAATTGCTTATGTAGTGAGGTAGTATTTGAGCACGAGAGGGTAGAATAAATAACTTTTACGGCTAATTTGGTTCATTCTGTAATTTTTTTGGCTTGATGTAACCCAGTAGAGAAAATAAGCCTTATTTCTTTTGTTTAAATGCACTCATTTTATTTTGAAAAATGTTTATTTTAGTAAGAGGAAGTGTGATCCTCTCTCTCTCTATGTTGACTTCCTGTTTTGTCAGTCATGTGAGTGATAATGCCCTTCTTATTTGTCAAAAGTAGTTAAGATCTGCTTTCTTGAGACCGCAATCTCACATTCACTTCAGTTTTTATTCTTTTACACTCTGGATACACATCCGAGAGGCTGTGTTGATGATCACTTTTATTTTTGCTGTTAAAGATCCCGTTAATCCAGTGCTTCTCAAATAGTGGGGCGGACCCCCTGGGGGGGCGTGGCCTGATGCCAGGGGGGGCGCGTATGACCCTGGGAAACATGTTTTTTTGCTGTACTGTACTAGAACTAAGTGTAATTGCACATCAACAACGGTAGTTGGCAGTGGCGTTCTCACATGCGATTTACGCAGTCTCACCATTAACAGAACATCCTCTGTCACAGAAAAAACACGTATATTCCACTGAGTCGTGTCCTTTAGTCCGACAGAAGCTGACGCATCAGTGGCACAAGGAGAGAGCGTATTTTTTCAATGCTTTTAGCTTATGCAAATGAGGTGGTTTTAAGTTTCATTTCTGTAAAACGTAAACAAATGTGCGCAAAGCTGCATTAAAAACACATTAATATTTGAGTCCTCAGTGCAGTCTTTGTTGTAAGTTTCTTTCTTTTTTTTTGTTTATAATGTTAATAAAAGGATACAATGGTGTTCTAATAACAATTTTCTAGACAAATAATACTATTTATAGTCGCGCGCAGGAAGGGGGGCGTGAAATATTTTCTTCTTCCTAGGGGGGGCATCACAGAAAATAATTGAGAAGCACTGCGTTAATCCCATGCGTGAATTTGATAGGCCACGATGGTTTCTATTCCGTGTTCATGCTAAAACTCGTCTTGGCTAGATTTTTTCTATTGTTGTTGTTGTCATCAGTGTCGATTAAGAAGACTCTAGATTCGGATCTGGATTTTCCTTGGACGAAATGGCGAGCCTGTCCTAGAACCAAGAACTGTGAACTGAGAACATCCTACTTCTCTGCTCTTCATGTCAAACTCATCACGTGGTAACCACTCGAACTGCCACAACGAGGATCCTTTATGAACACTGACTAAAATGACTAAATATACTGAGCTCAGTAGGACTTGGGTTTTTTTGATTATTGTGCACAACTTGAATGTGAATAGACTGCCGACTGCTAAGTTTTAAACTAAATGTTTATTTTATTTTATTCCAATTTTTTCTATTCAATTCTATTCATCTCTTTCTCCAACTATCTCATTTACACTCACATCATTATTGTTCCTATTGTAGCTCTTGAGAACCTTACCTGGCCAGCCAAATGATATCTCTCTGTATTTGCTACAGCGCGATACCATTTGGACACCCTCGCTCCATCCTCGCTCCTCCGGTTAAAAACGGACTCCGCGATTCTGATTCGTTCAAAGATGGTGACGTCAGTGCACCCGCCTTTGCCCGCAACGTCACTCTTAGGCAGCGGATGTTCCTCCTCAGTTTTGTCGCATGCCAAAAGATCGGATATGTATCGGATTTAGGACCACATATCCAAGTGGCCTGGATCGCATTTGAAAAAATCGGATCTGTGTCGTTCACACTGTCATTAGAAGATCAGATACAGGTCGCATAGAGGCAAAAAAATCGGATTTGGGTCGTTTCAGGCTGCAGTGTGAACGTAGCCTTAGCTGTCTGTCTAAGCGCAACAGCAGCGCATTCTGGACCAAGGGTTACCAGACTCATCCGCTGGTACAGCGATGAGTCATGGATTCTTCCAGGCAATTGAGAACCTAGAGCCTGGTCCAAACCACTAGATTACTTTATACTATTCTTGGGTCAGGGGTTACATTTGTCTATTTAAATATAGGTTTACTGGGATTATATTGCATTATAGTTATTGTGTCAGTGGTTTAAATTATAGGGATGCACCAATCCAGCTTTTTCACTTCTGATACTGATACCTTGACTTTAACTACCTGATATTAACCAATACCAATGTGGGGATGGAAAATTACATTTATTTCCTTAAAACACAGTGAACGTATGTTAAAGAAAATTGTATAATAGTGTCTTTAATGAATTATCAAAGTGTTATATTCTTCTTGTGTTGGTTCATCTCCTATTGTGAAACCATAGGATGAGACAAGGACAAAGACTGATTAACTTAGCTTAAACAAACAATCAAAGCAACTGCTGATTAGTGATGTATGTATGTATGGTAAAGATTAACTTTGTTGAAGACTTTGTGTTTTGAGCTGGGAATTTTTCGTTACTATGTGATTCTAAATAAAAGGAAGCAACGAGGAGGTATTCTTTGAGATTTGAGTGTGTGGCCTGGACGGAGGCAGAGGCGGCTCTGCTTAACATATGCTACACCTCATTCTCCCTCGTTAACAAGTATAATACTTCTGTGTCTGTTTTCTCATTTGTTCCCTTTTGTTGATGTTTATTAGGAAAAATCCCTAACAACGTATTACACATGAAATCCAATAGTGTAATTTATCCATACAACCAGTGAACAGTTTTGTATGAATAAAAGTTCAAAATTAGCCTGTGAATAGTCTTATTACATCCAAATAAAGGCCCAACCACAATATCAACTGAACCGATATCAGGGAACTGATACCTGATCCAGCAAATTTCTTCTAGTAGGTAGTAGGCGGCACAGTGGCTGAGTGGCTAGCACTCATGCTTTACAGCAAGAAGTTCCAGGTTCGATCCCCGGGTCGCCCAGGCCTTTCTATGTGTGTTCTGTGTGGAGTTTGCGTGCATGGTGTGGGTTCGATCCCCGGGTCGCCCGAGCCTTTCTGTGTGGAGTTTGCATGTTCTCCCCGTGTCTGGATGGGTTTCCTCCGGGCACTCCGGTTTCCCCCATCAACCCAAAACATGCTCCAGGTAAAATCCTCCAGCTTTGGTCCTGACCAAGCCGAGCAATAAGATCATGGAGATGGGTCCCCGGGCGCCTGAAAGACGAGCTGCCCACTGCTCCTGAAGGATGGGTCAAATGCAGAGAAATAATTTCCCTACGTGGATGAATAAAGTCTTTCTTCTTCTTCTTCTTCTTCTTCTTCTTCTTCTTCTTCTTCCTTCTTCTTCTTCTTCTTCTTCTTCTTCTTCTTCTTCTTCTTCTTCTTCTTCTTCTTCTTCTTCTTCTTCTTCTTCTTCTTCTTCTTCTTCTAATCTTAAGTGTAATCACTGCTGAATTGAAATTGCAATATGAGTTGGCACAATTATTAAATCCTAAAAGCTGAAATTATTGAGGTAAAAAAAAATCTAATTAATAAAAAAACTAATTAATACTGAACCAAAATAGCAATTTGACAGTTTCTAAAGTACTGCACGATTGAAAAATACAATACAAATATAAAATAAAGCTCTGTTTAACTCCTGTAGTCCTCATTTAACTCATTCAGTGCCGGAGACGTCTATTGACGTCCCCTCGAATCCAACCGTTGAGTGCCGTGACATCTATAGACGTCAATTGCTTTTTTCAGCGGAGGTTGCTAGGTTACGGCCTGGAGCAACTTTTGAGGTGTAATTCACACCTCTCAACCTGTAGATGGCGATGTTGTATCATTATTAGCCGATCAGAGCCGGGGAAGAAAGGAGGAGTGCAGCGTGTGTATGGTGTATTGGCCAGAGTAGTAAGATGGCGAGGCCAGAGAACCCGGAAAAGCAGATAACTGTTGATCAGCGCCTATGGAGCGATCAGAACGCTCTTGGGACCCAGGATCCTGGATCAGAGGATCGCAGAGACAAGCCGGATCAAGCAGCGAGGTCTGAGCAGAGATCTACTGTGCCCGAGGAGGGGGCGTGTCATGTGTGCGCTGCACGGATCAGGGAGTCTCCTCAGAACTACGACAGCGCCAAAGAAGAAGTTTACTGACTTGGAGCAGTGATGCTGCTGTGTGGTAATTGTAATGAATGAAGTTGTGTGTGTGTGTGCGTGTGTGCGTGCGTGCGCGCGTGTGCATGTGCGCGTGCGTGTGTAGCTGTGTGTGTAAAAGTTTATGCATGGGCTTGTGTGTATGTACATATATATATGTGTGTGTGTGTGTGTGTGTGTGTGTGTGTGTGTGTGTGTGTGTGTGTGTGTGTATTAGTTTTTATTATGGGTCTGTACTCTGGGCCTCAGACAAAGCCTCAACAAAGTTCTATTTTATAGGAAAAGATATTATATCCTGTAAACATCTCTTGGCACTATTGATTTGAACGAATTTTCAATTCACAGAGCCTTATATTCTTATATTTGTAAATAAAAAATGTACTTTGTCATCAAAAATCTCTTTCTCTGTTATTTTAGATGTTTGAGGTGTCACTAAATCGATAAATATTGATGTCAAAGTCACTGATCTGCTCGAAATCCTTCTCTGAACTAAACGCTCATTTTCTCCATTTCTTGCTCAAAAACCAGTGTTTTTGCTGAAACTTCCCTATGTTCTACTTCCCTATGATCAGTTATTTGAGAACCGAAAAGGTTAGAAACATAATTTTTTTTCCAGGTGAAAGAAGAGAGTCGACACTTTATTTTGATGTGTCCCATGTTTATATAGTCAAAGAACTCAGTATTCTGTGGGTCTTGGAAAATCAGTGAAATTCTACTGAAACCTCTGGCACTCTGGGGTTAGAATTCTGAAAACAGGCCGGCACTGAATGAGTTAAGCAATACAAATTGTAAAATAAATATTAGGGCTGTCAGTTTAACACGTTAATTAGATTAATTAATTACACTGCAAATTAACGCGTTATAAAAATTAACTCAATTATGAGTGGCAATTCAATGCACGTGCATTTCAAAATTGGCGTGCGGCGAGCAAATCGCTGCTCGGGCCTTTGAATGGCAAGGACTATCAACAAGAACGCGGTGATTTGGAGCTTTTGTCAAAAATAATTTTCCGATCACCGAAGCTGCTCCAGCCTGACGGATCATTTGAACGATAAACATGTCCTGACAAGTTCTATCGTTACCTCTGATAGTGCGCACTTCACCAAACCACCAAACCATGCTTGCAGAATTTAGGAAACAAATGAGCAAAGCGACCACATGAAAACTGACAAACCCAATCGCAAAGTGGGTTTGTTCACTTGCTCGCTCGTTCACTCACTCACAATCTCTCAATCACTCTCTCATTCTTAAAATGCGATTAATTAGATTAATTAATTACAAATCCTATAATTAATTAGATTAATTTTTTTAATCGCCTGACAGCACTAATAAATATATAATAGAATACCCAAACAACTCATGCAACTGTTAAAACTCAGAGACACAGTAGTTCAGGTAAAGAGTTCATAGAGTGCTCTGGGATGTGCTTGTGCAGGAGTCCAATCATACTCACAAAGGACACCAGAGCTACATCAAAGCACTGTGCACATTTGAGTGTCAGGGCTGGCCACTCCTGGGACCTCCTCATCTCCATGTGTGATGTCTGTTTGGAACAAGCGCTGCCTTCAATGATGAGTGAAGAGGGTCCAACATGACAAAGAGGGTCCCTCTGGGTGACACAGCAGTCACTACCAATCATCAAGCACGACGTTTACATGCACAGAACTCAGAGTGAGCTAAACAACCAAATTCAAATAGTCTGTACTGCAAAACCTGTTAGATCACTCTTCTTCTGGTCCCAGTCTACAGCAGGTCAAAGAACTGAACAGGTATGACAAGGGGGCCATGAGAGGTTGAGGCGCGTCTGTTATTTAGCTTGGGGTCTCCTTGGAATGGGCCAGTTGGGGGGGCATGGCCGCTTTGGGCGTGACACAGGTCTAGCAAGAACACACCCAATCGCATAGACTTGTACCACCATGATGCACTGGACAGCTGTCAAAAGAGCACTTGACAGCGCCACAAAAACACAATGAGCAGCAACAAAGAGTTAATGCGCATCATGCTTATGTTCATGAACATGCGTCAACAGCAACAGAAGACATTGCTTTCTGAAACAAAGGCAGCTACAAAAATGCGAGCAAATGCAGAAAAAGTTCCTGGAAAGCAGCAGTACACAGACAGATTTTATTTATTAAAGAGCCCATGACATGGTACTTCTTGGCGGCACGGTGGCTGAGTGGGTAGCACTCATGCTTCACAGCAAGAAGGTTCCGGGTTCGATCCCCGGGTCGCCCAGACCTTTCTGTGTGTGTTCTGTGTGGAGTTTGCATGCATGGTCTGGGTTCGATCCCCGGGTCACCCGAGCCTTTCTGTGTGGAGTTTGCATGTTCTCCCCGTGTCTGGGTGGGTTTCCTCCGGGCACTCCGGTTTCCCCCACCAACCCAAAACATGCACCATAGGTACCTCCAGCTTTGGTCCTGACCAAGCCGAAGCAAGAAGATCATGGAGATGGTCCCCGGGCGCAGTAATGTGCTGCTCACTGCTCCTGATAACAGGATGGATTAAATGCAGAACTGGAATTTCCCCACTGTGGGACTAATAAAGGCATAGCTTTCTTTCTTTCTTTGATGCTTTTATATGGTACCTTAATGGTTCCTTAATACTGTAAATGAATCCTTTTTCAAAATCAAGCCTCAGTGCATGAGATAGCCTCATGAAGACAGTCAGAGTCATAAAAATGTCTCTGAAACACTTTATTCTGGGCATTGTTGCTTGAATGCAAATGAGGAGGACAGAGACAGGCCAGTGCAGTGGGTGGGTTGTGGCCAAATGCGCCGCTGTTTCCTTGTTTAGCGTTTTAAGCGCGGAGGAAGATATGAGACGCTTTCCATAAAAAAAAACACATTTCCACAGAAAATAAAATTAAACCACTGCTGTTTCAGAGGTTCGGAGCCTCGGATAAAGGACATCCAAGCCTGGAAACAATGTCACGTGACTCCAGGCAAATAAAAAAACGCATCTCGCATTGCGTAGCTTGTTTGCGGTCCAAATTCTCTGGGCGTGATTTCCATGGATGGTGGGTAGACATCCAGACGGGGGGTGGAAACATTTCCGTGAGTGTGACGTCAGAAAGTTCCCTTGTTCAGAATCGCCCGTTTGGGCTGTCTTTTTTTCAAATGTGGAAAAGGATCGCAAATGCTCAGTTTACACATTTCGCAACTTTTAGCCATGCTAAACAGTGTAGGGGAGCTCAAAATAATGTTCAAAAACCTCAGAAAGTGAAAATTTCATGCCACTTCTTTATGCCATTAAGAAGTGGCCATACCAGCTTGTCAAAGCCTGTCAGATCTCAGATGGGACCTTTAAGAAGTGCCCATACCAGCTTGTCAAAGCCTGTCAGATCTCAGAAGCTAAGCAAGGACGGGCCTGGTTAGTACTTGGATGAGAGACCGCTGGGAATTCCAGGTGCCACAGTGGGGCGCCAGTTGTGTTCATAGGCAAGACACTTCACCCACATTGCCTATTAAGAAAGTGGAGTGTACGTGAGTCTTGGTGGTGGTTGGAGGAGCCGATGGTGCAGATTGGCAGCCTCACTTCCATCAGTCTGCCCCAGGGCAGCTGTGGCTACAATAGTAACTTACCACCACTGAGTGTGGAGTGAATGAAAAATGAACTGTAAAGCACTTTGGGTGTTTTGAAAGGTGGTATATAAATGCAATGATTAATTAATTCATTAAGAAAACATCTGTAATCTTTTCTTGACACCAGTTGCTCATGTAGCCCGTGCGGAGAGCATGGAAACACAACTCGACTGGAGAGAGCTACACCAAACTGGCCCACTCCAAGGCAGCCCCCAGTGAACAGTGCCAATGGAGAGAGGCATAAGTGAGTACATGTCCAAAATGCCTAATGATTGCCGGGTGGTTTCTTACCAAGTGCAGTTGAATGGCTCTCCTAACCTGCTCCTAGCTAATCCAAATACACATGCACTTCTACAGATAATTATATCTGGGACCTGGGAGATTCTAACTATGAAACCTCAATTGTTGTCCCTGAGTTGAAAATTCTGTTTAAACTAGCCCAGTTATCAGCTTTTTCTGGCATGCATATAAAGGTAGTTAGTGACATTGGTGGTGAGCAGTAGAGTCAGGAAGAGCTGCATTTGACTTCTGCAGATGCAAAGCCCAAAGGATGGATTGATGTGGTGCTCAGGGCAATCTGGCAACCGAATCATAACAGATGGTGACGTGCAATAAGGTCTAAACAAAAGGCTTTAAGGGAGCACACACGGGCTCAATACATCAGCATTATCAAAGCCTGACTATCCCTCATTAATCCTCTCTCAGCTATCCCACTCACTTTGGGACATTCCTAAGTATTGTGTGGTTGGCTGCACAATTCTCACTGGCTTAGGAGGAAAATGACTACAGCATCAAGCTCGTATTCTACAATCTCTACGGGTTTCAGAATGATGAAAAATTAGGACTGTTTTTTGGATTTTTTTAACAGTAACTTCAGAAAATGGTGGCTTTATTCTACTCCATATGATTAGACAAGTTTGTGAAGCCAATCTCTAACAAATAATAGTAAGGTTTAACATTTGTGGATAATAAGTTTGGATATTTCTTCCCATAGAGCTAAAGAGGCCCCATTCATCCCTCCTTCTGAAATTATGGCTAATCAAATTCTAGAGCTTGAACACAACCTTTTCATATTGATACTTGCCTTGGTATTGATTGGAATTTAAATGAAAAAGTCAAACACATAATATTGCACTTTTTAGGAGAAATCACCTGAAATGTCATATTTTAAAGGGGTGATTAAAAAATTACAAAGGTATTTAAGGCTCCATGAAAAAATGTATTCATCTCGACAAATACATTGATGTCTTAAAGTGCAGATGAGCCCTTGAGTGAAAGAAAACGTGTTGTTTTTGACCTTTGAAAATGCATTAGTCACTTGTCACGTTTGCTTTATGTTCTGTCAGTCACCAGAAAGACATAAGAGGGCTTCAATATAAGTGACTCAATACTAAACTTTATACCACTGGAATCCCCAAAGTAAGCTTTAAATCAAGAAAAGAACATTTTTTAAACATTTTTTGTAACATAAACCAGAGTCCAGTAATATTACCGGTAGTTATTTTAGCTACGTCAAAGCTTTATACTGACATATTGAATGACTTGATGTTTCATGCTCCGCTCCTTCAGATATGACTTAAAAATAATACCAGATTTTGTGTATGGTTTAAAGGTGCACTGTGTAACTTTTCTGGTGTCTGCCAGCCATTGTTTCCATAGAGATGTTGTTGCTTGCCTGGGATTTTCTACAGCACGGCATGAAATATATCCATTTCCAAAGAAACAACCAAGTAATGCTACAAGGCCAAGTTACACGTCAGATCTGTGGAGAGGTGACTATGCTGACAATGAGAAACGTAAGATAGATATGTTTAATGGCATACTGTGGAACATTCTAGGCAAAGCAGTAATTAGGTGGTGGACCCTCTACCTGAAAAGTTGCCTGGTTCATCTTTAATTTTTTGTCCTTCCATAAAGACTTGTGTCTTTATGGAAGACAAAAAATTAAAGATGAACCGTCAAGTCTTTCTGTTATTCATAACATTTAATTCAAATTATATCTTAGACTTTATGTTCAGACTTACTGGGAAGCAATTTTCACAAAATTAAGCTGAAGTTAAATGCCATAAGGAAATGTGTCTTCTCCATTTGACTCATCTTAAATGATTGCCCAAGGACCCATCTCCAGGTCTTGGCATTGTCTGAATTACTAGAGGTTTTAGCCTAATGTGCATGTTTTATTAGAGTTAAATAATTCATTATTCAATGCAATAATTGGCCATTTTGGAGATATTGCAAAACTGGCTGCTCTATCCACTTCTGCCCTACATACAGACAAAATTCAAATGTAAAGGAGTGGAAAATATAGGTCAGTCCTTATACCCTATACTCACTGTCAGAACCAACCGCCTATGGTCCAATTTGTTCCTTCCAATCCTCCGTGGACAAGCAGTGGTGTGATATTCTGCTGTGATTAAGGCCAACTGCAGATGAGGTTCAGGTACGAGTCCTGCACACTTAAGCAAGGTCACTAGGGTGTTGCGATGACATTTAACAGAACCATCTACATAATCTCTCTGGCCTTATTTTCAATATCTCCTCTCAGTAATATGTCCAACTATGGTGACACATTTGTGTTAAGAGTGTATTAAAGATGCACTTTTCTGGTGAAGGGTCCGCCACCTGCTCTGTTCATAAATGTTACTGCTTTACCTTGAATGTTCCTTACATAGACTGTATAAAGAATTGGACTCAGGGAGTGTGACATCACCCACAGTGTTCGACTCCAGTCAAATGAAGCTCATGACGCTAACAGTTACAAGGCCGAATTTGGAGCCAGTTCCATATTAGATGTAGATCAATTGGAGCCAGAGTCAATGGAGCCAGAAGCCCTCCCATGCTTACTTCTTATTTGGAACACGGAGGCTAGTGGGTTAGCTATGTCCATGGTCTATGGTTCCACATTTTCACAGGCGTTGGACATAATCTCTCTTGCATTCATACAGGTGTTTCTATTGCTCAAAAATTCATTGACAAACATGTCTTTTTACTGTGAGGTGGCACCTCTCCCCCTCTCCACAGATCTGACCTATAACTTGTCTCATTATTGACATATAAATATGTTTAACACCATACTGTGGAAACTTCTAGGCAAGGGACTAACATCTCCATATCAACAAGCTGGTGGCAGACCCTCACCCAGAAAAGTTACATGGTATACATCTTTAAAAGGTGCACTATGTAACTTTTCTGGTAAGAGCCCAGCACCTGGTTGTCCATGGAGATATGGGAGATTGTTTTCACTGAAATGCAGCCCAGTATGGCATTAAATTTGCTCATTACTAAATTACAGGTGTTTTTTTTTTTTTTTTTAAATAAAACAATCCTTGAAAAATATGCATTCTACCGTAAGCGGGCCCACCTCTTCAAGATCCCATGACATGGTACTTCTTGATGCTTTTATATGGCTCCTTAATGGTTCCCTAATACTGTAAATGAATCCTTCTTCAAAATCAACACTCAGTGCATGAGAAACAGAGATAAGATGAGAAAGAGTATTTTTTTCTCCCTCAGAACAGGTCATAATGGGCATTGTTGCTTGAATGCAAATGAGGAGAAAAGAGCTGGCCAATAGTAGAGGGTGGGGGCGTGGCCAAACTCTCCGCTCTCGCTCTGAGCCCTCAGCTGATCCATTTCCGTGTTTTTGCACGGGGGAGAGATTTGAAGCGTTCCATTGAAAAATAAACACATTTCCACAGAAAATAAAATTAAACCACTGCTGTTCAAAGGTCCAGAGGCTCAGATAAAGGACTTCCGAGCCTAGAAACACTCGGACGTGCCTCCAGGCAAATAAAAAAACGCATTTCGCATTGCCTAGCGCATTCGCAGTCCAAACTCTCTGGGCGTGATTTACAGAGACGCTGAGTACAGACAGACGGGGGTGGAACTGCATTTGCATTTCTTTTTTCGATCTGACGTCAACAAGGTGCCTTGTTCAAAATCGCCCGTTTGAGCTCTGATTTTTTCTAACGCAGAGAAGGATCGCAAATGCTCAGTTTAGACATTTCGCAACTTTTAACCATGGGGGGCCTAAACAGGGTAGGGGAGCTCACATTAACGTTCAAAAACCTCAGAAAGTGAAAATTTCATGTCATGGGACCTTTCATAGATCGGACCTTTAAATTGGCATGGTGCTTGTCTTCCATGGAAACAATTAAGTTTAATATCACACTGTGAAAAATGTCAATATATCCATGGAGACGGACCCTCCACCTGGAAAGTTACACGGTGCATCTTCAAATTTTGTGCAAATACATAAACGAAACATCCACATTTAGAGGCAACAAAATGTATTAGTGGTGCATACAGTTCACAGTCTGACTATCAAGTAAAGCAGTACAGAGTAAAAAATGCTCTTGGTTGCTGGCCAGCTGTGTGATGAATTACTGCTCTAAAATGAAGCTGCAGCAGACATCATTTGCTCATAACAACACAACCATTCAGTGTCCAGTGCTTTCTCCCTCACTTCATCCACACAGATTTCAAACATGCTCAAGCAATGAACTGGAAACCTGAAATGCTGTGGACCAAAGAGGAATAATTGCCTGGAGTGTTCCACAGTATGGCCACAAACTTATGAATCTCCATGGACACTTGCAAGCCAAATTACAGCGACCCCACTCATAGTAACAATGGATTTTTATATATATTTTTGAGCAATAAATAACCTATAACCTATAGATGAATAAATGCAAGACACATTAGTTTAATGCTATACAGTGGACAATTTCAACCAACGCAATAACATCTCCGTGGAGACAAATGGTGCGGAAAAAACAGACTAAACTAGAGGCTCAAATGGCCTGTATCATGGTTGAAGAGGAGGGCCATAGACTGTTGGTGCTTTGATCAAAGTCTTGTTATTTTGTTATCCTGTTATTTATTTATGTCATGTCTGTCTCAGAATAAACTTGTATATTGTATAATTGAGGTTATGATGTTTATGGTGAAACTTGTAGCAAAACGTAATAAAATGTATTAGTTAAGGTTATTTGGTGTTATCAGTTCAGTCAATATCCTGGTTGGACATGCATTTTTTTCTGGAATCAGCATCTCTACATGTATTACAGCCATTCCATTCCAGCATCTGTTGAATTCCAACACAAACACAAAGCTGAGCTACTTCAGTTCTTGCACCAGGAGTGGAATAATGTCACCCAAGAACAATTTGAAAAGACTTTTGGAGAGCATGCCAAGACGCATGAAAGCTGTGATTAAAAATAAGGGTTATTGCACCAAATATTGATTTATGAACTCTTCTTAAGTGTAAACATTGTATTATGTTGTTTTTAAATGAATTTGATGTTTGAGTTTGAGGTCTGAAAACATGTATCTTTTTTGTTATTTTGAACATTTGTCATTTTCTGCAAATAAATGCTCTAAATGATAATATTTTTATTTAGAATTTGGGGGAAATGTTGTCAGTAGTTTATAGACTCAAACAAAAATGTTCCTTTTGCCCAAACACATACCTATAAGCAGTAAAATGAGCCACCATCACTAATAATTTTGCAGTGGTCTCTTATTTTTTTCCAGAGCTGTATAAATTATCCTCAAAAGTCTCATAATGTCTGAACTTTTATTTATACAAAGCTGTACTTGAGGGATAAATAACAACTACATAACACATTTTGTCATACGCTAATTTGGTTTTTCGTCATATGTTTTTGTTTTTAGGAAAATAAAATCTGTGTTCAGTCTCTGCACTGGTATCGACAAATACTTAAAGCCATAGCATCAAATTGGTATCGGAACTGAAAAAGCTGGATCGGAGCATCCTTATTTGTAACTTTAGCAAACTCATAGTATTTTTAAATGTTAGGTCAAGCCAGTCCAGGTCCGGCAATAACTAAAGAATCAGTCATAGTTTTATCAGAGGAAGTGTAATGACAGACAGAGGTAAAGGTGCTGCTCCAATCGTGTTCTCAACACTCAAACTAATCTGTGCTCCAGTCCTCCATCAAACTTCATTACAACTTCAAATCCAGCCCCGCTTTGTCACAGTACAGCCACTATCTATGAGCGCACTCCTTTACTACCATATAATTGTCCAAAAGCTTATGAGATTGACCTTTAATCCTGCAAAATTTCTCAAAACATCATCTTTCATTCATGTTTGTTATCTACAGGAAATGTCAAAATTGTTCTGTAATAGTTCTTCATCAAAGTTCACAGATCCTCTCAGAAGTAGGCAGACACACTTGTTCAATCAGATGCTACATTCTTTACTCTCTTTATTCTTTTTTTTCCAAGTGTTCTCATTAATGCAACTGGCCTCTTCCTGCCACAGTATAGCTCGATATTCATCTATAGCTCATTAGACCCAGTATAAAGTACGTCTTTCTTCTTCTTCTCCCTCAGACAATGACATATTTCAGTGCAAACATGGTCTCGGAAATAGCTCATTAAATTATTGAAGTTCCATATTGCCCAAATCCGGGACAATGTCGTTCTATATGTTTCCCGGTAGTCCAGCAAACATATATGAAGTCATGATAAAGACACTGCCTGTAAAACTGATGCAGCATGAACTATATGTGTGTCAATAAAGCTTAAAACGTAAAATAAAATAGTGGACTTTTTTTACTTGAAAGTACACTGAGGACCTGTTTTGGTAGAGGGTCTACCGCCTGCTTGTCTTAATGGAAATGTTACTGCACTGATTAGAAAGTCCTGCAGTATGGCATTAAACTAATAATATCTGCAGACAAGCAAGTGTCACCATTGGGCCAGATCAGTTACAGGTTACAGGTAAAATCAGTGGAATGGCAGCCCCGCTTACAGTAAGAAATAATTTTTGTCTATGTATTTTTGAGCAATAAAAACACCCTTTGGAAATAAATGTTAGAAAGAACAATTTAATGTATCACTGGATCAGATGGAAGAATAATTTTTGGAGGTCTGTATTAATCATAAGTACTCTTTGTACTGGGGCAAAAGTTTGGTTATTTTTCTGTACTACATTGAGTTTTGACTTCTATGACTCCTTATATTTACAAACTAAGTGTTGCATTGTGTTTTTTTTTCATTACAATTCATGTTTTTTTTTTTTACAATATTGTACATTAAAGGGATATGCCACCCCCAGGTCAAATTTGGGCATCTCCCCACAGTCCAGAGACTAAAATAAGTGGTGGAAAGCGTTTTCCTGCTCACCCAGCCATTGTCCGAGTCTGTCGCCACTGACCGCCGCGGTATCTGCAGCTACTCCGCCTTAGACTGGAGTCTAACGTAGCCAGAGAAAGATTTCGGCCAAAAGGAATTAATTTGCTCGATGCGTTTCCCAATTACTTTGTGTGTAGTGCGCATTCATATCGAGTGCAAATAAATGTGCAAATCAACACGGAGAGCTTGCCTTGGTCATTTTGGGTGGGAACTATTTTCCAGTGCGTAAGAATACAGCCGTATCACGCACCACGTTGTGCAACAGGGGAACTCCCTTCCCGGTGCGTAACTGGGATTCCCCTGGTAGCGTGCTGCGTGATACGGCTGTATTCTTACGCACTGGAAAATAGTTCCCACCCAAAATGACCAAGGCAAGCTCTCCGTGTTGATTTGCACATTTATTTGCACTCGATATGAATGCGCACTACACACAAAGTAATTGGGAAACGCATCGAGCAAATTAATTCCTTTTGGCCGAAATCTTTCTCTGGCTACGTTAGACTCCAGTCTAAGGCGGAGGAGCACCAGATACCGCGGCGGTCAGTGGCGACAGACTCGGACAATGGCTGGGTGAGCAGGAAAACGCTTTCCACCACTTATTTTAGTCTCTGGACTGTGGGGAGATGCCCAAATTTGACCTGGGGGTGGCATATCCCTTTAAGGCTACGTTTATACGATGGCGGTTTGAACAGAAGACACAAAAGTGGCGTTAAGTCTTCACTTTTTATTCCGCGTTTAGACAAGCGTTTTTAGAAGGGGAATCTGTGTGCGTACGGTGACGCAAAAGTGTGTGGAATTGGATTGGGTATGCATGCCAGGCGGCTAGGTGGTGCCGTGGTACATTATCACTATGTCCGCGCACATGCGAAGATTGTTCCTTCTTCTCATCTACGCCGCGAAAAGCAAAACAAAACATGGCTACTGGTAGCAAAAAAAAATTCTGTAGTCAGACGAAGAAGTTCAACTATTGTTTCAGACTACGTTAGACTACAAAGCAACGAAGGCGCAACAAGGTGTGGACTGGGAGTCCTGCCAAACAAAGTACACTGATATATGGACCGATGTGACGTAAACGTGTACGCGACGTCAGCAGATTTGACCAGAGTTTTGCGTCTTGGGCAGTGTAGACAAAAACGCTACGGCGGTGCGTATTCAAGTTTTCCACTTTGGAGGGCGGTTTCAGTTTCTGTGTTTTTAATCCCGTTTTTAAAGGTCCCATGGCAGGAAATTTTCACTTTCTGAAGTTTTTGAACGTTAATGTGAGCTCCCCTACCCTGTTTAGCCCCCCCATGGTTAAAAGTTGCGAAATGTCTAAACTGAGCATTTGCGATCCTTTTCTGCGTTACAAAAAATCAGAGCTCAAACGGGCGATTTTGAACAAGGCACCTTGTTGACGTCAGATCGAAAAAAGAAATGCAAATGCAGTTCCACCCCCGTCTGTCTGTACTCAGCGTCTCTGTAAATCACACCCAGAGAGTTTGGACTGCGAATGCGCTAGGCAATGTGAAATGCGTTTTTTTATTTGCCTGGAGGCACGTCCGAGTGTTTCTAGGCTCGGAAGTCCTTTATCTGAGCCTCTGGACCTTTGAACAGCTGTGGTTTAATTTTATTTTCTGTGGAAATGTGTTTATTTTTCAATGGAACGCTTCTAATCTCTTCTCCACGCAAAAATGCGGAAAGCGCACAGCTGAGAGCTGAGAGCGGAGAGTTTGGCCACCCCCACAGCCTCTACTATAGGCCATCTCTTTTCTCCTCATTTGCATTCAAGCAACAACACCCATAATGGCCTGTTAAGAGAGAGAAAAATTACTCTTTCTCATCTTATCTCTGTTTCTCCTGCACTGAGTGTTGATTTTGAAGAAGGATTCATTTACAGTATTAGGGAACCATTAAGGAGCCATATAAAAGCATCAAGAAGTACCATGTCATGGGATCTTTAAATCCCGTAACCGTCTAAACGAAAGGCACTTCCAATAAAATATTTTGTTGTTTTACCCGTAAGCGTTCTCATGTAGACAGGCCCTAAGAATACTTTTTGGAGGATAATTTTGCTTTATGGTTTAGTTTCAGTTTTATCATCAGCAAAATATCACACTTCAAACTGGTTATCATGACAGGCCTAGACCTCCTTGTTGAGAAGTAATGATTTTACATTTTACACTTTAGAGCATAACCTACCATGCGGCACTAAATCAATACATGCACGTGGAGCCTGTGCATGTACAATCATGTCTAGATTAGGCAAACCCAAGTTCATTGTGTGTCCATCTTTCACATTTCAAATCCACCTTCAGGGAGCAATTACATCTGGCTCCTCACTTTGCTGTGGTCCTTTTGGTGCAACTCAAACCACAGCTTCCCAAACAGAGCAGAATTTCCTGTTAGGAATTTTGTGATGTAATCAATGAAGACAGAAAGTGTAACCATGCACACAGATTACACAAAGCTCCAGTATTTTGCCACACTTTCCTGCTGTCAGACTATTTTATCTCCTAGAGGCTAAAGAAGAGCCGAGATTTGGAAAAGGAGCTTGTTTCTGTTTTGTATCTGATTCAGACTCCAGCTGGCTCCATATTACTAAGGACCACATCATCAGCTTTAAATAGATGAAATCCTCCTGTATTTACTTAATACTATGTTTACTTGCCCAATATCTTGAATCTAATAGACCATTTGAGGTGACAGATTTTATGCCAACACTCATTCAGAACAAAACAAAGCAGTATGTATTGATTTTGTGCCATGTGGTCGGTCATGCTGTGCAGTGTGCAATGTCAAATTATTACTTCTCTGAAATTCTGAAGAGAAAGTAAAATACACACACGCACATAATAGGTAGATGAAACTGGGCTGTTTGTACTGAGCTGAGGTAAATAGTTTTACTTTGGACCCAGACTCAAATCCAAGTTTTGAATATTCTGCAAATAAAAGCCCTACAATGCCAAAGAATTTAGCTTTATGTTCACACAGAAATTAAAGATAATTTTACACACATGTGGTAACGGTTTTCCCTTTCAGTCTCTTTGTACTAATATTATCCACTGGGCAATAATGTCACATAATATAGGTAAACCTGTTCTCATTGTTAACACTAGGGACCATCATATTTAATTTGGTGAGACAGAGTGACAGACACAAGCTCAAAGCTCTGAGCCCAGTGTTGTCCAGACAGAAGGATGATTAAAAACATGCATCGGTTCTGATGCTGGTGCTGAAAAGCTGCTGAAGGGAAAATCCCTTTCACCTTCTCGGCCAGTTTCACCTTGAGACAGAATATGAATAATATGAAGTGAAAAGCCTCCACAGCAAAGGTCGTCTCATTAGAGCTGTCAACATGACTTAGTAAACAGATTTGTTAGGCTTAGCATTAGTGATCATGCTGCTCATCAAACCACTGTGAGAGGTTGACACTTTGCCAAAGAATATAAGAAAAGTCGCAGAGGTTTTTGATGCAAATCGAGAGGTAAATTTGTGGCCGTGTTGTGCATGATTCACTATCACAATCTGCTTTATATTACAAATAAAATGCTTCCCTGTAAGTACCTGCATACTCCGGGTCCACGTGAGGAGGGTAGAAGCGGAAGTTGATGAAGAAGGGGATGGGCATCCCATATTTGAACCACTCCACCACGTAGGGCTGGCCGTTGAGGGGGTGGGGAACGTCGCATCCCAGGATGACGCTCTCTCCGGCACGCGCCGTCACAAACTGGGGCTCCTCTCGCACTCCGTGGGCACCTGCAGAAGGACAGAGCTGAGTGTTCAGGGCACGCCAAGGTCATCTATATCTATATACTACTACTGTGGGAGCAGATCCCACTGCTGCTGCTGCTGCCATAATAAGAATGCCTTTGAAAACATTGCTGAAATAAAACAAATTTACGTGTAATGTATCTTCTGAAGTCAAGAAGACAAGAAACGGATATTTGGACTTTTTAGCATATTGACTTAAATCTCTAGCATAAGCCATATCAGTTTTGGTTGATATGCTGCCTAAAATATATATAAAATATATACATATTTGCTGCCTAAAAATACATACACAATAACACTACGAAGAGACAAAACATGACTATTAAGCTCTCTTATAGGTTTGTGGTAAAAAAGCACTTGGGAGTTCATGGTAAATTTAAATTACATAATTTGGGGAAAATATTCAAAATCAAACCTACTGTTCTCACTGACATACCTCAGCCCAGATAATTATTCTACGGTAAAATGGTCACACCACTGCCGCCAAAGCAGGCAGGTTGTGTCTGCTAAACGAACTCCAATAGTTTCTGACATTTGAGATGGATGCGATTAGAAAAGCTATAAGCTAAAAGGACTACAGAATGAACACCATAGTGAATGTTTGTGTGCGATAAGATGAACACGTGCGTAGCTACAACTTCCATCACTCAGGCTGGCAAAGATCGCTAGTGGCAAATTCAATACAGCACCAAGGCCAATGGGCTGGTGAGAGAAAGATTAACGGCACTTGCGAGTAACGCAAACGTGATTCATCTTGACAGAATCTTTTTCATCTCACTTGTCTGCACCGTATGTTGCCAGATAAAAACCCAAAGGAGGTCAACATAACAGCAACGACCAACAACTCCTCCTTAAAGGTCCTATATTACGCAAAATGGACTTGTGAGCTTTAAGCCATGTTATAATGTTGTTATCTCATCAAAAACATACCTGGAGTTGTGTTTTGTTTCATTCAGGCATTTGAAAAAAGCTGCATTATTGGGCTGTCTACGTCTCCAAAGCTCAAAATACACTGTTGGCCCTTGTGATGTGGTAGTTTTCAAGTTAACAGCTGCTCTTTACTTTTTTTTTTTAGTACAGATTGGCAATTCAAGGGCAGAAATCATCCAAATGATTCTAGTGAAGGTATGAAGGTTTAAAAACACAGTTAGGCATTTCCTGTATTACCACAAGATCATAAGGTAGAACAGAATTTGTGTGTTAAATATGTGCAAATCAAATAAAACACAACTCTGGGTATGTTTTAATAAGGAAACATAGATTCAAAAAAGCGTAATATAGGTCTTTTAAATGCTCTTGTCAATTAACTCACTCATTCCTTCATTGACGCACCATTCCTGCAGAAGCCGTGGACGTGCCTTATTGATTTCAGGCTAATTACTATGTGGCGGAAACCTGGTGTGGTAGCATTTTAGCAGTCGATAGCAGCTAATCAGATGTACTCACTGCTCCTCCCTCTGCGGTTTGTCAGTGCACGGGTATCCTGCTCTGACACAATGGCCTACTGACTGTATTTGTCTCATTAAGAGAACAGTATAGGGCCATGCATCACAATGAGAAGCCTGGGTAACAACACACAGGGATAATTACCAGCGTTAGTGAGATTTTTACACTCACGTTTTACTCTGGACTCAATTGGAATATACAGTGTTTTAGTAGGACTGGAGCTATATATACAGCTCTGGAAAAAAATAAGAGACCACTGCAAAATTATCAGTTTTTCTCATTTTACTGCTTATAGGTATGTGTTTGGGCAAAAGAAACATTTTTGTTTGAGTCTATAAACTACTAACAACATTTCTCCCAAATTCCAAATAAAATTATTATCGTTTAGAGCATTTATTTGCAGAAAATGACAAACGGTCAAAATAACAAAAAAGATACATGTTTTCAGACCTTAAACAATGCAAAGAAAAATATCAAATTCATTTTAAAACAACATAATACTAATGTTTACACTTAAGAAGAGTTCAGTAATCAATATGTGGTGCAATAACCCTTATTTTTAATCACAGCTTTCATGCGTCTTGGCATGCTCTCCACAAGTCTTTCACATTGTTCTTGGGTGACTTTATTCCACTCCTGGTGCAAGAACTGAAGTAGCTCAGCTTTGTGTTTGTGTTGGAATTCAACAGACGCTGGAATGGAATGGCTGTAATACATGTAGTGGTCACTTATTTTTTTTTTATGTATATTTGTATATTTGTTGGGGCTGTACAATTAAAGGACCTATATTACACAAAATTGCCTCTTGTGAGTGATGTTATAATGTTGTTACCTCATCAAAAACATATCCATAGTTGTAGTTTGTAGTAGTTTGTTTCATTCACACATGTTTGAGTAATCCTTTATTATTAGTCTGCCTACATCTCCAAACTTCAAAATGCTCTGTTCCACCCTGTGACGTCATGTGGTAATACAGGAAGTACTCCACTATGTTTTTAACCCTAGATCACCATTGCCGGGTGATTTTCACCCGAGCAAAATTATTTACATGATTTTCAATATGTTGCATTTTTCTGAGCGTCATGGGTCCCTGGGGAGCTTCACCATTCTTTTTGACATCTTTGAAGGTGTAGGTGTTTCCCTACCCCAAAGCCCACTTTTTCCTACAGGCTTTCGGGTGATTTTCACCCGGCAATAGTGAAAGAGGAATGTAAGAATGTAATGAATTTAATGTAAGAGGATGTAAAAAATAGGTAAGTAAGAGTGGTCCTGGAATGTGTATCTATCCTTATTTAGTGCAGTGGTTATGAATAAATATCACAAAGTGGTGATTTCAAAGGGAATTCTTAAAGGGACAGTGTGTAGGATTCGTGGCGCATAGGTGGTTACTAGCTATTCCACTTCCTCTTTTGGCTATGGCAGACCTCGAGGGTCACCCGGACGCGACGTACCGCCGACATCGCGAACCGCACCGCTGTATACATAAAACACGGTCCCCCGTTCACTTTTTTTTTTCTTTTCGCATGAAAACACACAATCCCGATCATGATTCATGACAATCTACACATCAAATGAAACCTTACAGTCTCCTCTTTTTGACTATGCAATTCATTTCCCTGCAAAACAATCACTCCCCGAGCACATGGGGCTTTTATACAGAAAAGCACAAAACTTAGCTTACTTAGCTTACCTTTGAAGGCTTTGCACAGGTCAAACTCTGTATTTCATCATAAACTTGGTCTCAATCTGTCCATAAGGATCCAGCGAATAAAATCCAGTAAAACAATTTAGTCCAAAATACGTGTTATATCCATTACGATGTGTGATCCGGCAGCATGCTCCCCCTCCCCCCTCCCCTTCCCCTTCTCTCCTTCGCTCCTGGCTGCATATGGGAGCAGAGGACCGAAGGAGAGAAGGGGAAGGGGAGGGGGAAGGGGGGAGCCATATGCAGCGCGGCTGTGCAGCTGTTAGCAGGAGCCGAGGCAAAGGATGAGCCCAAATGTCCTTCTGCGGCTCTCGTATTCAAAATGGCTGCCTCTATATGGGGAAGATCCCCCTTTTATGTGACTATATCTAAGTCCAAAAGAATACTTTGATTTCATGATGGAAGTGAAAAGGCTTGGAAAACAATGTATTTTTGAATGGGTATCTTCAATTTCAGTAATTAACAGGTAAAAATCTTACACACTGTCCCTTTAAGGTGAAAACAATATTTTAGTCAACTGGTCATTTTTACCCACTGAAAAAAATACTTTTTTTTTTGTTCCTCTCTCCTGCAACTGTTTGTGTGTCGAGGAGTCTGTGCTTCACCAGGGAAGTCTGTCATGTCCCATTTTTGTTCTCAAAATCCAAATTTTTTCAGTAATTTTGGAGCATGTTTTTAAGGTCTTGCTGTGTTGTTGTTGTTTTTTTTTTTTTTTACCATTTTGTTACACATACCACAGTTGAAAATAAAAGAAAACCACTCTAATTTATCATGTATTGTCATTTTCTTATCTATTTTTCATGACTAGAATCATTTGGATAATTTCAGCCCTGGATTTGCCCATTTCTGTTGAACCAAGGTAAAATGTAGCTGTTAACTTGAAAACTACTGCTTCATGATATCACAAGGTGGGACAGAGCATTTTGAGCTCTGGAGATGTACTTGTAGACAGACTACTGATGCAGGATTACTCAGTGAAACAAAACAACTCTGCGTATGTTTTAGAGGAGATGACAGCATTATGACAAATCTTAAAGCTCACAAAGGACAATTTTGTGTAAAGTGTTTCCACTGTCAAGCTGAATCACAACAAAATAAAACAACCAAAGAAGAAAAACAACGTCTCAGTCCAAACTCCCATCACTCTGGTCCCAGCACTGTAATTATCAGCAGCTCTTTTATTACAATACCGTTTTCAGATTTCAAATTCACAACGAGTCAGAGCTTTGGAAATTTTCAACTGAACAGACGACGCTTATCTGGTAATGAGGTCTAAATGTAATTGCCAGACTGACGGAATGAAAATACTCACATTAGCAATCAACAAACATCCCTCATTTATTTATTTATTTATTTTCTCAAACCTGACACTGACTATTTGAGAACAGTGCATTTAAAGGTGCACTATGGAACTTTTCTGGTGCAGGTTCACGTCTTTGTCTTCATCAACATCACGGGTCTCCAACCTGCAGCTGGTGAAGCTAACTGAAAGCACTACTCTGTTAGACTCTCACACAATTTACACAGACCTTTATTTTAACTCAATCTGACCAGCCTTGGTTGGAAAGACACACCTAAGGCTATACGTTCAGTCTGCATCGACATGGCTTAAAGCTCAGTTCGGATTTTTTTGTGAAATCCAATTTTTTGGCAAGGTCGTTCGCATTACCAATTAAATGCGACTTGTACGTGATCTCCAGTGTGAACTTTAAACGCCCCAAATGTGTCCCGCATGCGCCTTGGAGGACACGACGAGGTCACATGCAGCGAGCGTGCTCAGTGTTTACGGAAGTCGCCCAAACATGGAAAGTTAAAGTTAAAGTTGCTGTCATTCCAGTGCCAGAACATGTACAACTTATTTCTTTAAAGGATGAGATTGAGAAGAAGAAGGAGAAGGTTTTTGGCCTTGGCGTTTTGTGGGGCAGTGGCAGCAACATCCGTAGAAAGGAACATGTTGGTGCTGAGAGTGGTGGGATCGCTATGTGCTTTGCCGCTTCACTGACATGGACTTCATACACAATTTTCATATGACGAGAAGAACGTTTGTGTACATTTGTGAGTGCCTACTTGTACCACTCTCGCTTGTTGATGGTCAGATGAATGTGACCTGGCCGTTCAGACTGAAGTCGCATGTCAAAAGATCGGATATGTATCGGTTTTAGGACCACATATCCAAGTGGTCTGGATCGCATTTGAAAAAGATCAGATCTGTGTCGTTCAGACTGTCATTAAAAGATCAGATACAGGTCGCATAGAGGCAAAAAAATCAGATTTGGGTCACTGCAGTCTGAACGTAGCCTAACAAACACCTTAACAGGACCATGATCATATGCTCCTGAAAATGTGTTGTTTAAATCCATTTTGTGTTCTTATCTGGATCTTAAAACTTTGTTGCCTGTATTTGCTAATACGTGTATTGTGTCACTATGGCAACTGATGAACATTCCGCCAATAGAGATGCATATAGAACACCCCAGCATGATGTCATTGAAACCTATCAATTATCACTGCAGATGTGACATTTTGATGCCTGATTCTGTGCACTGATAAATGGATAATGGCTTATGTTTTATAAGGTTCTATCTGTACCCCATCATCTGGCTCTTATAAATACTCAGTTTCTTGTGATACCTAAAATTAGAAGCTCTCTGGCATTTTCGTTTTGTAAAGGAGGACAAATGTTGGAGACCCCTGATCACCTGATGACGCTGTAGAACTGGCTGGTTAGCTTGACTGGTAACTCACTTTCACTTGGGCGACCCGGGTTCCAATCCGCCCCGGGAATGAGCAAGCCCCTGATGTTCATGTTTTGTCTGAAATTTTTCACATTATGGCATTACACTTTCATTTATTCAAATGCATATGTTTTTCCCCTCTAAAATATCTTGAAAAACATGCATTGTTGTTGTGAGCTGGGTCGTCTTTCCGCAGACCCGGCCTGTAACTTGGCCTGGCAGCATCACCTGCTTACGTCCACAGAGATAGAGAAGTTTAAAGCTATACTGAAAATTCTAAGCAAAGGAAGAACATTTGTATTGAGGAAAGTGCCAAAAATGTAGATTGAGACTATATCAGTAACAGGCTCTCATCATGTGCACGACCAGATAATAACTGAGCAAGTGTGTAAGCTCCCAGCGGTGATCACCCCCCTCCTTCACCCCATCCCCCACTCACACACACACACAAATGCCGCACACACATGCCGCACACACACGCCGCACACACACGCCGCACACGCAATCCACGCAACGCAGTACCTCACTACGTGTTGATTGGCTGCCAGTGACATCATGCACCAAAACAGGCCCCTTGGAAGGTATGACTTCACTGTTTATACAGATGAGATGGAGCAAGAGAGAGAGAAAAAGAGAGAAACAGAGAGAGAGAGAGAGAAAAAGAGAGATGGAGCAGAGAGAGAGGACAGAGGTGATGTGCTCATGATATATCGCGTCAAATCGAATTCCCAATTTAAGCTACTGCAGTTATGAAATCGCCAAGTCTGCAGTTGTTTCGATAATACAATGTCCTCTTCAATAAATTAAATATTCTGTTTATAGAAAAAAAATCTTGTGCCTGTAGTTTACGCCTCTTCAAATTTTGAAATTCATGAGATTCTTCCATTAGTTTAACTGTTCATATTTCAGTCTTCTCTCGAATGTTTACAATGTGCATTCTGAACTGAACCTTACTTGTAAAACGCTAATTTCATCGCAGAACAAACGCAATTTTTTCCAAAACCATGCAGCTCTAGCGCTCTGCCTCTCCCCCAGAAGAGTTTAAGCTCATTTACAATAAAAGACTCAGGGGATGCCACCAGTGCCTGAAACAGCACAGAGGAGCACAGAGCAGAGACACTCACTATGAAGACCAGAGGTGGAAGAAGGAGGAGGAGTATGACAGCCACAGGAGAATTGTAACCAGTCTAGGTGTTCCTCCAAGACAAGAACACAGTATGTTTACAGGCAGGTCATATTTGTAGAGCTGTAGTCGACTAAAAACGGGGCACGCGTGACAAAAGCTCTCAAAACTATTTCGTATCTCATTTGACCCAACCTGCACTCACAAGACTAGTTATCTATGTTTTTGTAGATTTAGGTGTTTATATGTTTATATGATGACGGTCTGAACAGAAGACGCAAAAGTGGTGTCGCGTCTTCACTTTTTATTCCGCGTTTAGACGAGCGTTTTGCATACGGTGACGCAAAAGTGTGTGGAATTCGATTGGGTATGCATGCCAGGCGGCTAGGTGGTGCTATGATACATTATCACTATGTCCGCGCACATGCGTAGAATCTTCCTTCTACTCATCTGCGCCGCGAAAAGCAAAACTAAACATGGCTACCAGTAGCAAAAAAAAATTGTGTGGTCAGACGAACAAGTTCAACTATTGCTTCAGACCACGTTAGACTACAAAGCAACGAAGGCGCAACAAGGTGTGGACTGGGAGTCGTGCCAAACAAAGTACACTGATATATGGACCAATGTGACGTAAACGCGTACGCGACGTCATCAGATTTGACCAGAGTTTTGCGTCTTGGGCAGTGTAGACGAAAACGCTACGGCGGAGCATATTCAAGTTTTCCACTTTGGAGGGCGGTTTCAGCCCCGAAAACGCAGTCACCGTCTAAACGAAAAGCACTTGAGATAAAATATTTTGTCATTTTTACCTGTAAGCGTTCTCGTGTAAACAGGCCTGTAAATTTACCTCTGCCTTTTTACATATAAATACCAAAAAATTGTAAATCTTCAGCTAACTCATTCACTCATTATAACTTCTGCTGTTGTCCCGTAATTGAAATACATACTAACTACTAACAACTAACCACTAATACAAATTGTGGCTGAATAAGATTGAACATTTAATCAAAACTACCTTAGCAGGAGGACTGGTTTAGATTGATGGGGGAAACTGAGTAAGAAATCATACCCGGATACAAGTAGAAACATGCAAACTGTGCACAAAAAGGCCTGGGAACTTCTCACTGTAAAGGGTGCTAACCACTTAGTCACTGTGGCACTAACTAGAGAGGGAAGATATGCCAAAAAAATGAATATCACAATTTTTTTAAGCCAAATCACGTTTTCGATTTTTAGCACGATGCATGTAGATCTTTATGGCTTTAAATTTAGTCACCTGCTTATTCTAAAAGTTCAAACTTCACTATGATTGGTTAATTCCAACTGTCACTCACTCAGAGCCTTAGTCAGGTTGACCAATAGCAGGAGTGGGAGAACAGGAAGTACAGACCTGGTTTAGACTTGGTTTAGACCTGGTTTAGATCTGGTTTAGACCTGTTTTAGACTTGGTTTAGACCTGGTTTAGACCTGTTTTAGACCTGTTTTAGACTTGGTTTAGACTTGGTTTAGACCTGGTTTAGACCTGGTTTAGACCTGTTTTAGACCTGTTTTAGACCTGTTTTAGACTTGGTTTAGACTTGGTTTAGACTTGGTTTAGACCTGGTTTAGACTTGGTTTAGACTTGGTTTAGACCTGTTTTAGACCTGGTTTATACTTGGTTTAGATCTGGTTTAGACCTGGTTTAGACCTGTTTTACACCTGTTTTAGACCTGGTTTAGATCTGTTTTAGACCTGGTTCGGACCTGGTTTAGACTTGGTTTAGACTTGGTTTAGACTTGGTTTAGACTTGATTTGGATCTGGTTTAGACCTGGTTTAGATCTGGCTTAGACCTGGTTTAGACCTGGTTTATACTTGGTTTAGATCTGGTTTAGACCTGGTTTAGACCTGTTTTACACCTGTTTTAGACCTGGTTTAGATCTGTTTTAGACCTGGTTTAGACCTGGTTAAACCTGGTTTAGACCTGGTTTAGATTTGGCTTAGACCTGGTTTAGATCTGGCTTAGACCTGGTTTAGATCTGGCTTAGACCTGGTTTAGACTTGGTTTATACTTGGTTTAGATCTGGTTTAGACTTGGTTTAGACTTGGTTTAGACTTGGTTTAGACTTGATTTGGATCTGGTTTAGACCTGGTTTATACTTGGTTTAGATCTGGTTTAGATCTGGTTTAGACCTGGTTTAGACTTGGTTTGGATCTGGTTTACAACAGTTGATATACGGCATCTCACCTCCAACACCGGTGATAGTTCTGACGATGGCTAATAGCTGGGCAGCCGAAACATGTCAACAAGGTAAATACTCCTCCTTCTGTACCGTCTTTAAAAAGAACCCAAGAAGTTAAAGGTAGGAGAAAGTGTCTGTTCAAGCATTAAACAAAAAAGCACTAAATCGCAATCTGACAATATCACGAAAATCACGTGGATGAGATCAGGATTTGATTTTATCACCATATTGCCCAATCCTACCGCTAACTGTGCAACCAAACATTCTATTCTATTAGCGGGTATCCCACTGTAATGCTGAATAATGGTAAATTCACACAGATCACAGGTGGGCACATAATCCTGAAGACCATTGCTGTCCGGTCTAATGAAGCAATTTAAAAGAGCGCTCCCCTGAGTTTGCTAGAGGAAAATGTGGTAGTTTGTGAATAACAGTTCTGTGTATTTAAGAGCCTTCAGAGACAAACCCAGAGAGAAACCTGAACCTGTAGATTTCCCCAGAGGTCCAGGTCTGCCATTGTGTTTTTATTTACTGAGCACTGTTTGAATGAAGTCATGAATGAGACAGAAGCATTGATGAGTTTGTGAAAGAAGCGGTACACTTACAAGTGTCTCCAGTCCACACAGGAAGAGCCATAAATCATTGATCAAATCAGAGCACAGGAGGTTGGAGAGTTCTGCTCAAATAACACCCAAGTGAAAACTAATTACACGCACTAATCTACAACTTCCTCTGCTGGTATGGCAGGTGGAACAGGAGTGGTGTGCTATTTTAACAATGGAAATTATAAGGTCCAACCAAAATAACAGATATTAGTTCTGTATATTGAAGGTTTTTTTTTAATAATGCATTTTAATTTCTGTGTGGAGTTTGCATGTTCTCCCCGTGTCTGGGTGGGTTTTCTCCGGGCACTCCGGTTTCCCCCATCAACCCAAAACCCAAAACATGCACCATAGGTAACTCCAGCTTAGGTCCTGACCAAACCGAAGCAAGAAGATCATGGAGATGGTCCCCGGGCGCAGAAGTGTGCTGCCCACTGCTCCTAATATATGTATATATATATATATAGGATGGGTTAAAATGCAGAGAAGTGGTTGTTAGTTTCCACTAACAACCACATGTTCGTATGTGTGGTTACTAGCACTGTCACGATATTACAATTTCAAAGTTCTAAGGCTGCGTCCCATTACTCCGTCTTACCCTTTCGTCTTACCCCTACCCCTTGGTTTTGCGCGTTCATGTGAGGGCAAGGGGTGTCCCGATTGTAATTTTGATCAAGAGCTAGGGCCACGACCGAGGGCTACATACCCCTTGAAACGAACTAAGCTCTCGACCAGACTTGAAACGAAGGGGTATCTGGATGGCTGCGTCACATCGACCAGCCAAGGAGTCTCATAAATGTATTTTCAGCAGTTGTAATTATCGGTTAACAGTTAAGCAGGTTTACAATTATGACGCTTATGTTCTACGTTACTTTTAGTGAACTGTTGTTGCTGTTTTAATTGTAGTGATGTCTGTTTAGCCAACGTTATCATTTTTATCGAACTTCCATGTATAAACAAACTAGTTTTTTGTCGAGCTGAGGTAGCCGATAATCCTTGACATTTGTTCACATTTTTTTGCGTCAATTGTTGTCGTCAGGTAAAGGCAAGGGATGATGACGCAAACGGTCATCAACGGCAAACTGGTGTCCCATTTCTTAGGGGAACATTCGTACCCTGAGCCCTCTCAGCTCGGTATCGAGGGGCAAGACAAAGATGTAGATAAAGGGGAAGGGGTAAGAGTAAGAGTAATGGGATGGGTACTAAGGCATTGATTCGATACTCAATACTGATACCACTCTTTATTTTAATATAATGCAATTTTCAACATGAAATTGCGGTCTTTCTTTTATATTACCATGTGGCCTTATATCTGTGTAATTCCTCAGTCGTCCAGGTAGGTCTCACAGTGGCCCATGTGCGTATACTAGTCTATGTGATGTTTTAGTATCGATACTTGCTCATCTACTTTCGATACCAGTTTTTATTGATCAGCATCTGTTTTTCAATACTTTTGACAACCCCAGTAGTGGTCACCAGTTCAGTGATTGTTGAGCCCTCCAGTCCACCCAGAAGGATGGTTGAAAACAGGGACACAAATGTCACTATTAAATAATGGGGAACAAAATAACCCTGTGATTTATGGCGATTTACTTGATCCTGGGTCCTTCAGAGATGACCCCTTCATCCTCACACATAAAACAGATATTGACGGAGGCCGAGAATGATCTGATCACACCAACAGACATTATATCTGTTTACTCTGGGTGACAAATGCGATTCTGCATAAAAATCCAGAAATGTAATAAATAAACAATGCACGTCTCCCACACAGCACACAAGAGCAGGCACTTACTTACCAAGCACTTACTGTGTTTGGAAATGTGCTTTTGCTTCCTAAAAAGAGCCCCATCCTATATTATGGAAATTTTACTCTTGTGAGATTTTAGCCATGTTATAATGTTGTTACCTCATCAAAATACCTGGAGATGTGTTTCTTTATTATTAGTCTGTCTGTCTGTCTACACCTCCTAAGCTCAAAATGCTCTGGTCCACCTTGTCATGCTATGTAACGGTATTTTAAGTTAAAGGCTACCGTTTAACTTTTATTTAGTAGAAATTAGCGATTTTAGGTTTGAAATTATCATCTCTATCAATCAGCATCGCATAATCAGCATCTCTACATGTATTACAGCCATTCCATTCCAGCGTCTGTTGAATTCCAACACAAACACAAAGCTGAGCTACTTCAGTTCTTGCACCAGGAGTGGAATAAAGTCACCCAAGAACAACGTGAAAGACTTGTGGAGAGCATGCCAAGCTCTGATTAAAAATAAGTGTTATTGCACCAAATATTGATTTATAAACTCTTCTTAAGTGTAAACATTAGTATTATGTTGTTTTAAAATGAATTTGATCTTGTTTCTTTGCATTGTTTGAGGTCTAAAACATGTATCTTTTTTGTTATTTTGATCATTTGTCATTTTCTGCAAATAAACGATAATATCTTTATTTGGAATTTGGGGGAAAGTTGTTTATAGACTCAAACAAAAATGTTCCTTTTGCCCAAACGCATACCTATAAGCAGTAAAATAAGAAAATCTCATAATTTTGCAGTGGTCTCTTATTTTTTCCAGAGCTGTATATGTATATAAAACACAGTGGAGCACTTCCTGTATGACAACATCCCATCATAAGGTGAAAAAATGTGCTTTCTGTTCCGAAATAGAAAACACATTCAGAGAAGAACTCTGAAGAAGAATATACAGGATTTATGTGTTAAACATGTATGAATGAAACAAAACACAACTCCAGATGTGTTTGTGATGAGGAAGCAACATAACACAGATTAGAAAATAGCGTAGCCCTTTAACAAAAAACACAAATTTGGATTTTGGCAGCAATTTGCAGACACACACAATGGTAGATGTGGTAAATCTGCTGTGACTCTAATGAAACAAAACCCTGTGAAATAAATAGAGGCATTAATCATTGGTCGGAGAGAGTCCTCTAATCTAAAGAGAGGAGCAGGAATGCAGAGCCAATGGACACTGAATTGTCAATCTCCCACTGTGTTTAAAGCGCATCTTTATTTTTTAGTAATAAGTGTCCTTCCTCTCACCATGCTTTTTGAGGCAGAGTTGCTTTTCTTATGCTTTTGTCATTTGTTCATTATTTTCATTGTACATTCTTTTGCGCTTGACATTCAAACTGCAAACTACGCAAAAACTCTTGTGAGCTTTAAGACATGTTGGAATCTTGTTATCCTACCAAAAATATACCTGGAGTTGAGTTTTGTTTCATTCATACATGTCTAAGTAATTTTTTTTTTTTTTAGTTTGTCTACACCTCCAAAGCTCAAAATGTTGTTAGTGATGTTGTGAAGAGGCAATTTTCAAGTTAACAGCTACCTTTTTACCTTAGTAGAAATTGGAAATTCTAGAGCTGAAATTATCCAAATGATTCTAGTGAAAGTTTAGGGAGTTTAAAAACACAGTGGGGCACATACTGTTCCACCTCGTGTCATGCGGTAGTACAGGGTTTACTTTTTGTGGGCCTAAATATGCAGGGTTTGTATGTTAAACCTGTGTGAATGAAACAAAACAAAACTCCAGGTATGTTTCTGAATAGCATAATATGGGTCCTTTAATAATCACATTTTCACATTTTAAACGTGACCAAAGAGTCTAAAATATGAACTGAAGTAATACAAGAATCACATTTGAGAACATGTTTGTACAGATCTAAATTCCAGGGTTAGCAATTTTTACACAGAATAACACTTTGTTGTTTGAGGAGGAAATGTATAAAATGTATAAAACCATTAAGCAGCCTGGCTCTACAAACTTCATTAATTATAGAATACTGGCACACCATGTGGGACTATACAAAAATAATCTACATTACACATTAGGGGATTTAAAATTACTTAATTTGAATGCAGAATGTATATTTTCTGTGTTTGAAGCTTGACAAAGAATCCCCACTATAAGAATGTGAGGCATTAGAGAGCCATTATGACTGCAGTCTGTTCCCCCATGTGTGGCATCAAAGGCAACAACATTACAGTTTTAGATCAATAGAGTCAAGCAAAAAGCAATGAAAAAGAGAAAATTCAACACAGAAGAAGTGCTACTGAAGAAGCTTGAGCAACTACAGCCATTGACTTGACCTACATTTTGGCCTCATACCCTCAAATTACCATCACTGCCACATCATTTGGAATTCAGAAGAGATAGTGGACATATTCGTATATTCACCCCTCATCACAGCAAGGCTTTAGAGAAAAAATGGATCAGAATTTTTCGTTAAGTTTGACACTGCATAGGCAAGCAATAGGGCTGGGCTGTACAGTACGATACGAGTCTGAGCCATTTGAGTCAATTATTTGGTGCAATTATCAAATCACAAAGGCTGCAATTATTTAGATGCAATTTCCTCTGCAAATAACTAGAGATCGAGTGATATGCATTTGATGTTGACACCGATGGTTTAGAATCCGCAGAAACCAATGGCCGATGAGCTCTGCCGCCATTTTTGGGTCGACATATAGAGTCGTTTTAAGTACCGTAGTTTTTGCCAGATGGTTTAATTGGTCTTAAATTGTCTGTTGCTCTTTGGTTGCTATTCCATCTATTTTTGTTACCCTCTGTTATACAGTATATTATATTTGATGAGGGAGCTACTGTACCCAAAACAATTTCCCTTGTGGATCAATAAAGTTTGTCTAAGTCCAATTAAAATTTAGTACAAATTTATCCACAAGCTTCTTTTACTAGAAACTGTAGCGTCCAGTGTAGTCACATTTTCGCAGTACAGTGAACCCTCGCTGTATCGCGGTTCACTGTTCGCGGCCTTGCTGTTTCGCGGATTTTTTTTTCCAATTTTTTTTTCCAATTTTTTTTTTCAATTTTTTTTATAGTGTAACTTTTTTTTTACAGTGTAACATTCTGTCCTGCGCCCTGATTAGCTAAGAGACTAGACCAGGACTAAACCAGGTCTAAAGCAGGTCTAAACCAGGACTAAACCAGGTCTAGACCAGGGACAGAGTCTCTGATTTCCTTCACGAGAGCGCCTGGGTGACAGGAGGTGTGGCCTTTGTTTACTTGCACGAGCCATGGAAGAGAGTGCGAGCCGGACCATGGAAGAGCCAAGAATCAACATGGACGGGCCGGGAAGCCGCAGCGGGGAGAGCCGCATTCGAGGGAGCCGCAGCGGGGGGAGGACACTCGCGCGCACAGAGGAGACAGTGGCTCTTCCCCGTCACGCCGAGAGGACGAACCCGACCCCGTCCTAGAGAGCTGTGGAGTATTGGCGACGCATTGATAGCGGTCTGATTTTGGACCCGGGGTGAAATGCAACCAACCCTTGTGAGCGCAGGTTGGTCTTACCTGGTCTTGTGGTGAGGACTGGTGCTCAGAGGCGTCTGTTAGCGGTTTGGCACTGTTAGCATTGGCTTGAGTCTTGCCCAAAATGATATCCAGGTCGCTTTCCACTCGACTTTCGCACATGGCATGGATATGTGGTACCAAAACAAACACACGTGTCCGCGCGCACGTGTCCGCGTGTCACGTGCCCCCCCCCACTATTAATATATTTTAATGAAAATCTACAAAAGTTTGAGTGTTTAAACAAGAGAAAAATGTGAGAAAGTGTTAATACCAGTCTCAGAAAGGTGTATAATGTGTCTGGTGAAGCGTTTTCAGCCTTAAAACATGTAGAATAATTGTAAAATATAAAATTGTCCTACTTCGCGGATTTCACTGATTGCGGGCTATTTCTGGAACCTAACCCCCGCGATAAACGAGGGTTCACTGTACCCTCTTTCTAAAGTGTTTTATGCATATTTAGGCAGCTGGTTGGGCCAAACAGAATATCAGCCTCTGCTGGAGAGTTTCAGCTGAGAGCCCATACACTAAAAAGGGCAAATATCGGCCTGAAATATCAGCCAACTGATCTATTGGTCTATCTCTCAGTTTAGACCTTTGCAAAGATGTTCTGATTTGGGATCCTTGTATCAGTTCAGATTTTAGTCTTCTCTCAAATGTGAATGCTCTTGGAGTTGTTTGCAACGTGCACAGAGTCCTACTTTTTTTTTTTTTTTTTAATCAAAGCTCTAATCGCAATCATCGTACTTGTCAGAATATCATGCAGCCGTAGCGAGAAAGAACAATACCATGCTGCTAAAATATGTGCAATTTTGTATTTTTAGTAGTATTTCTATTCCATCTGTAGTTAGTGGAGCAATACGTCATTGGCGGGTGCACCATATGGCTTCTGTCACCAACACTTAAATAAAGACTGGAGACAGCTTTCCCAGAATGTAACTGTCACAACACGTCCACTAACATGTCAGTTCATCCTGTGTCTGTGCAGTGACCTACTTAAGCTGCAGCTCTAGATGGTGCTATCCTTATCAAACCTGTTAAATCTTTTTTCCAATATATAATTCAAGGTCCTATATAAAACAAGATGGATTCCCGTAAGCTTTAAACCAAGTTATAATGTTGTTACCTCATCAAAAACATACCAGGAGTTGTGTTTTGTTTCATTCACACATGTTTGTGTAATCCTGCATTATTAGTCTGTCTACATTTCCAAAGCTCAAAATGCTCTGATCCACCTTGTCATGTCATTCAGTGGTAGTTTTCAAGTTAACAGCTACCTTTTACCTTTAGTTCAGTAGAGATTGGCAATTCCAGGGCTGAAATGATCCAAATGATTCCAGTGAAGGTGTATGGAGTTAAAAAACACAGCAAAGCCCTTCCTGTATTACCGCATGACATCACAAGTTGGAACAGGGTGTTTTCCATTTGAGAGAAGAACTCTAAATATGCAGTGCGTGTGTTAAACATGTGTAAATGAAACAGAACATAACTCCAGGTATATTTTTGCTGAGAAAATATTATTATTACCTAGATCAGTAAAATAGAGTAATACGTTTCTTTTAAAGGTGCAGTACTATGTAACTTTTCTGGTGGTCTGTCCACTACTTCTGCTTTACCTGCAATGTTCCACAGCAGGACTTGACTAAATTCATAACAGACACAGGTTAAATCATTTAAAATTCATACATGTTTTATTGCTCAAAAATATACTGAAAACACTTTTCACTGTTAGCATGGTCACCTCTCCACAGATCTGACCTTTAACCTGACTGATGTTACATGCTAGATAGGTTAAATGCCGTACTGTGGAAGATTCTAGATAAAGCAATAAAGTCTTTATGTAGATACTGTATGCAGGTGACGAACCTTCCACCAGAAAAGTATAGTGGAACTTTTTAAAAAATGAATCTCACCAGCTGCTTTTACTTTGAGCGCTTTTACTTTTACTTACTTGCATCCAACAGCTCTGCTAATATAATCTCCTTGACCCTTTGACCTAGTAAACGTGACGGGTTTTTTTCTGTCCCAGTGTCCTAGAAGATCCTTGATTTAAATTATGGGCAGTGACACTCTATATAACCTTTTAAAAGGCTAGAAACAAACTGACTAAACAGTGTATTCTTGACAATTTTGAGTTTGGCTAGCTATTACAATATATTAAATAATTACCAAGATTGCCTAAGTAAGATTGCAAAGTTTAATATCTTCTTCTGCAGCATAAATAAACAAAAGTATTTTTTTCACAATAACTTCAGAGGGTGGTGCCGTTGTTCAACACCAAAGATGTGACTGCTGTCAGTTGAAAAGCCTGTAAGATTAATACGGCAGGTTTGAGTCAATCCCTAACCAATTTTCTGGATATCTTTTCCAAGAACACTGAATCCTCCATAGAGCTATATGTAATATATATATAGTCTTCTGCTTATCCGGGGCCGTGTTGCAGGGGCAACGGTCTAAGGAGGGACTTCCAGACTTCCTTCACCCCAGACACTTTCTCCAGCTCCTCCCAGGTGTTCCCAGGCCAGCCGGGACACATAGTCCCTCCAGCATGTCCTGGGTCTTCCCCGGGGCCTCCTCCTGGTGAGACATGCCTGGGAGGCGTCCAGGAGGCATCCGGAACAGATGCCCGAGCCACCTCAGCTGGCTCCTCTCAACATGGAGAAGCAGCGGCTCTACTCCGAGCTCCCCCCGTGTGACTGAGCTCCTCACCCTATCTCTAAGGGAGCGCCCAGCCACTTTGCAGAAGAAACTCATTTCAGCCACTTGTACCCGCGATCTTGTCCTTTCGGTCATTACCCAAAGCTCATGGCCATATGTGAGGGTAGGAACGTAGATTGACCGGTCTGCACCGATCCGCCTGTCAGTCTCACGCTCCATCCTCCCCTCACTCGTGAACAAGACCCCGAGATACTTGAACTCCTCCACTTGAAGCAAGGACTCTCCACCCACCTGGAGAGGTGGGTGGCAACAGAAAATAGAATTGTTGCCATAGCAATTAACAATTTAAAGCTAAATATTATATCTTTTGAAAAGGCTTCAAATTGCTGAGTGTGAACGCAACCTATTGCCAAAAGTCAAAAGTCTCACAATAAACTTCAAGTCTCAAGTCTCATCTCAGTCAATATTGAGATGACATTATTAAGTCTCTTTAAATTCATTGATATGGTGTAGCTAACTAAAAAAAAAAAAAAACAGAACCACATAGACCATGATCCTTTGCTTAATTCTTTGGATTATGACAGAACCAAAGTGTTTTCAAGACATTTAAAAAAGAAAAAGTATTATTCACAATTTTGTTAACGTCCACAACATATCACAATAAAAATTGTATGTGAGAGGCATATCGTGATAACATCATCTTGAGAGATTTGGATATCATTGCATTCCTTGTTTTGAGTGTCTCTTTGTCCTTTTCCTTGGCAATCAAATAAAATGCAGACACATTTACACCCAGTAATCAACTTTGAGTGGTGAGGTTAGATCTAATCACAGTGGAGGCTGGACTGACACAAAAAAACACATGTTTCGTAATGACGGAAACAGAAGGAATAAATGTTATACACTGATGCTCTGATGTCGGAAACCATTAGAGGAGGACGCTCACTTGTTTGTCAGTCCAATCATCTGAAACAATGTATTTCTCCTCCAAAAGTGCTTTTCATTTGATTGAGCAAAAAAACATATGCAAAACTGTATTGTAGGCCTGTCATAATAACTACATTTGAAGTGTGATATATTGTTGTAAATATAGACAGGATAATTCCCCCAAAAATCTAAATGTGCAATAAAAACCTGAGCTCCAATAAATGAACAGCAGAATGAAACACTTCAATTATAGTAGTAGTTATTTAAAAGTATATGATGAACCATAGAAGTTACTGATTCAATCCTCTGCAGCTAAAATCTTATCACTGTACAGAAAAATACAAAAATGTTCCCTACTTGTACAAAGAAAAGTACAGATACACGTATATTGATCTGGGTCGGCACCATATGCCAAAAAAATAATATAATGATTTTCTTAGGGCCTCTTTTATTGTCAAGTTTAGATCACAATTAGATCACAATTAGTCAGTAAGGGTTTTACATTCCCTTCTTAGTTGCATTTCAAAAGAAATACAGTGCACAGCTAAAAATACCCTCACCTGCAGTTATCTAAGCAAATAAGCCCACGTACTATAATTACTGCAGTGATGGATGCTGTAGCAGCAACAAGTTAATGAACCTGAACTGATGTAATTATTCCTTTAGCTATACCTGTGTGCCGAGGGTGAATGTACTTCTTATCCACAAGTGTTTCATTTGGTTACTCCAAAAAGTTATCATTATGTAACTGTGATTACCTGGCTCACACACTGAGCAGTTTTAAACATTTTGTTTTGAGCTCAGTTTTTAACCTGGATTTTAACCAGCAAAGAAATGCAGCATGTGCAGTTCAAAGACCACAAGTAAGGGACTGTAAGGTATTGTGTGAAATGAACAGTTTTTCCTGTATCAATGGAGATCATGCAAGAGGCTCTTACACTTCTGAGATGCTACAAGCTTTTTAAACCAAATGTACCAGAAGACGTTCCGGAAGAAATTCTCTGGGACCTTTCAGACAAAATATTTTGACGGAATGGACCATTTCATCACTGACCACCACAAAAAAGCAGAGTATGAACGAGGCTTTCGTATTCACCTGAGCTTGCACAGATCTGCTGACTAGTCCTCCTGTTAAACTGCACTTTGACTGAGACACAAAGGCGAATAAGAAGCGCAGTGTAAATTTTGCTGCAGCAAGACTTGAATTTCCCACAGTACCAATAATATCTCTATCTCTCTCTCTCTGAACTGTGAACAAATACACACCAATATTCAAAATATGTACTCAAATTTAGGCAAGTCAACTAACCAAAATAAAGATTTAAAAAAATTTAAAAATCTAAAATTTTCAATGTGATTTAAAAATGTTGTATTTGTTATAAACGGTTTTGGCATGTGTTTGAAAATATAGTAAATTATTTTTAATAGTCAACTAGTCTGAATTAATGTGACTAATTATTGCAGCTTATAAAAAATATATTCTAGGGAGATTGTGACTGTAATGTTGAGTGGGACTACACAAATCAGCTCAACTGTAGTAGTTCCAACAAAGTAAGTTCTTTGTGGACTGTGTTAAAATAAAGTTCACACTACAGATCAAAAAAGCCCTATGTTCACAACTTCTTTTAAAATTATTTTAAGCAACAGTGTAAGAAATAGATCATATTTTACATCTACCTTGTTCTCATGCCAACGCAAGGTAGAAAAAAGCAGCAGTGCACCTGAGCAAGTATCTGTCATTTTGCAAGCTTTGTTTACTACTACTACAATATTAAAAAGATATTTTTTGTTTTCCAGTACAGTATAAGTTAACCATGAACTCTAAATGTAGTTATTGTCATTGCTTCATACCACGTCAGAGATCCAGATCAAAAGGACTGTCCCATATTCTTTGTCATTTGTTTTTTAGTAAATAACTGCCCGTCTGAAATACGATTTTACACATGTGACCCACCACGACAAAGCCCGCTACAACTCGGCATTCGTGAAACCGAGAAGATCGTGTTTAAAGTTTGTTTTTGTTTTTTCAAAATTTGTGATTTTTGTTTTTTTGCAGAATGTGCTAGTTGAGATCATGAAGAAGCCACTCCATGTTTCAGATAACAGCATTAGTTGCTGTAAAACCATACAGTTCCGAAAAACAAGGCAATTTCACAGACAACATTTTTGTCTGTGAAATTGCCTTGTTTTTTGGAAAGAAACGGGGCGTGTAAATCACCATAATTACTCACACTCGCGCTCTTGCCAATCATGTGCCGAGTAGCGCTGTTGTGTTTGCGCCTGTTCGCCTATCAGCTGTGAGCAGCTCGTGAATATTTACGCTGCATTTCAAAAGGATAAGGACAGTGAAAATGGACTCTAATACTATTTTGAAATGGGACACGGGACACGTTCGGGACGTCCCTTTAGCTGCCGAAAGACTGTGGATATGCGCGATACACATGGAGTTACATGAATTATCAGATAACACGGCAAACTAGTTACATCGGAGGTGACTGCGTTCTCTTTCTTATGGGGTGAGTCATATTATCATATTTCTACATCAAAGGGAGATATTAGCTGAAAAGCAGGGGCCTTGTGTCAACATTCTCAAATAATTTTCTCATATACTGTAATGTCGCTTCCTCATCACAAGCAAAACACATCTCTGGGTATGTTTTTGGTGAGGTAACAACAGAACATGTCTTAAACCTCACAAGAATCAGTTTTATTTAATATAGCAGGCTGTTAGAGTGACAGATACGATGCCGTGATTTGACATGATTGGATGGACTGTAATATGAAGGATGCAAGAAGGACTGAACCTGCTGGCGAAGCGTAATGTTCCCCTGTAAGCAACTTTGAGACGACGATGGAGGAAACGCTGGCAGTTCCCGCTAATATGTCTCTATTTTTACATGACAGCTATTCTCCACTCACCTCGTGCCCACCTTGCATTCCCTGGCCCCAACAGTACAATGCTCCCTATTCTTCTCTATATAGCACAGTGAGGCTTGACAGGCTGTTTGAGTGGCTACATGACATCAGATCCCAATTTCTTGTTTGTAATTGAAGTATGTTGACACGGGGGGAATAATAATCAGTGGTTTTCAAGCACTGAGTGAGCAGTTAATGTCAGCATTGTGCAAAGTTGCTACTTGACACCTCCAAACCAGAGAATGTCAAGTAAAGGACATTTGGAGATGCTGCTGCTGCTGCCGCAACAATGCTATGGCCGTGCCCAATCCACCCACAGCATCTCCCTATATACAGTGCAGTATAGAGATGCCATTTTGTGGTGGTTCATAAAAAATTTCTGGTGGATTCAAATGTAGTTTCACAGTGGACTGAAATGTAGTAAAATAAACGTTAAAGGCCCTATATTATGCATTTGAGCTGTTAGAATGATGTTACTTCCTCAAAAATATACCTGGAGTTTTGTTTTGTTTCATTCACACATGTTTCAGTAACCCTTTATTTTTAGTCTGTCTACATCTCCAAAGCTCAAAATGCTGTATGCCACCTTGTGATGTCTTGAAGCGGTAGTTTTCAAGTTAACAGCTACCTTTTACTTTTGTTCAGCAGTTCCAAGGCAAAAAATTATCCAGATGATTCTAGTAAAGGTGTATGGAGTTTGAATAATGAATGAATGAATATGCAGGGTTTGTGAGTTAAACATGTGAATGTATCAAAACTAGGGATGTCAACAATTAATCGATAAATGATTAATTGTCGATTAAGACGTTGGTCAAACAAAATGCATTAATTGTAATTAATCGCTAATCGCGGACACGCGCACCCGCGTGGTCACGAAACAAGGCAACCGCGCTGTGCCAAGCTCGACTCACAGCCGCCCGCAGGCGCCAACGGCACTGCTCAGCAGCCCCGGTGTAAGCGCGACCAAACCGCGGCGCCCGGAATGTGTAGCCGCTGCTGCGTAGCCCCGCGCGGCTGGCCTGCGGCTCGGGCCCCGAGCCACAAACCAGCCGCACGAAACCAGCAGCGGCACGTGGTGGTTTAATCCTGGTCTAGTCCAGGTCCAGACCCGGTCCAGTCCCGGTCCAGTCCAGGTCCAGTCCAGGTCCAGACCTGGTCCAGACCTGGTTTAGTTCTGGTCCAGACCTGGTCCAGTCCACGTTTAGTCCTGGTCTAGTCTCTTAGCCAATCAGGACAGAACACAATGTTACACTATAAAAAAATGTTACACTATAAAAAAATGTTACAGTATAAAAAAAAAAATTGGAAAAAAATAAAAAAATCTGTGAACCGCGATAGAGCGAGGGATTACTGTATTTTGTTATTCAGCATCAATACATTTGTCTGCTTTTTACTAAGGAATAATTAATTGAGGAATATACAATATAATAATACTATGATATATTTATGACTCAGTGTTATGTATACTATAGCTTATATTCTTAAAAGATCCTATTGAAACACTAAAATTAAGGTGAAAAACACCGCTTATCAATTAATCGTTAAACGATCGATAAGGTCAATCAACTATCAATTAATGAATTAATCGATAATTTGCATCCCTACTCAAAACACAACTGTGGGTATGTTTTTGATGAGGAAATGGCATTATAACATAGATCACAAAATAGTGCAATATTTAATGTAATTAAGAATCAGAATCAGAATCAGAAAGGTTTTAATGCCATATGTTTGAACAAGTTCACAACATTAGGAAATTGCTGCGGTGCTTGGAGCAGATAAGCTAAGATAAGATAAGATTGACTTTATTGATCTCACATAGGAAAAATTTACTTGCCACAGTAGCTCCAGGCAGGGACAGTTTGAAACAAGAAAGAAAAGTGCATGCAGGCGAGAATAAACTAAAAATAAGTAATAATAAAATAAGTAATAATAATAAAACAGTAACTAGAAGAGTATGGAAAAAACAAAAAAGATATTGCCCGTTTGGACTATATAGTGGAGTTATACAGTCTGAGGGCGGTGGGGATTAATTAATTAAATCTTATAAAAGGCTAAGTTGTAGGGATAGAATTATAAGTGCCAGTTTTAGGTGTATGTCCCAGTGAAGATCTTTTGTTGATAATTTTAGTAAATACCATTTCAAATGTCATATAATTATACCATTTAAAATGTCAAACTTGTAGCAGTAAAAAGTGAGAGCTACCTGCTACCTCGCCATTGTATGGTCAAAACTTTCCTCTTTCTTTTCCAAAAGGTGATATTTGGAATAAAGGCACTAAATCAAAGTAAATAATTTAACTGGATCCTAGTTCATAGTTCTAGTGTAACAGAAATAGCGTTGCATTCATTAATGTGAAGTAGACACTTGCATTAAGAACAAAATGACTTTACTATATTATGCACAGTGATGCTTTGTTGTTATAGTCATACTTTTAAAAGCATCAAGCCACTAGGGTGAATTTACAATTATAGTATGAAAGTGAATCTTTTTAACATATTGTATGTCACTTGAAACTGAATTTGTGAAAATATATGAACACCAAGTCAACCAAAGAGGAAAATATAGATACAAGTGGCTGTACTCAGATTTATTTCCATGTAGTTAAGCAAATTTTGTCTTGCCCCCGTACAGATATATTGTAAAAACAGCTCTTAGGGTCAAACGAGAGCGCTGTGTGCTGTCTGCATCTGATTATAAAAAGTTATAGTTATTAGCATTGCAGCAAATCTCCACTCTGGCTTCTGAAAGTTGAGAAAAGCATTGTGGTGAATCATTAAGAATGCATAAGGAATAACACTGGACTGCTGCCAGCCATATAAAACAAATTAGTTCTATAAGAAAAACAGTAAAAATCTGCACAGCACTTTTAAGAGGTCATCTTTATAGACCTGATGACCCTGCTTTACAAAAATACATTGTCAAGAGTCAGTCAATGTGCACTTTTATAGTCCCTCCTTCCACTCCCACAGAATCTCAAGTTATTATGATGTGATCCTATAGCGTCTATGAGCTGAATTTAGAGTAGAGCAGCTGAGGTTATGGCGACATATCTTATGGCCCTATCCGATGAATCTTTAATGGGTCTGGAGAAGCTGGGATGGATGAAGCTGACGGTGCTGCTTCAGAGAGCCCAGCTGTAAAACGACACGCCAAGGAGGAAGCCAGCCAGTTCAGGACAGAGCCCGGGTGGGAGGGGCGAGCGTAATCTAGTACAGTGCTAAATGAGAGAGAGAGAACAGAGGCAAGCCAAGGTGGACTTAACAGGAAGCTATTATAACAATAAACAAGCTGAAGGACTGTGATTAGATTTGCCAATTGCCCTGTTGTTGCAATGATACAAAATGTTAAAATGTGAAATGTTTATTTTATTTAGAACGGTTTGCAGAGGTCCAGAGTTATTCCTCAGCTACCTTATGCATTCAGAGCATTTTAACTATTCAGTGCAAATAGTTTATAAGCCCTCTCATAGAGACCAGAGCAGAGTTTTGCTGTTTTACTTTCTAATTAGATGCAGACAACACACGCATGCCCAATTTTGCCAAAATAAATGAGGAAAATTTTGGGAACAGGGCCTTTACTTAATGTGTGTTCCAATAGTTTGTTATCAATTAAACTATCTCCAAAATGATAGGAAAAAAATAATAAAATAAAAAATAATAAAAAATGTCTTTAATATCAGGTTGCGTGAAAAGTCCCTCAGTTATAACCTTTAATATCAGGTTATAAACAAGACGTTCAGTTTAGACTTCCATTGTACCTTTAAGTCATTAAACAAGTAAGATGAGAAAGGATTTAACTGAATAATTTTACTCAGGTTGCAGTCTACAGAAAATCCGTCAAGGGTTTGGCTTCCTGACTGATTAAAGCATATACGGCAGGGGTGGGCAAACTTTTTGACTCGTGGGCCACAAAGGGTTCTAAAATTTGACAGAAGGGCCGGACCAGGAGCAGGTGGATTTAGTGGTTTTTTGGTAAAAACACTAAAAATAACATGGGATATGTAGAAAACATGTGCTTTATTTCAATTAAAAATGAACAAAAGCATTACAACAAAATGTCCATCTTTCAAGTTCCACGGTATTTAACTAGTTATTGAAATGACTCTTAAAACATAGAAAATTTAATTAATAAAATACAGCTTTTAAAAAAAAATTACTAACAGTTACTATTTTAAAGCACTGAAAGTTCTGTTCTCCTTCAGGTTCTTTCGTTCTTTCGTTGACTGCTTGCTAGCATAGTTAGCATGTTTTGTGGCCAAGTGACGGCTGATATTATATTCTTTAAAAAACGCTACAGTCTCTTGGCATATCAGGCATCCAGCAGCTGATAAGTATTCGGTGAAAAAATATTTACTTGTCCACTCCTTATTAAACACTCGACATTCTCTGTCCACTTTTCTTTTCTTAGCTCCGCTCATCTTTACAGGAGGGCTGAGGGGTTAAAGAGTAAAGCACAAACGTGGAGCAAAACGCCGCACCTCAACAAAGGTCAATGTATCTAGTGCGCCAGCTATTGGAAAACGCCAGAACTGCAGGGAAATTAAAACATTAAAACATTAACAAGGTTTATTCATATAATTTCTTCAAGTTCGGCGGGCCGGATTAAGAAGCTTAACGGGCCGCATATGGCCCCCGGGCCATAGTTTGCCCATGCCTGATATACGGTATAGTCGGCCCATGAAGAAGCAACTGTGTCACAGTGCATCTATCTGTCCATATGCCCAGCTGAGAGTGCACAGCTGTGAACAACGTGCAAACTAAGAGACCTGAAAACATGCATTCAACACTATTTGTGCCACAGACTAAAGAAGTGGACTAAGAGAAGTTCATCGAGTCTAGCAGTTACAGAAGCGAATATGGAGCCAAGTTCCACATTAGGAATTCTGACCGAGTATCAACAAAAGAGCCAATCTGGAATGAGGCTGTTGAAGGTAAGGTATTTCCTTTATAAACAGTATTTTTAGATTAATATGGCATGATATCATAGTATTAAAAGAGTATTTCTTTTAAAACAACTACTTTGGAAAATACTACTGCATATTAGGGCTGCACAGTATTCACAGGTTCAAAGTCAGCTTTTTTGTCAGTTCTGCCATATGTGTTCGACATACAGTGAATCGAAATTTCGCAAGTAGTGCAAAAGACAGTGTACAAAATACAATATAAAGACAATAAAAAAAACTTCTAAGACAAAATCTAAAATCTAAAGGCAGTGCAAAAGAATAAATAAATACCTATCACAAATGAATCGCAGTTTGAGTTGGTGAAATGATCAAATCACAAAAGCCGCAATTACCCATACTGCTTAGGGTTCTTGTATTAGTTTATCAGTTCAGATTTTAGTCTTCTCTCCATATCCATACATACACACATAAGCAAATCTCATCACAATTTCATGTTTTTTTATTATAATTTTTTTTGCATATTCCAATCGTGTCCCTTTGCCAAAATTAACTGTTCCTGTGACTCCAGTTTCCTCCCAACTCCAATCAAAAGAATTAAAGGAGAATAGGATTTTCAATACTCCGTAATGCTAACTCCACAGTACTACAAGACGTCGATAGCAGAGGACAGTGTTTTGATGATGTGCCCACTTTGTACACGCCAACTGCTGCACCAGGGATCCAGCAATTACTGGCTGGGCCCATTTAAGATGAGTCAGCTGGAGCAGTCAGGACACTGTATTCAGACACATATGAGAGGGCACTTCCTCCTTCACAAAATGCATTGTGGGTAGGGGCTCAGTAAAACTTATACTCTACAAGCTTATCTATTACAGCCACAATCCATTTCATGCACACTTGCTCATGTATATTCAGGAAGCTGTGTAAAAATAGACTGAAGGTAAGACTGTGTCCTCAGCAGTGGGGTTAGTGATGATAATGCACCATTATAAGCATTCAAAGTTATTCCTCAGCAGTGATGTGCATTAGATCCTCTTGTTTCAAAACTGTATTAGGAGCAATTGAAAACTAGGATCAAAGTGTTGGCCATTTCTGTTTGTTCTTATTGGTGGAGGTACAGAACTTAAACTGCACGCAAATCAGTCCGGCCCCCATCAGTGCAAATGAATAATTGAAGATAGTGACAAACCCTACTCCCCTACAGAGAATTAAGTGACACTCACTGAAAGGAATCTGCTCTGAAGTGCTAACCGAAACTCACATGTGGATAGTTCATGGTAAAATGTAGTAAACCTGAATGGAGTCTTGGCTGACCATTCTGAAACAGCAGCAGTGGAGCTCTGAGGGCTGCCCATACATTATTGACACAGTGCAACAATCGCAGTTATGAAGCATGGCCAATGACAGGTGCTCCTATCGGCCCATTGTCTGAGAGCTCCCGACAGGCTCATTCAAACAAAATGGAGTCCAGAGCCCAGGGGTCTGAGGCACCTGCCACTCACTGCTCTGTGGCCCAAATACCAGACTGACTGACAGCTAAAGGTGCCGTCTTTTATAAACCACCATCTGCCCCCGAGCTAAAAGAGAGATACTTTTCATTAAGCTCTGCATAAATGAAGCGCAGCACCTTATGTTTAACTATTTCTGTGAAACACCAATCAGTTACACCAAAGAAAGTCATGAAAACCGGCTGTGAGAGGTTTATGTTGCTTTAAATAACTGAATACTACAGTGCTTTAATATTGGCGGCACAGTGGCTGAGTGGCTAGGGTTCATGCTTCACAGCAAGAAGGTTCCGGGTTCGAAGGTTCTGTGTGTGTTCTGTGTGGAGTTTACATGCATGGTCTGGGTTCGATCCCCGGGTCGCCTGAGCCTTTCTGTGTGGAGTTTGCATGTTCTCCCCATGTCTGGGTGGGTTTCCTCCGGGCACTTTCCCCCATCAACCCAAAACATGTACCATAGGTAAAATACTCCAGCTTAGGTCCTGACCAAACCGAAGCAAAGAAGATCATGGAGATGGTCCCCGGGCGCAGTAATGTGCTGCCCACTGCATGCCCACTGGATGGGTTAAATGCAGAGAAGGATTTCTCCTGTGTGAGATCAAAAAAGTCACTTCTTCTTAAAGGCTAAAACAAGTTTTACAAATATCTTTTTCAGAAAAAAATCTAATTCAAAAGTGAATAATAAAATGCTAGGGAGAGTTGACTCACGCCATCTTAAAATAACCTGTTCAGATTAGGGATGTCAACAATTAATCGATTAACGATTAATTGTCGATTAAGACGTTGGTCGAACAAAATGCATTAATTGTAATTAATCGCTAATCGCGGACACGCGCACCCGCGCACCCGCGTGGTCACGAAACAAGGCAACCGCGCACCGTGCTGCGCCAAGCTCGACTCACAGCCGCCCGCAGGCGCCAACGGCACCCCCGGGTGTACGCGCAAGGCGAGATCGAACCGCGGCACCCGGAATGCGTCTCAGCCTGTGCCGCTGCTGGTCCCGCGTGGCCAGCCCGCGGCCCGGGCCCCGAACCCCGCGCGGCTGGTCCGCGGCTCGGGCCCCGAGCCACAAACCAGCCGCACAAAACCAGCAGCGGCACGTGGTGGTTTAATCCTGGTCTAGTCCAGGTCCAGACCCGGCCCAGTTCTGGTCCAGACCTGGTTTAGTCCACGTTTAGTCCTGGTCTAGTCTCTTAGCCAATCAGGACAGAACACAATGTTACGCTATAAAAAAATGTTACACTATTAAAAAAAAAAATTGAAAATAAAATAAAAAAAAATCTGCGAACCGCGATAGAGTGAGGGATTACTGTATTTTGTTATTCAGCATCAATACATTTGTCTGCTTTTTACTAAGGAATAATTAATTGAGGAATATACAATATAATAATACTATGATATATTTTTGACTCAGTGTTATGTATACTATAGCTTATATTCTTAAAGATCCTATTGAAACACTAAAATTCAGGTGAAAAACGCCGCTTATCAATTAATCGTTAATCGTTCGATAAGGTCAATCAACTATCAATTAATTCATTAATCGATAATTTGCATCCCTAGTTCAGATAATGTTGAAGGTACAATGTCTCATGCAATCTCACTGTGAGTATGTATGATGTAAGTTGTACATGTGAACAGTGACAATAAAAGGCATTCTATTCTAACTGCAACTTTATGCAACTTTTATCTCCATAGAGACAAGTAGATGATGTCACCAGGCCAAGTTACAGCTCAACAATACATGGTATTTTATATTATGTGCCTCTTCCTAATCAGCACCTCTAACACAATGCAAGAAACACAAGTTTAATGCTACACTGGAACATTACAGGTAAAGCAATAACATCTCCACGGTGACAAGCAGGTGGCAGATTTCCAAATATGGTCCCTGGTTGCAGATTAGAGCATGATGTAAGATGGCCAATAGAAAGAGAGGGTGGTGGAAAGTGTCTGCTTTTGACCACAGAACTGCATTAAACAGAAATACCAAAATACCGCATGGCTGAAATCACAAGTTACATTTTATCACCATATCGCCCAGCACCTACATGGTGTTCCTTTATACTAAAAAGATTTTTCAATGCTAAAGAAAATTTTAAAAGATGCATCTTCAGAGTTTAACCCCAAAAGTGACCTCAATCCAGAAAGTAGCGGGAGATTTAGGGCGGCACTTGGTGACGATCTGCTGGGCCTGAATTGATTTGAGCCCACACTTCTAGACTGGTGCAGTGAGATGAAATGCACACTGTAGTGAGAGGCCCAACTCCGCATGAGTCGTTTGAAGTCCTAAGAGCATGGAAATAGATTCATACACACTGGGAAGAGAGGCTCCTCATCCGACGTAAACCCACATTTCAGAGCAGAATTAGAGGAGTTTGACTATAAGCGCTCACTAAGTCTTGTGTCTGGAAAACAATCAGCACTACTACTCTTTTGTGGAGAAGCTTCAGAATTCAAAGCAGGATTTTTAACCGTCTTAAGATTAATATATAACTGCCAAGAGGGCAAAAAGGAAGTTGTCTAGGATGTTATATTTCAGACAATAATAATAATAATAAAAAGAAGACGAAGAAGAAGAAATACTTTTTGCCCTTTTTACGCCAATGTACTTGCCTGTATACATATACATTTTTCTTTTTTTAAATATTAACAACCAATGACTTATGTACAACAGTGCTAATGCTACACACAGACAGCACGCTAGAGCGGAGCACCTCATGTCAAAATAAAATATGTCTTCACCAACAGCGAGCGGCGTCCTTCTACCATAAAGTGCTGAACACCCACGAGGCTCTAGCCCATGCTGTGAACCAGACACAAATCTCCCATTTTCACAACTTGGTCAGCAGCTTTGTTTTTGCCAAGTGGCCGCCTACATCTAGGGAGAGCTCTCATTAGGCTATCATACTGTTGGGATCATCAAAGCCTCGAGATACCGTGAAAGTTCCTCAGTATAAAATTAATTAGGCAGGCAGAGCAGGGTGCTAGATCCAGGCACACCCATACAGTTTACCCAAAACTAAAAATACACAGGGCTGAGAACGCCATGAGAATCCCATGAGAATCTCTTTTCACACAGTGTAAATTGTAAGAGTCCACAGGAGGTCAGATCAGTGAAAATGAACCGATCAGAAGCCAGTCAAAAGGGGTTGTCAAAAAAAATCTGAACCCAAATATTGCATTATATGTCCCTGTCTCCAAGTTTAAAAATAAATAAATAAAAATCATCTTACCTCAGCTATCTGAATTTCAGAGCTGTAAGTCATGTCGGTCTAGGGATGGGTGATATTTTAAAAATTAAAGGTCCTATATAACACAAACCATTTTGACAGAGAGAGGCCAATAGGAGGTGGGGGTGGGAGAAGTATCTTTGTTTGAGCATAGACCTGTATCCAAAAGAAAATAAATACTGTAATTTCCAGACTATTGAGAATTTTATTTTTGTACAGATTTAGGCCGCACCTGTCTATAAGCCGCAGGTGTCCACGTCTTCAAGAAGTTTTGAAGTTCGCGCCATCTGCTTTTATTGCCTCAGAAAGCTTTTGTCATCTTTTTGCATTGAGTCAGTTCATTACTGGCTGCCATCGCCAGCGTCTCACCATCGGCTCATCGATGCCAAGCTCACGTGCAGCAGCTCTATTTCCTTTGTCCACAGCCAGATCGATTGCCTTTAACTTAAAAGCTGCACCATATGCATTTCTTCGTGTGTGTTCTATGAGGGTGTAACTGTTCAAAAAAATAGTATTTTCCTTGGTGCATCATCTCTTCACCCGTCTGTCTCACTCTTGCACCCCTGTCACTTCACGCTTTACTGAGCATGTCTCCTGCAGAAAGAGCCACTGTCCTGTCTGGGATCGTGTCGGTGTCTGGGATCATGTCCGTGTCCGTGTCCGTGATCATATCCATGTCCGGGATCATGTCTGGGATCATGTCTGGGATCATGTCCATGTCTGGGATCATGTCTGGGATCATGTCTGGGATCATGTCCGTGTCTGGGATCATGTCTGGGATCATGTCGGTGTCTGGGATCATGTCAGTGTCTGGGATCATGTCTGGGATCATGTCTGGGATCATGTCTGGGATCATGTCGGTGTCTGGGATCATGTCAGTGTCTGGGATCATGTCTGGGATCTGCGTCTGCGTCTGCGATCATGTCCGTGTCTGGGATCATGTCCGTGTCTGGGATCATGTCTGGGATCATGTCGGTGCCTGGGATCATGTCGGTGTCTGGGATCATGTCGGTGTCTGGGATCATGTCGGTGTCTGGGATCATGTCAGTGTCTGGGATCATGTCTGGGATCATGTCGGTGTCTGGGATCATGTCGGTGTCTGGGATCATGTCAGTGTCTGGGATCATGTCTGGGATCATGTCGGTGTCTGGGATCATGTCAGTGTCTGGGATCATGTCTGGGATCATGTCCGTGTCTGGGATCATGTCGGTGTCTGGGATCATGTTGGTGTCTCGTAGGATTTCAGCAGATTTCAGGCTCTCCTGGGGGGGCAGGAATAGGTGTAATCAGGTATGAGGATGTCCAACTACTGAAGTTTGAGACGTTTCTTTTCATCATTTACGCACTCATCTGCATTTAACGCAATGGGCCATTAAGACGCATCCCACTGACTAATGTTTATTTAGCATCATAACTTATTTTACCACATGGTGATAAACTGTTTTAGTGCACTGATAACAGCGCTCGCTAGTGTTGTAACTTCGTGTTAACCACATAGACAGTGGCGCTTTCTGCACATCCGCTGTATTGATAAACGAATAATCCATCCATATATTAGCTGCATCGTTGTATAAGCCGCAGGGTTCAAAGTGTGAGAAACAAGAAGCGGCTTATACTTCGGAAATTAATATGACAACTTAACCAAAAGTGCATATTGTCACAGGAATGAGATTTGATTTGAATAACCACATCCCCTATGCAGCCCTATGATGGTCCAAACAAACAAAGTAAGCTTTCAGCCAAGCTCTAAGCAAAAGAGAAGCATTTCACAGAGGGACCACCGATGCTTCAACTTAAGTGCCCAGAGTAGAGTTTAGGTGAGGACAGAAAAGTGGTTGGAATGGCTCTCTTATACTACAGTCATAAGCACGCCTCCCATCTCCCTCCTCCGGGCCAGTGACTTCTGTATGGTTGTGCGTGGCATTTATCTCCCCGCTTAGTCATAATGGGTCCTTCTTAGTGAGGGGCAGACAGCCTGTTAGTGGGCATATGTCTGGATCCTGGTTGAAGACACTGCTCCTCAGGGGATGATGGCTCAGTGGCAGTGAGCCGTGGTGCATTTGTGTGTGCACGTGGGCATGGGAAAATACTGTGCCAAGAGCAGCTGACTTCTGCACAGCCTGCACTCAGACATGTTTAACACAGTGCAGTGTTCTTAATAGCCATATTAGATGTTAGGATATACTCTGAAGTAGGGATGTCAACAATTAATCGATTAACGATTAATTGTCGATTAAGACGTTAGTCGAACAAAATGCATTAATTGTAATTAATCGTCACGAAACAAGGCAACCGCGCACCGCGCTGCGCCAAGCTCGACTCACAGCCGGCCGCAGGCGCCAACGGCACTGCTCAGCAGCCCCGGGTGTACGCGCGAGGCGAGATCGAACCGCGGCGCCCAGGAATGCGCTGCAACATGCCACTGCTGGTTTCGTGTGGCTGGTTTGTGACTCGGGGCCTGAGCCACAAACCAGCCACACGAAACCAGCAGCGGCATGTGGTGGTTTAATCCTGGTTTAGTCCAGGTCTAGACCTGGTCGAGTCATGGTTTAGTCCAGGTCCAGTCCAGGTCTAGTCTCAGAACACAATGTTACACTATAAAAACACTATACACTATAAAAAAATGTTACACTATAAAAAAAAATTGAAAAAATAAAAATAAAAATCTGCGAACCGCGATAGAGCGAGGGATTACTGTATTTTGTTATTCAGCATCAATACATTTGTCTGCTTTTTACTAAGGAATAATTAATTGAGGAATATACAATATAATAATACTATGATATATTTATGACTCAGTGTTATGTTTACTATAGCTTATTCTTAAAGACCCTATTGAAACACTAAAATTCAGGTGAAAAACGCTGCTTATCAGTTAATCGTTAATCGAGCGATATGGTCAATCAACTATCAATTAATGAATTAATCGATAATTTGCATCCCTACTCCGAAGTAATTACTGAATCAAATTATAATCAAGATCAGAATTCAGTAAAAAGAAAGTCTTTTGTGTTAAATGGCAGTGGGTAGAAGTCTGTATTTTTTATGTTTATGAAATCAATTCTGAAATCCATTTTTAATTTGAAAAGGAAAAAATAAAATACAAGAAAAGAAAAAAACTGTATAGACTTTTTGCCATATCGTTCTATCCTTCAGCCCCAATACAATACAGTATGGGCAGAATACGAGTGCAAAACCATCAGCCCAAGTAAATGAAGTTCACTCAAGTGTAGGAAGCAGGAAGATGGGACAAAGATGTGGGGAATACGGGAAGAGGCACAGACTCCGAGTGTGGGGAAAGGGAGAAACCTGAGAGGACCAGAGGAGTCCAGAGGAGACAAAGAGGAGGTCTGGCTCTGCTCCAGGATCTGCTCTGGCCAAAGTTGATGCTCAGCCAACTGCCAGCTGGAAGCAGTATGGATGCACTGGCCAACTGTGTGCAAAGCCTCGTGTACACGGGAGGGACAGTGCAAATCGGGTCAAGATACAAGAGTTTGGTTCAGTATATGAGAATCTTCATAGTCTCCACAAGAGAAGAAAACATTTTGAGTAGGGCTGTGCCAAAAATCTCTCTTAGGTCTCTAAGATCTCTACCCCGGCCCATTTTGATGATAAGGCATGCGTATTTTAATCGTCTCGACAGCCAATTGTGTGCCAGCTCCTCGCCTTTTCTCCTCTTTCTCTCCTCTGGTGATTCTCATCTTTATAATCTTTATTAAAAAAAATATTGTACAAACTCATTCCAAATTTTAAATGTGAATTTCTCCGGAAATATTGGTCTTACCAACACGAAATAAAAACTGTAGTAGTGTAGTGACCCTGGCCTTTATGCCTGAAGTCCACATATGATATTTTTAAGAAGATGGAAGAAGATAGAATCGAAAATCAAGATCGATCAATCATCACCCAGCCCTAATTTTGAGTAATGCATGAAAAAATTAACTAGGGCTGCATGATTTTAGAAACATATTGTGATAGCAATTAAGTTTGGGGACATGTTTAATCAGTAAGAGCGCTGTCAAATTAAAGTTAACATATGAGAAAAGACTGAAAAGAGATATGAAGTGAAAGACTAATTCAAGAATTCCATGGATTTCCGTTTTTTCTTCCAACAACTCTAGCTAACTTGGCGTCATGGTGGCTGAGTGGCTAGCACTCTCACCTCACAGCAAGAAGGTTCCTGTGGGTTTCCTGAACAACAGGTAAAATCCTCTAGATAAGGTAGTCCTGACCAGCCTAGCTCAAGATCTGGAGATCCCTGGGCGGTGCTCAACGCTCCTGACACGTTTCCCAGTGAAGGATGGGTCAAATGCAGAGGAGACATTTCCCTACAGGGACATTAAGGTGCACATTAATCTTAACTCGCTCCATGCTTTCTTCTCTGAGCTGTTACACATAAATCTTAATTGTTTTAAACCTAAACAAAACTATTTGTCAATTAATAAAGAATGTGGTTGACTAAGACGCTACTGACCAATTAAATGACTAAAGGACTACAGCCCGAGTAGAAATAATACTCACTCTAATTTCAGTACAAAGGTCATACCTAAACAAAAGACACTTATCTATATTTTGATCCAAACTTGTATTGCCCACCTGAAGCAGAAGCAGAACACTACAAAGGGTTTTCCTCACTGTTCAGACAAATGTGTGTCTGAACCGCTCCTTAGAGGTCATGGCAGCGCTGTCTTGTGTCTGTGCCAGAAGAGACCAGGGAGGCCACTTAAAACCATCTCCTTAAGTCTCCTCCCTTTCACTGCCCAGGTCTGGTGTATCCTCTTTAGGAAAACATTACATAAATGTTTGCATGTAGCCAGGCTAACACAAGTCTACAGAGACATGAACCAAAATAGCCCCAAATAAAGCATTTACTTTGAAACATTCAAAGATGAGCTTCATCTTGAAGTGGAGTTTTATTCATCATCTAATCAGTGATGCTCAAACACAGATGTTGGCACTGGCTCTCAGAGTGTTTGGGAGTGGTAAAAGCAGCATCCTCTTTGAAGGGTAAAGTCTAAGGAAAAAGCAGTTCAGCAGAGTTCATAATTCACACTAAATAATTCACATCCTCTTATCAATCTTTGCTCAGGTGACAGAACAACAGAGCAGGGCTTAATTTGTAAATGGTAAATGGTCATATCTATATCTTTTCTACTTCAAGGCACTCAAAGCACTTTACATCAAGGAACTCCCCCATTCACACACCTTTGTACAATAAACATACTGGGGGTGAGAAAGGTTAAGTGTCTTGCCCAAGGACACAGGACAGCTGGAGCGGGAAACACAGCCATTATGTGAGCTAGTGGATCTGGCCTCTCATGTTTATGTCTAAGAAATTTGAACTGCCAAACTTCAGATTAAAATACAAACAAAACTCTAACAACTGAGCAACTGTGACTACAAATCAGTAGTATTTTAAATGTTCTATATGGACCGAAAATAAACCTTGATTGAGTAGTTACAAGAACGCTTGTGGACTGAAGTCATGAGTTTGGGATTTCCAGAACTAATTTCTCAGATAGTTCTCGGATCCTTTTCTGAATTCTTTACCCCCAAAAATTAAATATGAAATGCAATCCCCCAAACAGGACCTAAAATTAAGCGCTGCAACAAATTGATGCAAAGGTAGATGTCTGTATGTCACACGATCCTCAAGTGCTGTCACTTAGAATACATATATAATGGACCCAAACCTCAAACTTCTATCTTTTCACTAGAAGACAAAATGCAGCCTGAAACCCAGTTATTACAGAGGTATGTAGCAAGCACATGAATAAAGAAATAGCTCTGGAAAAAAAATAAGAGACCACTGAAAAATGATCAGTTTTTCTGATTTTACTACTTATAGGTATGTGTTTGGGCAAAAGGAACATTTTTGTTTGAGTCTATAAACTACTGACAACATTTCCCTCAAATTCCAATCAAAAATATGATCATTTACAGCATATTTAATTGCAGAAAATGACACATGGTCAAAATAACAAACATGATACATGTTTTCAGACCTCAAACAATGCAAAGAAACAAGATCACATTCATTTTAAAACAACATAATACTAATGTTTACACTTAAGATGAGTTTGGTGCAATAACCCTTATTTTTAATCACAGCTTTCATGCGTCTTGGCATGCTCTCCACAAGTCTTTCACATTGTTCTTGGGTGACTTTTATTCCACTCCTGGTGCAAGAAGTGAAGTAGCTCAGCTTTGTGTTTGTGTTGGAATTCAACGGATGCTGGAATGGAATGGCTGTAACACATGTAGAGATGCTGATTTCAGAAAAGAAAAAAAAAAGCAGTTGTGTCTTATTTTTTCCCCAGAGCTGTATGTTAACAAAAAGTACCTCACTTTACTTTACATGCAGACTGAACAAATTAGAAAGTTAAAATCACGCCCAACTCAAAAACTACCAATAATCAATCACTTTAATGCAGTCGTGAATCACAAAGTGCGCCCTCTAGCGGACAGAGTCGTAGTTCCAGCCCGGTCTCTTGGAGGTTATTCCACTCATCGCATTTTAATGACATCCACAACAGAGCACCGTAATCACATCGGCATATTGGCCTTCACCCGTCAGATGCAGAGGCTATACCGGGCCCACGTCCCTGCGAACCCCGGCTACTGTGTCCCCGGTACCGGTGTAAAAAAAAACCTCCACCAAACCAGAGCAATGACTTCTGGGGAGGAACGTGTCAACCCAAATAGACTGCAAAATCTATCACGAACGTCATAACTCCCGGAGAGCCATTTATAGCACAGCAAAAAACCCTCAATATTCTCAAGGAGCAATAATACTAAAATGTAAAACGTGATCGTGACAGTGAAAGTCACGCGTTTTTTTTTTTGGTTACGCGTTAAATCCGGTGCCGCTCCACATTTTACCGGTTCCACTTCAGGTGCAGCGATCAACAGCCTCATGTATGAACTTCATGACGTAAGCCTGTTATAACACGTTCAAAGTTGGCGTTATAAAAGCACGTCAACGCGATTTGGAGGCGATTTAAAAAACTTATTTCAAAGCAAAACCTGCGCGTAAAGATGCTGCACTTGACTCACCTTGAGCGGCCGTTCCTCGGGTGCTGCTGAATACACTTGCTATCAAAGTGGCCACATACCAAATCATAGTACTATTGCCGACCAGAAATAAGCCTCATCATATCTCAAAGTGCCCTTTTCGGTGAATCTCTCATCGCCAAGTTGCTCCAGGACGCACTGTCGCGGGCCGGTATCCTGTCTCGTCGTTTACCCGAGCCCTGGACACTTTTCCAGCGGCGCGTTGCCTCTCTGTTCCCCTCTCCTCCGCTCTCCTCTCGCATCCTGAGACGGATCACCTGCGCCAATGGGACGAGAGAGCGGAACGTGGCGTGAAACCAAGCCCCGGCCTTTAGATACCCGCTGGCCCGCCTCCGTACGCCTCTCATTGGGGGAAGTCCGGAGGCGTGCGCGCTCCGATTGGTTACCTGCGCCCGTCCGTCACTGCGCCTGCTTGAGGTGTTCAGAAGATGCAGAAAAATTGGGGAAAAAATTACGTGATGTGATGTGTGATGTGTGATGCACCGGGATCCCCCACATTAGAGAGGCGGATTGTGAGTAGTCACTGGAAAAAACAAATAACAGACCACTGCAAAATGATCAGTTTTTCACATTTTACTACTCAACGGTATGTGTTGGGGAAAAAGGAACGTTTTTGTTTGAGTCTGACAACATTTCCCCCCAAATTCCAAATACAAATTTTATCATTTAGAGCATTTATTTGCAGAAAATGACAAAATACCAAAAAAAAGATACATGTTTTCAGACCACAATGTAAAGAAACAAGATCAAATTCATTTTAAAACAACATAATACTAATGTTTACACTTAAGAAGAGTTCGGAAATCAATATTTGGACCAATAAGCTTTATTTTTAATCACAGCTTTCACGCATCTCCTCAAGTCTTTCACGTTGTTCTTGGGTGACTTTATTCCACTCCTGATGCAAGAACTGAAGTAGCTCAGCTTTGTGTTTGTGTTGGAATTCAACAAACGCTGGAATGGAATGTCTGTAATACACGTAGAGATGCCCCGTTATAATGCAAATTTTTATGCTGCAAATGAGATTAAAACATAAAATCAACCAAAACTATTTCAAAACACCTACACATAGGCCTGTAGTCTACTACACCAGACCAGACTGAGATGGCCTGTAAATATATCTATGCCTAGTGACTAAAATTTAACAAACAGCACTATTACTATTAACAGTAAGTTGAAATACCGTAATACATTCAGTTGTATCCACTGCAAAATTAACCTTACAATATTTCATAGTTGATTATTAGCCATCTCTGTACAGTACTTAAATCAAAAACAATTATGATAGACCTCATTTTATTTACAAACTCGTGTGGATGTGTGCAACAGGTGGCTTGAATGAACCTGAATTCAACCCCAAATCAGATGTTACTATCATTTGTAATAACTTTTATGCTAACGTCAATCGCCCCTTCTCAATTTTCCACTTGATTTTTTGTAAACCAAACCTATAACTCATACTATGTGGTAAAAACCTAATCATCTGAACAGTTTTTCTCACAATGCCTTGAATGCAGCACTGGGGGAGTCTGTTCAAGGTGGGTTGGAGTGTGTGGAGCTCTGGTGGAGCTGCAGTATCATCCTGCGCAATGAGAGGAGCGGAATCCTTTCGCCACCCCGAGCCCCACGCAACATCACCCACATCCATAAATATGCCAATCCATACTGGGATCAATAGAGAATCTAGTCTATAAAATATTGATATGCTATTACAGTCAATGCATATTTCATCAACTTGTTACATGTAACTTAAAGGGCCCATATTACAATATTTTCTGATCTATGTTACGTTGTCTCCTCATCAAAAACATAGCAGGAGTTGTGTTTTGTTTCATTCACACATGTTTAACACAAACCTTGCATATTTAGGTTTAGGAGTGTTTCTCTCAAACGGAAAACACTTTATACCACCTTGTGATGTCATGTGGTAATACGGGAGGAGCTTCACTGTATTTTTAAACTCCATACATCTACACTAGAATCATTTGGAGGAATTGCCTCTCTACTGAACTAAAGCTAAAAAGTAGCTGTTAACTTGAAAACTATACAATTTCATGACATCACAAGGTGGAACAGAGATTTTTGAGCTTTGGAGAGGCAGACAGATGGAGACATAAAATTTTAATCAAACATGTCTGAATGAAACAGCACATCTCCTTCACTACGTCTTTGAGGAGGTAACATTATAACATGGCTTAAAGTTCTGAAAAGTAAATTTTGTGTAATACAGGACCTTTAAAGGGAGGGTATGTAGTCTGTGTTCTTACAGTTTAAAAAAATGTCATAACTGAACCTTGGTCTGCCAGATCCTTGACTGGAACATATTAGTATAAACACTGAAATATATAAACCAGACCCCCCAGGATTTCGCGGGCATTTTTTGTGATTGTTGCGGGCTAAAATGCCTGAATTTGCGTGAGCTTTTTCAAAAAGTTGCGATGAAAGTTGCGGTGCTTTTAAGGTTTTTGTTGCGATTTTGTTGCGGGAGGAAGTGAAAGTTGCGATAAATAGTTGTGATTTTCCCTTTTTGTAATTAAAATTGAGTAATATTTTGAATACTGAGTTATTACTGACAAAGAATAATACAAGGACACAGAGATCACAGATATGGTCCTAAAACAACCTTACCAACATCGAAAATAAATTACTACTAGGAGGGGAACTGTTTCGCCCGGTCTTTTGCTGTTATTTTTGTGGGCAAATGGCGCCACAGACATGTTTCTTTGCCATTAGAAGCCGTGTCCCAATTCCCAGAGTGCACAGTTCGGAGCGTGGTTTGAAGGGCATGCGTGTCATTTCTTTTTTGTCCCATGCGCAGTTAACACGCGGTCCGAAGACCATGGAAATCGAGGCGTGGACCAAGCTGCTTCGCGCAGCATGCACCACGCGCTACTTCTTCTACGGGAGAGAATGGAGTCGGCGGCTGCTTCCCATAGTTGCGAGACCTGTCGCATTTCGCAGACGGCCATGCGGTCCGCGGACTGCACTCAGGGCTGAGCAAGTGTGCACCACCTTGACTGCAGTCTGAGCCCCCTTCAAACCACGCTCCGAACTGGGGCCACGGCCGCAGTTTCGTTTTGTCACACGGAAGTAAGGCAGAAGGAAGTTGGTCGACGTGAGTTCAATATGTCGCCGATAATTGGTCAAAATTGGTAAAAATTGTGGGAAAGTTGCGGTGATTGGTCAAAATTGCAACACCGCTCTGAATTCACGGGGATTGGCTGAAGTTGCGTTGAAGTTGCAAATCGCAACATCGCGAATTCCTGGAGGGTCTGATAAACCAAATACACAAAGCCCATGAAACAAAAAGGACCTCAAATCAGTTCTCCCCTCCACATGGTCCAGCTCACAACTCCCCCAGAGGCTTTAAAAATGTCTGACCTGGGCACGCCCCTTCTTTTGTCTCCAGACCATGTGGAGGAACAGGTAAGTAGGTGAATGTATGTATGATGGATAGATAAAACAATGTCACATCGCAGCCACCACACATGGCGGGATGTAATCCTCACACTGGCTTACAGCAAATCACAAATGTTTTACTGGAGCAGAAAAGAGCAGTTTAAATTTTTGGTCTTCATTGGTCTTCGGGTGGACACCCCCTTGCACCGGTGTGCTTGACAGCATACTGGAACCACCTCCTCCGTCCCTCCGATCCTCTCCACTCAACTCTGTGCTCCCTTTCATCTGCCAGCTTGGTTGCGCCATTGCCTGTTCCTCTTAAGCCAAAGCTGTCTTAATGTGGTTTCTGCCCACTTAGTGACGTTCCCAATCAGCGTCTTACGGGCAGGACCTCTCGCTCCCAGGGCCCCAAGCACCTTCCACAATGACTGCCCTGGGAAACCCGACAACCTACTTCCACCGGCAAGTTCCAAGCTTTCCAGCCATTCTGATGGATTTCAAAGACCAAGGACTGATACTTCATGTGCCTCCACAATCCTTTTCTCCCAGGGTTCAGTTAATTCCACAAGAGCCACCTGTTTGGTTGCCTTTGACCGAATTACAATGTTGGGCCAGAGGTTGGTTTCAACAATATCTGCTGGGAATTTAAGCTGTCTTCTGAGACCTACTCTCATGTCCAATCATCTGCAGATGCAAAAATGTCCATGTTACCAGTCTCTTTCCTAGCCACCTCCCCTGGCTGGAAAATGATGAACTGGGGGCCTTTGGTCTTGAATGTAGTCCTTTTTTTCTTCCTTTCTTTCTCCAATCCCTCAGCCAGCTGGGCCAACACCTGGTCATGCCACCATCTCAACCTCCCCTCTGTCAGGCTTGTCTGGCAAAAGGATAGGATATGCTCTTGGTTGGCTGCTCTCCCACATAGCTCACACTACAGATTTTCAGTCAATCTCCACCTCTGAACGTTCACTGGTATTGACTCGTTCACTCATAGACATATGAGATATCTGATCTTATGGAGGAACCCAGCTCAGTGTCTTTGTCACCTGCATAGGTGAGAAGGCAGGTGGAGAAAGTTCACCAAAACAAGTCTCCTGGACCAGACCGAGTCAGCCCCTGCGTGCTGAGGACATGTGCAGTACAGCTCACTGGAATCCTGCACCTGTGCTATGGAAGACCTTCTGCATTGTGCCAGTGCCCAAGAAGACTGTCCCATCTGGACTTAATAACTTCTGACCTGTTGCTTTGACATTTCATGTCATGAAAGTGTTTGAGGGACTTGTTCAGGCTCAGCTCAGACCCCTGGTGACACCATCCCTGGATCCTCTACAATTTGCCACACAATCAGGCCCACATTAGTGTGGATGATGCTTTAATCTATCTTCTGCAGCAGGCTCACTCTCACCTGTGAGGTCTGTGAGAATATTGTTTTTCGATTTCTCCAGTGCCTTTAACACAATCCAGCGCTTTCTGATGAGTGAGAAGCTGCTCGGGATGGGTGTCAGCTCCTCCATTGCCTCCTGGATTACTGAATACCTGACATGCAGACCTCAGTACGTGCAACTGGGGACCACCCTGTTAGACACTTATGTAACAGATAATACTCCCTACAACTGCACAACAACTCAATCTTATGTAACAGATAACCTTGTGTCTTTTCAATCATCTTATCATTGCACTACCTTTATTTTCTCTTGTATAAAGCTGTGATTTTATATTTTACTTATTGCTTATTTTTCTATTTTATTTTGACTTGTACATATACATTTATATAATTATGTCTTATTTGATACCTGTCTCTTGCTATCTTTATTGCTACTTATTTTAGAATTTATTATTACCATTTATTTTGTACTTTATTAAATTATATTGTGATGAGTGAGATTCAAGAGATTCAAGATTGTTTATTTGTATGCAGAATCAACACAAGGTCAACAATGCAATCAAATGCTTAGGATCAGAGGAACCGTTGACTCGCTAAGATAGTCAAGATAGTCAAGAGTGAGCTACTGTGTCTAAATAATTTCCCTTGTGGATCAATAAAATTTGTCTATGTCTACTACCGCTTGCACCTCTCTTTGCACCATACTCTGACAAGCTTTCCGAATTGCCTCCTTCCAACTTGCCCCAGTAAAGCAACCAAGCCCCAGTCTCTCCCTTGTTAACTGTTCCCACAATGTCACTGTGTTGCAGGCACTCACAAGCAATCCACTTCTACCCCGTACGTACTCTGATGTCTGCCTGTCGAACTGCTTCATCCTGACTATCTCGCACCATCATAGCTAATCCCACCTCTGCTGTCTTAAACTCTTCAGCAACACATGTTAATGACAGTTGAAGCTTGTTTCCTGAGCTGTACAGACTGATTGAGCAAAAACACCTGGGAACTTATAACAACCTCTTCAAATAATTGTTTATCTTTCTTTCCAAAAGCTCTACTGTTGACAGGGGACCTCATCCACAGGCAAGGGCCACAGGAGACTTGGAAACACTCCATGCCGGTAACCCCAGGCCTTGAAGGCCACTCTTCTCCAGGGCTTTCATCTATGTTTCTGCTTGGTTGAGCATTTCCTTCACACGTATATAGCTCAGCCCTGTACCTTTTTCCCAGACACTTTATTGGCTTTTCTGTCACAGTTGGGATAATCTGTTCAACTATCCTGAAATGAAAACAATCCTGGACATGGCCTTTCTTTAAAACAAGACTTCTTGATTTGGATGGCTTGAACTGCATTCTGGCAGCTTCAGTAAGCTTCACTAGAAGTTGCTGATAGTTTCACTTATCTCTGGGTAATGACCGAAAGAACAAGATTGCAGATACAAGCGGCTGAAATGAGTTTCCTCCGCAGAGTGGCTGGTTGCTCCCTTAGAGATAGGGTGCAGCTCAGTCACACAGGAGGAACTCAAAGTAGAGTCGCTGATCGTCCACGTTGAGAGGAGCTAGTTGAGGTGGCTCGGGCATTTGGAGGATTCCTCCTGGACGACTCCCTGAGGAGGTGTTCTGGGCATGTCCCACCGGGAGGAGGCCCCGGGGAAGACCAAGGACACGCTGGAGGGACTATGTCTCTCGGCTGGTCTGGGAACCCCTTGGGATCCCCCCTGGAAGAGCTGGAGGAAGTGTGTGTGGAGAGGAATGTCTGGAGGGATGTCAGACTACTGCCCCCGCGACCCGACCCCGGATAAAGCAGAAGAAAATGGATGAAAAAATGGATGGGCTGACATAATGCTATGGATATGAATAATGATCATTTTAATATTATCAATAGGTTCCTGTTATAGTGTTGTACTTTGTTAGTGAAAGTGAAAACAATAATGATCTAGAAGAAACCATCATGGACATGAATCTTTTTTCTGCACATTCTGGTGATTTATGGTGATTATCTTTGTTGGTGATGATCACCATTATGTTAAATGTACCACATATGATTATTGTCCCATCCCTACAAGTCAAGATGAGATATGAGATTGGAATCACAAAAAATATTTTAACAGAACTCCTAAAAATAAGTTAGGCGATTCTGTTTCCAGTTTCAACCTCACAGTTTTTTTAAACTAGATTTTTTGTTGACATTTTAATACTGCTATTATAGTAGTATTTTGGAATTATGTAACTCCTCAGCACATAACCGTTTTTGTCCAGTCCAAATATAAAAACATGGAGAAAAAAATAACTTTTTTTTTTAATGTGTGCACAATAGTAGAAATTTCGTCTTGCAATAAGATCTTGGCATAAGATCTTGTCCCATTCCTAGTTATTACAGATGTTGATCCTGTTTTATTTTTAACAGAGCCATTTTGTCTACAGTGATAACGATGGGAAAACAGGAGAACTGTCAGGCAGCAAGAAGAGCTCTGAAGTGCAAATAGAGTATTCAAAAAGGGCTTTCATCATTTGCTGTGATACACACCAATCCTGGCTGCTTGTTCTCTTCATGTTCCTCCACTGAAGTTTAATAAGCCAGGTGCACTTTGTTGGACCATAGTTAAAATATTCTGACTGGAAGAGTGGGACGAAGTAGTACCGGTAATTGGACAAAATGATGTATTACAAAACTGTAACACATCAAGGCACTGGAACATGTCCCAAAACAGTCACTCTGGCAAATTATTACTTAAATGATCTCAAACTTGGTTGTTCCACTGAGCGAGTAGATTTTAGATTTGAACATACAAGCATAACTGGGAAGCCAGACATACTGCTTGCCATTTGATTGATTGATTTTGCCAGATTTTGAAAGCTGAACAAGGCTTGGCCATTGTGTCCTTAGGCAAGACACATCACCCACATTGCCTTGTATAATGTGGTGTGCGTGTTGGTGGTGGTTGGAGGGAATGACGCAGATTGACAGCCACGCTTCTGTGAATCTGCCCCAGAGCAGCTGTGAATGAATAGAGAATGAGTAAGTCACTGTTAAGTGCTTTGCATGTCTTGATGTGGCTCCAGTGTTTTATTACTGGTATTATACTGACTGCTAATCTAATAACGCATTTATTTCACAGCATTTTGTCTCAACAACTTGATTCAATTTGTTCATATCAGTACATTAATCCTAATTTGATGAAAAATCTTGGTAATTATATGATGTACACATTAAAAGGCTAACTTTAAAGATCAGATCAGATCAGATTAAGACTTTATTGATCTCACACACAGTGACACACAGGAGAAATTCACTTCTGCATTTGACCCAAATGGGCTGTAGTGGGCAGCTCGTCTTTCCGGCACCCGGGGGGCAGTACAGTGAAGGGTCTTGCCCAAGGACCCACACTAGCTTGCTCATTGCCGGGGGGACCTATATTACGCAAAATTGGCTCTTATTAATAATGACGCCTCCTCAATAACATGCCCACTTTTCTTGATTCATTCACACATATCTGAGTAATTTATTAGATTAGATTAGATTCAACTTTATTGTCATTACACATGTATAAATACAGGTAATGAAATGTGGTTTAGCATCTAATCAGAAGTGCAAGGAGCAGCAAGTGCGATATATACAGTATATACAATATACAGTACAATATACAGTATACACAATATATACAGTATGGTTGTAGAATTATGTGCAGATAAAATACGGCAATATGAACATGTGGGAGTACTTTGTTGTTAGTCTATGTAGGGAATATAAACATTATAAACAAGTATACAGTAGAGTTATTAATATATATGATGAGATATGAACAAGTATACAGGTGTGCTATAAATATATACATGAATAAATATGATATGTATGAACAGTATGTACAAGATATGTATCAGATGAACTGTAACACAGAGATATACAGAGGATATACAGTATTGATCATATGTGGTTTGGGTGGAGTGCCAGTGGATGCGGAGATTGGGTAGAGTTCATTGACATTGGGAGAGATGGAGAGGTGAAGAGGAAAGGTGGGCATGAGTGGTGGCATGGAGGTTCGGGGGGGTGGACAGGTGTAGGAAGAAACTGTTCCTAAACCTGCTGGTTTTAATCTGAAGGCTCCTGAAGCGCCTTCTGGAGGGGAAGAGCTGGAAAAGACTATGGTTGGGGTGTGAGGGGTCCTTCAGGATGCTACAGGCCCTGCGTAGGCATCGCTTCCACTGGACGTCCTTGATAGCAGTTAGTGGAGTCCTTGTGATGTGTTGGGCGGTTTCCACCACCCTCTGTGCTTTGCGGTCGGCGACAGAGCAGTTAACAACTATTTTTTACCTTTTGTTCGGTAGAGTAGAGTAGAGTTCGGTAGAAGAGCTGATGATGATTCTAGAGAAGGTGTTTGGAGTTTAAAAACACTTCCTTTATTACCACATGACAACACAAGGTGGAACAAGGTGGAGTGTTTTCTGTTGCTGAGAAAAAACATCTTAAATATGTAGGGTTTGGGTGTTTAAACATGTGAATGAAACAAAACACAACTTTAGGTATGCTTTTGATCTGGAAACATAACATATATGGTTTAATATAGGCGCTTTAAACTACATGTACATGTGAAGTTGCATGCCACATATTTACCCATTTCCACCCATTCATCCTGGGCTTCTTGCTGTGGGGAGCTTGGCTAATGTGGAAAAATGTTTATCATGTGCCCAAGAGCAGTCACTCTGGACTTAGTGGTGAATCAATGCCCCCCTAACAGCAGTTTGTCAATATGGCTTTAAATGGTTCCAAGCCAGCACTCTCCTCCCACCTCAGAACTGTCCCAGAGGAGCTATGGTAACAAGGTGGTGACATCCAGTACTACACCAAAACAGACTCATGTTTTTAGTCCTTGTTAGGCTTTTTTTATTGAACCACACCTCTGGGGCATGTCTGAATCTGTGCCAGTGGAGTAGATTAGGTCACTGGCACCATGTTCAAACTTAGAATGGGATCTAAGCTTGAACGGGCATACGACAGGTTTTCATGTTTTCTAATTATTACGTGGCTTGGTGGGATGTGCCTCTGGTAAATATTTAACAAATTTACATATCAAGTGGCAGTTTGTGGAAAAACACTGTGAAGAAAACAGAGTGTATATTTAAATGGACATACCTAATCTACTACCCACCGCATTCTGAGTTGGAAGTGGGGGCCTGTGTCCGATTAGGAAGTCAAAATGTAAACTTCACCCTCCCAAAAAATAAATTGTAAAGTCTTAAACATACAGCTCTGGAAAAAAATAAGAGACCACTGCAAAATTATCAGTTTTTCTCATTTTACTACTTATAGGTACAGTGGTACCTCACCTTACGAAATTAATTCGTTCCAGAAGTGGTTTCGTAATGTGAATTTTTCGTAAGTTGAGTAGCTATTTCAATGGAAAAGACCTGATTCGTTCCAATGTTTTTTTTTTTTTATAGTGTAACATTTTTTTAATGGATTTTAATGGATTTTAATGAGCATCCGCTTCTATAATTGCATCCACACAACATAATTATATTTTCTGTAAACATAAATGATCTCCTCTTTTCTGGCCCTGTGACTCTGATCGGCGTTGTACCTGCAGGGGGGTGTCCTGCTGTTGTGTCTCCGGCGTGCTTGTCTTCTCCAACTTTCCGAGCCGTGTTTTGTCGTTGCCACCTGCCTGTGCAGCTGGGGCCCCACGAATTGTCCCTCCAGGATCCAACCGTCCTGGTGTGCTCAGTTCAGACGGGTACTTAGCCTGCGTGCTCTCCGCTGGCCTGCTTGCTAGTGCAGGAGATCTCCGCTCCGGTCCGCTCCTCGGCATTGACAGCACGACTGCGGGACCTTTGGCCTTTTCTCCCGGACTTCGGATGTTTGCCCCTCTGTGGATTTTCCTGGGCTCCTCGTGCCTCGTCTCCGGGGCCGCCGGGACTGCTCCACTGCCGTTGCCCGGGGCTGGCGCTAGCTTCTCACCGGTCCACCACAGCATGGCTCTCCAGTATTCTGCCTCCGCTCTTCACGGCCTCAACAGTCGCCACCGCCGCCCGTCCTGCACCGATACTCTCCAACAACTTGGACTACTCCGCAGCTGCCCACCTCCACACAGAGGCTCCCAATGCCATCCATCTGGTCTCACCGCTCACCTGTTTCCTCATTACGTCACCACAACAAACCCCATGTGAAACCAGCCAATCTCCGCCCTCTCCCTCCGTCCTCACAGCCAGTCACCACACAGCGCCACCTAAAGCTGTCTCTCTTCAATACTCGCTCCCTCAACAATAAAAGCCTCATTTTAAACAAATATATTACTGAGCCCGAGCCGCAAACCAGCCGGTGCGTGCTCCTCGCTCCTTGCGCGGTCATGTCTCGGCGCTGCTTCCGTGTCTCCCCCCACGCTTCACTATTTAATACATTTTGTTTAAAATCTTGCGTGTTCGGCGCTAGAGCTAAGAGGCCGAGAAAGGTGCTTTTTGAACGTAACTTGAATTTTCTTTCGTATCTAGAGACCAAAATTTAACGTGAAGGCATTTCGTAACTTGGATTTTTCGTATGTAGGGTCTTTCGTAAGGTGAGGTACCACTGTATGTGTTTGGGCAAAAGGAACATTTTTGTTTGAGTCTATAAACTACTGACCACATTTCACCCAAATTCCAAATAAAAATATTATCATTTACAGCATTTATTTGCAGAAAATGACAAATGGTCAAAATAACAAAAAAAGAAAAAAGTTTTCAGACCTCAAACAATGCAAAGAAACAAGATCAAATCCATTTTGACACAACATAATACTAATGTTTACACTTAAGAAGAGTTCAGAAATCAGTATTTGGTACAATAACCCTTCTTTTTAATTACAGCTTTCATGCGTCTTGACATGCTCTCCACAAGTGTTTCACATTGTTCTTGGGTGACTTTATTCCACTCCTAGTGCAAGAACTGAAGTAGCTCAGCTTTGTGTTTGTGTTTGAATTCAACAGACGCTGGAATGGAATGGCTGTAATACATGTAGAGATGCTGATTTCAGAAAAAAATGCAGTGGTCTCTTTTTTTTTTTTTCCCCAGAGCTGTAATTATCTTAATTGCGTTTTAGTGAAATAAACAGTCTAACCTGTAATATGCACTTTAAATTCACATTTAGCAGAACACAACTCAAACACATAAGTGTGAATTGTCTTATTGTATTGTTTTATTGTCTTATTGTTTTGTTGCAGCTTCCTCCACACCTGTGGGTGCAAGTGGACTACTTAAAGGAGAAGTAACGTTTTTTACAATCTGAGCCTTATTTCGGTAATAAAACAAGTTGTTTTACTCACCCATAGCACTTTGGTGTCATATGGAGCACTTCCGGAGATGTTTTAGATTTGCGATCTACATAATGTGAGTTCTCGGGGCACATGTTTGCGGTCCAAATAACACAAACTTTAGCACTTTTCAAATCATAGAAGCTCGATGTCTTAGTCTACGATTTCGTTTGGTCAAAAGTGGCCTGTAATCCGAGAGTAGATGAGGACACCAGTGCGCATGTGCGGAGTGTGCTCTCAGCTCCCGGAACCCAGACATGAAACACAAAGCTGTAAACTATGGCTAAATCTCGGATTACAGGCCACTTTTGACTCAAACGAAATCGTAGACTAAGACATTGAGCTTCTATGATTTGAAAAGTGCTAAAGTTTGTGTTATTTGGAGACCGCACGGGGCATATTACATGCTCATGGAATATATTATATGCCCCGAGCTACGGCTAGAAGTCACGCTAGGCTAACGCAAATCTAAAAACATCTCTGGAAGTACTCCATATGACACCAAAGTGCTATGGGTGAGTAAAACAACTTGTGTTATTACCGAAATAAGGCTCAAATTGTAAAAAACGTTACTTCTCCTTTAAGTCAAGTTTCACAGTTCATCAGGATGACAGACAGGGGGAGCTATAGTGGGGCACAGCCGAGGGCCACAACAGCCAAGAACAGTGAAGAGCTGTGACACAAGCTCTACACTGGTTACAACTGTAAACTCTACAAATGTGACATTTAAACATAGAAGTTACTGTGGAATATTTATTAGGACAGTGGCAATTTGACCTGTAGATTCTGATTCTTACTAAAGAATGTTTAAAGTTAAAGATGAGAAATCAATGGTTTGAGCTTTCTGCCATGTTATAATGTTTCCTCAGCAAAAACATGCTTAAAGAGATTTTAGATGTCATCCATGCATGTTTCAACAACTTGACAAACCGATGAATAGTGTGAAGGGTTAGCGGAGAGAACAAAGGGAGGATGGGCTCAAACCTAAATGGTTACAGTGGTACCTCACCTTACGAAATTAATTCGTTCCAGACGTGGTTTCGTAACGTGAATTTTTCGTAAGTTGAGTAGCTATTTCGGCGGCACGGTAGCTGAGTGGTTAGCGCTCTTGCTTCACAGCAAGAAGGTTCCGGGTTCGATCCCCGGGTCGCCCAGGCCTTTCTGTGTGTGTTCTGTGTGGAGTTTGCATGCATGGAATCAACCCAAAACATGCACCATAGGTACCTCCAGCTTAGGTCCTGACCAAACCGAAGCAAGAAGATCATGGAGATGGTCCCCGGGCGCCCTAAGGTGTGCTGCCCACTGCTCCTAATATATGTGTATATATATATAGGATGGGTTAAAATGCAGAGAAGAATTTCTCCAGTGTGAGATCAATAAAGTCACTTCTTCTTCTTATTTCAATGGAAAAAGCCTGATTCGTTCCAAGGCCCTGATCCAAGTTTTTTTTTTTTATAGTGTAACTTTTTTTTATAGTGTAACATTGTGTTCTGTGTAGAGACTGTAGACCCAGGACTAAACGTGGACTATACCAGGTCTAGACCAAGGTCTAAACCTGGAATAAACCTGGACCAGGTGGATTAAAGCGCCGCGCGCGGGTCTATTTCCTGGTTTCGTTTCGAGTCATGAACGAGAGCATGAACGAGCATGAACGAGACCCGTGCTCAAACCGTGCCTCCTCTAGACCTCCTCTAGACCAGGTCTAGACCAGGTCGTTCATGCGCTCAGACTGCGTGCGGTCCCCCTCGCTGCTCGCCTCAGCCGTGACTCAAAACGAAACCAGGAAATAGACCCGCACGCAGCGCTTTAAAGATCCCATGACATGGTACTTCTTGATGCTTTTATATGGCTCCTTAATGGTTTCCTAATACTGTAAATGAATCCTTCTTCAAAATCAACACTCAGTGCATGAGAAACTGAGATGAGATGAGAAAGAGTATTTTTTCTCTCTCTGGAACACTCCATAATGGGCGTTGTTGCTTGAATGCAAATGAGGAGAAAAGAGCTGGCCAATAGTAGAGGGTGGGGGCGTGGCCAAACTCTCCGCTCTGGGCTCTGAGCGCTCAGCTGATCCATTTTCTTGTTTTTGCACGGGGGGAGAGATATGAAGCGTTCCATTGAAAAATAAACACATTTCCACATAAAATAAAATCAAACCACTGCTGTTCAAAGGTCCAGAGGCTCAGATAAAGGACTTCCGAGCCTAGAAACACTCGGACGTGCCTCCAGGCAAATAAAAAAACGCATTTCGCATTGCCTAGCGCATTTGCAGTCCAAACTCTCTGGGCGTGATTTACAGAGACGCTGAGTACAGACAGACGGGGGTGGAACTGCATTTGCATTTCTTTTTTCGATCTGACGTCAACAAGGTGCCTTGTTCAAAATCGCCCGTTTGAGCTCCGATTTTTTGTAACGCAGAAAAGGATCGCAAATGCGAACAGGGTAGGGGAGCTCACATTAACGTTCAAAAACCTCAGAAAGTGAAAATTTCATGCCATGGGACCTTTAATCCACCTGGTCTAGTCCAGGTTTAGTCCAGGTTTAGTCCTGGTTTAGTCCAGGTTTAGTCCTGGTCCAGTCCTGGTTTAGTCCAAGTCTAGACCTGCTGGCAGCCCCGCGCCGGGTCATGCTGCGCTATCACACGTGTCCGCGCGCAGTTTTCTCCCCCCTCCCCCTTCCCCCCACACTTCACTATTAATAATTTTGTTGAAAATCTATGAAAGTTTGAGTGTTTAAACGAGAGACAAATGTGAGAAAAGTTTAAATCCAGTCTGAGAAAAGCGTATAATGTGTGTGGCTGAGCGCGCATTATTTGAATTTTTGAGATTTCGCGTTTCGTAACTTGAATTTTCTTTCGTATCTAGAGACCAAAATTTCACGTGAAGGCGTTTCGTAACTTGAAATTTTCGTTTGTTGGGTCTTTCGTAAGGTGAGGTACCACTTTATTGTTAAAATGCAGATTTTTGCTCTAATACAGTGAGTCCACGTATACCTTAAAATACCTTAAACAATAAAACTGCTGCAACATGATTTGCCCATTCTGCTTAAATAGTTTCTACATGATGAACTGAGGGAGTGGGTGACTAATATTTGATGTACACTTATCCTGAATTCCTCCTCCTCTGATGACTGAATTAGAAGACACAGTCATGTTATCTGGTGTAATTATTAACAGCCAATGACCCTTAATCGGCATCCAAATTGTAACAAAATCTGTGAATGAATAAGCTGGCCTTGGCCACTGTATGCTGTAGTAGGCTGTAGTCTGATTCACACGGATGAGGCAGCTCTTTGATGGATGATATTGTCACCTAATCATGTGTTTTCGAAAGGTGAAATATCCAACTGTTTGGTTTGGACAGTAATGGTGACAGAGAACTGGGAACAAATACAACACTTACCAAAACTAACAGAGCAGGCTGGCAACATGAAAAAAGGAAAAGCTGAATTGCTTGTATTCCTCCCCAATAAAAAATCTTAAACCAACAGAAGAAATAGAGTAATAGAGCAAAAAGAATGTTAAAACTGGGATACCTGATGAACTATGAAAGGAGAAAATAAACGGACCATATTGTGCTATTTTCTGATCTACAGCTCTGGAAAAAAATAAGAGACCACTACTTTTTTTTTTTTCTGAAATCAGCATCTCTACATGTATTACAGCCATTCCATTCCAGCGTCTGTTGAATTCCAACACAAACACAAAGCTGAGCTACTTCAGTTCTTGCACCAGGAGTGGAATAAAGTCACCCAAGAACAATATGAAAGACTTGTGGAGAGCATGCCAAGACGCATGAAAGCTGTGATTAAAAATGAAATGAAAAGCTGTAATTAAAAATAAGGGTTATTGCAGCAAATATTGATTTCTGAACTCTTCTTAAGTGTAAACATGAGTATTATGTTGTTTTAAAATGAATTTGATCTTGTTTCTTTGCATTGTTTGAGGTTTGAAAACATCTTTTTTGTTATTTTGACCACTCTTATTTTTTTCCCCAGAACTGTATATTATAATATTGTTTCCTCATCAGAAACATACCTGGAGTTGCATTTTGTTTCATTCACATGTTTAACATAGAATTTGCATATTTAGGCTGAGTTCTCTCAAAGGGGAAGCCATCTTGGTAATACAGAAAGTGCTCCACTGTGGTTTTTAAACTCCATTCCTCTTTACAAGAATCATTTGGATGGTTTCAGGAATTGAAAATCTCTACTGAACTAAAAGTAAAAGGTAGCTGTTAACTTGAAAACTAACACTATGGAGATGTAACCAGACTAAAAATGCAGGATTACTAAAAAACAAAACACGACTCCAGGTATGTTTTTGATGATTCAATAGCATTAATCTAATTAGAGATGGTAGCTTTAAGTAAACTCAAATTTAATATCAGTATCACAATAAAAATAAAATACAGTGAGCCGAAAAGTTCTTCAGTCAACTACAGCCATATTCAGGCTTGGGGAGTAACGGAATACAAGGTAAAAGGATACAAAAAGGTAACTTTATTCCCCTACAGTTATAAGGAAAGAAGACATACTCAGATTACAGGTACATTTAGTAAAAATGGGGATTATTTAGCAGGATTACAATATGAAAGCATTTTATGTTATTTAATTTGTTTCATTTAAAGCTGGAGATGGAGGGAAAACAGAACAAACTGTTGTACACTGTGGCAGTACTATGGAACAAACTTGCAACTGGCATGGCTTCGACCGAGAAGAACGCATTTAGTGGGTGGAAATTTCAACATTTTATTTTTAAAGAAGACAAGGGGATTTTTTTTTTAATAAACTGTACTATGTGGTCAAGACTTGTGCACTTTCACTGTAGGACTATAAACTACTGTTCAATTTAGCTTTCCTCAGTTTTTTTTTATAATGCACAAAATGTTACTGTTTTCTTGTTGTTATTGTTATTTGGTGTTAAAGTCATCCAAAAATAATTGAAAGTAATCAAGTTAGATTACTTTAACATTATGGTTCTTGGATTATGTTACTGAATACATATTTTAAGGGGTAACTAGTAACTGTACCAGAACACATTTCTAAAGTAACCCTCCCAACCCTGGCCATATCGTAAACCAGTCAGCGCATTAAAATACAACAGTGAAACATGGATATTGAGACACAGGGATATGAGTTGTTGTGTTTACCCATATTTCAGTGTTTCTGGAGGTGCAGGGAGCAGACCTGAGGGAGCTGTGGGAGACTAGGACGAGGGTTAACGAAGCAGTCAGCCCTTTCATGTCTCACTCTGAGTATTGCTGAATGCTTCGGGAGGGGTTTTGTTGTAGACTGCCATGTTTTGAAAGATGGGCAGAATAAGAAACAGTAAAGAGATGAAGAGTGACGTCCCTGAACAAGAAGTCACACTTGACGTCTTTAGCCTGTCCTCCTCTCGGCCTTGCGGTCATCTGTCTCCATGAGACGCCAGTGAAGGCTGATGTAGTGTCCTTTAAACATAACACGCCGGGCAGGTTGTCTCCTAAATACAAGTAACTCTTACACAGCGGACATCGTTTGTACTGAACTCACTGTGCATTTGTATTGTAATGTATTGTAATGTTTTCCTCATTGACATGACATCTGTACAACTATAGAAAGCTCTACCAAAATGGATGCATCTTTCCAATAACAAGAGGATTTACTTTATGCTCAGAGATGTGTTATCAGACAAGGTTGTTGGATATTTTATTAGACAGCAGTGACGTGCACAGGGGGGTTGCTCAGGCTTCCCGGGCAACTGCCCCTATGCCTTCCTGGACTGACATTGCCCTTTTGAGTTGAAAAAAGTCAGAAGGGGGAACAACAACAAATAACAAATGATCACCATGAAGGTTTATGAATTGAATAAAAATTATCATAAATACTTGTTCAGTTTGCCATGTTTAGCCCAAATAATCAGACAGCTAGCTTGCAAGCTAGCAGACAAGCAACCCATTATTTAAATAGGCTGCTAATTTTGTGGTAGGCAAACTAAGCTACATGTCTGCAGTTTGTAACATTTGTGTCCCACCACGGAATCTGAACCCGCAAGTCGTCTCGGAGGCGTTTTGAGTTATTCACAGATTCTGAAAGTACAGGTTCTAAGCTTTCCAATGATGTCTTACATGTGAAAATCGGTTCACTTACCTGGGATTGAAGCTTATTGGCTGGTTAACTGCCAATCATGCGAGCGGCACGGGCTGTATGCGCAAGCGAGCAATGTTGTGTCTCGTCAGGACAGCGTAGGACAGATCGCCTTGTTTGACAAGGTAGGAAGATTCGACAGAACACCGATAAGATACACTGTTGTTTAAGTTAATTTGGTGCACTACCGCTATTTATGGACATGGTTCGTATGTGTAGTTAACTTTTGTGCCAGTGTTGTGTCGCGTTGATATCAGTCTGATGTTTCACTGTCAGCTTGATCGTTTCCATGGCAGCTATAGACCATAACAATTGTATGATACTAGCGTTTTTATTGTCACGGTTAGTGGATTGGGTGATTTATTTAGACAACATTCATGTATTGCAATGTGTATTTGATTTGGGCTAAAATTGACTTGGCTAATTTAGTTTTGTGTGGAAAACACAATGTATAATCAGAATTGGTGCATTTCTGTATTTAGGCTACTTATGATTTGTGTGTATAGAAATGTACTTCACACACACACAGATGATTTTTGTCTCAAAGGAGACTAAGGAAATGTTATAAGATGGAGAGAAAGTATTAGTTATTCAGTGGATTTAACATGCTAGTGTTTTCTATAACTGCCTAGTAATATCTATCTTCTTGTCAGTGATATGTAACTTTTACAGTTACTGAAACTCATATGAGTGACTGAAGCACTAATTACTAACTAATTCTGATTCATTTTGATTTTTGACTTTAATAGGAACTTGCTTGTTTTATAAGGTCTTTTTTATTTTTGATATCTAACCTTATTGTTTTGTGTTGCTTGAGGGAAGGAATGTGTTGTATTTTAAGTATGAGCAGAGTTTTGCAAACCAGATTGCCAGTTTTTCAGTAGGCCTGGTGTATTGTCTGTTGGACACCAAATAAACAAATTGATACTATTTTTAAATTTCATTTCTGTTTCTCTCATTTTCTTCTCAATATCTTTAAAGCACTTGGGAGTAAAGTTGTCAATTTGTATTGAATCGAAATTAACCGAACCGGATCGGATCAGATCGAATCGAATCGTACCGGATCGTTTACTAATTTTATGAATCGTCCCTGAATAGAATCGTAGTCTGTGAATCGAGATTCGAATCGAACCGTTTTGTGAGTGAAAAATTCACATCCCTAATATATATATATATATATATATATATATATATATATATATATATATACAGTGGTACCTCACCTTACGAAATTAATTCGTTCCAGAAGTGGTTTCGTAACGTGAAAAATTCGTAAGTTGAGTAGCTATTTCAATGGAAAAAGCCTGATTTGTTCCAAGGCCCCGATCCAAGTTTTTTTTTGGTTTAGTCCAGGTTTAGTCCTGGTTTAGTCCAGACCACCGCGGCGCGGGGCTGCCAGCAGGTCTAGACCTGGACAAAACCAGGACTAAACCTGGACTAAACCAGGACTAAACCTGGACTAGACCAGGACTAGACCAGGTGGATTAAAGGTCTATTTCCTGGTTTCGTTTCGAGTCACAGCTGAGGCGAGCCGCTGCTCGCCTCAGCTGGAGGACCGCGCGCAGTCTGAGCGCATGAACGAGACCCACGAACGCATGCAAGAGCCGCGGTGGTCTAGACCTGCTCTAGACCAGGTCTAGAGCTGGCAGCCCCGCGCCGGGTCATGCTGCGCTATCACACGTGTCAGAGCGCAGTTTTCGCCCCCCTCCCCCTTCCCCCCACACTTCACTATTAATAATTTTGTTGAAAATCTATGAAAGTTTGAGTGTTTAAACGAGAGACAAATGTGAGAAAAGTTTAAATCCAGCCTGAGAAACCAATCAGGACGCAGACCACTATGTTACACTATAAAAAAAAGTTACACTATAAAAAAAAGCTACACTATATAAAAAAAAAAAAAACTTGGATTGGGGCCTTGAAACGAATCAGGTTTTTTCCATTGAAATAGCTACTCAACTTACGAATTTTTCACATTACGAAACCACTTCTGGAACGAATTAATTTCGTAAGGTGAGGCACCACTGTATCTATGAATAAATACATGCCATATATCGTTCTGCTTTTATATAAACAAAAATAGAGTGGAAATTAACCTAAAGAGACTCTTCTTGTTCGCTCTGATCGCATTGTTTCAATGCTAGTGTTAGCATTAGCTTAGCCGCATTGTGAAAGGAGATCTGTGGAGCCACAACATGCTCGCCACACAAGTCCTGCAGTGAGCCAGCCGCACAGCATGATCCCGCACAGACCACAGTGCAATAGATCACCACACGAAAGCTGAATTCATATTTAAACAAGTCCTAAAGTCTATAAAGTAAACGTGTTCAGACACTTAGTTACCTGTTGTTGGGCACGTTGTCCGTGGATCGCATATCCGCCCTCTTTTCCCCAGTAAAATATCTGATCGCATTCTGTACATCAGCTACGGAGAGCTCTGTGTCCCATGTCCCGAAGAGAATGTTTAAAGCATTTCCTTATGTAGCATTTACAGTCAAAGTTAAGCATTTTTAAGTTACAGATGCAAATGCAGCCTTGGAATGCAGCTACATATTCAGGAGTTGCGTAGGCGTCACAGCTGATAGGCATAAAAAGTAAACAAAAGAGCGCAAATGTCACGTGATTGGTCCGCAGCGGTAGGATGGTAATTTACACACACCCACATTTTTCCCAATAATCAAGGCAATTTCAAAACCAAAATCTATGTTTTTAACGTCACTAATGCTCTTATCTGAAACATGGAGAGGCTTCTTCATGATCTCAACTAGCACATTCTGAAAAAAAAAAAAAAAAATCACACATTTTGAAATTTTTTTGTAAAAACGTGTGTAGCTAAGATTGCCTAACCCCGAGTTGTGCCCTCAAAATCGGTGGTGCGTCACATTTCGTTTTAGCAAGCAGAATGAATGATGGAAGTAATGCATCACATGAATTCTTTCATTCAAAATGGTTAAATGACTAAATCACTATTTTGGGTAATGTGTGTTATGTTAAGTGATGCCCACTGAAAAGAGGCGGTTGCAGGAGAGAGAGAAAAGGGAGGCAGCAAGGGGGAGCACATCACTGCAGGGTTGGCTAAGAAAAAGCCAATCAGCAGGTGAGACATTGCATTGTGATAAAGATGAGATGATACTGTGTAGGCTAATTGATTAATTAATCAGACTCATATTTTAGCCTACAGCAATCGACAAAAACGAGGTTCTGAAGATTTTTGTTGAAATGGCCCCGGATAGGCGACTTCTCTTTTGAAAGCTTAGTGACTAAGCTTAGGATAGTATATAGGATATTGTGTTTGATTATGTTTCAATAGTTTGAATCAATATACAGTGGTACCTCACCTTACGAAATTAATTCGTTCCAGAAGTGGTTTCGTAACGTGAATTTTTCGTAAGTTGAGTAGCTATTTCAATGGAAAAAGCCTGATTCGTTCCAAGGCCCCGATCCAAGTTTTTTTTTTATAGTGTAACTTTTTTTTATAGTGTAACATTGTGTTCTGCGTAGAGACTGTAGACCCAGGACTAAACGTGGACTATACCAGGTCTAGACCAAGGTCTAAACCAGGACTAAACCTGGACTAAACCAGGACTAGACCAGGTGGATTAAAGCGCCGCGCGCGGGTCTATTTTCTGGTTTCGTTTCGAGTCACGGCTGAGGCGAGCAGCAAGGGGGACCGCACGCAGTCTGAGAGCATGAACGAGACATGTGCTCAAACCGTGCCTCCTCTAGACCTCCTCTAGACCTCCTCTAGACCTGGTCTAGACCTGCTCTAGATCAGGTCTAGACCACCGCGGCTCTTGCATGCATTCGTTCATGCGCTCAGACTGCGTGTGGTCCCCCTCGCTGCTCGCCTCAGCCGTGACTCGAAACGAAACCAGGAAATAGACCCGCTCGCGGCGCTTTAATCCACCTGGTCTAGTCCTGGTTTAGTCCAGGTTTAGTCCTGGTTTAGTCCAGGTTTAGTCCTGGTCCAGTCCTGGTTTAGTCCAGGTCTAGACCTGCTGGCAGCCCCGCGCCGGGTCATGCTGCGCTATCACACGTGTCCGCGCGCAGTTTTCTCCCCCCTTCCCACCACACTTCACTATTAATAATTTTGTTGAAAATCTATGAAAGTTTGAGTGTTTAAACAAGAGAGAAATGTGAGAAAAGTTTAAATTCAGTCTGAGAAAAGCATATAATGTGTGTGGCTGAGCGCGCATTATTTGAATTTTTGAGATTTCGCGTTTCGTAACTTGAATTTTCTTTCGTATCTAGAGACCAAAATTTAACGTGAAGGCGTTTCGTAACTTGAAATTTTCGCTTGTTGGGTCTTTCGTAAGGTGAGGTACCACTGTATTAATAAAGACCCTGTGCTTCATAGTCCCTCGGTGGGGAAGTTGATTTGCCCTTTTTTCAGGTCAGAGCAACTGCCCCTCAAAATTCCTGTGCCCGTCCCTGTTCAATAGTATTTTTATTGGTATCTTATAGTAGAGACTAGAAGAGACTTAGGTTACAGAGAATACTTTTGGGGGAGGAGGTGTTTCTGTTTGAGAGAAGAACCTAAAATGCTGGATTTGTGTATTAAAAACATGTGCATGAAACAAAACACAACTACAGCTTTATCAGTTTCTGATGAGAAAACAACTTAACATATCAGGAAATAGTGTAATAAGGGCCCTTTAAGAATCAGAAGCAGTGCTCTCAGAACTAACTGACTTAAATCAAATGTCAAGGTTTTATTTAGCTTCAGAAATTCAGGGCCATGTTGATGACTAAACTCTTGTCAAATTGGTTTAAGGAAGAAAAAAAAAAGAACTATTGAAAAACTTGTAAAGAAACCAGTCTTACAACTTCATGAAGGCTCAAAAGTTCATTTATTATTTATATACAGATTAGAGTAAGCTAAGAGACCATTTATATTCCCATACTTAGAAAATCTAACCTTTATCCTACCAGGTTTATCCTACCTACTTTATTGATCCACAAGGGAAACTTCTTGGTCACAGCAGCTCACAAATCACGATATATTCTAATAACAATGAGCAAAAATATAAGTGGTAATAAACAATTCTGTAAAAGTAGCAAAAACAGCACAAGAATGGTGTCAAATAAGGCATAATATGTGTACAAGTAAAAATAAAATATAGTAATATAACTATATCTCTGCTATACACAAGAGGTCGTAAGGAAAAACAGTGCAAATGATGATATAATGATTGACATGACATAGGATTGTCAGTTGTAGTATGGTACAAATGTAATCCTGTATCTCTCACTGAGCGAAGCTGTAGGAGCCTGTTGTTTGGTTAAACTTTGGGCTGAAAAATTTGGATTTGTGAAATTCTGGCATTTCAAAAACTGAAGTCTTTGTAAATTGCTAATTGCGTACATTGAAATTGCGATTTTGATTTGATTCTATTTAATCATTCAGCGCTTGTCAAATACAAGTTAAATGTAGGTTAAAGAGCCCACAGTATGCTATTTTTTGAACTGTTAATAATGCTCTTTCCTCATACCTCAAAATATATACCTAGAGTAGTGTTTTGTTGCATTCACTGGGACTGGGACAAAAAAAGCAGCCCTAGCATTTTTGTCTTAGACCGGCCCCTCATAATTAGTGTAGCACAACAGACTAATTTATATATGTGTTCTCCGAAGCAAAATATTTTACTATTGTTAGGTCTTGGCCGAGGGGAAACCAGGGTGCAACATTTAAAGGAAAAATCCCAAACACCACCAGCAAACTCACAGTAACTACACATTCAATGGTTTATTTAAAATGAGTGCTGTCAGGCGATTAAAAAAAGTAATCTAATTAATTACAGGATTTGTAATTAATTAATCTAATTAATCGCATTTTTAAAATAAATGTGGTTTATTATCTCTCCCACAGTGCAAAAAAGGTGTCAAACGTGTGATTTATAGTGCTACAGTGAAAAGACTGCAGACTCCCTTTAAGTCTTTCAGTCTTTGGCTCTCTTTCTCTCCGTGCACGTTACCTCCACTGTAACCAGGGATGAAAGAGTTCCGCTTTTTAGCGGATCTCTGCTTTTTTTTTAGCCGCATGGTAATTTTTTTTTTTTTTTTTTCCAAATACGTTGAAATTTTGGGTGTGTATTATATATGTATAATTGTGTTTAGGGTTGCCAACCGTCCGTTGAAAAATTTAATTGTCCCATATTCAGAAACAAAAGTACATGTCTCGTATTAAACTTGTACATGTGTGCGGGGCCGCGCGAGCTTGTGTGCTCTTCTGGTGCTGCGGACACCGCACGCCCCGAGCTGCGCCGCGAGTGCGCTCTCTCGGCTCGTTATCAGACTTTGATGTCGCAAAATCGGGGTCAGTGCCGTGTTTTGATATCAACTTTCAAATAAAAAACACTACAATTGTTTAAAAATGTGTTTTATTGCTATTTATTAAAGTTTTGCCCCCCCCATCCCCGGATTTTTTTTTTTTTCCCGGGGGGGCGCCGTGACTTTCCGCTTTTTTCATGATTGGCCACTTTCATCCCTGTGTAACCAAGACAAGACTGCTGGCAGACCCCCATTCCACCTCCCACATTACGTAACATTCATACGAAAGCTCATTTACACCATTCCACTATTACATGGCAAATATTTCTGGTGCCAAAAGGTGAGCAGGTACAGTAGCTTTCATGCAACGTCAATAAATAATATACAAGGCTTCAAATATACAGAGAATACAAATAATTGCCCGTGTAAATTACTCATGGCTCACATGACCCCCGGAACCCGCGAGGAGGATTTAAACTCCCGGTGTGGATGTGTCCGGACCATCGCACCACAGGAGGAGGTGGCAGCGCGGGGTGAGTAAATGATCGGGTTTAGCATGATTCGGATGGGCAAAACTGACTAAGTCAAAACTCAAGTCAAAAGTCAAAAAGTGTGTAGCCTTAGTCGTGGCAGAACACACTGGAGAGGTTATGGGAATTGAAAAGGGTTCGGCGCGCAGATCGTAACAGATACGGAAACGGGCTCACGCGTCTTCACGTGCTCTCCCCTATTAGAACTTCATTCGTCTCTGTATGCCGACCAATGGTAGCACGGCATTTCTCATCGCGTCATCGCTGTCTCGTCCAATGAAATCGCGTCCAAGGACAAGACGGACCTGCCCAAATATATAAAATGCGCACACATTGAATTGCCGCTCATAATTAATTGCGTTAATTTTTATAACGCGTTAATTAGCAGTGTAATTAATTAATATAATTAACGCGTTAAACTGACAGCGCTATTTAAAATGCATCTTGCACACACACACACACACACACACACACACAAAAACCTCTTTCTCATCGAATCTACATGATTCATGTAGGTCACCTGTTTTGGCTTCAAAATGGCGAATTTCGCTGAAAGGTGAGCGATTTTCATTCCCGTCCATCACCTAAAAGTCAGTATTATCCTCACATTATTATCTGCTTACCTGCTGTGCCTGTGCTACACTTCCCTGGTCACTTTGTCCCTCAGGTTCCGTTGGGTTTCCTTGGGTTCCCTCGGGTTCCCTCGGGTTCCCTGTCCACAGTCTCTGGCTGCTCCTCTCCCTGTCCACCTTCAACCTGGACTGCAGAGGACCTGGAGGCTCCAGCAGCCCCTCCAGAGAATATGTCTGTTATTTTAGAACATTTTGCAGCATCAATAGTGAGATTTTTAAATCCTTGAGCCCGCAACTTCTCCGCACCCCCTTTCTGTCGCTTCTCCATGTTTCCACGCTCACACTGGGGGTTACACCGGTATGCCCGAATACCAGTCCAGGCCTTCACTAGAATCATTTGGATAATTTCTGCCCTGGAATTGCCCATCTCTACTGAACAAAAGGTAATAGCATGTTACCTTGAAAACTACCACTACATGACATCACAAGGTGGAACAGAGCACTTTGAGCTTTGGAGATGCTGACAGACTGATAATAAAGGCTCACTCAAACATGTGTGAATGAAACAAAACACAACTCAAGGCATGTTTTTGAGGAGGTAACAGCATTCAAACATTCACATTTTGCATAATATAGGACCTTTAAATCATTCAAGCATGCATTTATGCCAAATTATTCTAAAATAACTACACAGTTGCTTTTTGCTCACAGCGAAAAGATTTGTTTGCCTGAAGTCTATTATGGGCTCAGACGAAAACCTTAACAGACTCAGAATAAGGTGATGCTAGCTGTAGGCTAAACATACACACAGGTATAACAACCTCACAGAGCTAAATGTGTGAGCAAACAGATTAACTATGCGGTGCAAATCAATAAAGCTTTCTCTCTGGAGCAGTGCACATTATTTAAAACTACACAATATACCTCACCGCACAGCATTTATATTTCTGTAGCGCATTCATTGCCACGCTGTGTCTGTAATGCAATTTATAAAACATCCGACAGATACAAATCCTTCCAAATGTCTGTGTTTGTGCGTACCTCGGTGGCTCCAAATAAGCTGCGCAGGAGTGGAGTTCTGAATATTAGAAAAGGTTTTAGCTTAGCGCACCTCTGACTCAATCTGCTCATGATGACGACGTGTCCTTTTGCACATCGTGTCTCACAGAACCTGTTCATAGCAGCTGGGAAAGTTCATACATTTTCAACCTTTACTCATCAAGCTTTTAGTCTTTTTGCATAATGCCCAAAGTGCCACATTTCTTAAAGGTCCTATATTACACAACATTGACTCATGTGAGCTTGAAGTCATGTTATAATGTTGTGAGTCATCAAAAACATGCCTGAAGTTGTGTTTTATTTCATTTGCACATGTTTGAGTAATCCTTTACTAGTCTGTCTACATCTCCAAAGCTCAAAATGCTGTGTTCCAGCTTGTGATGTCATGTAGTGGTAGTTTTCAAGTTAACAGCTACCTTTTACCTTTTGTTCAGTAGAGATCGGCAATTTCAGGATTCAAATCATCCGAATAATTCTAGTGAAGGTGTATGTACTACCACGTGACATCACAAGGTGGAGTGTTTTCAGATTGCTTTTAGAAGAACACAGCCTAAACATGCAGGGTTTGTGTTAAACATGTGTGAATGAAACAAAACACAACTCCAGGTATTGGAGGTATTTGATGCGGAAACTTTATAGCATTGATCAAAAACAGCATAATATGGGCCCTTTAAATTGGAGGTCTGACAGTATAGAATACATTTGTCACAGACTTGTTAAATTTTGCACAGTGTGTCACAACTCAACAAGGTAAGGACCCCAAAGCAGACAAAGTCCAGGGAAGGTTTAACAATGACTTATTTACAGGAATTAATCAATATTGCAGGGAGGGAGCAGCAGGTAAGTGTGGAAGGCAGGGTTGAAATGGCTGGAGCTGGGGGTGGGGCAGGAACAGGACCAAGCAGGCTGGCTGAGGAGCTGGAGCAGAGAACAAACAGAGAAGGTAATTAAAAAATTGCAAAATACAAAGGCCAGTGCAAATGTTCAACATGTAGGTTAACTGACGATCTGGCAGAGATGGTGAGTAGAGCACAGGCTTTTATATTGGTGATGAGGAGAGATGAGCAGCATGGTGGCTGAGTGGCTAGAAGCAAGAAGGTTCTGGGTTCGATCCCCAGGTCGCCCGGGCCTTTCTATGTGGAGTTTGCATGTTCTTCCTCCGAGCACTCCGGTTTCCAACCCCAAAAAAGGTAAAATCCTCCAGCTGAGGTCCTGACCAAGCCTAAGCAGTAAGATCATAGAGATGGGTCCCCGGGCGCAGTCATGTGCTGCCCGCTGCTCCTGAATAAAGAATGGGTCAAATGCAGAGGACAAATTTCCCTTCTGGGACAAATAAGTAATATAAATAAATAAATATAAATGAGACACAGGTGTACAGGCCCAGGAGCAGGAGGAGGAGGAGCCAAAGTCCTGCCCAGCAGCTCCAAACAAACCAGGTGTTGTGTGGGAGGGATAACAGGGGAGAAACAGCAAATCCAGAGTGTACTATGACACTGCGTCCCATTTCTCTGTCATACCTCTTCGTCTTATCCCTACAATAAGATCATGGAGATGGGTCCCCGGGCGCCTGAAAGACGAGCTGCCCACTGCTCATGAAGGATGGGTCAAATGCAGAGGAATAATTTCCCTACGGGGATGAATAAAGTGTGTCTTCTTCTTCTTCTACCCCTTGGTTTTGTGCGTTCATGTGAGGGCTCGGGCCACGACCGAGGGCTACATCCCCCTTGAAACGAAGTAAGCTTTCGATCAGACTTGGAACAAAGGGGTACGCCTACAAGCTCAGGCAGGTTTTGGGATCAGGATGGCAGCGTCACATCGACCAGCCAAGGAGTCTCATAAATGTATTTTCAGCAGGTGTAATTATCAATTAACAGTTTAACATGGTTTACAATTATGACGCTTATGTTCTACGTTACTTTTAGTGAACTGTTGTTGTGGTTTTAATTGTGGTGATGCCTGTTCAGCCGACGTTATCGTTTTTATCAAACTTTTATGCATAAACCAGCTAGTTTTTTGATTGTGCTGAGATACCTGATAATCCTTGACATTTGTTTACATTTGTTGTCGCCTCTGTAGACGTAGCAGCCATGTAGAGGCAAGGGATGATGACGCAAACAGTAATCGAGTGTTGTCCCATTTCTTAGGGGAACATTCGTACAACGAGCCCTCTCAGCTCGGTATCAAGGGGCAAGAAAAAGACGTAGATAAAGGGGTCGCAGCCGATGTCTCTGATCTGGTCCTGTGCCCTCAGTGATACTTTTTCTATTTTTCATCAGTCTCATGTATTTATTAGCACACATCCTGCTTTAAGAAGTCCTTTGAAGTCCTTTGAGATGAGCTGAACATCCATCCTACATATAGGCTTCATGTCGCACTACTTTTTAACATGTGTATTATTTATTTGGTGCCAGAATGCATTTGAATCACTGAAAACTAAAGACCTGGTGAAAAGTAGAACACAGTTTTAAATCTAAAACATGTAAGAGATGGAACTTCTGCTACAGTTTTCTGACAGATGTTCACCAGTTGGATAAATTGTCGTTGCAGAATCATATGTAAAAGGAAACAGGGAAGTAAAGTCAGGTGCAGGGCCTCTAATGATGAACTATGGAGTGTGACGCGTCCGACTCCAGTGAAATGAGGCTCACAATGCTAGCAGTTACAGGGGTGAATGTGAAGGATTAGGAATTGCAATTTATTTACAGACAAATTGCAAAATAAAAACACCAGGATCATGTAGAGTGGGTTAATTTGAACATTTTAAGACCCAAATGACAAGCCTGACAGCAGCATTTATAGAGAGGGTCTACGGTTTTTCAATACAAAGTAAATTGGGGCCGGAGTTGATGAAGCTGAAAGCGCGTCCAATGCTCACTTGAACTTCCTATTAGGAACACGGTGGCTAGTGCATTAGCTATGTCCATTTATATATACAGTCTATGGTTAACATACTGCAAAAACATAACAAAAGAGTGCAAATAAATACTGAGCCTAAAATATTATTGTTCATGGAAAGGAAACCAACAGCTAAAAAGCTTGTTAAAGGTTTATTTCTCATGTTCCCTCTCATTGGTTTTCTACTTCCTCTGTGCCATGTGCTCTGTGAGACATAAAGAACAGTATAGTGCCAACACGTCGTCTCACTTGAAATTAATGAACTGGCACAGGGGAGCAATGCAATGAAGGCAAGACGTGTCACTGTGTTGTAAGAGCGTCTCCAGGCCTGCAGGGAGACCAGCAGGCTCTGACTCTGTCTCTTAGAGGTAAAAGAACTACAGCTGTTAATCATGTGAGAGTCTCTGCCCCTGCCTGGTGAGGGTCCTCCTTTCCAAGTGCAGTCTTAACGCTAAAGCACATTTTTAGGTGTAGTCAAGGATACTAAAATAAAAATTTGCTGTAACATTCTTTCTATTTACCGTATGTTGTGACAGGGTGACAGTGGTTTAGTGGTTAGAGTGTTTGCCCACCAACCTGAAGTTTGCCGTTTTGATCCCAGCTGTCTTGCTCCAGTGTCTCTCAGGCACTTTCTCCTCACAGCAAGAGGTTTCTGGATTTGACCCCCGGACTGCCCAGGTCTTACAGAATTAGCATATTTCTCCTGTGTCTGGGTGGGTTTCCTCCGTGTACTGCAGTTTCTCCTATCAACCCAAAACAGATGCAATAAATAAAATCCTCCTGCTGAGGTGGTCCTGACCAAGAGTAGCTCAAGATCTGGAGATGAGTCCTCGGGCAACAGCTCACTGCTCCTGAAAGGCTGCCCCAGCAACACTGAAGAATGGCTCAAATGCAGAGGTCAAAAGTCAACCTTATCAACCTAAGACTTGTAATAGTCTTGTTTTAGATGGTTTTACTTGGGTTAGATCTGGCAGTAATTTACTTTTCATTCCTGGTCTGATTTGTGGCCTATTAGAGTTACATGTTGTAAACACTCCTTAAAAACACTTGTAATACACTCTACAGGCTTGTCAAAGCCTCTCAAAGCGCTCCACTGTAGACAATGTTAATTCATTTCCGTACTTGTTGGTAAACTACTTTTGTAGCTACAGCTGCCCTGGAGCAGACTGAAGGAAACAAGGCTGTCAATCTGTGTAATCTCAAACCACCACCAATCATTCAGTGCGCATTAATTGTTGATCCTTGTCCTTTTCTAAACATTATATAATACATACTTCAGTGCATTAACCATCACAAATATACAAAATCAGCATAACCGTGCTGTAGAGAGCTGCTATTTCACCACATAGACATAATACACCATTAGTATAATATATGTTGATCCAGGCAATAATTGAAGTGTCAAAAACATAAGGAATAGCCACTGTTAAACACCAGGACTCTTCATTGTTGTCTGTTCATTTGTATTTCTGTGGTTTATTGTTGGCGTTCATTCATTTACTCAATAAAACAATCCGCCCTTGTTATTGACACATGGTTATTTGGCGGAGAAACGCTCTGAACTTTCAATCTTTCACACTGGTTCTGATTAAATGCTTTGGCTACCTTAGCATAACACATATTCCAGACTTTTTGGCAGCTTATTTGTTTATTATTCAGATAAGAGAAGTGCAAGCAATGCACAATTAATACTTTGCAGCTGATATCATCAACGTTCCCTGGGGCGTGATGCCAAATGTGGGTACTGCTCTATCTGAGGCTTTTTAGACTTTAATCTGACCACAATCTGACCGAAAAGAGCTGGTTTAGTTGGAAGTAGATGTCTCTCTCAAATAGCATTACACACAAACTAGCTACCAGTTTTTTTTAGTTATTTACTCTCACCTTTTGTTTGAAGATCAAACATCTAACCAGGGCCGTGTACACTCGTATTGATCACAGGCTCCTGACAATGTGTTTAAATCCATGTCACTGCAAATGATCAATCCTCTACAGTGGTACCTCACCTTACGAAAGACTCTACAAACGAAAAATCCAAGTTACGAAACGCCTTCACGTTAAATTTTGGTCTCTAGATACGAAAGAAAATTCAAGTTACGAAACGTGAAACCTCAAAAATTCAATTAATGCACGCTCAGATGCGCGCTCAGATGCACACCCCAAAACGTAAATACACTTTATCAACACACAGGGGGTTAGATTCCAGAGGTGGCCCGCGGTGGGAGAGGTCCGCGAGGTAGGACAACTTTGTATTTTGCAATTGTTCTACATGTTTTAGGGCTGTAAATGCCTCACCACACACACATTCTAAGCTTTTCTCAGACTGGAGTTGGGCTTTTCTCGCATTTCTCTCTCGTTTGAACACTCGAACTTTAATAGATTTTCAACGGAATGTGTTGATAGTGAAGCGTGGGGCTTCACGGCTCAATATAGCGCCGAACGTGCGAGGGGAGCGGAGACACAGGATTACTATCGCAACAACACATCATCAATAGGGTAAAACCAGGGCTCTCAAGTCTCACGCTTTGAGAGTGTGACACACGCAATTCGACGTGTTCACACGCTCACACGCCACACATGGTATTTCTCACGCTGAATTTTTTTTAAGCAATTCAAAACTGTAGCCACTGTTGACAGCGTTTCTGTGCCCAGAAAATCGGTAAGTTAATGCAGGCACCGCGCGTTTTCAGTGAAAAAAAGTCACTGGCACACCAGTACTCGAGTTGAGCGATCAGCTGTGAGGCCGATCGCTCACAGCTGTGAGGCCTGTTCGCCGATCAGCTGTGAGCGAGCCGCGAGATATTTACGCAGCATTTCCAAGAGAATAAGAATCCTTAACTTGCTACGTTAATGCTACGTAAGAAGGAACTCTCGCCTCGGGACACGAGATAAGTTCGGGATATGTCCTTTTCTCCGGAGCTCCGGATTATTAAAGACCGTGACACGTGAATACATGGATACGCAAACTATCGGGAGTGACAGCGTTCTTATGGGTTAGTCATATTATCAGATTATTTCTGCATCTATTTCGTCACTAAACCAGGACTAAACCAAGACTAAACCAGGTCTAAACCAGGTCTAAACCAGGACTAAGCCAAGACTAAACCAGGACTAAACCGGGTCTAAACCAGCATTAAACTGGGACTAAACCAGGACTAAGCCAAGACTAGACCAGGACTAAACCGGGTCTAAACCAGGATTAAACTGGGACTAAACCAGGACTAAACCAAGACTAAACCAGGTCTAAACCAAGACTAAGTCAAGACTAAACCAGGTTTAAACCAGGACTAAACCAGGTCTAAACCAAGACTAAGTCAAGACTAAACCAGGTTTAAACCAGGACTAAACCAGGTCTAAACCAGGACTAAACTGGGACTAACCCGGCACTAAACCAGGACTGAACCAGGTCTAAACCAGGACTAAACCAGGTCTAAACCAGGACAAAGCCAAGACTAAACCAGATCTAAACTGGTTCTAAACCAGGACTAAACCGAGACTAAACCAGGACTAAACCAGGACTAAACCAAAACTAAACCAGGTCTAAACCAAGACTAAGCCAGGACTAAACTAGGTCTAAACCAGGACTAAACCAGGTCTAAACCAGGACAAAACCAGGACTAAACCAGAACTAAACCAGGACTAAACCAGGTCTAAACCAGGTCTAAACCAGGACTAAGCCAAGACTAAACCAGGACTAAACCGGGTCTAAACCAGGATTAAACTGGGACTAAACCAGGACTAAACCAAGACTAAACCAAGTCTAAACCAAGACTAAGCCAAGACTAAACCAGGTCTAAACCAGGACTAAACCAGGACTAAACCAGGTCTAAAACAGGACTAAACTGGGACTAACCCGGCACTAAACCAGGACTAAACTAGGTCTAAACCAGGACTAAACCAGGTCTAAACCAGGACTAAGCCAAGACTAAACCAGATCTAAACTGGATCTAAGCCAGCACTAAACCAGGACTAAACCAGGTCTAAACTAGGACTAAACCAGGTCTTAACCAGGACTAAGCCAAGACTAAACCAGATCTAAACCTGGTCTAAACCAGGACTAAACCGGGACTAAACCAAAACTAAACCAGGTCTAAGCCAAGACTAAGCCAGGACTAAAACAGGTCTAAACCAGGTGTAAACCAGGACTAAACCAGGACTAAACCAGGACTAAACCAGGATTAAACTGGGACTAAACCAGGACTAAACCAAGACTAAACCAGGTCTAAAACAGGACTAAACCGGGACTAACCCGGCACTAAACCAGGACTAAACCAGGTCTAAATATTTTATAAATAGTTATAAAAGCGTTTCCATTTTAACAAAGTACCTTCTAATTCTGCCCTTCAGATGAAAAATTGCCTCTTGGCTAATTCTGGTACATTTACAGATATGTTAATTAATGTACACTGTCCCTGTCAAATAAACCAGTAAATAAAAAATAAAACTCGACTACTGGTCGCACCCCCCCCCCCCACCCCCTCGCTCCTTGGAAATCTCACTCCTACCAATCTTCAAAACTTGAGAGCCCTGGTAAAACTAACCTGTCTCACGACGGTCTAAACCCAGCTCACGTTCCCTATTAGTGAGTGAACAATCCAACGCTTGGTGAATTCTGCTTCACAATGATAGGAAGAGCCGACATCGAAGGATCATAAAGCGACGTCGACACGGCGCAAGGCCCGCACTACACCGGGGCTGCGGGCGCGGGATGGAGCCGCGGCGCCCGGGCTGTGCCTCCCCCTCGGGGCCGAGCACGTGCGGGCGAGCACGAGGTGATTTAATCCTGGTCTGGTCCTGGTTTGGTCCGGGTCTGGACCTGGTCCGGTCCTGGTTTAGACCTGGTCTAGACCTGGAAGTCAGATAGAACCAGAGCCCCCCCGAGCGAGACCCCGCGGTCTTGCCCGCCGATAAAGCACCTTTCTCGGCCTCTTAGCTCACAGTGTCAGCCCCCCGGCTCTGGAGGTCAGATAGAACCAGAGCCCGCCCCGCTCTTATTCCCGCTGAAAGAGCATCTTTCTCGGCCTCTTAGCTCTAGCGCGGAACGCGCAAGGAGCGCGGAGACACGAGCAACGCGCTCATCCAACGGTACTGCCATGTCCCGGGATAATCCTGGTTTAGACCTGGTCTAGTCCCGGTTTAGACCTGGTTTAGACCTGGTCTAGACCTGGTTTAGTTCTGGTCTAGACCTGGTTTATTCCACGTTTAGTCCTGGGTCTACAGTCTCTTAGCCAATCAGGACGCAGAACACAAATGTTACACTATAAAAAAAATGTTACACTATAAAAAAAAACCCTTGGAACGGATCAGGCCTTTTCCATTGAAATAGCTACTCAAATTCACGTTACGAAACCACTTGTGGAACGAATTAATTTCGTAAGGTGAGGTACCACTGTATAATGGAATCTATATCTGTCATGGTTTTCGATTAAAGCTGCACTATGCGTGAAAAGTCCCTCAGTCGTCCAGGTAGAATCCATGATCAAAGGAGAAGTTCAATTTGTCAACTGGACAAAGTTTGTTTGGTTGAAAACGTTTCGCCGCTCATCCGAGAGGCTTCTTCAGCTCTGGCCCTCATGTCGAACCAGGTCGAACCAGCATGAGGGCCAGAGCTGAAGAAGCCTCTCGGATGAGCGGCGAAACGTTTTCAACCAAACAAACTTTGTCCAGTTGACAAATTGAACTTCTCCTTTGATCAAAGCTGCACTATGCAACCTTTTCTGGTGGGGTGTGTGCCAGCTGCCTCTCCCCATGGAGATGTTTCTGTGGGGATAGATGAGTTTAATGACATACTGTGGATCATTCTCGGCAAAGCAGGCCATGCATCTCCATGTAGACAAACTGGTAGCAGAAATTCCACCAGAAAAGTTACATAGTGGACCTTTAATTTGCAGGTTTCTCTCTTTATGTGCTGATTAAAATGTAAAATGTATATGACCACACTCAGGGCTGATGGGATGATTAAATCTGAGAGCCTCTTAAGTGGATTTGAATTAGATACCCACCAGAGGTCTACTGTCCCTCATTATAGATGAAATAATGTCCTTTGGAGGTTGTTATAGAAGGCTGATGTAGTGTGACTTTATGCACCTATAGTGGTAAGAGTGAAGAAAACCATATTAATCCAAAGGTCAGCGTTCAGCGTTCATCAGCGATATATCACTTTATATCACTTTATATCACTTTATATCACCAGTCACTTTAATTACGTCATGTTTGCACTACTGTTCTGATGCTGCTCATCTGAACCTTTTTGTTATTTAGATTGTTTGTTGTGTTTTTCTTTTACTATAGCTATATTTTAGGTATTATTATTATTTAGTGTTTTATGTTTGCACCTTATCACCGAGACAAGTTCCTAGTTTTGTGAACTCTGTTCACTTGACAATGGCAATAAAAATCTTTCTGATTCTGATTCTGATGTATTTGAGCAGATGTTATCAAAATATACATCATGTTGTTTTGAAGATATTTGAATATGGAGTGATATTACTGCATGTTAGTGGTTAATTTTAGTTATTCTTATTTGTCTTATACTTAAAGGGCAGATATTATACACATTTTTAATCTGTTTTAATGTGGTTTCCTCATCAAACACATACTGTACCTAGACTTGTTTTGTTTCACACATGCTTAACACACAAATCCTGCACATTTAGGCTAAGTTCTTCTCTCAAACACAAAACACTCTATTTTATCATTTGATGTCATGGGGTAATACAGGAAGTGCCCCACTGTGTTTTTAAACTTTAAACACAGCTTCACTACAACTATTTAGCTAATTTCAGCCCTGGAGTTGCCAATCCCTATTAAATAAAATGTAAAAGGTAGCAGTTAACTTGAAAACTACCACTTCTTGACATCACAAGGTGGAATTAAGCCTGTTGAGCTTGCACAGCTGTAATTCCTATGATGTAGGATATTATGTGGAAGCTGCTGCATGAAACCCTCACCAATGAATTCACTACCACTTTGACACATTGGGCAATCATTACAGATTTATTTGACATAGATTTTTGAGGTAAGGACATTCACACCAAGCTTTCACAGGCAAACTATGACCTAAATAAATGATATATGGCTCTCTCCTGTTCACTGATGCACGAGGAGGACTGTAGGTTTCTCCATGACATGAACAGCTAATGCCCATCTGCCACTAGTTCCACTTATTCAAACATCATCTGTCAAGCCCTGACTAATGCCTTGTAATGAAACTCTAATTTGTCAAGTTCAGTATGTGATTTATTGAGATAATACTCTTTAAGCAGCTCTTGAAGTCAATCTAAGCTAGTTGTTAGGCCTTGTCTGTTTCTTTGTAGAGCCAAATAAGTATTTATGGTCAAATTGTGTTCAAATAAAGCTCAGATTAAAGCATCCAAAGAAAAATTTATAATAATAATAATGAATTGCATTTATATAGCGCCTTTCATGACACCCAAAGCGCTTTACAGTTCATTGTTCATTCACTCCACACTTGGTGGTGGTAAGCTACGTTCTGTAGCCACAGCTGCCCTGGGGCAGACTGACGGAAAGCGAGGCTGCCAATCTGCGCCATCAGCCCATCCGACCACCTCCGACACTCACACACACTCCACTTTCATACTAGGCAATGTGGGTGAAGTGTCTTGCCTAAGGACACAACGACAGTTTTTGCAACTGGCGCCCCACTGTGGCACCTGGAATTCCCAGTGGTCTCCCATCCAAGTACTAACCAGGCCCTGCCTTGCTTAGCTTCTGAGATCTGACGGGATCAGGCTTTGACAGGCAGGTATGAAATTTTTTGAGTAAATACTTTTTGTAGCGCATCCAAGCTGCTTCTTCAGTTCTGGTCAGATGCTGGTAGACACTGCCTTATATCTGTCTGAAGGGCAGTTTGCAGTTTCTGTTTGTTAGAGAGGTCAATTGCTGAGTCATATTTGCATAATCATCCAGGCCCCTGATGGGTGCTTTCACACCTCTGAGCATACAGGCTATCACTACTGTTTTCCCTGTTTTGATTTAGGTCTAAGGATGGAATTATAAATAGGAGAGAGATGATGCCTAAGCCCCCCATTCCTGTTCAAAGATGGATTGTTTTTCCTAACAAAAATTGCTGTCTTTAAAATAGCTTTCTTTAACTCAAACCATTTCTTTTCTCTGGCTAAGATCTGTACCTCACGATCCTCTAAGGAGCGGTTAGTGGCTTTGAGCTGGTGATGTACAGCAGACTAGGGTCCCGTGTTTCTCGTCTGTTGATGTTGGTACATTCCCTTATGTTTTGTTTCTCCAATATAACGCTCACTGCAGTGATTAAAGTCTACCAAGCCTCAGGTTGCATCTCATTACTCTGTCTTACCCCTTGCCCTTCCCCTACCACTTTATCTACGTCTTTGTCTTGCCCCTCGATACTGAGCTGAGAGGGCTAGGGGTACGAATGTTTCCCTAAGAAATGGGACACCACTCGATTACCGTTTGTGTCATCATCCCTTACCTCTACCTGGCTGCTAC